>CM065720.1:32102259-32657259 GCA_033310375.1 Conus canariensis
CTCTTGGCTGATAATGGAAAGCACGGAGCAGGACAAACCAATTCCTGCACTAAGCCCGTTTGCAATACAGAAGGGCTTCCAAGGTATTGCAGAAGACCCACAGTCAATAAAACGACTCCAAAATGGTACGTTTCTTATCCAGTGCAAGAATAAGAAACAATCAGAGCAGCTGCTGAAAGCTACAAAGCTGGTAGACAGATAGATCCGGGTGACTCCCCATAAACAGCTGAATTCCTCTAAGGGAGTGATTCGATGCCCAGATCTTAGAGGTGTCTCAGAGGCAGAGATCAAGGTGGAACTTGCATCCCAGGGTGTGACGGAGGTGCATAGGGTGACTGTTAAAAAAGGTGCAGAAAGAGTGCCCACCAACACCCTCTTTCTGACATTCTGCAACCCTTTCTTACCTCCGGTCATTAAAGTAGGATACTTAAATGTCCGTGTGCAAATGTATGTTCCGTCTCCAATGCGATGTTTCAAATGCCAGAAATTTGGACATGTCAGAGATCGCTGTTCTGGGGAGGAGGTGTGCGGTGTTTGCTGTAAGGCAACCCATGATGGGCCGTGTAAAGATCCGGCTCATTGTGCGAACTGCGGTGGCGACCACCCCTCCTCTTCACGCACCTGCCCTGTTTGGATTCAGGAGTCCACCATCCAAAGAGTGAAAACTGAACAGAAAATCTCGTTTTTTGAGGCCTGCAAACCTGTTGTTGGCAGTCAGACATCAACAGTGTCTTCCTATGCTTCGGCTATAAAGAAAGTTTCCACCCGTTCAGTCTGCTGCCAGACTGATGAATTTATTTTCTCTAAAACGTTGCATGGTAGACTGTTAAACTCTGGTGGAAGCAAGTCCACCATCTCCCAACCCAAAGTGGGTGCCCCTGGTGGAGGCAAAAAATCCGCCATCCCTCAGACTGCCCAGCAGTCTACTCCTTCTGCTCCTGGGCAGATGAAAAAGCCAGCCCTCCCGCCTCGAACTTCCTCGAGCAGTGCCTGTAGGGGAAGGGAGTTCAACCGAGTGTGGAGATGGTGGAGATGAGAAAGAAACCTCCACCATCTCCAAAATCCAGGCCTTCTTCACCTGTGGGCAAGTCTGCCAGCAGGTCTTAAGACCAAAATAGTCCAGTCCAACTGACTAATAAATTCGCTCCATTGGATGCAGACGACGACTCGGAGATGACCTGATCTCTCTCCCATTCGTCCTCTGCGCCATGGACAGTAAAATAATCCATTGGAATATCCGTGGCCTAAATTCAAACTTTGAGGAGCTGCAGCTTCTGTGTCGAACTATAAAACCTTACATCGTGGCTCTTCAGGAAACTAAAATTCAAAGCCAGAAGACCTTCATTCTTTCTGGCTTTAATATTCTTTCCAAACCTGCACAACCATCCACATTGGGACTGTCAGGCGGTGTTGCCCTTCTTGTACATAAAACTTTGCTGTTTAGTCCTCCCTCCGGGGGTTGCAACCTTGCCGTGGTCGGAGGGCTTGCGTGGTCCAGTGATCTTTTAGGCTTTGCTGACGGGGGCATCAATACTCGACTAGATGGTTAGTTGTTGTCAATGCTTCTAGGCCTGTATAGCCAAGCTGCTGACTGGCCAAGCATTACGTGGTAGGAATTGATGCCCCTGGTAGGGTCTCCCATGTCAGAAAGGTTAGGAGTGAGGGCCCAGACAAATAGTAACCCACCTTTTTCCTATTCTGTCTTCTGCCTTTCTTAACGGTTCTTTTCTTTCTTCGTCCCCCCTTTCAAGCCTTCTTTTCCACACTCTTTTTCTCTCTGTGGTCTTCTTAAGATCTGCCGCGTTTTCCGTGCGGTGCGACTTGTGACGGAGGGGGATGAGATCCTGGTGATTGAGAGGGCCAACACCCTCAACACATCACTTTGGCTCGGACCTCTCCTAGACAGGAGGTACACTCTGGCCCGGGTGTATCAATCGGCTTCCCCTTCATGGGGCTGGGTGAAGACAGGCAGTTCTCCGACTGGCCAAGGTAACCCCTGCAGTGCTCAGCTCTCTGTTCCCGGGAGTTGGGCATGATCAGGGGGGATCAGGGGAAGCTTCTGTTTGTCGTATATCTCTCCTGAAACCTGGAAGGGGTCAAGACAACGAGTTCTTGGCCCTGGCCCCTTAGTTGGACTCCATGGTGGGTGGGTAAGGGAGAGACGAAATTTCTAAACTAAATCATGGCTTTATCCAAAATCACACCCCCATAAAGAAGAGGAAGGCAGTGGACCCCATTTCCAGTCCTATGGATTCCGACAGTGACTCGGATATGGAGACGAGACAGAGGACAGGTTTTTGGGCTTCCTGGCTTGTGATTGAAGGGACAGAGCAGGAAAAGCCTATTTCTGCTCTGAGTCCTTTTGTTATTCAGAAGGGCTTCCAGGGTCTAGCAGGTGACCCTCAGTCAGTGAAAAGGCTACGAAATGGTTCATTCCTTGTCCAGTGCAGATCAAAGAAGCAATCGGAGCAGCTGCTGAGAGCAACAAAACTCGTGGACAGAGAGATCCGGGTGACTCCCCATAAGCAGTTAAATTCATCCAAGGGAGTTATTCGGTGCCCGGATTTGAAAGGTGTCTCGGAAGCGGAGATCAAGACAGAACTTGCATCCCAAGGTGTGACGTGACGGAGGTGCATAGGGTGACAGTTAAAAAAGGTGCAGAAAGAGTGCCCACCAACACCCTCTTTCTGACATTCTGCAACCCTTTGTTGCTTCTGGTCATTAAAGTCGGGTACTTAAATGTCCGTGTCCAGCTATATGTCCCATCCCCGTTGAGATGTTTCAAATGCCAGAGGTTCGGACGTGTCAGAGACTGCTGTTCTGGGCAGGAGGTGTGTGGTGTTTGTTGCAAGGCAACCCATGATGGGCCATGTAAAGACCCGGCTCATTGTGCGAACTGCGGTGGTGACCACCCCTCCTCTTCCCGCAACTGCCCTGTCTGGATTCAGGAGTCCACCATCCAAAGGGTGAAAACTGAAAAGAAGATCTCATTTTTTGAGGCACGTAAGCAGGTTGTTGGCAGTCAGACGCCAACAGCGTCGTCTTATGCTTTGGCAATAAGGAAAGTATCGACCCGTTCAGTCTGCTGCCAGACTGATGAATTTTTTTCTCCAAGACATTGTAAGGAGGACCGTTAAGCTCTGGTGGAAGCAAGTCCACCACCTCCCAACCCAAAGTGGGTGCCCCTGGTGGAGGCAAAAAATCCGCTACCCCTCAGACTGCCCAGCAGTCTACTCCATCTGCTGCTGGGCAGATGAAAAAGCCAGGCCTCCCGCCTCGAACTTCCTCGAGCAGTGCCCGTGCGGGCAAGGGAGTTCAACCAAGTGTGGAGATGGTGGAGATGAGGAAGAAACCTCCACCATCTCCAAAATCCAGACCTTCTTCACCTGTGGGCAAGTCTGCCAGCAGGTCTTAAGACCAACATAGTCCAGTGAAACTAAACAATAAATTCGCTCCGTTGGATGCAGATGATGATGAGGAGATGACCTGATTTCTCTCGTATTCGTCCTCTGCACCATGGATAGTAAACTAATCCATTGGAATATCCGTGGCCTAAATTGAAACTTTGAGGAGCTGCAGCTTCTGTGTCAAACTATAAAACCTTCCGTCGTGGCTCTTCAGGAAACTAAAATTCAAAGCCAGAAGACCTTCACTCTTTCTGGCTTTAATATTCTTTCCAGGCCTGCACAGCCATCCGCATTGGGACTGTCAGGCGGTCTTGCCCTTCTTATACATAAAACTTTGCTGTTTAGTCCTGTCGCTCTGACTACCTCCCTTCAGGCTGTAGCTGCGAGAATCACTCTCCACAAGACTGTTACAATTTGCTCGCTTTATCTGCCACCTTCTGTCCCGGTTTGTCATCAAGACCTTGTCAGTCTGATCGGAGAACTTCCTCGACCTTTTTTGCTGTTGGGTGACTTTAATGGACACAATCCTCTTTGGGGTAGTGTCAGTTCGTCATCCAGAGGTCTGCATCTTGAGGATGTCCTTTCTGACTTTGATTTGTGTTGCCTGAACGATGGATCTCCAACTTACCTCCACTCTTCCACAGGTTCACTTTGGTGTTTAGATTTGTTGATTTGTGACCCCTCGCTGGTCCTGGACTATGAGTGGTCTGTCCATGATGATCTGCACGGAAGTGACCATTTCCCTGTTCTTTTACAGCCCGTATAAACTGAAATCGCCTCTGTCTCACAACATTTTAATTATAAGAAGGCAAACTGGGATCTTTTTGCCACCAATATTTCAAATGAATTCCAGGACATTGATTTTCTTCAGAGTCCAGACCCAGCAGAATCTCTGACCAATACTGTGATAAACGGTGCTAAAACCTGTATTCCAATGTTTTCCGACAAACTCCAAATGCCCAAAACACCCTGGTTTAATTCTGACTGCCAACAAATCTCAGAAGTATGCAAACGGGCTCAGCGTCAGGTATACCAACGTGGCGTACTGGTATACGGGCGTAGCGATTTTTGGTTTTCACTACGAACGTTACTCGTAGCAGGCAGGGAATGGGTTGTGTGAACGATGGTTTTTTTTAAATTTTTTTTTTTTAACAGATTAAATAATGACTTGAGTTGACTTGAACATGTTGACAGCCCTAATATAGCCCTTTGCGGTCAGCTGGGCTAAAAGCAACAATACCTTACCTTACCTTCTCTGCCATGACATTAAAGCATTTTGCAGGCTTATTAAAGTGAACTGCCACGACAGTAACATTTTGCAGGCTTATTGAAGTGAACTGCTGTGACATTGATGTTTTGCAGGCTTATTGAAGTAAACTGCCATGATGATAGTGTTTTTTGCAGGATTATTGAAGTGAACTGCCATGACAAAAATGTTTTGCGGGCTTGTTGAAGTGAAATGACATGATGATAGTGCTTTGCAGCATATTTAATTGAATTGCTATGATGAACACATTTTGCAGGCTTATTGAAATGAATTGCCATGAGGATTGTGTTTTGCAGGCTTGTTGAAGTCTCCACCCAAGGTGGAGTGTAGTCTGGCAGAGGGGGGAAACCAGTCCATGGCCGTCATGTCGCAGCACTCACTCAGCACTCCTCAGCATGTGATGAACACCCCCCCTCACCCCATGGGCAGTCCACCACAGCGCTCACCACTCAAGTCAGGGGCTGAGACCCAGTGGCTAGGAGGAGAGGTATGACAGAACGGCATTGTGTACTGGGAAGGGGGATAAAAGAGAATGGCTTGGTAGTCTTGAAGAAGAGATGAGAGAATGAAGTGTGCTTTAGGTAACCCATCCCCATGATAATGTTTTAGTAGAATACTGTCAGAAAAAAAAGTAATATACATTGATGTGGTTTCGGAATAGCCTGTGATAATTTGATCATTCTGAAAAAATTGTTCATCTTGAGAATGTATGTGTTCTTTTGAAATACCGATTGGAATTAGACCCACAGACTGAAACTAGAAGCTTGTGCCCAAGTGTTCAGCGCAGGCTCCAGCTTTGTGTGGATAAAAGACATCTGTGGGTGGAAGAAAATGGCTTTACTTTTTGTGCTACTAAGACCCAATGCATTCACTTTCATAATTTTCAGCAGTTCTTTGCTGATCCTGAAATCCAAAGAGAGAAATCTCCCATTCCAGCTGTAAAGGAGGCCAAATTTCTAGGAGTTATTTTCGACCAAAAGCTCAACTTTCCTAGTCACATTAACCCCTTCACTGCCACAGTATAA
The DNA here is from genome assembly GCA_033310375.1 of Conus canariensis. NCBI lineage: Eukaryota > Metazoa > Mollusca > Gastropoda > Neogastropoda > Conidae > Conus > Conus canariensis. Next base: position 32,107,959 of record CM065720.1, read on the forward strand.
TAGCACATTTGAATAACTGTATGCCAAGGTAAAATTTTGCTTTTTTGGGTAGGTTCAATAAAATGGTTACTGCTCACTTATTTCTTGACAGATCTCTCTGAATTTTGGCATGTTTTGTTGTTATACATTTGTCTACAATATTCTGTCAAAATGACTTGATTATGTTGATAGTTAGTGTAGCAGAAATTGACATCATTATAAAAATTTTACCAAAAATAAGTTTTGAGTATACACAAACACACTGCACCAAATAAAATCAGTCAAAACACTGAAAAATGGTATTACTATTTATTTATTCAACATCAGCACTAACACATGACAGTGTTAATTTTTTTTTTTATGACATGAGTAAACTTCAACGCGGTGACACCCTGATATGGCCCTTTGCGGTCGGCTTGGCTATAAGCAACATTACCATTACCAGGAAACCTTGCTTATGACTGTTTTTAATGCTCAGTTTTAAAGTGAATTTGAAAAAATCCCAACTGTATTCCTCCATTTGGATTTTGTATGCAGCCTTATGTGCAGAGTGCAGGTCTTGATTTAGAAGTTGTATCTGACTTCTCCAAATTTCCAGATACGCCTCCATGGACCTTTTTCATACGAGAAACCTGCTTTGATCTTGCTGCTTTTCACAAAGAATCAACCAGTTCTCGAGCATACAAGGCATTGTTTGCCGATCTCTGTATAAAATTCCCTTCAATTCAGAAAATATTTACTGATGGTTCAAAGTCTGAAGATGGAGTGACTTGTGCAGCTATTGCTCAGCTGCTCCTTCTCAAATATTATCAAAACATTTTCGGTCAGATACTTTCATTTACTTTGCTGAACTTAACACCTTTGGTTCTAGCATTGAAGATAATCTCTCAGTCAACAAATAGGACTTCTGATTTTGTCTGATTTGCTGTCGGCTTTGGAGGCCATAGCTGGCTGTAACCTCCATCATTCTAATTTTTAAATTTTTTTTTATTTTTTTTTTTTACTTTTTACCTCTTTGAAAGCAGAAGGTCACAACATTGTTCTTGCGTGTATTCCTGGTCATGTTGGCATTTGGGGAAATGAAATGGCTGATCGTTTGGCCAAGACTGTCACAACGAAGAAACTATCCACCATATCTATTCCCTACTCAGATTTGAAACCAAAAGTTAATGATTATATTGGAGACTTCTGGCAGGAGGACTGGAATACAGAGACAGATAACAAACTTTTTCAGATCTAATTGCAAAGTGAGGCGACTGCAGGCGGAAATCTAAACAATTTTTTAATATTAGTGTAGCACACCACCAAAGAAAACGTGGACAAACGAATCACAAGACAAAACACAACGTGTTTCGACCTCTTAAGTCTTCATCAGGCAAGATGCAAAACACTCGGGTAATGGTAATAATAGTACTGATAATAAAAGCATGATACAGAAATATTTAAAAAAAAATTAAAATAATGATAATAATAATTGAAAAAAATAAATAAATGAAATGAAAATGAAAAAATAATATTAATAATAGTAATGATAATAATATTACCAATACTTAAGGAAGGGAAGAGAGCAGGAACAAACAACAACTTTACCTTACAGACTTGTATATGGAATCTTTTACGTGTGGTCAGAGACATTACCGCTATCTTAATGTTGTGACATTGATCTGTGTTCAATAGTCATGGTATTTTCAGGTGCCAGACTTGTCCCTGAGCGAGTTTGAGGATTCTCCAGTTAAGAAGTCGTCACTGGGGGAGAACAGCAACAGTGTGGAGTCCCCTGCCCATGGCCTGTCACTCAGCCAGTTGCTGCGGTCTCCCATGAAGAAAGAGAATGGCGGCAGTGCTGACCTGCATGGCCAGGGTCTCTCCCTCAGTTACTTCCTGCATTCTCCATCCAAAAAGTTGGAAGCTGGGGAAGGGGTTAGTGTTTCCATGCCAACGTTGAGTGTGCCTTCCAGCTCCAGTGGAGCTGTTTCGTCATCTTCATTCATCCCAGCTCCACCCTCCCTCTTCGGGGAAAGCTCACAGGATTCTCTGGTGGCCCGTTTGGATGTGAGTGGACAGCTTGCTGATAGCTCTGTCTTCCTCGTATATTAATTTATTTAGATGCTGATCTGATAGATTGAGTCATCATTTGTTAAAAGTGATGTTAAGTGTATGTAAACTTGCATGTGTGTGCATGCGCATGTCGCTGTGAATATATATGAAGGTGTGTATATGAGTAGTGAGTTGTCCTCATCCTGAAGGTCACAGATTAACCTTCATTGTCCTGTATTTCGTATGACAGAAGTCGCCTAGACTACTAAGTTTATATTGGAATTTGCTGCCCGAATTGGGGTACCGACTTTAAAAAATTGTAAAAAATAAACTAATGGATAAAAAGACTTCAAATTTTCAGCAAAAATCTATGGAAAGCTGAACTTTGGTTTGCACTTGTTATTTTAGGGGGATATGAAAATATTTTTATGGCTCAACACTCACACACCTGATTTTACCTGGAAAACACACCTATGTCAGTGAAATAGGTGACAGACAGGCAATACAACACCCATCAACTTTATAACACCTACCTTTTTGGTGGCAAGTGGTCAGGTTCACCATCTGAAAAGAACTGATGGGTGTTGTGAGGTGTTAGTAGTTACACAGGTAGCTAGGAATATACGTGACATTTTTGTGACGCTTTTAAGTCACATAGCAGTCACATAGCAGGAAAAAAAAAAAAAACACAGGTCAAAATCATACCATATTTACTGAAAATGAATTGGAGTGCATGCTTTTTGATCTGCATGAGTTAGTTTGTGTTTGTGAGAAAAAGAATTCCTATGACTGATAATATTTCTAACTATATGCAGGTGTTAGTAGGAAGGAAGAGAGGCAGGCATCACAACACAAAACAACACTCAAATATTTTTTGTTGTACTCACCATATGGTTCCAGATGTAATGAATTATATAATCCAAATGTGATCACACACAAACAACACAGTCACTGGAAATGTTCTTGCTTTTGATCACTTTTGTCACACACAGATCACTGACATGAAATTTTCTTTCCGTTGTGCACTTTTCTTACATGCATAAACTCCAGTACTTTGGGTTTCCCTGACCATGAGATGGAATGCGTCCGAAGGAAAAACAAGTGAAAAATAATCAAAAGATGTTCGAAGATTCACTTGTGGACATGGGGGGCCGCTGTATGCATCAAACACACGAACTTCAGTCCGAAAGTCGTCGTTTGACCACTGCCATGATTGTGCACATCCACCGACATCAGTAGCACCTGCGTCGCCTATGTCCGAGTCCCTGTCACTACTCGCATTCACTCCTTCTGCAACTTCATAGTCACTGTCACTGTCTACAGAGTCAAGATCAATGTCCGATTGATTCCAGTCGTCATTTTCGGTCGGAAACACATTCATATTGAACATTTGGTCCACAGTCAAGCTCATGTCACTGTCACTGTCAGAGTGTGACATTTCGATCGTAGTCGGAAGTCAATGGGATGACAAAAAAAATCGATTAAAAATTTTTTAAAAGCCACAAACCACTTTCACAAATGGCGCTGAGAAAGGTAGGAAAGACCCGGATAAAGACCGGTTTGTCTTATTACTGTGGTCAACCCCAATAAGGGAGGCACACCGAGACAATCGGCCAACTGAGGAATGGGCGGTACAGGGCGGATCAGGAGCCTGACGGGTCGGGCAGAAAAGGGCGGAACGGGGATAGAAAGGTTAAAATAAGCATGTGAAAGATCTCACAAACCATTATGTTCAGTGTATTAAGGAAACTCCAGTGTATTTACCATGCACAGCCTGTGGCAGCATAAATAATGGGTACCCCCACCCCACCCCACCCCACCCCATACCCCCACCCCACCCACCTCACCCCACCCCATCCCCACTCTGCTTCTTTTTATTTTAAGGAAGGATAGAAGGTTCTGATTAAAAGAAAAACATGCTCTGTGTTTTAGGCTGTCACTCCCACATTGCTGGTTTTCATTTGGTAAAAGAGTGTTTAAATTTGAACAGTAAGAAATCCCTGATTTTTTATCCCATCATCAAAGTTGGTAACATTATGAATTCATTCCAACACTTGATGCCACATCTGTAAGGTGTAGGCTGTAGTGTTGATGGTGGAAGTATGGGTTGTAGTGTTGATGGTGAGATTAGGTTGTAGTGTTAATGGTAAAGTATGGGTTGTAGTGTTGATGGTGAGATGTAGGTTTTAGTGCTGATGATGAAATATGGGTTGTAGTGTTGATGATGAGGTATAGGCTGTAGAGTTGATGGTGAGGTGGTGTAGTGTCAGTGGTGAGGTATAGGGTGTAGTGTTAATGATGAGGTGTAGATTGTTGTGTTGGTCCCTCTGGGGGTTGCAACCTTCCTGTGGCTGGAGGGGTTGTGCGTTCCAGTGATCCCTTAGGCTGTGCTGATGGGCGCATCAATACTCTGATGATAGGCTATAATTTTGAATATGATTCTAGGCCTGGAAAGTGAAGTGGCTGTCTGGCTTAAGCACAACGTGGCAGGAGGTGATGCCCCTGGTAGGGTCCCCCATGCCAGACAGGTTCTGTCTTCTGCCTTCTTTAACCCTCTTGTACCCAGTTTCTCTGACTGCAGACTTCCCCTAGATTTTGGATTCTTTTACAGGTTTCAGCCTAAAAATGGGTATGTGTGGTTAACTGAATGCAGACGCAGCTTTCTGCCACAACCGTGACACACTGTGACGCACTATTTTGGGTATTTTTACAAAAAAAATATACACACAGAACCAAACCGAATACAACAATAATTATTATGTTTTTGAAAATTTCAAATCATGTTCTTTTAGAAAAAAATACTACAGTCCTGTGCTCAGTACACACTTCACTCACCACTGGTTTGAAAAGTGTAGGAAAACGGCTATCAGCAAAAACTTTTTCTCCACGTAGGTATGGATGAAAAATCAAATACGATCATAACTGTAGTAAACACAATGTGTAGCAAACACATAAAAACAATGTATCTATCACACACACAGCTGTGTGCATGGTCCAGACTTCAAACAGAGTGCTGCTGTCACATATTTGAAGAAAAAATGCAAAAATTTTCTCATCATTTGGTATGTGCAACTCGCCATTGTCACTCAGTCCTCTCTGTCTGATTCAAGTTCGGAAAACAGTTCCAGTTCTTCATTTGATCCTTCTTCCATTATTCTTTCAATTATTTCTTGAAATAAGATGTTTCTGTTCGCTACCACTCGCTGACGCTTCGGTGCTGACAACATGATGAACACGGGCAGCCAGAGTTATCTCCAGCTATCCCATAATATGAACGAAAAAGTAGAATTAAATGTGATATACACGAAGGGAGAGTATCACCTAATAGAGGAAATCCTCAGCTTTCTGTAGATACCAAGATTGTTTCCCTTAGACCGCACAGCTACATCTGAAAATTTGAGTAAAACCATCGATCACCTGGCGGGCGATGTGTCAGTGCCAAGCACTCAACCCGTCGCCCGCCAGGTGATCGACGAGGCTCCAATGAGTTCATAACTTTTGGGGAATGTGTGTGAACCTCTAAGAGAAAAAAAAAAAGGCAGGCAGTTTCATAAGATCATGCACTGTGATGTGTACTATATTTTGTCTGTCTTAGAGATATAGGTCGTGTCACTGTTACCAAATTGTCACCATACACGTGACATTTTATGATGACAATCAATTTAGCAGCATACAAGCATGCACAATCATCATGCTGACGCAAGTTGTTGGTGTAAGATGAAATCTGAGGCCTACCTGACATGATCCATCCACTGTACAGGTCCCACTGGTTGTCCCACCAATGTCATACAAAACTTGTCACTTGTCACACACAATACTGAACTCGGTCACTCCCCAATACTCTATATGTTGTGGTGTTTTCTTCAGCCTTTGCAGTTCTACAATCTACAGCTGATTATGTATGTCCACAGTCTTCAGTTGCACAACACAGTGTCACTGTGCACACTCACCACTAAATGTCACAGTCACAGCTGTCACTGAAAAACACAGGTATGCAGAACAAAAACAAACATCACAGCTGCATTACTATTGGGCTGTGTTCTGGCCGTGATTGTCGCAGAAAAACATCATTCTTTGGCCAGCATAAGGGCACTTGACAGAACAAACACTTATATGACGTCTCCACTTCATATCTCTTTGGTGTCAAACAGCCTATTTTGACACATTGACAACACACCTTAGGCCTGCCCTCAATCTTCTCCCCATCCGGGGTTGCAACCTTGTCGTGGTCGGAGGGCTTGTGCGGTCCCGTGATCCCTTAGGCTTTGCTGGCGGGGCATCAATACTTGAAGATAGGCTAGTTTTTTAAAAATGCTTCTAGGCCTGAAAAGTCAAGTTGCTGTCTGGCCTAAGCATAACGTGGTGAGGAGTTGATGCCCCTGGTAGGGCCTCCCATGTCAGATAGGCTAAGGGTGAGGATCCTGACTAATAGTAACTGCCTTTTTCCTTTTATCTTCTGCCTCTCTTATTTGGCTCTTTTCTATCTTCATCTCCCCTTCAAGTCTTCTTTCCCGTACTGTTCTTTTCTCTGTGGTCTTCTTGAGGCCCACCGTGTTTGCCGTGCGGTGCGTCCTGTGATGGGGGAGAATAGGATCCTGGAGGTTGAGACCACTGATGTGACTGTGGTGCATCAAGTCAACACACCTCTTTGGCCTGGACTTCCTCTGGACAGGTGGTCGAAGTGACCCACTTCGATCAAGCAGCTGGTCATGTGCATTCCCTAGCTCAGGCTAGAAGGCGGCGGCTCGGGTCAAACGGGTTTGGGAGCTTCTGTGGCAGGGACGCTTTCAGGCCTGTGTATATCTCTTTTGAAATCCTGGTGCCCTGATATACTGGAATTCCGTATAAAATGGGCATCCCCCTTGTTGGGACTCGGTGGCGGGTGGGAATCGAGAGAGATGAATTTTAATGAATACAACATGGCACCAAAAACTAAAAAAAAGACGCAGGCAAGATTCACTAACAGATACGGATACGGATTCTGAACATGAGACAAGAAACCTTTCAGGCTTCTGGTCCAGCTGGCTGATTGTTGAGGGAGCGGATGAAGATAGACCTCTGTCGGGCCTGAGTCCTTTTGCCATTGCGAAAGGAATCAATGGCCTCAGTGGCAAGCCAAAGAGCGTCAAAAGATTAAGGAACGGGTCACTTCTGGTTGAGTGCTCTAACAGGCTGCACTCAGAAATGCTATTGAAATCAACGACGTTGGTTGATCGACTGATCAGGGTGTCTCCACACAAAACTCTGAACTCTTCGAAGGGAGTAATCCAGTGCAGAGATCTGAGAGGAGTGTTGGAGGCAGAAATCAAGGCGGAACTTGCATCGCAAGGAGTGAGCAACGTTCATCGGGTACTTGTGCGCAAAGGCAATGACAGAGTTCCGACTGACACCCTATTCTTGACCTTCTGCTCTACTTCTCTCCTGGAGTCGATCACGGTGGGCTACCTGAGAGTCTCAGTGTCACTGTACATCCCGTCCCCTCTGCGCTGTTTCAAGTGCCGAGGTTTGGCCATGTGAGAGATAGATGTATGGAAGAAGAGGTGTGTGGTACCTGCTGCCAGCCAGTCCACCAGGGTGTGTGTGACAGTCCACCACTCTGTGCCAACTGTGGAGGCAAGCACCCATCATCATCAAAGACCTGCCCAAACTGGTTGAAGGAAAAGGAAATTCAGAGTATCAAAACTGAACAGCGAATCCCGTTTTTTGAAGCAAAATAGATTGTAATGAAGAGTCAACCAACTGCTCGGCTCTCGTTTGCAGCTGCAGTAAGGAAGCCAACAACAGTCGGCATCGGCGTGCAGACGGTTGAATCCTCGTTTGCCAAGAGAGAGCCAGAAACCAGGTCTGTAGCCTCAGGCAGAAACACTGCATGTGACGATCCTCAGCAGTGCTCGCCTTCAGATACAACTCAATCTTCAAAGCCTACTCCCGCCCCCAGACCATCAGGGGGCAAAAGACCTACAGGCCCTTCAGGGTGGCAGAAGGTGGAAGTTGTTGAAGTTCAAGACAAGACCACCCCCTCAAAATCCTCCAAAGGGCACCCTACAGCTGTCAGCAAGGGAGCTGGCGGTTCTGGAGGAAAGACAGAATCGCTGCCTAAAAAGAAAGCACCACATATTTTATCAGATTGAGAGAAAAAAGCGGAGAGAAACACCAACAGATTTTCAGTTCTCTTGGATCTAGAAGATGTTAACATGGAATGAAAGGAACTTGCTGGTGAAGAGTTACAAGATTTATTTTCCTTTACCATATCTCTTTTATGATGGACACAACAATCTTCCATTGGAACATCCGAGGTCTCCATTCCAATTTTGAGGAGCTTCAACTTCTTTGCCAAGATTTAAAGCCAGCTGTAGTAGCTCTTCAGGAAACGCAGATGCACAAAGGAAAGTCCTTTTCTGTTTCAGGTTTTAATGTACTGTCTAAACCAGCTCAACCTACAGCTCTTGGAGTTTCAGGTGGGGTCCGTTACTCATCCACAAATCTTTGTTGTTCAGCCCTGTCAACCTTAAATCTTCTCTTCAAGCTTTAGCTGCTAGAATCTCCCTACATAAAACAGTGACAGTTTGTTCTCTGTATATGCCTCCATCATCATCTGTCAGTCGACAAGAGCTGGTTAGCCTCATGGAAGAACTCCCACGACCTTTCTTGCTTCTAGGGGACCTGAACGGCCACTCTCCTCTTTGGGGCAGTGCAGACTTCTCTCCCCGAGGTCTTCTTCTGGAGGATGTCTTCTCTGAGCTTGACCTGTGTTGTCTGAATGATGGCTCTCCAACATATCTACATTCATCAAATGGCACTCTGTCTTGCATCGATTTATCAGTATGCGATCCTTCATTGGTCTTGGACTTTGATTGGAGTGTTCATGATGATCTACATGGAAGTGACCATTTTTCCAATAGTCTTGAGACATAAATCGTCAGAACACATCATCTTACCATTACACTTCTTTGAACTTTTTACTAAGTTGAAAGAATGCCACAAGAGAGAAATTGTCCAACATATATATCCCCTGCTCAGATCTGAAACCCCAAATTAATGATTATGTGAGAGACCTCTGGCAGGAGGACTGGAATACGCAGCCGGATAACAAACTCTTTCAGATCCGTCTAAACCTTAAGGAGTTCCTCTCATCTACGTCTGGTGGTCGTAAAGAAGAAACAGTTCTGTGCCGGCTGCACACCGGCCATTCGTATTTTACCCATTCGTACCTTTTAAAGAGTGAAGAAGCTCCGTGGTGATCTTTGAGTTTTTGAGAGAGATTAACATTTTTCATCTGATTTAAGATTTTACGGATGAAAGATTTTTAACGAAGTTTCTGGTGCGTTTCTAGAAGATGTCATTTAAAGAGATGTATGAAAGTTTTTCTTTTTTTTTTTTTTTTTTTTTTAAAATGACTTGTGAGTTGATTTTAACGTGGTGACAGCCCTGATGTGGCCGTTTGCGGTCGTCTGGGCTATAAGCAACATGATCTTATCTTATCTTATCCCCAAAAAAGAAAAGTGAATCTAATTTCACGAAGCCCTGGTAGGGCTTCCCATGTCAGATAGGCTAAGGGTGAGGATCCTGACTAATAGTAACCCGCCTTTCTCCTTTTCTTGTTTTCTGCCTTTCTTATTTGGCTCTTTTCTATCTTCGTCTCCCCTTCAAGTCTTCTTTTCCACACTCCTTTTCTCTCTGTGGTCTTCTTAAGATCCGCCGCGTTTGCTGTGCGGTGCGACCTGTGACGGAGGGGGATGAGATCCTGGTGATTGAGAGGGCCAACGCCCTCAACACATCATTTTGGCTCGGACCTCTCCCAGACAGGAAGTACACCCTGGCCCGCGTGTACTAATCGGCTCCCCCTTCTTGGGGCTGGGTCAAGACAGGCAGTTCTCCCGCTGGCCAAGTTAACCCCTGCAGTGCTCGGCTCTCTGTTCCCGGGAGTTGAGCATGATCAGGGGGGATAGGGGTAGTGGCGTTCTGTTTGTCGTATATCTCTCCTGAAACCTGGAAGGGGTCAAGACAGTGATTTCTTGGCCCTGGCCCCTTAGTTGGACTCCAAGGTGGGTGGGTAAGGGAGAGACGAAATATAATTAAACTAAACATGGCTTTTTCAAAAATCATCCCCCCCAAAAAGAAGAGGAAGGCAGCAGCCCCTATTTCAGGGGATTTCGAATTGGACAGTGACTCGGATATAGAGATAAGAGAGAGGACAGGTTTCTGGGCTTCCTGGCTCGTGATAGAAGGGACGGAGCAGGAAAAGCCCATTTCAGCTCTGAGTCCTTTCGCGATTCAGAAGGACTTCCAAGGTCTAGCGGGTGACCCTCAGTCCGTGAAAAGGCTACGGAACGGATCATTCCTCGTCCAGTGCAGGTCAAAAAAACAATCGGAACACCTGTTAAAGGCAAAAAAGCTCATGGACAGAGAGATTCGGGTGACTCCCCATAAGCAATTGAATTCATCCAAGGGAGTTATTCGGTGCCCGGATTTGAAAGGTGTCTCAGAAGTGGAGATCAAGACAGAACTTGCATCCCAAGGTGTGACAGAGGTGCATAGGGTGACAGTTAAAAAAGGTGCAGAAAGAGTGCCCACCAACACCCTCTTTCTGACATTCTGCAACCCTTTGTTGCCTCCGGTCATTAAAGTCGGATACCTGAATGTTCGTGTCCAACTGTATGTCCCATCCCCATTGAGGTGTTTTAAATGCCAGAAGTTTGGACATGTCAGAGACCGCTGTTCTGGGCAGGAGGTGTGTGGTATTTGTTGCAAGGCAACCCATGATGGTCCGTGTAAAGACCCGGCGCATTGTGCGAACTGCGGTGGCGACCATCCCTCCTCTTCACGCATCTGCCCTGTTTGGATTCAGGAGTCCACCATACAAAGGGTGAAAACTGAAAAAAGAATCTCGTTTTTTGAGGCCCGCAAACAGGTTGTTGGCAGTCAGACGCCAACAGCGTCTTCATATGCTTCGGCAGTAAAGAAAGTTTCGACCCGCTCAGTCTGCTGCCAGACTGATGGATTTGTTTTCTCCAAGACATTGCAAGGAAGACTTTTAAGCTCTGGTGGAAGCACGTCCACCACTTCCCGATCCAAAGTAGGTGCCCCTGGTGGAGGCAAAAAATCCGCCACCCCCCAGACTGCCCAGCAGTCAACTCCATCTGCTGCTGGGCAGATCAAAAAGCCAAGCCTTCCACCTCGACCTCCCTTGAGCAGTGCTCGTGCTGGCAAGGAAGTTCAACAGAGTGTGGAGATGGTGGAGATGACGAAACCTCCACCATCTCCAAAATCCAGGCCTTCTTCACCTGTGGGCAAATCTGCCAGCAGGTCTGAAGGCCAAACTAGTCCAGTTCAACTTTCTAATAAATTTGCTCCATTGACCGCAGACGGTGACGAGGAGATGACCTGATTTCTCTCCTATTCATCCTCCGCACCATGGACAGTACATTAATCCATTGGAATATCCGTGGCCTAAGTTCAAATTTTGAAGAGCTGCAGCTTCTGTGTCAAACTCTAAAACCTTCTGTCATGGCTCTTCAGGAAACTAAAATTCAAAGCCAGAAGACATTCACTCTTTCTGGCTTTAATATCCTTTCAAAACCAGCACAACCATCCACATTGGGATTGTCGGGCGGTGTTGCCCTTCTTTTACACAAAACTTTGCTGTTTAATCCTGTCGCTCTGACTTCCTCCCTTCAGGCTGTAGCTGCGAGAGTCACTCTCCGCAGGACTGTTACAGTTTGCTCACTGTATCTGCCACCTTCTGTCCCAGTTTGTCGTCAGGACCATGTCAATCTGATCAGAGAACTTCCTCGACCTTTTTTGCTGTTGGGTGACTTTAATGGACACAATCCTCTTTGGGGTAGTGTCAGTTCATCATCCAGAGGTCTGCTTCTTGAAGATGTCCTTTCAGACTTTGATTTGTGTTGCCTGAACGACGGAGCTCCAACTTACCTCCACTCTTCCACAGGTTCACTTTCGTGTTTAGATTTGTCGATTTGTGACCCCTCGCTGGTCCTGGACTATGAGTGGTCTGTCCATGACGATCTACATGGGAGTGACCATTTCCCTGTTCTTTTAAAACCTGTATTAACTGAGAGCGCTTCTGTCTCACAACATTTTAATTGTAAGAAGGCCAACTGGGATCTTTTTGCAACTAATATTTCAAAAGAATTCCAGGAAATTGATTTTCTACAGAGTCCAGACCCAGCAGAATCTCTGACCACTACTGTGATAAACTGTGCTAAAACCTGTATTCCAATGTCTTCCAACAAACTCCAAATGCCCAAAACACCCTGGTTTAATTCAGACCGCCAACAAATCTCAAAAGTACGCAAACGGGCTCAGCGTCGGGTATACCACCGACCTTCAGGTCCCAACGCTCGAGCCCATCAGAAACTCCGCGCCAAATCCAGACACACGTTCAAAATCAGTAAACGTCAGTCTTGGAGAAACTTTTGCTCCGGGCTGACATCTAAAACTTCCAAGAAAAAAGTTTGGAACGTCATTAGAAAAATCAAAGGGAAAAACACCAACCCCTCCATTCACCACCTGAAACTTGCCGATGCTCTGGTCACTGACAAACAAGCTGTTGCTAATCTGTTGGCCTCCACCATCCAACAGAACTCATCTTCAAATAAATCTGCAACCTTTTTAAGAAACAAAGAATTCAGAGAGAAATCTTCATACAATTTCACATCAGACAATTCTGAAGCCTACAATCTTCCTTTTTCAATCAATGAACTGAAAACAGCTTTCCAAACGTGCACTGATTCTGCCCCTGGTCTGGATGATATTCATTATCAGGCTTTGAAGCATTTTCCAGAAAGCTGTCTCCAGACTGTTCTTAAAGTATACAACCATATCTGGACCACAGGGTCCTTTCCGTCCTCCTGGCAGAAAGCCCTGATCATTCCAATTCCAAAGCCTGGAAAGGACCTTACCAACCCTTCCAACTATCGTCCAATAGCTCTGACTAGCTGCCTCTGTAAGTTGATGGAAAAGATGGTCAACTCCCGTCTGATGTGGAAGCTGGAAACCGATGGCCTTTTGGCCAGTCAACAGTGCGGGTTCCGTAAGTACCACTCGACAGTTGACCATCTAATCCGTCTGGAAACCACCATCCGCAACGCCTTTGTCAATAAACAGCATGTGGTCGCTATCTTTTTTGATCTTGAAAAAGTGTACGACACCACGTGGAAATCAGGAATCCTTATGGACCTGCACAAACTTGGTTTTCGTGGTCACCTGCCTCTGTTTATCCAAAACTTTCTGGCCGATCGACAGTTCCAGGTGCGTGTTGGCACCACACTCTCTGACATCCATGGGCAGGAGTTGGGTGTACCTTAGGGGAGCATCCTTTCTCCTGCCCTTTTCAGCATTAAAATTAATGACATTGTAAAATTGGTAAGCCAGGGCTCTGAGTCCTCTCTGTTTGTAGACGACTTCGCGCTGTACGCATTGGGAGCTTCTTACCCCAGCGGACAGCGTCGACTCCAACTTTGTGTCAAGATCCAGCAGTGGGCCGAGGAAAACGGGTTTACCTTCTCACGTACCAAAACTCAGTCAATCCATTTTCACAATTTTCGTCAATTTTTTGTTGATCCAGAAATTCGTCTGGACAAGTCCACCATTCCAGCTGTAAAAGAAGCCAAATTCCTTGGAGTTATTTTTGATCAAAAACTCAACTTTCTCAGCCACATTAAAAATCTCAAAACCTCTTGCCAGAAAGCTCTGAATATTCTGCGGGTCGTAGCGCACACTGACTGGGGCGCTGATAAGAAAACTTTGCTGCACCTCTACAGAGCCCTGGTCCGCTCCAAACTGGACTATGGTTGTGCTGTGTACGGCTCTGCAAGACCCTCTTATCTGAAACTCTTGGATCCTATTCACCATCAAGGGCTTCGTCTCTGTCTTGGAGCATTCCGCACCACCCCTGTGTACAGCCTGTACACAGAGGCAGGTGAACCCTCACTGTCCAACCGCAGGCTGAAAATGTCTCTAAATTACTATATCAGACTGTTCTCAGAACTGCAGAATCCTGCCTATGACTGTGTCTTTGACCCCCAGTTTCAAAACAAATTTGAAACCAACCCTAACTGTATTCCGCCGTTTGGTGTTCATATGCAGCCTCACGCGCGGAATGCAGGTTTAGACCTAGGAGTTGTGTCGGATTTTTCCAAGTTTCCAGATCAGCCTCCGTGGACCTTTTTCACACCAGAGATTCGTTTTGATCTTGCAGCCTTTCGTAAAGAGTCTACCAGCTCTCTGGCATACAAGGCCTTGTATGCTGAACTCTGTTCAAAATTCCCATCTTATCAGAAAATTTTCACTGACGGTTCCAAGTCTGAGGATGGAGTGGCCTGTGCAGCCTATTGCCCTGGTGCTTCTTCTCAGATACTGTTAAAGCATATACCTTCAGATGCTTCTGTCTATTCTGCTGAAATCACTGCTCTGGTTCTGGCGTTGAGGATAATCTCACAATCCACTAAGAGGGACTTTGTGGTTCTGTCAGACTCGCTGTCAGCTTTGGAGGCCATAGCTGGCCACAACCTTCTGCATCGAGAACTTTTACATTTCTTTGAACTTTTTAGCAGGTTGAAAGTGGATGGTTACAACATTACTCTGGCTTGGGTTCCTGGTCATGTTGGCATCGGAGGGAACGAAATGGTTGATCGTTTAGCCAAGAATGCCACAAGAGAGAAATTGTCCAACATATATATCCCCTGCTCAGATCTGAAACCCCAAATTAATGATTATGTGAAAGACCTCTGGCAGGAGGATTGGAATACCCAGACGGATAACAAACTCTTTCAGATCCATCCAAACCTTAATGAGTTCCTCCCATCTACGTCTGGTGGTCGTAAAGAGGAAACGGTTCTGTGCCAGCTGCACACCGGCCATTCGTATTTTACTCATTCCTACCTTTTAAAGAATGAGGAAGCTCCGTGGTGCATTCCATGTCATGTGCCACTCACAATGAAACATATTGTTTTAGAGTGTTGGGACTTGCACGATGTGAGATACAAACATTTTACAGCAGAGTCCATGAAAATCCTGTTCAGGGATGTTCCGCCTGACGTGATCTTTGAGTTTTTGAGAGAGATTAACATTTTTCATCTGATTTAAGATTTTACGGATGAAAGATTTTTAACGAAGTTTCTGGTGTGTTTCTAGAAGATGTCTTTTAAAGAGATGTGTGAAAGGTGTTTTTTGTTTTTTTTAAATGACTTGTGAGTTGATTTTAACGTGGTGACAGCCCTGATGTGGCCCCTTGCGGTCGGCTGGGCTATAAGCAACATTATCTTATCTTATCTCTGGAGCATTCCGCACCACCCCTGTGTACAGCCTGTACGCAGAGGCAGGTGAACCCTCACTGTCCAACCGCAGGCTGAAAATGTCTCTAAATTACTATATTAGACTGTTCTCAGAACCGCAGAATCCTGCTTATGACTGTGTCTTTGATCCCCAGTTTCAAAGCAAATTTGAAAACAACCCTAACTGTAATCCGCCGTTTGGTCTTCGTATGCAGCCTCACGTGCGGAATGCAGGTCTCGACCTAGGAGTTGTGTCGGATTTTTCCAAGTTCCCAGATCAGCCTCCGTGGACCTTTTTCACACCAGAGATTCGTTTTGATCTTGCAACTTTTCACAAAGAGTCCACCAGCTCTCTGGCATACAAGGCCTTGTATGCTGATCTCTGTTCAAAATTTCGATCTTATCAGAAAATTTTCACTGACGGTTCCAAGTCTGAAGATAGAGTGGCCTGTGCAGCCTATTGCCCTGGTGCTCCTTCTCAGATATTGTTAAAACATATACTTCCAGATGCTTCTGTCTATTCTGCTGAACTTACTGCTCTGGTTCTGGCATTGAAAATAATTTCACAATCTAAGAAGAGGGACTTTCTGGTTCTGTCGGATTCGCTCTGCTTTGGAGGCCGTAGCTGGCCGCAGCCTTCAGCATCCAGAACTTTTACATTTCTTTGAACTTTTTAGCAAGTTGAAAGTGGATGGTTACAACATTACTCTGGCTTGGGTTCCTGGTCATGTTGGCATCGGAGGGAACGAAATGGTTGATCGTTTAGCCAAGCATGCCACAAGAGAGAAATTGTCCAACATATATATCCCCTGCTCAGATCTGAAACCCCAAATTAATGATTATGTGAAAGACCTCTGGCAGGAGGATTGGAATACCCAGACGGATAACAAACTCTTTCAGATCCGTCCAAACCTTAAGGAGTTCATCTGATCTACGTCTGGTGGTCGTAAAGAGGAAACGGTTCTGTGCCGGCTGCACACCGGCCATTCGTATTTTACTCATTCCTACCTTTTAAAGAAAGAAGAAGCTCCGTGGTGCATTCCATGTCATGTGCCACTCACAATGAAACATATTGTTTTAGAGTGTTGGGACTTGCACGATGTGAGGCACAAACATTTTACAGCGGAGTCCATGAAAATCCTGTTCAGGGATGTTCCGCCTGACGTGATCCTTGAGTTTTTGAGAGAGATTAACATTTTTCATCTGATTTAAGATTTTACGGAAGAAAGATTCTTAACGAAGTTTCTGGTGTGTTTCTAGAAGATGTCATTTAAAGAGATGTGTGAAAGGTGTTTTTTTTTTTTTTAATGACTTGTGAGTTGATTTTAACGTGGTGACAGCCCTGATGTGGCCCCTTGCGGTCGGCTGGGCTATAAGCAACATTATCTTATCTTGTGTGATAACAAATGCATGCAATGTGTGTGTGTTTTTCTTTTTTTCTTTTCAACAGACAATTGTTTATTTTTTTTCTTTAGACCTTTTTTTCCATGGTTGTCATTTTGAACATTTACCAATAAGTATTATACTATAACAATTTGGACCACACTGTATACTTACAGTGATGCTGAGTAAACACTAATAGAAGGTTTTGTCAGTGTTGTAACACGTGTGTGTGTTCAGAAACTGTTCTTTTCTTGTAAAACCACCGTTTTGTTACATCCCTGTCCATCCCCTAATGGCCAACAAAACTAGATTATATTATATAGCATCATAGCTTGGGGTAAAAGGAAAGAGAAGCTGTAAAAATAAACAGTGATCGAGGTATTGAACCTACCCCAAATAGTAAAATTATGCCCCTTTCTAGTAGAATTGGGGTACCCCCAGTAACATACAGATTGTTACACAGAGGGACATTTATTGACAACAATATGAATCCCAGATGTTTGTAATGTTGTTGAGCTACCACCAAAAGATATTTTTGCTGTGTTTAGTGGGCTTTTATTTGCTCAATTGTTCTAAAACTCTCACATTGAAAACAAAACAAAAACTGTTTTATCACATGTTATTAGTGTGAACCATCATCATAACAAACAAAACCAATATAGAATGATGTGAAATTGTAGACAAGGGTATAAGTAAGTAATCCACAAAAAAAACCTAACAAATAACTCAACAAACGGATGAATAATGTACATGTTAGTGAACATACCTTGAAAAGCATGATTATGCCCCTTTTTACCCAACAAATAATACCCCCAATTATGAGCAGATTATCATCAAGAACAACATTCCTTGGGATTTATATGACTGTCATGTGTTAGTGCTGATGTTGAACAATTAGTCACACCACTTTTTCATTGTTTACACTGATTTTATGTGGCGCAATTTGTTTATGCATACTTGAAAACTGTTCTTTTTGTAAAACCACTAACATATGTATCCCTGTCCATCCCCTAATGGCCAACAAAACTACATTATTGTAATATAGCATCAAAGTTTGTGGTATAAGGAAAGAGAAGCCATAAAATCTAAGTCATATGTAAAGAAATACATAAGCAGTGATTGAGGAACTGAACCTACCCCAAATAGTAAAATTATGCCCCTTTCTAGTAGAATTGGGGTACCCCCAGTAACATACAGATTGTTACACAGAGGGACATTTATTGACAACAGTATGAATCCCAGGTGTTTGTAATGTTGTTGAGCTAACACCAAAAGGTATTGTTGTTGTGTTTAGTGGGCTTTTATATGCTCAATTGTTCTAAAACTCTCACATTGAAAACAAAACAAAAACTGTTTTATCACATGTTATTAGTGTGAACCATCATCATAACAAACAAAACCAATATAGAATGATGTGAAATTGTAGACAAGGGTATAAGTAAGTAATCCACAAAAACTCTAACAAATAACTCAACAAATGGATGAGTAATGTACATGTTAGTGAACATACCGTGAAAAGCATGATTATGCCCCTTTTTACCTAAAAAATAGTACCCCCAATTATGAGCAGATTATCATCATTACAGACCTGCCTACTGCTACGATTTGGCCGTAGCAGCTACGGAAAATAAGGCTTTGCTACGGAGCTACAGCAGCCTTAACGTTTCTACGGAAAAAACACAAAATTGCCGACGCATTTATTTTCGCTTGTGCCATTCGCGGTTTCGTCTGCTTCCACGAGCAGATGACAGACAGGCGATAATCTGGTTACTTCCGTTTTTAAGAAAAGTGACTGCGCATGCGTTCGTGTTACTTTCTCTGAAAAAAATGGCGGACATCAGCAGCAGTAGCGAATCGGGAGATGAAGAAAAACGAACTCGGACGAGAAAACGAAAATCATTGGATGCACCAACTTGTCCAAAGAAAAAACGTCGGCCTGCCACACAAGTTTTTAAATTAGCTTACATGGAGGAGTTGCCTTGCATCGTCAAAAGTCGACTCGGTGCGACCCATGCATACTGCAAACTCTGCCATGTGGACTTCTCAGTGAATCATGGCGGTAGAGACGATTGTCGTCGTCACGTTCAATCGGCGAAACATAAGCAGTACGTTTCGGCTCAGGCAAAAAACACATCGATTGCAGCATTCTTCCCGAAACCAGCAGGTGAGATTTTTATTTATTAATTTTTTTTAATTTGTAATGGGCCTCAGATGCATGCAAATGACCCATATTCCCCCCTCTCTGAAATACACACGCACACACACACACACACACACACACACACACACCCACACACACACACACACCACACACAAACACTTATGCACATAGAGGCGCTCTTTAACACCCACTCCCAGACCATCCCACCCTCCCCGCGCACCCCTTACACACTCGCACATGCACACGCTGAGATGTCTTTTCATCCTCCCACCCACAACACACACTCGTACGCACACACACACACACACACACACACACACACACACACACTGACACTTGCACACATATGCACATGCCAAATAAAGCAACAATTACAAGTAGAGTAAACTTAAATGTTAATTCATGACAAAATAATAAACTATATTACTAGTGTTGTATAAGATGGAAAATCAAAGGAAACTGTTCAGTGTTCATTGCTGGTGTGTCATCAGGTGAGGAACAGCATAGGCTGAAGGTGACCCATGCAGAGGCAATGATGGCTTCAGTGATTGCTGAATTAAATCTTCCACTGACAGTTGCTGACAAGATCACTACCTGCGTGAAGAAAATGTTCCCAGACAGCAAGATAGCTGCTGATTTTCACTCTGGACGCAGCAAGACCACTGCCATGATCAAAAACTCTGTAAGCAGCAGAAAAAAAACAGCTGAAGGAAAGAATGAAGAAGACCCCGTTTACAGTATCAACAGATGGGTCGAATGATGCCGGAGCTAAACAGTTCCCTTTGGTTGTGAGGACCTTCAATCCTGACACCCTTCAAGTCAGATCAGAAGTACTGGCTGTCCCTACCTTAAAGGAATCAGCCACTGGGGAAAACATTGCCAACCTCATTATTGAAGAACTAGATGGTGCTGGTGATGAAGGCATCCCTTGGAAAAACTGTCTGGCCCTTGGTGCAGACAATGCAAATGTGATGAAAGGGGCATCGAAGGGTGTCTATGCTTTTTTGAAACAAAAGCAAGAAAATCTGTACTTGGCCGGCTGTGTGTGCCACTTGATTCACATCTGCGCTGAGAAAGCTGCTGCTTGTCTGCCAGTCAATGTTGATGAACTGCTGATAGATATTTATTATTATCTGGACAAAAGTAGTTTGCGACAAACAACACTGTTAGTATCCAACTGAAACATGAAATTGCAAATCAGAAGATTCTGAAGCATGTTTCAACACGTTGGCCGAGTGTTGGGAAATGTCTCCCACGTCTGCTGGAAAACTGGAGGGCTCTGAGGGAGTTTGTTAAAGAAGAAAGAAAGTGCAGAAAGTCCATCAACAGCACAAATGTTGACAGGCTGGAAAGATTGAACACCATTCTGTCCTCGCCAACAAAACAGCTGTACTGCCTTTTCCTTGGGGATGTGCTCCAGGTGTTTGACAAAGTCAATGCTACCCTACAGAGTGAAGAGCCAAAGATTCATATTTTGAAAAAGATTGTCAGAAAGCTCTTCAGGGACCTGGGTCTTCGATTTCTGAAACCTGCTGCGATGCATGGTGTTGTCATCAGCAACATCCAGTTCAGTGTACCCTACAACCACAAATCCAACGAGAATCTGCTGATCGGTGACCAAGCTGCACAGTTCATTGAAGAGGGGAGTGGTCTGCGGCCAGAGAAGCTAGAGGAATTCTACACCAGTGTGAAGTTTTTCTGTGAAGCCCTCACGAAGATCAAGGAGAAACTTCCATTGGAGGATGAGCTGTTGGGACATGCACAGATTGCTGATCCTAAAGAAAAGCTGACCAGCCAGCAGTCTTCACTACAGTACTTCCTCAAGAAGTTTCCAGCATTGCTGCCACACAACTGTACTCAGCAGAAACTCCTTGAGGAGTTTGCCCTTTACCAATGCACAGTCATTGAGGAAGTAGAAAACGAAGCTGTTGATGTTTTTTGGAAGAGGGTCAGTGAAATGAGGAGTGCTGAGGGATCCTTGCTGTTTTGCCATCTGCCCCAGTTCATGGTGTCTATCCTGACAATACCAAATTCCAGTGCACACTGTGAACGAGTGTTCTCCTGCGTTCGCAAGAACAGAACCGACCAGAGAGCCAGTCTGGGGAGGAAACTCTTGAAGCTCTGATGGTGATGAAGAGTCAGCCAGGTGGTTGTGTGAACATGCAGCTGAAAAAGGAGGACCTTCAGGCACATAAAAAGCTGTTATACCCAGTCTCTGCAAAAGTAAAAAACAGAAATGTAAACAGAAGCAAATCGTAGGGCTGCCACTGAAAAATCTAAGGAAACTGTCTGCGTTCTTTGTCAAGATCTTTAAAGTGTGTGTATCTGATACATATAAACTTTCATCCTGGAAAGAGCAACACAAGAGAAGACCACAGTTCTTATAAGAGACATTTTAGAAGACATTTTAGACAAGATCGAGTGGTTCAAATACAGATTACATGCTTGCTGTAGAACTTGCAAGTGGCAATGTTGTTCAGTTACTATCTCTATTTTGAACAGTGGGAGCCCTGTGAAGACTAGCTGAATGTAACATCCTCTTGTGCTTTTTTTCTGTGAAAAATAGAACCCTGATTCTAATGGTAGACTGGCTGATTATTACATCCTACTATTTTTTCCCTGTGTATTCCATGTTGCTATTCCTTGACTGGAAGATTGGCTGAGTATAACACAAGTTTGTGTTTTCCCCCCTCCTCTCAAAAGTTATCATCCTGCAGAGTCTCTATGCTTTTTCCAGATTGGAACAGTAGCTGAATGCAATCCTTGGGACTGTTTAGGTATTGAGTTGAGAGAACAATAACATCTTTGACATGACATATTTGTTTGGCCCAGCCCTTGATAGTTACTCTGGTTCCCTTGTGTCCTGGGATTGTGAGTATATGTGATTGGTGAAGGACTGGTTCCCTTGTGTCCTGGGATTGTGACTATATTATATGTGGTTGGTGAAGGACAGACAGCTGTTTAGGAGAACTCAAGTCCGTCGCAACCTTTTAAGTTTTTGACTAAGCCACTGCGTGAAAGGTACTGGTAGTCTTCTTGTTAAAATGTTTGTTTTTCTCTTCTCACCACTTTCTCCAAGTAAAGTTGTCTATGTTGTATGTACTGGATGTGTGTGTGTGTGTGTGTGTGTGTGTGTGTGTGTGCGCGCGCGTGCAAGCACGGGGGTGGTATGCAATCCTTTTGCCGTCACTTGTGGGTGCTACTGAAAAATGTGCCATGCTACTGAAAGTTGATGGCTGTGCTACTGAACAGAAAAATTCCAAGTAGGCAGGTCTGCATCAAGAACAACATTCCTTGGGATTTATACGACTGTCATGTGTTAGTGCTGATATTCAATAAATAGTAAGACCACTTTTTCAGTGTTTTGACTCCCTCCGGGGGTTGCAACCTTGCTGTAGTCGGAGGGCTTGCGTGGTCCTGTGATCCCTTAGGCTTTGCTGGCGGGGGCATCAATACTTGAAGATAGGCTGGTTTTTTAAAACTGCTTCTAGGCCTGAGAAGTCCAGATGCTGTCTGGCCTAAGCATAACGTGGTAAGGAGTTGATGCCCCTGGTAGGGTTTCTCATGTCAGATAGGCTAAGGGTGAGGATCCTGACTAATAGTAACCCGCCTGTTCTGGGGAGGAGGTGTGTGGTGTTTGTTGCAAGGCAACCCATGATGGGCCATGTAAAGACCCGGCTCATTGCGCAAACTGCGGTGGCAACCACCCCTCCTCTTCACGCAACTGCCCTGTCTGGATCCAGGAGTCCAACATTCAGAAAGTTAGAACAGAAAAGAAGATCTCATTTTTTGAGGCACGTAAGCAGGTTGTTGGCAGTCAGACGCCAACAGCGTCTTCATATGCTTCAGCAATAAAGAAAGTAACGACCCGTTCAGTCAGCTGCCAGACTGATGAATTTATTTTCTCAAAGACATTACAAGGAAGACCGTTAAGCTCAGGTGGAAGCAAGTCCACCACCTCCCAACCCAAAGTGGGTGCCCCTGGTGGAGGCAAAAAATCCGCCACCCCTCAGACTGCCCAGCAGTCTACTCCATCTGCTGCTGGGCAGATGAAAAAGCCAGGCCTCCCGCCTCGAACTTCCTCGAGCAGTGCCCGTGCGGGCAAGGGAGTTCAACCAAGTGTGGAGATGGTGGAGATGAGGAAGAAACCTCCACCATCTCCAAAATCCAGACCTTCTTCACCTGTGGGCAAGTCTGCCAGCAGGTCTGAAGACCCAAACAGTCCAGTGAAACTAAGCAATAGATTTGCTCCACTGAACGCAGACAATGATGAGGAGATGACTTGATTTCTCTCCTATTCATCCTCTGCACCATGGATAGTAGTAAACTAATCCATTGGAATATCCGTGGCCTAAATTCAAATTTTGAGGAGCTGCAGCTTCTGTGTCAAACAGTAAAACCTTCCGTCGTGGCTCTTCAGGAAACTAAAATTCAAAGCCAGAAGACCTTCACTCTTTCTGGCTTTAATATTCTTTCCAAACCTGCACAACCATCCACATTGGGACTGTCAGGCGGTCTTGCCCTTCTTTTACACAAAACTTTGCTGTTTAGTCCTGTCGCTCTGACTACCTCCCTTCAGGCTGTAGCTGCGAGAGTCACTCTCCACAAGACTGTTACAATCTGCTCACTGTATCTGCCACCTTCTGTCCCGGTTTGTCGTCAGGACCTTGTCAGTCTGATCGGAGAACTTCCTCGACCTTTTTTGCTGTTGGGTGACTTTACTGGTCACAATCCTCTTTGGGGTAGTGTCAGTTCGTCATCCAGGGGTCTGCTTCTTGAGGATGTCCTTTCAGACTTTGATTTGTGTTGTCTGAACGATGGAGCTCCAACTTACCTCCACTCTTCCACAGGTTCACTTTCGTGCTTAGATTTGTCGATTTGTGACCCCTCGCTGGTCCTGGACTATGAGTGGTCTGTCCATGATGATCTGCACGGAAGTGACCATTTCCCTGTTCTTTTACAGCCCGTATTAACTGAAACCACCTCTGTCTCACAACATCTTAATTATAAGAAGGCCAACTGGGATCTTTTTGCCACCAATATTTTGAAAGAATTCCAGGAAATTGATTTTCTTCAGAGTCCAGACCCAGCTGAATCTCTGACTAACACTGTGATAAAGTGTGCTAAAACCTGTATTCCAGTGTCTTCCAATAAACTCCAAATGCCAAAAACACCCTGGTTTAATTTAGACTGCCAAGAAATTTCAAAAGTTCGCAAACGGGCTCAGCGTCGGGTATACCAACGACCTTCAGGTCCCAACGCTTGAGCCCATCAGAAACTCCGCGCCAAATCGAGACACACTTTCAAAATCAGTAAACGTCAGTCTTGGAGAAACTTTTGCTCCGGGCTGACATCAAAAACTTCAAAGAAAAAAGTCTGGAACATCATCAGAAAAATCAAAGGGAAAAACACCAACCCCTCCATTCATCACTTGAAACTTGCCGATGCTCTGATCACTGACAAAGAAGCTGTTGCCAATCTGTTGGCCTCCACCATCCAACAGAACTCCTCATCTTCAAATAAATCTGCAGCCTTTTTAAAAAACAAACAAGTCAGAGAGAAATCTTTATACAATTTCACATCAGACAACTCTGAAGCCTACAATCTCCCTTTTTCAATCAATGAACTGAAAACAGCTTTACAAACCTGCACTGATTCTGCCCCTGGTCTGGATGATATTCATTATCAGGTTTTGAAGCATTTTCCAGAAAGCTGTCTCCAGACTGTTCTTAAAGTATACAACCATATCTGGACCACAGGGTACTTTCCGCCCTCCTGGCGGAAAGCCCTGATCATTCCAATTCCAAAGCCTGGAAAGGACCTTACCAGCCCTTCCAACTATCGTCCAATAGCTCTGACTAGCTGCCTCTGTAAGTTGGAGAAGATGGTCAACTCCCGTCTGATGTGGAAGCTGGAAACCGATGGCCTTTTGGCCAATGAACAGTGCGGGTTCCGGAAATACCACTCGACAGTTGACCATCTAATCCGTCTGGAAACCACCATCCGCAATGCCTTTGTCAATAAACAGCATGTGGTCGCTATCTTTTTCAACCTCGAAAAAGCATATGACACCACATGGAAATCAGGAATTCTTCTGGACCTGCACAGACTTGGTTTCCGTGGTCACCTGCCTCTGTTCATACAGAACTTTTTGGCTGATCGACAGTTCCAGGTGCGTGTTGGCACCACACTCTCTGACATCCATGGGCAGGAGTTGGGTGTCCCTCAAGGGAGCATCCTTTCTCCTGCCCTTTTCAGCATTAAAATTAACGACATTGTCAAATCGGTAAGCCAGGGTTCTGAGTCCTCTCTGTTTGTTGACGATTTTGCGCTGTACGCAGTTGGAGCTTCTTACGCCAGCGTACAGCGTCAACTCCAACTTTGTGTCAACAAGATCCAACAGTGGGCCGAGGAAAACGGGTTTACCTTCTCACGTACCAAAACTCAGTCAATCCATTTTCACAATTTTCGTCAATTTTTTGTTGATCCTGAAATTTGTCTGGACAAGTCCACCATTCCAGCTGTAAAAGAAGCCAAATTCCTTGGGAGTTATTTTTGATCAAAAACTCAACTTTCTCAGCCACATTAAAAATCTCAAAACCTCATGCCAGAAAGCTCTGAATATTCTGCAGGTCGTAGCACACACTGACTGGGGCGCTGATAAGAAAACTTTGCTGCACCTCTACAGAGCCCTGGTCCGCTCCAAACTGGACTATGGTTGTGCTGTGTACGGCTCTGCAAGACCGTCTTATCTGAAACTCTTGGACCCTATCCACCATCAAGGGCTTCGTCTCTGTCTTGGAGCATTCCGCACCACCCCTGTGTACAGCCTGTACGCAGAGGCAGGTGAACCCTCACTGTCCAACCGCAGGCTGAAAATGTCTCTAAATTACTATATCAGACTGTTCTCAGAACTGCAGAATCCTGCCTATGACTGTGTCTTTGACCCCCAGTTTCAAAACAAATTCGAAACCAACCCTAACTGTATTCCGCCGTTTGGTGTTCGTATGCAGCCTCACGCGCGGAATGCAGGTCTAGACCAAGGAGTTGTGTCTGATTTTTCCAAGTTTCCGGATCAGCCTCCGTGGACCTTTTTCACACCAGAGATTCGTTTTGATCTTGCAACTTTTCGTAAAGAGTCCACCAGCTCTCAGGCATACAAGGCGTTGTATGCTGACCTCTGTTCAAAATTTCCATCCTGTCAGAAAATTTTCACTGACGGTTCCAAGTCTGAGGATGGAGTGGCCTGTGCAGCCTATTGCCCTGGTGCTTCTTCTCAGATACTGTTGAAACATATACCTTCAGATGCTTCTGTCTATTCTGCTGAACTTACTGCTCTGGTTCTGGCATTGAAAATAATTTCACAATCTACCAAGAGGGACTTTCTGGTTCTGTCGGATTCGCTGTCAACTTTGGAGGCCATAGCTGGCCGCAACCTTCAGCATCCAGAACTTTTACATTTCTTTGAACTTTTTAGCAAGTTGAAAGTGGATGGTTACAACATTATTCTAGCTTGGGTTCCTGGTCATGTTGGCATCGGAGGTAACGAAATGGTTGATCGTTTAGCCAAGAATGCCACAAGAGAGAAATTGTCCAACATTTATATTCCTTGCTCAGATCTGAAACCCAAAATTAACGATTATGTGAGAGACCTCTGGCAGGAGGATTGGAACACACAGACGGATAACAAACTCTTTCAGATCCATCCAAACCTTAAGGAGTTCCTCCCATCTACGTCTGGTGGTCATAAAGAAGAAACAGTTCTGTGTCGGCTGCACACCGGCCATTCGTACCTTTTAAAGAATGAAGAAGCTCCGTGGTGCATTCCATGTCATGTGCCACTCACAATGAAACATATTCTTTTAGAGTGTTGGGACTTGCACGATGTGAGATACAAACATTTTACAGCAGAGTCCATGAAAATCCTGTTCAGAGATGTCCCGCCTGACGTGATCTTTGAGTTTTTGAGAGAGATTAACATTTTTCATCTGATTTAAGATTTTACGGATGAAAGATTTTTAACGAAGTTTCTGGTGCGTTTCTAGACGATGTCATTTAAAGAGATGTGTGAAAGGTGTTTTTTTTTTTTTTTAAATGACTTGAGTTGATTTTAACGTGGTGACAGCCCTGATGTGGCCCCTTGCGGTTGGCTGGGCTATAAGCAACATTATCTTATCTTATCTCAGTGTTTTGACTCATTCTGTTTGGCGCAGTGTGTTTGTGTATACTTGAAAACTGTTATTTTTGGTAAAATTTTTATAATTATGTCAATTTCTGCTGTACTAATTATCAACATAATCAAGCCATTTTGACAGGACAATGTAGACAAATGCATAACAACTAAACATGCAAAAAATCAAAGAGATCTGTCAAGAAATAAGTGAGCAGTAACCATTTCATTGAACCTACCCAAAAAAGCTAAATTTTACCACGGCATGCAGATTTTCAAATGTGCTGTTATACTGTGGCAGTGAAGGGGTTAAAAACACAGTCATAGGCAGGGTTTTCCTTTTCAGAGAAGTGTTGATGGTGAGGTGTAGTTATAGTGCTGATGGCAAGGTGTAGGTTTAGTGTTGATGGTGAGGTGTAGGTTGTAGTGTTGATGGTGAAATGTGAACTGCTTGCTTTCAGATGGATACGGGCCTCCAGAGTGTCATGATGGAAAGCCTAGTCGACTATTCCAGCAAGTTTGAGAAACTGGCTGAGCACCTGTCCGATTGCACAGACACCTCTCAACCCAATCTGTGAACTACAACTCTATGCATTGAGAACATTAGTGAAGCAGACTGGACTTCATAGGTTGGGGACAATTGAAGCTGGCTGACTTTTTTTTTTTTTGAGTTGAGGGAGGAGTGGGGGGGGGGGGGGGGGATAAGACATATGAAACAGGCAGCAGGAATTCCCATAGTATCTTCACCTTTCAGTATGCTGTGCTAAAGGACACATCACTTGTCATGTCTCTCCCTGCTGCACCCACATTCTTTTTATGGTTGTTGTTGTTTGTTTGTTTTTTATTTTAATGTCAGTTTTGAATGGCGTGGGGAAAAAAGGCAGATGCTGAACTCTTCTGATGTTTCTGAACCGGTGACATGTTTTAGGCTTGTTATGACCCCTGAAAAGAGGTTGCTGGAGTAGAAGGACCTGTTTCATTTGAATAGCTTTATTTGTCTTAACCCAAATGGCATTAGTCTATACACCTGTCAGAGATGTGGCAGACCTCCTGATATCCTACACTTGCACCTACTTACAAGCAAATTGGTGCCACATATGCACATGCACTTGGAATTTTGTTTAGAAAACATGAAATGAACAGAAAGTCTTTTTCATCAGAAATTTTAAGCCTGTTTTCTTTAACCAAATGTCAGATCCATCTTATTTTACGTTGTAATCGCTGATAGCAGATTGTTGTAGAAGGTGCAGTGGCACACTTTATGAGTCAAATTTGAAAGTATGATTTTTTGTTGTTTGATTTTTGCCAAGTTTACAAGTGTGTGATTAAAATCACTTGGGATTTTGAAGGTTACTTAATGTTAAATCCTGCCAAGCTGAAATGTATTTTTTTTTCGGATGAACTTGTTTTTCTTACAGGATGATTTCAGATGAACTTGTTTTCCCCAGGAGGACCAGAATATTGGTCAGTAATGAAGACATTACATTCCCAACCTTGTTGAGCATTGATTTGGTGTCCAGCTGACTGCAGAGGCTATAGTTGTTTTGATTTTTTTTTTAGTCTGTAATAAATGAGAAATATTTTATTTGAATCAGAATACAGTATGAGATGATGAGTGTGATGTGCTCCATAGATCATTTTGGAAAAGTAGAAAGATGGGCCTTTTCAGTGATGATGTGACAGACAATGCACAACTTCAAAACATAGAGGTAACCACTTGGTGACTAGTGGCATATTTAACTCTCCCTTGCATCCTGTTTGCATCATTACATATAGCTCAAAGATTTCCTCATAATTGTTATTGAGGGTTTTTCTTTGGGGAGGGGAGGGGAGGGGAGAGGTGGTTGCAAGTGGAACTGGTGAATTCATCATGATGGCATTTTCCTCACATCTTCCCTTTTCTGCCCTATGGGAGGCTATGGGGTTTTCTACCCATGATGTTGAGAATACTACAGAATTATGGGTGGCATGTCAGTTGGACACTATGGCTGGGCTTATCACAACATTACAGGTAGTACATCGCTGTTGGATGTCATGCATGGACTTTACCACAGAAATTCAGGTTGTATGTCTCTCTCAGATATCATGCATAGACTTTCCACAGAATTACGGGTTGTATGTCTCAGTTAGATATCATGCGTAGACTTACCACAGAATTTGAAGTGGTATGGATCTGGTAGATTCCATGAGTAGACATACCACAAAATCATAGGCGGTATGTTTGTGGTAGATTCCAGGGTAGACTTAACACAGAATTATAGGGGGTACATCTGTGTTAGGTATCAATCAGCAGACTTATCATTGAGTACTAGGTGGTATGTCTGTATTAGATATCATGAGTAGACTTAACACAGAATCGAAGGTGGTATGTCTGTGTAGATGGACTTACCATAAATGGCCAGTGGAAAAGTAAAGATAGTCTGCTGTTGGAAAAAGAAAGATAGATGGCTGGTGGGAAAGGATAGAGTTTGTGTTGGAAAAGTATAGTAAGACACAGATACATGTAATGAAGTATAGTA
The DNA here is from genome assembly GCA_033310375.1 of Conus canariensis. Lineage (NCBI taxonomy): Eukaryota > Metazoa > Mollusca > Gastropoda > Neogastropoda > Conidae > Conus > Conus canariensis. The sequence goes on from CM065720.1 coordinate 32,137,503, forward strand.
GGACACAGATACATGTAATGAAGTATAGTAAGACACAGATACTTGTAACACAGATACTTGTAACAAAGTATAGTAAGACACATATACTTGTAACACAGATACTTGTAACAAAGTACAGGAAGACACAGATAATTGTAACAAAGTATATACCACCTTCGATTCTGTAAGACACAGATACTTGTAACACAGATACTTGTAACAAAGTATAGTAAGACACAGATACTTGTAACAATGTGAGTGACTATGTTCAAGGAAATGTCACTGTTGCTTTATTCTGTCATCATTGTAGGTCAAAGGAAAAGGATACATGCTTTGATGTTTTCTCACAGGCTACAGACTGACCAACAGACTTTGCCTTTCATAGATTAGGTTAAAAAAAAATTAGGGTGCCTGGCCCAGTTTACCTCATTTCTGTAAATACTTTATTGCTGCTTCCGAATTGTGACTGTTTGACTTGTTAGGTCCAAGTGTGTGCACAGTAGATGTGTTTGTGTGTGGTGTGATGCTGGAAGAGTTTCTAGGTTGTGTTTTATTTGTCTACACTTATATTGAGTGTCTTGGAATGATTGTCTACTTTGCGTATTATTCATTTCTTATTAGGTCATTTTATTTGATTATTTATTATTTTCCTTACTTTTATGAGTGCTACGAGCAGGGTTCTTAATGCATTTGTAGACCAAGTTCCATTATTATTATCCTTACTGAGTACCAGCAGAAAGGTTGGGCATGTGACCAAACTGCAGTGCTCTTTAACATTACTGACAGCACACCCTTTTTTCGAAGGCAATTATGAGGTGTGTTTCCGCTGACTTTTCCCTGCTTCTGCTCAGGGTAATGTAACCCAGTGAGTCTCCTGTTTTCTTTGCATGCAGATGATAAAGATCATTTTCTAAAACAGGAGTAACTCGGCATTACCTTACTTAATAGATTCAGTTCTATACAGATTGTGGTGCTTACACTTCACAACACAGAGTTACTACCTCAACATACAAAAGCATTTCTTTCATAGACTGATGAAACCATGGTGTGATTTGTTCAACTTTATCAAAAATCAGAAGTTAACGGCCATGTTGAAAAAAATAGAAGTGTTCATGAAAATGAAGACCATTTGACTAGATAAGTCTGCAATGTTTGAGGTCACATCTATAGATGGCTTCACAGTTAAGTCTCTGAGTGTGATATTTTCTTTTACCAATTTTTTTTTTGAAGACGTCTAAACTCTTGAAAAATTCCATATCTTCCTTCATTGAGGCAAAGGTGTCTGTTATTGGGAAATTCCTTTGACAAGCGTGAAAAAAAAAGTGGGCATCCTACAGTTTTATCTGTAGTCTATTGCTCGTTAGTGTAGACCTGCCAATCCTTCCATTCTTGACGGAATTCCTTCTGCTTGGGTTCACTTCATTCTGATGTTCCACCTGACAAAAAAAATAAAATAAAATAAAATATCAGATCAGTTTATAGGAAAGAAAAGAAAAGGCTGTTTCATGATTGCTTGGTTCACACAACAGCACAGCTGCTGCATGAATAGCTTATTTACAATTTCAACTTAAGTTTCTGGTCGGCAGCTTTTCTTCAGTTCATTTGCTGCGATCATCATGTCGAGGGATGAAGCTGAATTCGTGCTGCCCAAAACCAAAGAAAAAAGAACGGGGCAGACCTGTAGCCCAGAGTACACAGAAATATCCATGTAAGTTTGATCCATTTTTGGTGTATATCATGCTCAATTTATAATCAACCTCTTGGACCTAAAAATTTTGCATGAAGATCCATGAATTCTGCTTAAACCAGACTAATTGTCAGTCTCCAGGACCATGAAGTATGTCCTGAAATATGAAGAGGGGCTGTGCTTCAAAAGTGAACTAATCAGTTTTTAGCAGAAATGCGTAAAAGTCACTTCTGCATTGTCAGGGTTCCCACAGGTTGGCAATAGTTGGGAAGATATGGGAAAAATGGATGGTCCTTTTCCCAGTTGTGAAAGTTTGGGAAAAATGGCATTTGGTGTCTGTGGGTTGGGAAGGTTTGGGAAAATTGAACAAGCATCTTCAAAAACTCTCAAACAAGCATCTTCAAAACTAAAGAGATAAGAAAACCAAACAACAAAGGCACAAACAAATAAATTCTATTTGTCCAAAAATCGCCAATATCACGACTAACAGATTGCTCTACTTATGGATCTAACCATTTGTTGTCAAGAGCTTCTGTTCTTGCCAAGAAGATTGCCATTGATCGACATTTGCGCGCATTCTAGTTTGGTAACATGGTTGGGAAAACCGGTGCTGGGGGTGGGAAAAGTTGGGAATTTTGTTTTTCCAAGTCTGTATGAACCCTGATTGTTGAGAGGGCCTTTGCTATCATAGGAGTGGGCTGAAGGCTGATGTAGAAATGAAAAACAATAACGAAAAATTGCAGCAGACATTAAAAAAAAAAAAAGATGAATGTGTTTGAATGTTAAAAAAAAAAAAAAGGGAAAAAAGAAAAGGTGTTCAGAATAGCAAAATAAAGGTCTGTTAGTTTGGGGTGTGATGTTGTGTATGGCTTCATCTCTACTTTTCACATATTCCTCTCTGTTGTTGGAAAATAATATTGTCTCAAATCTAGGAAGGGGTTAGCAGGTCAGGTGTAAATGTGATAGAATTCACCTTTCCAATGTATCCCACTTCACAATTAAACAGGCCTGTTAAGAATTCCAAAATTATCTGGATAGGCGCATGAAATGATTCACAGCCCTGTTTAAAAATGGATGGCTAGATGGTCATGACTTGAATTGTTTCATTACTATTTCAGGATAACGACACAGACAGTTTCACAAGATAGTTCATTAAATGCCTGTGCATGGCTAAAATCCACGATAATGCTGTAGTAAGCAAGTTTTCTGTGAAGGAGACACGGATGGGATGATCCTATTCCCTGAAATATGTGTTCCTTAGGGCAGGAAAACTGGATGTTTGGTGAGCAAAGGAAGAAATCTGTGACATGGTTCTGTAAGTATTCCAAAGAGCTACAATGACAGTCTCGATCACCTTATACCATCTTTCTTCTTCCAGAACTCTTTCAATTGAGCTGAAAGGAGGAACGGTGTGAAAGAACCAGTGTGCCCAGTTCTCTGTGAAGGCATTAACAGCGAAGAGGTCTGGATCTGGGTACCAGTATATGAACAGCTTTACTGAAATATAGACGAAGATAAACAAATGTATGTTAGTACATCCAACCATTTTGAACATTGTTCGAAGTGTTTCTTCATCCTTGTCCTGCTTGGTGTTATTCTGAAATTTTCTTGATGACTTCTCAGACCCTGTGGTAGATACCTTGAAAAATATGTTGTAGAAGGCATAAAACTCCCTTTTCTGTCCAGATTGTCTTTGCCACTTTGTATGTTCAAATATCAGGGCCAGGTCTGTGATGTGTTCTTTGGAAATATGAACTTGTAGTGAAAAAAAGTTCATAGCAGTGAAAAATGCTATTCATGATGACAGTGTACAGGGATTTTGTTCATAAATGTGTTTGTATTTTTTAGTGGTCCCCTCCCCCCCCCCCCCACCCCCACAGTAAACTCTGTTCATAGCTATGGTGACAGCAAAGCCACTTGGCTTTATCAGCACCCAAATTGTTTGTGTGGAGGGTATGTGTATATTTAATGTGCGTGAGCCAGGAACTTCACAGAAGAAGAAGAGATGGCTGACTGCGTTCTGTGAACTAATTTTTATCAGACAAGATCTTCTGAGAACACGTCAAATTTTCCATGATCACACCAGTATGATTTTAATGACGACATTAAACTGTTAGTGCATTTCCATTTTTGTCTAGAGGATATCAGTTACTGATTAGTATGAGGTGAACTGTGATGATATTAATCATTCAATACTCAGACGAGGCTGTCTTAATCATTCAATACTCAGACGAGGCTGTCTTCCACCCATCATTTAGATATTGATTGCCAAGAGATTTTATGTGACTGGCATGTTTGAAGATGTAATTGGCAAACTTTTTGGATGTGTGTGTGTACATGTGAGACGTTTATAAAGGTAAAGTTCTAACATTTTTCTCTCTTGTTTGCTCTCTCTCTGCCACCTAGGTCCTTCCCAATCTCCCTCTTTTTGTTGTCAGTGTTCTCTATTCTCCAGACGAAACTGCCTTCCCCCATCGTACAGACATTGATAGCCTTGCGATTTTATGTGACAGGCACATTTAATAATAATAATAATAATGAATACTTATATAGCGCCTATTCTCGGCTAGAGACCAAGCTCTAAGCACTTTACAATCAACACTCGCTTACACAACAGGCTGCCTACCTGGGTAGTGCCGACTGAAGAGCTGCCAGCTGGCGCTTCATTCAGTCGTTTCCCGTGTCATCCAGTCAATATTGTTCAATATCGTTCACTCAGTTTCTTTACTTCCTTCATTCTTTCCATTTCTTATGCAGGGTGCATGCTGTGTGTAACGTGTCATCCATACCAACGGCCAAACTGGCCTACTCTTCCGAAAATTGGTGATGGGATTTTACGTGTGTGCAAGATATTATGCGTGCGTTCACACACGGAACCTCGGTTTATAGTCTCATTTGAAGGACTGTATGGGAAATGGAGTCAGAACTAATGTTAACTCCGAGGGAAAAATCCCCCTGTACCGAAACGCCCCGGCGGAGATTCGAACCCGCAACCCCAGGATCACCAAGATTACGAGTCAGGTGCTCTACCAACTGAGCTATTCTGGCGAATCGGTGAATATTTAGGCAATTGTGCGCATGTATGTGTGTGTATATGTCTGTGTGTGAGTGTGTTTGTGTGCATGCATGTGTGTGTGTGTGTGTGTGTGTGTGTGTGTGAAGTTTGTGAAGGTAAGCTTCCTATCTGACTCTTTCTCTCTGTGCCACCTGACCCCTTCCCTTTCTCTCTGCGTGCCACCTGACCCCTTCCCGTTCTGTGTGCCACCCGATTCCTTCTGTTTCTCTCTGTGTGCCACCTGACCCCTTCCCGTTCTGTGTGTGTGCCACCTGACCCCTTCCCGTTCTGTGTGCCACCCGATTCCTTCTGTTTCTCTCGGTGTGCCACCTGACCCCTTCCCGTTCTGTGTGCCACCTGATTCCTTCTGTTTCTCTCTGTGTGCCACCTGACCCCTTCCCGTTCTGTGTGTGTGCCACCTGACCCCTTCCCTTTCTCTGTGTGTGCCACCTGACCCCTTCCCTTTCTCTCTGTGTGCCACCTGACCCCTTCCCGTTCTGTGTGCCACCCGATTCCTTCTGTTTCTCTCTGTGTGCCACCTGACCCCTTCCCTTTCTCTGTGTGTGCCACCTGACCCCTTCCCTTTCTCTGTGTGTGCCACCTGACCCCTTCCCTTTCTCTGTGTGTGCCACCTGACCCCTTCCCTTTCTCTGTGTGTGCCACCTGACCCCTTCCCTTTCTCTGTGTGTGCCACCTGACCCCTTCCCTTTCTCTCTGTGTGCCACCTGACCCCTTCCCTTTCTCTCTGTGTGCCACCTGACCCTTCCTTTCTCTGTGTGTGCCACCTGACCCCTTCCCTTTCTTCTGTGTGCCACCTGACCCCTTCCCTTTCTCTGTGTGTGCCACCTGACCCTTCCCTTTCTCTGTGTGTGCCACCTGACCCCTTCCCTTTCTCTCTGTGTGCCACCTGACCCCTTCCCTTTCTCTCTGTGTGCCACCTGACCCCTTCCCTTTCTCTGTGTGTGCCACCTGACCCCTTCCCTTTCTCTCTGTGTGCCACCTGACCCCTTCCCTTTCTCTCTGTGTGCCACCTGACCCCTTCCCTTTCTCTCTGTGTGCCACCTGACCCCTTCCCTTTCTCTGTGTGTGCCACCTGACCCCTTCCCTTTCTCTCTGTGTGCCACCTGACCCCTTCCCAATCTCCAAGTTTTCCTGTGACAAATGTTCTCCATTCTCTGTGTGTGCATGTGGGGGGAAAGGGTAGCAAAGAGAGTGTAGCAGTGCATGCAGGGGTGTGGGAGGTGGGATGGATGAGGTGTGGGCAGGGTGCGTGCGCGTGTGCCTGCGTGTGTGTGTGTATGTGAATATACATGTGTGCCTGTGCGTGCAGGTGTGTGTGTGCACGCACAGGTATAGTTAAACCAATAATTGGTGTATAGCTTGTTAATAGCTGTACATTTAACCTTGCCACTTTCCAATAATTTATTTTTCTTCACAGTCGTGTTTAGACGCTGCGCATGAGATTACAAGATGGTCTTTACCAGCCCATGCCCAAAAGAAGCTGCAGTTGAATTGTGGCAAATGTTCCTGTCGCTCTTTTCCCAATGCTTGAAAACATTAAGATATGCAGTCCGGAACACATAGAATACAAAATTTTGTTCTATCTTTGATTTGTGATGCCGTGTTACAAGAAAGCTGTTAGCGGCTGTAAACCCCATTTTCAATTTGCATGGAACTTATACTGAGCTACTTAATTCTAGAAATCTGAATTATTTTGGGAAAAAAATCATTGCAACCGAATTTTCAGGAAATTAAAAGAAATTCTGGGAAGAGAAGTATCAGAATTGGGTTTTCTCTGATTTCTAAAAATACTGAAATGTGCAAAATTTGGACAAAAATAAGAAGAGAAACATTCCCAGGGGTGGGAGACCTTCCGTATTGATACGGAATTCCGTATAGCAGATTTTTTCTCTTTTTTTTTTTTTTTTTTTTTCTGTGTACGCATTCCATGTTCTGATTCAGGTTTTCGCGCCACTCGTATTGAAATCTGCCATCTTGTTTTCAGTGCATGAAGACCATATCATTGTGCTTTATATTTGTCAAAAACGGAGCTGATTAACAATGAAGCAGAGGCACGGAAGATCGAAAATGACCTGAAGAAAAACAAGTTGAGAAATGAATGGATGGATGAGATGGATGAATTGAATCATGCGTTCCGAAAATGGCTGCAGAAAACAAATGAAGTGGGCACTGCTTGGTGTATACTGTGCAGTCAAAAACTTGTATACAAGTCAAATGGAGAAAAGTCGATCGAAGTGCATTCCCAGGAGACAATACATGTGGAGAGATTGAATGCTCTGGAACATACATCAACTCTTCCTGCTGTTGCTCCAGCAATGTCTCCGGTGTCTAAAAGTTGATTCCCTGCTGGATGCAAAGAATCGGACTTGTGCAATTTTAGCGGAACACTGCTTGCCTCTGTTACTGGCGCCAGATTTAATCTCCTTCACTCAAAAACTTGCCGAAAGATACTCAAAACCTGGAACAGCTTTCCATGTGTAGGAAAACCGCAACATATACTATGACACATGGAGTTGCAGCAGCCTTTAGGGAAGATCTATTTTACAAACTGTGTATGAGGCATTTTTCATTGAACATCGATGAGGCCACAAACAACGCCAACAACAAAATAGTGAATGTACTGGCCAGATAGTTTGACAAGGCAAGAGGCGAAGTCATCACACAACTGCTCGGCAGCTTCAGCGAAATTTAACCCCTTGACTGCCGCTATTTTGTATCAGTTTTTCACTTCTGTGTGCCGGAGCAAAATTTGACTTTTTGCGGTAGGTTCACTAATTTGATCAGTGCTCATTTATTTGTGGAGATATCTCTTAGATTTTTGGCATGTTTTCTTCTTATACCCAGGGCTATAATATCTGCAAATAATGTTTGATTTTGTTCATTCTGAGTATAATAAATAATCTTATAATTCAATTTTTTTTTTTAAATTATATTTTGCAAGCATACAAAAACCCACAGCAACAAAACAAAAACATACAAACCCAGCCAAAAGTGGTTTTAGTGTTTACTGAACACCTGTGTAAATATTTGGTAGTGAATTTACAACCCACAATTGTTGTTTTATATGATAAATTTATGCATTTCTGGGGTACAGTACAATCCAGGTATCAAGGGACACAATTTTGTTTTCTTAGGTAGGTTCACTGATATGCCCACTGCTCTTTCAATTCTTGACATATGTCTTAGATACTTGGGAAATTTTCTTGTTATATCCTTGGCTACAGCCAGATATCACAATAGTTTGATTTTGTTTGTAATGAGTAGACCAAAAATATATATAATGATGAATGTTTTGTTTGAAAAACAGACACTTTCAGAACATAAACAAAACTACAGCACTAAAATCACAATGAAATACCACAAAAACTGGTGTTAGTATCCTTTGAACTTCAGTACAAACATCTGTATTCACAGTAAAGCTTGACAATGCATAAAATGTTTAGCAACCCATATCATAGGGGGCACTCCAGCCCAGGTAACTTGGGAAAGAAGATGGGAATTGAACATTATCCACAGCATCAGTCTGCACATCTTGCAAGCCTCTTGGGAATTGGTCTTGTTTAGCAGAGATGAACTAACAATAACAACACTAAGTGTAACTTCCAATTATTCTGTCACTTTTCTTTCACACATGTGGTTTGGTTCACTCATGAACTAAGTGTGATTGATAAAAAGCCATCACCACAGAAGGTAATAAATAAAACATTGCAAAACCAACCACACCAAAAAAAAGAGACTGCTGAAGATAGGACTGAGCTACAAAAGGCCACAGAAGATAGGACTGAGCTACAAAAGGCCACACCACAGATGATGAAAGCACACCAACAACTGAAAAATACACCAGTGTCTCAGAGAATACACCACACCACAGAACCTATGGACAGAAGGATCAGGATCCCACACTACTGCCAGTAAATGCCAGTTATAGTTGACTGACACACATTCGGGTACACACACACACACACACACACACACACACACACACACACTGTGCACAAGCACCATATTCAAAAGCAACACACACACACACACACACACACACGTACACATGTACACACACACTCACACACACACGCACACACACACACACAGAGCACCACATGCAAAAGCACCACACACACACACCATGCACAAACACTACACAAACACACACACACACACACACACACACACACAATGTATACCCACACCATGCACAAGCACTGCTCTCTCTCTCTCTCTCTCTCTCTCTCACACACACACACACACACATCATGCACAAACACCACACACACACACACACACTCACTCACAAGCACACACACACACGCACACACCACAAAAACAACTCCACGAAATCCATAGGCTTGAAATTGCCAATGTTTACCTTGATACCTGGGTCACCCGTGAAAGAAAGGTAGAGATTTGGGTGATCAGCACTGGCCTCTGTCCATTCTGAAACAAGTTCTGACTGACGAGTGCCACACCCTCTTCCTCTGCCACGCCCCCTCACACTGGACCCTCACCGTTGTCCTAAACCCCCTCCCCTTCCTCTACTCTCCTCCCGACCTCTCACGAAAGGAGGGAGGGGGCACTCGACATACACGGAATTGGCTCGTCACTATCAACACCAATCTCCGATAGCAAAGGGTGGTGTTGATTGTGATCACTTTATTCCTCCTCCGAATCGCTTCATTCCACTTCTTTGAAGTCTTCGTCATCGCTTTCACGGTCTCGGATAACTTCTTGATGCACTTCAAGAGCATTAGATCGTTTGAAAACGGCACGCGCCTGATCGAACTGCCTGCTCGACTCGCCATCTTCAACCGAGAATGACTCGGCCGAACCTTGCCAAAGTTATCGGTCCGAACAGACGCGAGCCGGTCAGTCAGCGACCCGTGAAAGGGAAGAAACCGTCCTTTAGGGTCCCTGCAACTGTTTAAGCCATTTTTTTCTCCTTGCTTCCCTTCTTTAAATCGCCGAATTTTGATGATGAAATTATCTCGAACGCCGTTCGTGGAAGGGCACACAGCTTTCCCGAAACCATCACGAACGCCGTTCGTGCAAGGGCAGTCAACGGGTTAATGTCTCCACTGCTCAGAATATTTTTGCTGGCCTGCAGTCCTTGCTAGACAGAAACGAAATCACCGGAAGATTCGAAGACAGCGCCTAAACCAGACCCAGCCAAACGCATTCCAGTGCAGAACATTGTTAGCTACCCAATGGACAACTGTAGTGTGATGCATGGAAAGAAAGGTGGAGTGGAGGCGCTCATTCATCAAGAACATCAGCATCTCCTTGACGTACATGGAGATACAGTGTACATCATTTCAAATGCAGCCAAGGACTGCAGCCACTAATTTCCAGTTCCATGCTCACCTTGCTGCTTTAGCTGATAGACTTTTTCGAGTCCACTCATTGCACCCACTGATTTTCTTCCCAAGATTTGTTCAGTTGGGGTTAAGTGATTTATTGCTTCCAGGTTCATCCACTCTAACCATTGACTTTCATTTTTCAGATGTCCCAGAGCCACCAGCCACTGATTTCTATTGTAAAACTTGGTCCACGCAGCTTTTGATTTTGCTCAGTGTTTGTTCCAACCCAGTGCTAGTGCAGACATTGACTGTCTACTGAATTTAAGCCATGTAAGACTAAAAGACTAAGAAAAAACAAAAAACAGGAACTTGAACTTATAAATTAAGTGACTGTAATCTTCTGTTAACATCACTGGTGAGTAATATTTATACAATGCATCCTATTTTGTTTTGATGGTTAACTGAATTTAAAATGTATTCTAAGTACTTGGCATAACATTTTCAGTTTGATATTTAAGCCGTAAGTCATATTTTGTCATATTTGGAGTCTTTTTGTATAGAAGTTAATTATTAACTTTGTATTCAAGGAGAGGCCACAAAAGTGTCTTGGCAAGACAAATTTTCTTCAGCCCCCCCCCCCAGCAGGGTGTTGCCCCTGCATCCCACCGGGGACCTAAAGTGGCCCTCTGGACCCCCGGCCTTTTCAGTACAGCTAGGATTTTTTGCTCCCACCCTGCATTCCCCTCCTCACAGACATGCACACATGCACATGCGTGCGCACGCATACACACACACGCACAAGCATATACACCAACCATCATCATCGTCTATTTTCATTACCCATTTATTGTCATATTAATGTGGAAGTTGTACCAGCAAAAAACATAAAAATGAGGACAAGAGTGGAATAATTCATAAACATATTACAGTACAAAACTAATCTTGATTCTGTCTCTCTTTAGCACCCCCCCCCCCCCCCCACCCACCCCACCCCACCTCCTTTTCCCGCAATATTACCATCGACTCTTTTCACATTTACAACAGGCACACACACACAGAGCTATTTATAACTCTAGTGGTAGGCTGGACCAGTCAAGTCAAGAACACTTTATTATCTCCAAAGAGAAATTAAGAGTGGCCATAAAAACGACAAATCACGTATCACACCCACCCATCCCTCCACCCACTAGTACACACAGAATAATACACATACACACACACATATACAAACAAGCTTTCTGAACCGGATCTTACTGAAAGTTTAGTTACGATTCAGGAGTTTAGTAAGATAAGGTTAGATTGTTGGGACTTGTACGATGTGAGACATAAACACTTTACAGCAGAGTCCATGAAAACCCTGTTCAGAGATGTCCCACCTGACGTGATCTTTGAGTTTTTGAGAGAGATTAACATTTTTCATCTGATTTAAGATTTTACGGAAGAAAGATTTTTAACGATGTTTCTGGTGCGTTTGTAGAAGATGTAATTTAAAGAGATGTGTGAAAGTTTTTTTTTTTATGACTTGGGAGTTGATTTTAACGTGGTGACAGCCCTGATGTGGCCCTTTGCGGTTGGCTGGGCTATAAGCAACATTACATTACCTTACCTTAGTAAGGTAAGGTAATGTTGCTTATAGCCCAGTCGACCGCAAAGGGCCATATCAGGACTGTCGCTGTGTTGAAGTCAACTCACAAGTCATTCATTCACACAACTCTTTAAAATACATCTTCTAAAAACACACCTGAAATTTTGTTAAAAAAATCTTTACACTGTAAAATCTCAGATCAGATGAAAAATGTTAATCTCTTTCAAAAATTCAAAGATCACATCATGTGGAACATCTGTGAACAAGGTTTTCATGGAATCTGGTGTAAAATGTTTATATCGCACATCATGCCAGTCCTAACATTAAAAGAATATGCTTCATTGTGAGTGGTACATGAGTAAAATACGAATAGCCAGTGTGCAGCCAGCATAAAACCGTTTTCTTCTTTGCAACCCCCAGAGGTAGATGAGAGGAACTCTTTTAGGTTTGGACAGATCTGGAAAAGTTTGTTATCTGTATGTGTATTCCAGTCCTCCTGCCAGAGGTCTCTGACATTATCATTAACTTTCGGTTTTAGGTTTGTGTGGGGGATAAATATGTTAGACTGTCACACTGCGCATAAATGCATGCCTGCACTCAGCCCAGCATTCACTCCGTGCACACGCAATCTCTTCAAACAACCAGAAGGCGCACTACAATAACTCTTCTTCTCCCTCTCCTCTCCGGGAATAATTTACTAAACAATAATCAGCTTTTCAAACAATGACAACAGGTTTGTTTTCCAATTTACAACTTCTGTTCCTCCACACCAGTGGAGGTACAAACATTCCACAGATCCACTAGGTGGGACCAAATTTCATCTCATTTTACATACTATCTCACAGATACTTCTTTCAGGGGTTTCTCCTCCTCACTGGAGAAACATTGTATACATTTTCAAAGAAAAATCAAAAGATGGCTTGAAATATAGTAGTATCAACTGAGTTCATCAGGGGAACAATTAAAAATCATTATGGGTCAACATGACAAATGCTTTGTTTTCTCACGACTGGTGCAGTCGTCTTCTACAGCTCGATTCTCCAACCCTGGAGACGATTAGGTGCTGCCGTAGCACTGTAGCCCAAATATTTGTGCGACTGCCTCAGTCGCCTAACTGGTGCTGCCACAGCACTGGGAAGGGCTGAAACACAAATGAAGTCCGTGTAAGTAATCTATTTCAAAATCTGAATAATGATAAATTCTTTTCCCTTTTTCCCTTTTCTTAACTTTTCTCTTTTTTCTCTCCCCATCTGTCTATACCTCACCTGGTAATGGTAAATTGCAGGTGGAACTCGTTCTTCAAACAACCTGTCCGGTCAGTGTCCCCAAGCCATCTCCTTCCTATACTTTCTTTTTTCCTCCTGCGCTCACATTCAGTGAGTACTCGTCTAACTCTACACATTACCAGCCCTTGTTTGCTGACCAATGGACAACGTCTGTCCATTCAACCAATAATCACCCTACGTCTATAGCCACCAGCGACACCGATCACACTTGTCAGGCCACGTGAATTATTGTTTCTTTTACCTTTTCTTTTCCCTACCTAGGGAAATGCTTTATAACAAATAAGGGCATACGCGATGGAACGTCACATGTCGCCATGTGAGGCTACATCACATGATATAGACAGTTTCCCTGTTGTGGCATTCTTGGCCAAATGATCTGCCATTTCATTCCCTCCCATGCCAGCATGACAGGGAACCCAAGCCAAAACAGTTTTGTGACCTTCCGCTTTCAACAAAGTAAAAAGTTTAGGGAAAAAAAAAAGTGTAGAAGTTCAGGATGATGGAGGTTACGGACAGCTATCGCCTTCAAAGCTGACAATGAATCAGACAAAATCAGAAAGTCCTTGTTTGTAGATTGAGAGATTATCTTTAGTGTTTGATGGAACTGGGAACAAAACTGTTTTTGGTTCTATTTGTTTTGGAATCTTCGTCCAGAGTGTGTTTTTTTTTTTTTATAAAGAACATGAGAACTGTCGGGAGCAATGTTCACAGTTTTTTGTGTGACATGACATCCATACAATTTATCTAGCTGTTCTTGTTTTTTGCCAATAATCTTTCCGCATGTATTCACCGCTCTGTTAAAATGTTTTTGTTTTTCATGCTACAATTTCCAAACCAGCATAAAAAGCCAAAGGACAATACTGATTCTAGAAAACAATGATAAAACATGTTTAAAATGTCCTTTTTAACAGCGAGAGACCAAAGTTTCTGAAGACAGTGTATTCTAGATTGGCATTTTGTGTAGATCAGTTGAGTATTTGCATTAAAATGAAAGAAAGAAGTCTCTCTCTTTCTTTCTCTCTCACTCTCTGTCTCCCAGTCTGTCTGTCTGTCTGTCTCTCTCTCTCTCTCTCACACACACACACACGCGCGCGCGCAACACACACACACACACACACACACACACACACACACACACACACACACACCTACCTGTTTCTCCCTTCCTTCTCAAGCTGACAGCCTGTTTGCCTTTTTTCTCCATCCTTTTATTCCTTCTTCATTTTCTCTTTCTCCTTTTCTCTCCCTCAGTTCCCATATCCTCCCTTTTCCCATACCATACCTTTCTCTCAAAAGGAATGTGAGAGTCAGCTGACTTAGCTGTGGCCCTCACTAATATCAGTGATGAAAACTGATCCTTCCTTGCAGGAAGGAACGGCACCAACGTCGTTTATAAAATACTTTGAGACAGGATAAACCACTAAGTTGCCTGCAGAAAAGAAAGTCAGAAATGTAGACATGAAGATCGCAGTGTGTGATCATGGGAACTGTCCTGAGACAGCATAGGAAAGGAATTATCTGAAAATGCTTGAAAACAGATGAGTGTGTGTTTACACAAGTTAATTGAACACAAAAGAGACTGATTATTAAGTTTTATTCCTAACTGCACACAATTCACGTTTGTGGTATGGAAGTCATTGCTGCCATTCGTTGCTGTTTCCATCGCATGTGTTCGGTAATCTTTAAAAGAAGTGGGAAATCACGCGCTTATGCCCCATGTAGCAAAGAACATGTTCGTATGCATGTCATGAAACTGGTAACTAATTTACATAAATATTCTTTGCTATGTGGATTTTTGGCCCATGAATGAATGATGAAGACACTTACAAAGAAGGTTCTGAATGCGACAAGACCTGGCCCCAGGAGAATGTGTCGTAGAAAGCAAGATATTCCAATTTCTTACACTTCGTCCAGATTTTCTTTGCCATCTTAGTCCATTCTTGTGACTGTCGGTACCCCCATGTCTTTGACAGAGGCCACGACACATTATATGTGGAAGTGTTCACTGGTAACCTCAGAAGCATATCTCATTAAAAAGTAATATATAGCTGAGAGTTCAGAAAGTTTTTTCTTCCTTGGTCCATCTACCGTCTGTTTTCAATGACTGGTAAAGTGCTACTCCTCCGCAACTCACCTTTCTCCCCTTGAAAACTTTTGACTCTCAATGTAGAACTGCAAGTCTCAAGAATATAATCTGATTTTAATCATCATCGTCTTCATCGCCATGATTTTCAGAGTATGAAGGTCTGACACTGATTCCAGATCCATTTCTGTCTGTGCCTCAAAATCAGCTGTATCTGTTTGAAGGACTCGGAGACTGTTCTCTCACAGATGATTTTTCACATCCTTATGGAAATCAGAATCTGTGATAGCATCTGCCTGCCATTCACAAAACACAACTCATATTCCATAAGAATGTGACCATCTGAGGTGGAATTATCAAGACCTTCCTGTGAATGTTCTCTTTCTGATATTTTGAAAAAATGGACATACTGCTCCTCCATTTCTTTCTCAATCACCAGTTCGGAAATACAGGAAAAGTCCTGAGAGTCTTGCCCTTGGGGTTTGAAGTGATATTCACTCGTTTGGCTGGCAACAACCAGTTTACTCTGGTCACCTTTCTCTTGGGAAAAGTCCAGATTATTCCCTTCAGTGTTTCCTGACATGTTAATCATTCTTGCTCTAAAAAACGTCGGTTAGCTTGTGATTTAATAAACAAGAAATCAGCATATTTGCATGTCTTCTACTGCACTGGAGCATATAGACCGAAAACGCTTCCAACATTATATCTTGATAGATGATGGTCGGAAATCTGTAAGGGCTGTAATCCGTGTTGGTGCTTGCATTCACCAAAGTGCCCTGCAGTTTTCATAGGACAGATAATGCTTGTGGACAGTCCCAAAGCAATTTTGACCCATCAGTCAACTTGACAGTCAGTCAGAGAGAGAATGCCCAGCATGTGTCGAACAGTGCCTGTAATTCGACACTGATATCCGATTGTTATCTGTAGCTTCAAATAAAATATTGGACTCTAGATAATGTTGGCCCATACACTGAAAAAGCTTACACATTTGCTATGAAAGAATGCATTTCTTCCTCTGTTTTTTTTTTTTTTTCAGGTCTATTTTGCCACAGTGAGCTCAGGTCACTCAGAAGAGAAACGCTAAAATGCAGACACTGCGTTACAACATGTTTGACTTCACTTACATCATGATGATCGAATCAGATCTACATGTCTTGTGGCTGATGTGACACTTGTTTACCAAATGACACACACATACAAATTATGTCATGATTTTGACTCATAAACTGAGAAACTGTAAGGGTAAGGCTGTTTGCATTATCTTCCGCTGATTTTCTTTCCTGAAGAGATTTTTTGTACTGAAGGTGACTGGAATCTGCCAAAATGGAAATGGCTAAAGAAAAAGTAGCAGTCGCCTATTTTCTTGCTGTAATCCTTGGCAGTTCAATCATTCGGCGCCGCTGCTCACAGGACTTGTTTTTTTTAACCATTTTTTTGCTTGAGATAATGAGAATTATGGGCATGTGAAGCAGTAGGAGTGTATACCATGGGAAAGTTATGTGGAGATAGAAAATGAAAATGCTGGTCTGTAATTGATGGGAATCCTGATAGAACTTCTGACAAGATTGTGCTTTGCATCTAATAGTTCAAAATTACTGTTGTTAGACGTTAACATGTAGCCGTGGTTAGCGCAATGAAGACCGCTGGACTGTAAAGAATTCAAATCCTTTTCAGATTTGATCGTTTTCTGAGGCACAAATTGTTTCTCTCAGACCCCAGGCAGTGGTTTTAGATGGTGGAAGTTGAACAGAACAGTCATAAGACTTTTAATGTTTTGCCAGAATTCAGACTTTAAAGGTCATTTGGGCCATTCTTAAGATTTGCATAAATCTGTTGAGAAGTGTTAGGGGATATGTAAGTTGAAGACTGTTGCCTTTCAAGTTCACAATCCAAACCATTATTTTATTCCTATTTGATTTGTTGAGGCTTCTGCCAGCACCTCCTCACTCATGTGGAGTGGGAAAAGTCTGTGGCTCCCAATGCTTCGGAGGCTGACAGAAGACGGTTGTCAAGAAACATTACAAGACTGTGGTCATCAAGAATTGCTGGAATAGAAAAGTGTCTTGAGCATACGACTAAAGTCACAATAGTTTTCAAACCCTAAAGAAAAAGAAAAAAGCTTGAGGAGGTTGATCCCATGACTCGGTTAGGCTGTTGTCCCTGGAGCCCACTTGGGGGGGCCAACGCTGGCTCTTGGACTCTGAAATTTGTCAGGCCTTTTCCACTTTCTGAGGTCTCATGTCTGATGAAAGGACATAATGAGTGTGTTTTGTTCCATTGACAGGCAAATTTCTTAACAATACTGGCTTCTTACATTGATGTTATCAATCTCCAGCAATTTTGCAGCTCCAGCTGTTATAACTTGTTATCACCATGACACACATTTAATAAAATCTGTGGATGTGTGTGGACATTCAAAAGTCCTATCTAGCAGGTAATACAGAGAAATAGCACAAGGCCTGTGTTAGGGCAGGCTCGGTGAAAGTTGGGTTAGTATGGTATATAATATAGTATAATGTACCATGTGTGTGGCCTGTGAGTGTGAAGACGGTGACACTCATGCCCTGGTCTGTTGTCTGTAAGCATGAAGACACTGGAACGATTTTGCCTTGGTCTCTAGCCAGTGTGACTATGATGCCCTGGTCTGTAGCGTGAGTATGAAGACTTGGTGGTGATTGTGCCCTGGTCTGTGTGTAGCTTGTGAGTGTGAAGATACTGTGACAATCATGCCATGGTTTGTCTGTGGCCAGTGAGTGTGAAGATACTGTGACAATCATGCCATGGTGTGTCTGTGGCCAGTGAGTGTGAAGACTTTTGACAATTGTGCTATGGTTTGTCTGTAGCCAGTGAGTGTGAAGACTTGTGACAATTGTGCAATGGTGTGTCTGTAGCCAGTGAGTGTGAAGACTTGTGACAATTGTGCTATGGTGTGTCTGTAGCCAGTGAGTGTGAAGACTTGTGACAATTGTGCTATGGTTTGTCTGTAGCCAGTGAGTGTGAAGACTTGTGACAATTGTGCAATGGTCAGTCTGTGGTCAGTGAGTGTGAAGACTTGAGCTCTGGTCTGTCTGAAGCCTATTAGTGTGAAGATACTGTGACTGTTGTGCCTGTGAATGTGAAGACAGTGAAAGTTCTGCCTTCATTGGTAGCCTGTGATTGTGAAACAATGTGATGGTCCTGCCCTGGTCTGAGAGTGCGAAGACACTGATAATTGTTCCCTGATCTGTAACCTGTGTCAGTGTGAGTGTGGAGAGACATTGACAATTGTACCTTGGTCTGTACCTTGTGACAGTGTGAGTGTGAGGACACTGTGACAGTTGTGCCCTGGTTTGTAGGCTGTGAGTGTAATGACAATGACAGTCATGCCCTAGTCTGTAGGATAGGAGTATAATAACACTAGGGCCATTGTGCTCTTGTCTGTCGCCTCTAAGTGTGAAGACACTGCAACAATTGTGTTCTGGTCTGTAACCTTTGATCAATTCTGCATGCTGTTACACTATATATTGCAGGTCCACCAGTTTGTGATGATCCATGGGTTGTGGTAGTTGTTAGGTTTAGCAGGCAACAAAATGGCCACATTTACAATTTTCTGTCATGGCAGATTTTAACCAGTCACTGGCCTGAAGCCTTGTGCAGAATTTCATGTGCGACAGTCATGTGCTTGCCAATCACAGCAAACAACTAGATGAGCAACACAAAGACTAGCTCGTACTGTGATTTCAAAGAATTTTCAGTTCATGAAGAAGCCACGTGATTCTGGTGGAAGGATCATGACGGATTTCTAGTTTTCTTTTCCAGCAAAGATTCAGGGGAATGCAGCATAAGCCCTCTTTACATCGGACTATCCCCGGAATCTTCATCACAAAGGAAGTGCTTATCTAAAGATAGCTCTCATTTGAATTCCTGACATTTTTGCATGTCGTCATAGCTCTTGGCGCCTGAGCCTGCTACTTTCATCCCTCTCTCCCCCTTTCTCTCTCTCTCTCTCAGAATAAAAAAAATGTTATCCATCAAAATGGACTGCCTTGGGGATTTTCTGTTGAGTTCATTGTTTATCTGTTAAATCATGACAGTTTTCAGCTTTCAGAGTCTCTGAAAGGCTTGAGTAGGGGACTGATGGGATGAATTCATGTTACTGCCTAGTCAAATAAAGTGACCTATGCTCATGTTTTATTTCATTCTTTCACGGCTACAGGCACACGTGCATACACACACAAAATCCCTTGCGGTCGGCTGGGCTATAAGCAACATTATCTTATCTTATCTTATCTTACAAATGTGGGTGTACCACACTTTGATGTGCACTTAGTTGCTCCCTCTGGAAGTTTTCTGCCTGCCATTCTTAAGGCCTTCGAATTTTTATTCAAATCCAGAATGAGATAAATGGATAAAGGAAAAAAAACTGTGACATTTATAGATAGTAGATTTGGAATGGCAATGTACAATTGATGTCAGTGCGATCTGTACAGACAGAGCTGTAAAGTGATTGTAAAGTAAAGCAGAGTGCTTTTTATAATTGCAGTGGGAACTGTCAGTAGTTCTCACAAGCTGTAGAACAGCGATTGTTTAATACTTGCAGTACTTCAGGAACTGTTGATGTGGCCCTTTGCGGTCGGCTGGGCTATAAGCAAATTATTATCTTATCAGGAACTGTCGAACTCCATGTTGTCTGATAATGGCAGTTCTTGTAGAGCTGTAAAGAGTGAGTGTTTTATGATTGTCGCAGTTCTTTGGGAACTGTCAAACTATGTTGCACAATAATGGCACTTCTTATGGAGCTGTTGCGCAGTGAGTGTTTTATATCATAGCAGTTTTTTTTTAAACTGTCAAGCTGAGAGTGTGCAGTATGGTAATGGCAGTAAGAGTAGGAGTGGGTATTCTGTGTAACAATTGCAGTTCTGCTAGACCTGAAAAGCTGTTAGTATGCTGCATTGACAGTTTTAGTTCTCTTTGAACTGTAAAGCATGACCATGTTGTATGATTTGAGTTCTGTTAGAATTGAACTGTCAAGGAGTAGTGTATTGTCTAACTGCAGTTCTCTGTAGAGCAGTGAGTGTGATGTAACATGATTGTTGTTCCTACAGAACTGTAAAGCATGAGTGTTGTAAGATGATTGTTGTTCTTTCAGGACTGTAAAGCTGTGAGTGTGTTATGATGATTTTCTTCTTCCAGAACTGTAAATCATATGTGTGTTGTAGGATGATTGTTATTCTTTCAGAACAGTAAAGTGTGCAATGCATGATAGCTGTTTCATTCTAGAGTTGCATGCAGTGATTGAGGTGCATGTCAAATGCAGTCATTTTAAGGCTGTAAACTATTATGATATAAGCAGATCTTCTAGAACCTTAGGCAGTGAGTGTGTTGTGTATTAATTGCAGTTCTTTGGAGCCGTAAAGCAGTTAGTGTTGTGTGTTAATTAAAATGAATGTTCCTTCAAAAACTAAGCTTTGTTTGATTGATTGATTATCACTTGCTTAGATTGTCTCAGTACAGAATCATGTGAGCATTTCGAACGGAGTTTTTTTCTGTTATTTTACTGAAAAGAAACAGGAATACAGAGTTCCTTGGAGTATGTTTACTTAGTAAGCTTATTCCTTTCCTTAGAAATTGCTGGGAATTTGTGAACGGAACACTTGGATGTGATATGCTTAAAAATTTTTATTTTTCTTAAAGTCTTAGCCTTCTGACAGATTTTCCTGTCTGTTGACAAAACACTGACCTGATCGAGAAATTCACTTGTACCATTTTCTTTTGTTTACAGTTTCCAGACTGTTGCAGCTTTACCCATGAAAGTGTATGAAGGTAATTAAATTCCAAGTTGTTTGAACTTACCATTGTCTTTGTTAGCATGCAGGTGAGGGTCTCCTCTTCATCTGAATCATACAGATCTGCAAATTTGGGGCCGTTTCCATCCACCTCTCAAATCGATATCGCCAGATGTAGCAAAATCTTCATCCCACTGTCTTCATCATACAGGTCTGTCGCAAAATTAACACAGCTTTACTGAGTGTGAAAAAATGTCAGGCAAAAATCTGATGCACCATGGAGCAATTTTCAGACTTGGAAGCCTAGATGAAAAATGTGCTGTTGAGTGAATAAATTTGCTATTTCATGCACCCTTGGCAAATGTTAAAGCTGGTCAGACTCATATCAGTGATAGTTTAAAAGGGAAACAATACTTGTTAAGAATCAGGTTAGGTAGGCAGAAGTATTGAGAGAGGGAGAGAAAGAATGTGTTCAGCATGTGTTCTGTACTTCGGAACAGAACAGCAATATGAGCAAGTACTTGTAGTGGTACATGTACATTGCGGGCTAAAGGTCAAAATTGGTTTACCTGCCAAACATTCTACTGCTGTCTAGTTCTGATTACTGTATAAAACATTGAGTAAAAGTGTGCCTACCCTGAGTAGCTATGCTGAAAAAAGGAAGAACTGGCACTCCACCTTATTGTATTATGAGGGGAGGTGTATGAACAGAGAAAGTGTCAGTTTTTTTTCATTTTTTATAAATAACTACTCTGTCCAAGAGGTGAAACCATAAAAACAAAAACAAAAAACTACACCCAGTAGCAATGAACATCTGAAATGTCTACGGGGTTATTTGGTTTGCTATAAATGCCGTCTGTATAAGAAAAAATATAGCTCTTCATCCAAAAGCAAAGCCTGTGTTTTGTGAGAAATTTGGATTTTTACATTTCTACATCACTTCTTAGGAAGGCAGAGTAGGCCCTTTAACTCTGTCAGCGCATCTGACATTACAACCATCTTTCCTGAAAGACTTGTGTGATCAGAAATGTAGTGTGTCACTGGAGTGAGCTTTAATAATGATAGTCTACTGAAAGGCAAATGAAATAGCAATGTTATGAAGATATGATCATTTAGTAATGTATTAGAAACTCATAAAACGTGAAGCAATGGAAGACTTCCAGTGCTATTAGAAAATAGAATCAATAACAATAATAAAAAGTTAAATTATTGAGGTTGTGTTTCTTTACATGTTTCACAAGTGTTGACATTTCCTCTATCATCACTGTTTGAAGTATTTTGTGATGTATCCTAATTTCATTCATCAAATGAGATGAACATCCATAAGTATTTGGTAAAAACAAAAAAAACCTGCTTTGCAGTCAATCTCCGATATGTGGTCATATCGATGTTTAAAGAAAAACACAGGAGAAAAGTTGCCATAGTTGACTTTATTACTGAAAAATATTATAATGTGTGGAATCAGCTGGACCTCATTACTGAGAAATATTATGTGTGCAGTCAGTTGGACCTGTGTGTACTGTCCTTTATTCTATTTGATGTAAAGTACCAGCTTGGACACTGGTTTGATCAAACAAGTTCAGATGCCCCAGCATTGCTTGGCATAAGCTGGAAATGTTGAGGGGCCTGAGGGCTGCTCCGATGTAGAGTTGAAAGCGCAGCTCAGTAGCATGAAAGTCTTCATTGAATTAGGTCAATGTGCATTTATATTTTAGAAATAACATGCTGACAGAGGAAAGATGACAATTCAGTTCCCTCTCTTTACCTGTAGTCTGTCTTACATTTGCTGGCTTACTCCATAAGTAGTACGAGTCCAGTTTTATCTAGGTTGATTTACTTTTAGTAGTGTGTAATGATCTGACTTGGCAGAGCTGATTTGAAATGTTAGTGATAATGCACCGCCAAAAAAGTAGACAAACGAATCACAAGACAAAGTATGAAACGTTTCAACCTCTTAGGTCTTCTTCAGGCAAGATACAAAACACTCAGGACAACGAAAATGAACGAGCAGTCACTTATCTTCATCCAAATGACACAAGATAGGCATTGAATGACAGCCGTGTTTTCATTCAACGCCTTCTTGTGCCAAATTTGTTTAGATTTCCGCTTGTAGTCGCCTCACTTTGCAACTAGTATCTAACTTGGCAAAGCTAGTGTGTGTGTAACAGGCTGACTTGGAAAATTTGCATGTATTATCAGGTGGGCTGACTTGGCAAAACTGGTGTGTATTTATTTGATGGGCTGAACAGGCAAAGGTAGGGTGTTTGTATCTGAAGGGCTGACTAGGCAAAGTTAATATGTATATATCTGATAGGCTGACTTGGCAAAGTCAGTATGTATGTATCTGATAGGCTGACTTGGCAAAGTCAGTATGTATTAGTATGTATGTATTTGATAGACTGACTTGGCAAAGTCAGTATGTATGTATCTGATAGGCTGACTTGGCAAAGTCAGTATGTATCTGATGGGGTGACTCTGCAAAGTCAGTGTGTTTGTATCTGATGGGGTGACTCTGCAAAGTCAGTGTGCATGTATCTGGTGGGCTGACTTGGCAAAGTCAGTGTGTATGTATCAGATGGGGTGACTCTGCAAAGTCAGTGTGTATGTATATGATGGGGTGACTCTGCAAAGTCAGTGTGTATGTATCTGATGGGGTGATCTGCAAAGTCAGTGTGTATGAATCTGATGGGGTGACTCTGCAAAGTCAGTGTGTATGTATATGATGGGGTGACTCTGCAGTCAGTATGTATGTAGCTGATGGGGTGACTCTGCAAAGTCAGTACATATCTGATGGGGTGACTCTGCAAAGTCAGTATGTATGTATATGATGGGCTGACTTGGCAAAGTCAGTGTGTATGTATCTGATGGGATGACTTGGCAAAGTCAGTATGTATCTGATGGGGTGACTCTGCAAAGTCAGTATGTATATGATGGGGTGACTCTGCAAAGTCAGTGTGTATGTATCTGATGGGCTGACTTGGCAAAGTCAGTGTGTATGTACATGATGGGGTGACTCTGCAAAGTCAGTGTGTATGTATCTGATGGGCTGACTTGGCAAAGTCGGTGTGTATGTATGTGATAGGGTGACTCTGCAAAGTCGGTGTGTATGTATCTGATGGGGTGACTCTGCAAAGTCAGTGTGTATGTATGTGATGGGCTGACTTGGCAAAGTCAGTGTGTATCTGATGGGGTGACTCTGCAAAGTCAGTGTGTATGTATCTGATGGGGTGACTCTGCAAAGTCAGTGTGTTTGTATCCGATGGGCTGACTTGGCAAAGTCAGTGTGTATGTATTGATGGGCTGACTTGGCAAAGTCAGTGTGTATGTATCTGATGGGTTGACTGCAAAGTCAGTGTGTATGTTTCTGATGGGGTGACTGCAAAGTCAGTGTGTATGTATATGATGGGGCAACTCTGCAAAGTCAGTGTGTTTGTATCCAATGGGGTGACTCTGCAAAGTTTTTATGTATGTATCTTACAGACTGACTCGGCAAAGTTTTCTTTTTGTTGTGTTTGTGTTTGCTGTCCCATCTTTTGTGCCACCTAGTTCTGTAATGGTGCATCCATATTCTGTGAATTTTTTTTTTTTTTTTAGGTCTTGGACTATACCAGCACTGATTCTGTTTTCAAATCTTACAGCAAGACCTAACCCTTCAACTTTTGCGTATGTTTGACGTATTTATTTGCTGTAGTTTTATGTGCCTACTTATGTCACCTATCTGTACCTTAGCGTCAAGTTTTTACTCACACAACTAAAGGGACATTGCTGATGTCCAGGATCAGTTGAGGAATGGTTCTGAAATAAGTCAGCATTGTTTGTTTTAACATCATAGAAATTGTGATGATTGTTGGGAAATCTGAGAGCCATTCTATCAGGTCAGAGCTATATGCCCACTTTGGCAACAAGCTGGGTGTGAAGCAATATGTGCGTATGAGCAATGTTGGGCACAACAAAACTAAAGGGAGTATGTGTGACAACGTCAAGTAGTCAGCCAATGGGAACATTGCTTGCATATGGAGTTGCACAATATGTAAGCCTTTTCCCATAGATTTGTCTCATACTCGGATACAGATCTATCAGCCTTGGTAAGCAGTAGTAGTTGCTGCTATTTCAGTAGTTTTCTCAATAGGTTCAGTTCTTGAAAGTTGAGTACAGAGGCATGCACACACACAGAGCACAGAGAAATTGTCAGGCAAACCTTGCACCATGTGTTGAACTTGCAGAGTACTGTTGAAGCTGTGATTCATGGATGCATCATCAAGTGCTAAGAGATAGTGCTGGTTGGATGATTGCTCTTCTTCAGTACTGCTTTTTTGTTTTGACATTTTCCTTGTATGCGTAAAATGACTGGAAAATTCTGTTTCTATTTGATGATTGGTGGACTAAAATTAAATGCAACATTTTTTTTTTTTACCCAGTTGTACTTCAAGATTAGCAGAGCAGGTCTTCATGTTTAGATGCATTGTGGCTAAACAATACTAAAAAAAATATTCCATCTCTGTGATCTTTTGAAATGCCAAGTTCTGCACCATGCAATAAATTCAGTAATAAATTTCTTACTATCAGTAATAATTGCCAACTCTGCCAGTATATCTGTTCAGTATCTGTGAAGTTTAATAATGAAAAAAATTTCTATAGATGAATGGGTTGTTCTTTTTTCTCTTGAAAATGGCATGATTCACTCGGGCATAAAGTAAAAAGCAGAAAATGTTGTAGAAGTCAGTAGGTACTGACCAGTTCCCATCAAGTTAATGTATGCCACAGCAGTCAGATTCCTTTCTCTTGTCTTCCTGAAAACACTGGAGCAAACCATGGTGCTTTCTGTTTAAGGTGATTAATATTAGAATTTTACCAGGAGATTGCTCTTTTCAAGAAGAATTGCATCTCATGTTCAGTTTCATCATGTGCAAGACACATCAGCAGTAAGGATGATTTCAGACTGTGATTGCTTAACGACAATATTAGGTATCTCAAATGTTAACAAATTACCATGGCAGTTCCAAGTTGGCATAAATGAAAATGCTATATGCCTGTAAAAACAATCTTTATTTAAGTCATGTTGTACAAACACATCTTGTACATTTACACTTTGTGTGTCTGATACAACTCTTGTCATATACATATACAACTTTTATTGATTCAGCTTGAATTGAAGGAACCGACGTGTTATACCAAAGAAGCGAAGCGACACATCCATCATATGAGTCCCCCATCAAATGAGTCCTGTTGCACCTCTTTGTCTAGGGTATCATGTTCAGAAGAAGCTGCGAGGGGAGAGAAAGGTGTGTGTGGGGGGTGTTTCCCAAAGTTTTGCGAGAGCAGGAGGGACAGGGACAAAACTTTGCTTTTTTTTTTTTCTTTCTTGGAATTGATTTTTGCGGTGGGTGGAGCATTTTTTGTTGTTGTTTTTCTTTCTTAGAATTCAATTTTGGGGTGGATGGGAACGGATCATTTTCATTTTTGGCACACCAACAAATTTGGTGTTTTTTCCAGCTGAAAGTGCAGAAATTTGTTGTGATCAAAGACAACTGAAGTGTTGAGGAGGAGGGGTAGTCACAGATGATACATGTGGATCTGCTCCATGTCAATCTGCAATGCTGCTGTTGGCAAGTTGAAGTTAGGCAAAAATCCAGCAAACACTGATGTGGATAGTACACTGAGCAAACTGCGAGGAAGACCTAGGCCCACGCCCATGAGTCAGTTTAACAGCACCCATAGTGCTAGTGAACATGTGCTGCATGCACATCTTGCCAGGAAAGGCTTGTGCTCTGGTCACACTCCATGCAGCACCTATCTCTGGGACTTAAAGGAAAAATTTTTTAAACTTCAGCTGCATTGAAAGCCTGACCACCTTCAGTTAATGCATGGGTCAGGCATCTGCTAGGTCCTATCCTTGAGACCCTCATCTTAAATTTGTACATTTTCCTCATTCATTTATTTAGTTTATCTAGCTATAACCCTGCGCTCTGTAGTTTCATAGCTTAGCAGATGCGGTGTAGCATGAATGGGCTAGTCTGCACGCAGCAACACTTCGATGAAACTGGAACAACTTCACCAGGGCATACATACTGGCCTAGACTCCATTCCTGCGTAAATTGTGGAAAAATATTGTGGTGAAATTTTTTTTAATGTTCCATGCCTCCGAAATTGGAGACAGGTTCAGTGTGGAACACACACCAAAAATCTTGTGTACATATGAATTCCCACCTCCAACTTTCAGAAGAGAAAGCCTGTTTGGTCATTTGGTATGGATGACACGTATACACATACAGTGCATCCTGCATCCTCCGTAGTATTTAAGGAATGAAGGAAAGTCTTGGGTGACTGATATTTGACTGAATTGAAATGGGAAATGAACATTTAGCGCCAGCACAGTCAGTTGTGTAAACATGTGGATTACAAAGCGTTTAGTCTCAAACTGAGGATAGTCGCTGTATTCTCTAACCAAGGATAGTAACTATAAAAGTATGATGGTAATACTACTACTAAAATTTTGGTGATTTTTTTTTTTTAATGGGAAAAGAATTGTTTCAGGGGCCTAATGGATTGAACTGAAAGCAAAGAGATGTTTAATGGAGCATAAGATATTACAATCAGTTCATATTACAATCAGTTCAACAGCCATTTAGTTGAAAGTTGATTTGCATTGCCCAGAAATTCAGTTGTTGTCGTCGTTTTTTTTAGATATAGTTATTTGTGTGCACAATTATGACAAGTTCCTTTTTTTCAAATTGTGTTGCCCTTTCTCTTTGACCCATTCGGTAAACTGGCAGCAAAAATAGGGTGGGGATGATTTGATACCGTTTTTACGTTTGTATTGATACTTCATGGTGTGATGACAATTATGTATCATACAGATTGTAATGAGAGGTAATTTGTTACAAGCAAACTTATATTTTGTTTGACATTGTTGGTGTTGGCTTACTTGCCTGTTCTTGAACTTGCTAAAATACTTGCTCTTTTGAGTTTGCACAGAGCAGCAAGTGAAGAAAAGCTTTGTCATGAAAGCTGGACCTGGTACTGGTCTACAATGTATCCATGTATCAAATCTGAGAGGGAGTTTTATGTTGTCGCCCAGAAATGTGTGTGTGCTCGCTTGTGTGTGTGTGTGTGTGTGTGTGTGCGTGCGTGCAGGGCTCCAGCGAAATATAAAAATGAAAATCTGGTGGTGGAGGAGGGAACTTCAGCGGCCAAAAAAGGTGCACATCATGTTGTAGGTGACACTGAGATCAGGAAACCTCAAGTTACTTGCGAGAAAAGGTAACATCATTTTGTCTACGGATAATGTCATGTCCCTACATGATGTAGGGACATCATGTCCCTACATGATATAGGCAAGATGTTGTAAGAATAAAAAATGCTTTATGAACAAATGGTTGTGGTTGGATAGAAGAGTGGATGATACACATCTGGATGCTGAGGTTTACCTCAGATTGCACCATTTTGAAAACAGTTCATAATTTTATGATGTTTTTGTTGTCATTTTAAAATGAGAAGCATTCTAGCCATTCTTTAATTTAGAAGCATTTTAATTAGCAGTAATATTAATGTGTGATGTGTAAGATTAAGTGACTAATCTGGTCATGTTCATCGAGATCGAGGAATCGCATCCATATGACAGAAAATCTGTTTTAGTGACTTGAAGGTAATATCAGACTTGATCCAGTTCCGATCATATGAAGTTTAAAAATGAATTAACCCCAAATGGGTCATAATGGCCTTGATCAAGGTTTTTAGTCGATGTGACTTTAATAAAGTTGTGGTGACCCAAATCAATTGAAAATATGTTAATGTCAGTCAGTTTGAGGTGTAATATCAAGAGAACACATTTAGTGATGAGATTAAAAGTCAGTCTAAAAGTCAGTTACAGGGACCACGATCATAGTTAATACTAGAGCAACGTCACTTCCCTGCAGCCGCGTGCACCACATACAACTGTTGCAGATGTGCAATTTTTGCACTTCTGGATTTTATTTTACCTCCTCATATTGCAAGCAAATGCTATATATTAACAGAAAGCGTAAAACGTGAACTTTGCAATGAGCATAGACTTAAATATATTTTGGATACAATAGCAACGCTACAGTTACGGAAACAACTACAACGTAAGAGAACACAATTTTGTTTACGTTTGTTTGGTTAGTATGACAGCAGCAAATGAGGAAGAAAAGGGGCATAAAATTTTGCTCTTACTTTGAATAGATGCTGAGAAACCCTGAGGTATTCAATATGTGTAATCCAAGTGAAAAAAGTATAAAAAATGAAAATAAATCATTTTACACTGTACACACTTTTCACTGTTTTGGCTTCGAACGATATGACATATAAACTGTTAAATACACAGAGCAAATAATCAAAATCAGATTCTTTTAGACAGACTTGTACACCTTTACCCTCCTCATCCTCTGAACCACTTTGCTGAACCAATTCTTACTCCTCATGTACTTCTTCTTTTGCTCCATATGCTGGCGAGGCAGGAAATTCCACACGTGCCTTTTGCAGAGTTAAAAGCACACAATGAGGTAAAGAGTCAAGCAGCAGTAAATGTGATGTTGCCTACATCAGATCTTGACGTAAAGTTGACTAATTGTATTTGGATAAGGATGGTGTAAGATAAAATATCACCCTAAATGTCATGTGACCCTGAAGGTGTCAGGATGACCCAGAATATCACCCTGTCATGTGACCTGAAGTGTCAGGATGACCAGAACATAAGATCCAGAATGGTGGTCGTGGCCGTCCCAACTGACGTCTGTGGACAAGATTGCGGTGACAGATGCAGGGGTCCAAAGTGAAATTGACCCATTTGAGGTCTGCGACCCAGATCATGGACAAACGTTAACCAACCCAATGGGTTTTTATTATCCAGCATTGAGGTTATAGTTCAAATGATCTTGTTGCATATTATTATGAAAGATGGTAAATTTCAAGCGTCCTAAATATGGTCATGGCAAAATTGGTGCACCCTAGAACCTGTGTGATGCACTTCTGTTTCCCCTATCCCAATATCCATGTTTCCACAGCTGTTTATGTATGAGGATTAAATGCCAAAAAATGGAAAAAAGAAAAAATACAGACACAATGTGTCTTCACTTCTATGGTCTTTTTCAGGCAAGCATTTGTATTCTCATTTGTTGGCCTACAAGTTAATTTAAATGGGAAAGATTCCCGATGGATAATGAAGGGAAAGACCTCTCTGTAGTAGCAGTTTGACAAAATCCCAGAGACTCGCTACATTCTTGTGTGTGAAGAACGGATACTGATGTGCTACCAGAAGCCTGCAACACATACACGAATGAGCACACAAGTACACATATACCCAAAGAAGCACGCACTTGCAGACATGAAATTTTTTACCAAAACTGTATCTCCACTCGACACAATGTTCAGTTAATGGACTGCCTCTTGCTCTTGGAGCAAAAGTAATTGGAAGATAATTTGCCAGGTTGTTTCCATTTCTCTTTGCATGCCTAAGATACTGTCAGCTGATGACTGTTTTTTCAAGTATATTCCATGTTGTCTTGTAAGCCAACAGACAAAATCATAAGCATGTACATTAATGTGTTAATTTGCTAGCAAACCTAGTAAATTTGCAACAACTGAAACAAGAAGGTGCAATAAGTTGTTCTCCCAGCAACGAAAGAACAAAAGCTTGTGTAATCACAGTTAACAACATATCAAGCAAACAGAGGTTTACATATCTTGTGGATACAAGATATGTAAACCTCCCCCCTCAAACAAAAGCACAATTTCATCACTTATTTTGCACTGTGGTGAGAATTTTTTTATGCAATAACACAACTCTTAAAAGAAAGCGTGAGGACTTGGCGCCAAAATAATCTGTTGATGATGCACAATCACACGGCTACAAACATGAAGTACATACATGGATGCACACATATCATTCAACAAACACATCACAGCTGGTGATAATTCCCACAATACAAGCATACTCAACATCTTGAACAATCAGACTTTGTCCGACTGCCAAACATTTTTCAAACATTCATACATGAACCTTTTCACACACAACTCCTGGCTACCTGACAGTCAACAAGATCCAACTAGTAAGCGGTTACGTATCCTGAACATGAAAGTAAAGCTTTTGGGACTTTTCAGACAGATTCCATGTGTTTTCATGCTCTGGCTGATACTGAAGTCCAAACTGCCAGGGGTTTTGCAGGAGTCTACAGACAATGATGTCAGAGAGAAGTCAGATCAAATGGAACAACACTTAATGGAGTTAAAACGACTGCAATTTTCCCAAACTGGAACAAACAGCCCAAAGTTCACCCTGAACCTTTGGTGACAAACAGGTTGCCCTGGTGATATTCAGCACTAACTTCACCCTGAAGACCTGATGATATACAGCCCTAACTTCACACTAATCCTGATGACATACAGCCCTAACCTAACAGTGAACCCCTTGTGACATTCATCCCTAACTCTATCCTGAATACCTGGGGGAACAGTGAACCCCTTGTGACATTCATCCCTAACTCTATCCTGAATACCTGGGGCAAACAATCCGAGTTTTTTCTGAACCTCTTGTGAGATACAGCCCAAGGTTCACACTGAATCCCCTGTCACATACTTCCTTTATTTCACAGTGAAGCCTGATAACATACAGTCCTAAGTTTCTAATTTACCCCTGGTGACAAATGGCCTTAAGTTCAAGGTAACAGCCCTGTAGCACAGTCTTATGTTCTCTGACAATCCCAGAGATACACAGTCCCAAGTTCACTATAACCTCCTGATGACATACAGTCCCAAGTTGTAAGCGAACCTTTTTGACATACAGTCCCAAATTCACTGTTACCCTCTGTGACATACAGTCCAAAGTTCACGATGAACCTCTTGTGACATACAGCCCAAAGTTCGCAGTTAACCTTTATGACAAGCAGTCCTAAGTTTAAGATGTACCCCTGATGACATTCAACCCAAAGTTCACTGTAAACCCCTGGTGAAGTTCAGTCCTAAGTTCACAGTTAACTCCAGTAATATACAGTCAAACGCTCACAGTGAACTCAAGATGAAAAACAGCCAAATGTTCACAGAAAACCCCATGTGATGTACAGCCCAAAGTTCAGTAAACGGGTAATACACAGCATAAGGTTCACAGTGAATCGCAGGTGATAAACAGTCAAAAGTTCACTGTGACCCCGTGGTGATATACAACCTAAGTCCAGTGAACTCCAGATGATATACAACCTCTGTTAATACACATCCCTGAAGCGCAGTGATGACATGTAGCTGCCAGGAAGAAGCTGCACACTGGAGTTATGAATCAGTCATCTTTTTACTTGCACTTTCTTCCCCACTCCTGTTTGTCATCATTTCCATTTGCCTCTTCACTTTTATTTGCCTTTTCACCACCGGGGAAAAAAAAGAAATTCTCCATAAATTAACCTAACTTTACTATGCAAGCAATGTGCAATGTAATGTAATCTGTATGTCTCCATGTATCAATAAAAGAAATCACTAGACAACACATCTTTAATTTCCGAAAATCACCAAGTTAATTCAAGGATAAAATCCACACTGTCCAGCTCGGAGACACAGATTTGAGAAAAAAGTCATCCGTTTCCTTCTGTGGTTGTTTCTGCATATCCCATTGACCTGTTTCTGTCATTACATATTTACTTCTTCCACACTTCTTGTCTTAGAATAAAGGCAATCACTCCCATTTCAAGAAGGTGGGTGGAGTGGATGAATCAACCTTCCAAAAGCAAGCTTAAAATAATGTTTATCAAAGCAAGAAAAGTGCATTTGTAATGAATACAGCCAATAAAATATTCATTGTTTCAAACAGGCACATCTTCTGTTTTGATTCAGGGTATTCTTTTTTCTTTTTTTGAGTGTGTGTGTGTGTGTGTGTGTGGGGGGGGGGGGGGGGTACAACAGCAACGTTAACAGTAACACCCTAAAACTCAAACTGACAAGTCTACATTTGTTGCATGTGAGGAAAGAGTCAATTGAAGAATAATGGACAGAATGAAACTTTACAGTAATGAAGCTTTACAGAACAGTTCTGAACTATGGACACTACATAACGCTATTCTGTCACCTCCCTAGAGCCTACAGACATTTAAAAGCAGGCCCTCTGCTCCACTGAACTCTTCTTCAATACAACCACTCGTACCCCGAACCCCACCGAACCCCTTCCCAGCAACAGAATGCTCAACCAGACACCTGTTGTGGAAAAATGACTACCAACTGTATTAAATATCTAGATTTTGAACTTTTCATGGAACAATCTATGGACCAGTACTCCACCCCTCTATTTTTCATCCAGTTATCCGAATGCACAAACCTTCAAAGATCCTTCTTTTTAGGTAAAGCATATTTTCACATTTTTTTCCTATTTTTCATTTTTTTTTGACCCCTTTCTTTTTCTATATGATTTTGAATTTGAAAACCCTACTTTCATGCAAGTCCATATTTTCCATTTTGAAGGAATGTTTCAATATACACTCTCAGTGGGGCATGATTAGATTTGTCACTGGACACAGCAAGACTCCTTAAGACCTGCATACAGCAAAACCCCATCTTGTCCACAATCATGTCCTAACTTCCATCGGAGTCCACAATCTCTCCTTCAGACTCCATGAAGCCCATGTCGAGGTCAGAATCCTCGCTTGCCTCTGGTGTGTCATCATCAAGAACATCTGTTGTCAAGGCCACACGAGCATAGTCGTCGGTGTCGATGGACTTGCAGAAGTGAATGGCATACTTCAGTTTCTCCTTCAGGACCAGTTTGTCCGAGTAGCGTGGCATCTTGAGCAAGAAGAAACAGGTGTAGCTCTCAGGGAGGAAGTGATCTGGTGGGTTGTACTTGTCCAGGACCTGCCACACCAAAGCACATCAGTAACAATCCACACACACAGAAATAAGCAATGGGACTCCATCAGTCAACACTTTTTCACTAAACCACCAGTCAGTCAGTCAGTCAGTCATTCCCCTGACCGCTGGGGTTGTTGGGGTTGGGGGGATGTGATGAGGCAGCCGCCGTTTCTCTCCAGGCTCTTCTGTTGGTGGCTGTCGTGAGGAGATCTGGTATGGTCATTTTGGTCCAGTCCTTTTTATTGTCGGACCAGCTCTTTCTCTGCCGTCCTCGTCTGCGACCTCCTTCAACGGTACCTTGAAGGATGGTTTTGAAGAGGGTGTTGTGACGAATGACGTGGCCAAACTATGCCATCTTCTGTCGTTTGACGGTTGCCAGAAGTGGTTCGTGGGGCCCAACTAGGTTAGTGACCAGGTTGGACACATAATCATTGGTCTTGTGTTCTTTGTAGAAGATGCGGAGAAGTTTCCTCAAGCACCTGGTCTCAAACACCTTGATTCTTCTTTCTGTTTCAGCCATCAGTGTCCATGTCTCGCAACCATATAAGAGGATGGAGACCACTAGTGACTTGTAGAGCTGGAATTTTGTGTGGAATTTGATGTTGCTCTTCCACACTCTGTTCAGTCTGGCCATCGCTGCTGATGTGGAGTTGATCCTGATTCGGATTTCTGCTGTGCAGATGCCATCTTTTGACAGGGTTGCTCCCAAGTACCTGAAGCTGGTCACTTCTTCCATGTTGGCACTGCTGTTAGTCGTGCTGTTGATCATGACCTTTGACTTCTCTGTGCTGACCTCCATGCCGTAGGCACTTGCTCTTGTGACTCACTTGCTCCTGTTTGTAAGATCCTGGAGCTCGGTGTTGCTGCCCCCCATGAGGTCGATATCGTCTGCGAAACAAAGGTTGCAGACCGGTCTGCCGCCAATGTTGATGGAGGTGTGGTGTTCTTTGAGGGTCTCTTGCATGATTCTCTCCAGAAAGATGTTAAAAAGGACTGGGGATAGTAGGCACCCTTGCCTGACTCCGACTGTGGTTGGGAAGAACTGGCCCTGATGGCTATTGAGAAGTACTGTGCTGCTGGAGTGTTCGTAGAGGGCCTGGATGACTTGGACGAGCCTCTCATCAATGTTGAAGTCTCTGAGAACCTGCTATAGGCCGTTGTGCCTCACCCGGTTGAATGCCTTCTTAAAGTCGATGAAGTTGTGGAAGAGGTCCTTATGGTTTTTTGATGCTTTTCAATCAGGACTCGGCAGTTGAAAATTTGCTCCACAGTGCTCCACCCTCTTCTAAAACTGCTTGTTCTTCTGATAGCAGTTCCTCAGCCTTGGATTTCAGTCGGTTGAGGATGATGCAAAGCATGACTTTGCTGGGGTGGCTGATCAGACTTATAGTCCTGTAATTTTGGCATTGTTTGAGGTTGCTCTTCTTGGGTAAGGGAATCAACAATGACTGGGTCCACTCTGTTGGCCACTTCTTTTCTGTCCAGATCTTATGACATAGCATTGTTAGCGCCTCTGTGGTCTCTTTCCCTCCGTATATCAAAAGCTCAGCTGGGACATCGTTCACTCCTGGGGATTTCCCTGGCTTCAGACTCTGTACTGCGGCCTCAACCTCCTCCAGTACTTGGAGACTGTTCTCACTGTCTGCGGGTCGTTGGTTGTCCTGCAAAATGGATGTGTCTGGGATGAGCTGGTAATTGTAGAGGCCCTCAGAGTATTCTGTCCACCTCTTCAGGACTTCTTCATTCTCTGTCAGTAGCTTCGACGACCGCTGATCTTGTCTGGTTGGTCTTATTGAGGGTCTTTAGTGTGTTGTTGGCTTCTTCGCTGTTCCCTGCTTCCATGCCTTTCTCGATTGCTTCGCACTGCTCCTCTATCCAATTTTCCTCGGCTGTCTTCATCTTCTTCCTGACTTCTCTGTTCACCTGTTGGTACTGCACCCTGGCTTCGTCGCTGGAGTGTTTCTTTCTTCTTAGTTCCCGCCTCTTGTCACATAAGATCTAAGACTTCGTTTGTAACCCAAGGCTGGATCTTCTTTCGCTTCTTTCCCACAACTTCTTCAGCTGTTGTAGTAAGAACCTCTTTGATGTTACTAGCAAGGGTGTCTACATCGCTGTCCACTAAGCTGAGGGCAGCAAACTTCCCGCCTACTTGAGCCTGGAACACCTCTGCAATTTTCGGGGTCCATCAACTTCTCTAGGTCAAAGCGAATGCGGGGGTTTCTTTGGACAACGCTTACACTTCAGTTTGAGCTTGAAGGTTGCCAGGACAAGATCATGATCGCTGCCAATGTCGGTGCCTGGGAATGTTCTTGTTTTTGCTTTGTTGATGCTGGACTTGTAGTGTTGTGGGGCCAGAACATAACCAAGTGAACTTGCCCATTTGGCGAGTGCCAGGTTGTGATTCTGGACAGCTTGTGTGGGTGGAGAGTGTTGGCTAGGGTAAGTCGATAGCTTTTGGCAAACTCCAGCAGTCTAAGGCCTCTGTCGTTGGTTTCCCCAATGCCGAGTTTTCCTGCTGTTCCTGCCCAATTCCGGTAAGCATCTGGGCCAACCTTGGCATTCCAGTCTCCCTGGATTATGAGCATGTCTTTCTTTGGCACTGTTGCTATGATGGAGTCAATCTGCTCGTAGAACTCCTCGATTTCCTCATCGTCATGGTCTCTGATGTTGGAGCATACGCCTGGATGATCGTCAGTTTATGGGGTTTTGCAGAGATGCGGATGGGAATGAGTCTGCTTGAAATGGGTGTGCAGCTGATGACACTGCCTGCAATTTCTTTCCGTACGATGAAGGCCACCCCGTACTCATGTTTCTTCTCTTCCCCAGAGAACCAGATCTTATGTCCTTCTTCTGTTGTTTCACTGAAGCCAGTCCATCTGACTTCGCACAGTCCTATGATATCCCAGCGATAGCACTTCAGTTCGTGGGTCAGTTCTTGTAGGCAGGCATAAAGGGTGCGAACATTCCATGTTCCGATGGTTGTGCTTTGGGTGGTAAGGTTGACGTTTTTCACTCCAGTAGCCCACTTGTCGCTCCCATCCTGAAGTGAGTCAGTGGGACACGCGGTCATTGTTAATCTGGGCCCTGACTGATCCGGCTTGGTATTCTTTTGCTTCCTCATCATGTCCTTTCAGTGGGCTTGTTTAAGCTTGGCAGCGCTCATCTCCTCTCCAAGCCAGGACTGCTAGCCATAGTCCACAAAATAAGTAGTGGTACGCCCTCGGTCGTGTACACTTAGCCATTCGGTCCATCATTGGACCCTTCCGCCCTGGTCGTTGGCCGCTTGCTGCAGCTCTTCCGCCCAGTGGTGCAGTGTAAACACCACCCCCTCACGTGGTTTAGCCTGCCAGCTGAAGTGGTTTACCGAGGTGTGGCGCTTGGAGCCAACACGTGAGAGATTTAGGGGGTGGATGAGGTCCAGTGATGCCCGTCCCTCCTAACTAGTTGGAAGCCAGACCAGTCTGGTTTTTTTCACCGCTACACTGCCTGTCAAAGCCAGTGGTTTTCTCTTTCTCCTGTCCGTCCCTCTTCACACAGATGCAAACAATATGCCATCCTCATCCCAACACATTTATTTTCTACACATAAACATGTCGCATATATGCACAATTTTTCATGCATGCAGCCCATACGAACCACACAAATGAGACGATTAAAGTATAAAGATCACCTGCAGCACAAAGTCACGTCCCCGGAAGTCGGCAATGGTGCGAGGCAGGCGAGTACGCCCCCACACAAAGCGCAGGAAGAGGGATCGCTCAGCTGTGCTGAACTCGTCCATGACCTCCCAGAACCACTGGACGAGGGGGGCAGAGGATTCAATGCCCTTGTAAGTGGCCACTGATTTCAGCAGGGTCAGTGGAATGTCAGGACTGCCACATACCTGAACATGGAGGGAGGGACAAGTGGATGACTTGAAGTGACACACTGCCCGAGATATGCCCACTATGACAAATGTAATTGTGTAATTGCAGACAGATACACAGAAGGGCAGATAGACAGATGTAGTTCACTATCCCTACAGCCATCAGGCAATAGGAGAAAAGGAATTTTAAAACTAAAACTAGTTTAACAAAATACTAACCTGTCCAAACAAACACCTTATCCACCACCCCCCTGCTATTTAGCATAGAACACTGTTAGCCTTTTTAGTGAGTTCACCTCATCAAAACAAATTTGAACTAGCTCAGTTTTTGCACCCTGTCCCAACAAAGCAGGGAGGTGGGAGGGTGTCCAAGTGTTTGGATGGGCAAATATTTAATCAAACTACTTTTAGTAGCAAAATTCCTTTTTCTCATACTTCTTTGTCCAAACAAATGCCAGGATATCTAAAAGGATTGCGGAAAGCAAAAGAATGTCTTTGTAAAGTTCCCCAAGACTAGAACTCCACATCAGTTGCCAGTATGGGCTCATGGTCTCCATGCTTAGTTTGGAGCTGAAAAGGTAGTCCCTGCTCTCCCTCAAATAAAGTCACAAAGTGATAAGCAGTAAGCACATGTCAAAAATGACTATTTTTCAAGCCCAGCACCAGGAAAAGGACGTACTGGGTCAGAGTAGTGACAGTGCCACTTCAAATAATCTGTCTTACACATAATGCCACCTCAAAGACCCTTCTGCACACAAATCTCATAAAAACCAATGGTAACTTGAACAAAGTGCAAAGTAACATGGTGAAACAAAAACTGGCATATAGTGAAGTGTTATGTTAACAGGGTGATTCAAACAGAAAAAAAGCAAGGGTGTGTTGCCACCTGGACAACTACTATCCCCCTGAAGCAGTCAAGTGCCTCCATTTTCTTCCTATTTACCTGTCCAAACAAATGTCTTACGTCCACTTGGAATCTCTCTAAAAAAAAAAAAAATCAAATGGCAAGCAGGGAGAAAACTCTACCTTAAATCACCACGAATAAAGGCGTGGTCTCCCCTTGTGAACACGACATCAGCTCACTCCTATGGGCAGAATTCAGTTTTCTCCTTTTCCTCAGCAAGGAAACACGCTCTCTCTCTCTCTCTCTCTCGACTCAAGCACTCTACCATGGATTCTCAGGAGTGTTCCTTCCACTCGGCATTCCATTTTCAAGAAGAGAATCCTACTCAAGCAGAAAATTCAGAAAAGCTTTTATGGCTGCTCTACAACATTACAGGGAGTGCTGGCAAACACCAATTTGGCCGACATTTCTTCTTCACCTCCAGTTTCCAGAACTTGCAACTCCTGTCAAAGACCTTTCCCATTCATCCCCTGCAGCTTATGCAAGTGTTGGTCGGTATCTATTTGGTGTTTGGAATTTGGCCCTCGGTCCAACAATTTTGGCTCGAGTCTCGACCAACACTCCCCACTTCAACATCGGTCCTGGGTTCAGTTGACACTGGCCAGTGTCTTTCCCCAGCAAATTATTTTGGAAGAGTGGCCAGTTTCTTAACAACCAGGCAGGCCTTGAAGTAGTTTGCCACCATGGAACAGCACCCGCTTGGACAGTTGCGCACAAAAAATGCATGGCTCCATGGCGAGTTACTGGTGCAACTGGGTGCACCCCGGGCATTGTAAGGGGTGTGACTGGGTGCACCCCGGGCATTGTAAGCAGGGAGGACAGACTGTGCTCTGACCACTCGAACAGAGGTATAATGAGTATGAATGTGAGCGAACAGGAATCTGGCGAGCGAGAGGAGGTTGACTATGATGCTGACTTTCATGACACTGAATATGACGATGTTTCTCCTTGTTCAGAATTCTGTTGGTCACTACACACTTCAGCTGGTCACTACACACTTGCTTTCAAACACTTACTTTGTTGCTGGTACTGAAGGTTTTGATTTGTTACCCCTCTTCCAAGAAGACTTCTTGGTTTCATGACGCCTCAAATGAAATTCTCTTTGACTCCCGTTTTGTTTGTTTTGGATTTCCTCAGATCAGTCCCATCTCATTCCCATCTACCTTGAACATATCCTGATTGTCAAGGTTACACACTTGACTTTAAACTAATTTACGGTCTGTTTTGACAAGTAGTCATGCAATTTCTTATTTGATTCATCCACCCCCTCATCTCGATGGCTTGAGATTAACCAGCCTTTTTTCAATATCATTGGATAAAATACTGTTAAAATGTGGAGAAAAATCTGCCTACATGTGAATCAATCCGGATTCGGAAGCTCGTGAGTCCGTTATCTGAGATCTCAATTAGGTCTGTTGTTTGTCGCAAAAAACAATTGCAGACATTTATTTTCATCTATCTTGATTCAGTATGACGATTTGGCACAACTCAACAGTTGTGTTTATCGCTGGCCAAAGTATGGACACTTACTCTGGAATTCAGAAGAATATGACATACTTACCTGTTCAAATGCCTTTGGGGTGGGGTGGAGATGTTCCATGCCAAGTGGGAATAAGGCATTTGCTTTGACAGGTAAGTATTAGATAAAAGAAGCGTTGTAACCTCAAAATGATGTACAAAAATGTATGTACAAAAATGTAACCTCTAAGTTTAATCATTCAGAAAAAGCCTGCAAAGTGTATTTGATCAATAAAAAAATTTCCAATTACCAATGAACAGATACAAGAT
Organism: Conus canariensis; assembly: GCA_033310375.1. Taxonomy (NCBI): domain Eukaryota; kingdom Metazoa; phylum Mollusca; class Gastropoda; order Neogastropoda; family Conidae; genus Conus; species Conus canariensis. Next base: position 32,177,658 of record CM065720.1, read on the forward strand.
TATCTACGGCTAATTTCACTTTGATTTGAAAGTAAAAATATCACAACAGCAAAAATTCTCAGAAGATACGCTAAAAGAAGCGGATTGAACATAGCACTTTCTTTACACACACATGCATAAAACAAATGTAATAAAAGTGGACACACATACATGTAATGAATGCATGCACACACACACACGCACACACACACACAGACCACAGTTTCCAATTTGGTCATTCATGCATGCACACACACACACACACACACACACACACACACACACTGACCATAGTTTCCAGCTCCAGCCCAGTGAAGAGAGAGAGGAGGGGTACAGGGATTACACGTGACATCCCCTCCCTCACCCAGCGCACCTGCTGGTCAAACTCATGCAGCCTGCAACACAACCCAGGGTCCCTCCATTCCATAACACACAATAGGACAATAACTGCTGTATACTACAGCATACCTTTTCAGAGGTAAAGAAACAGAACATTTTTATTGCCGTAAACTCATGCTGACATACTTGACATATATGTAAACTATTATTCAGGCTGGCATACTTCAACTAACTAAACAACTAACCAAAACAGTAAGATACTAAAACATCAAAAAAAATTATATCTATTCATCTTAACTCTCTCATCAAAACGTTGATATAAATACACCAGTCTGATCATCTTTTGTATAAAGTACTTCGTCATTTTCTGTTTCTAATCATTTGCCCTTATTTTTAACCTGAAATAAGAAATTCCAAATAAATCATCATGTATGCGACACATCACTACACAAGATACATTCACTGTCCATTGGCCAATCTTATACAGTTTATCCTTTATACAGTTGTGAAAACTTATAATTCTTTTTCTAATGATGGACAACCCTGACTGTAGGTTTCTTCATAACAAGGCTATGAAATTAATAAGTTTGTTGGCTGACGATCAGCCATTTTGAGAATTTCAGGCTTCAAGATGGGCTGATTTATAACTCAGAACATGGTTCCCTGGTTTTAATTAGCAACAGTAATTGACATTAACAATGACAGTCAAATTCACATGCAATTAACCAACTTAAATAAACCTTTACAAGACGTTTTTGAGTGCACTCTCCTGACACATTTTACAGAGACTTTGCTTTTAACCTGTTCCCTGCCTGAAACGAGTGCCGCTTGTAGTGTAAACCAAAAATCGCTACACCCGTATACAAGTACGCTTCATAGTAACTTCATCACGGAAAGCAGAAAAATCTACTTGGGAGACGACCCTCTAAAATGTTTACACCTCTTCTACTAATGTCAAGGTATGGCCCCTTTTCCTTCACGTGACCAGCCAATATGCAATGATATGTAAATTGCAAGTTGAGAGGTAACAGCTGATAAGCATATTCAAGATGGCAGCTCAACCTAGCACTTTGTCGACGTGTCTTGTTTTCAAGCGTTACACTGCGCTTGATGTTTTAGATGACGTTCTAAATTATAAAGAAAGTGATGAAGAAGACCTTTGAGGATCGGATCCTGATATTAGCGATGAGGAGGAGATGGATGGGAATCAGCACCGTCCACTTTTATCGGAGATACGTGCTGGTGATGATGTGGCTTCATTGTTCTTTCCACAAGACAGCAGTAAAGAAAGCTCCGTTAGTGTGGGTGACGAAGCGGAAAGAGCCAAACCCGTGCCATCAACGAGCACTGCACCCCCTCCTGTCTTGAAGTAACATGGTCGTGGACGTGGTATGGGCAATGATGAGGGTCCCATGGAAGCGGCCGGGGTGTGGCATGGAGCGTGGTCAGCAACTCTTTCTTGTCATAAGCTTTCTCGCCAGAGGGCTGTGCACCTCTTTCTTGCCATTCTTTGATCAGCTATCGAAGAATGGCAAGAAAGAGGTGCACAACCCTTCAACCTTGCTGTTGTTTTCATTGGGAATGTCAACTGTGCCAATTTTCGGCTGTACAAAGTTCCAGTCTTCAGTTCCTTCATGACCAGAAACCGGTTTCAGGCAAGTAGCTCTATTTTTCTTTTGTTGTTGTTGTTGTTGTTGTTGTGTTTTGTTTTTTTTACTACTTGATTCTTCATTCCTCGACTATTTATTTTCTGTATTTCTGTTCTTTGCCCTATTTCCTACTGAAATCACATAATCATGGCAAATAATGACTGTATGGATAGGTGGGACTCTGTGTGTGTGTGTGTGTGTGTGTGTGTGTGTGTGTGTGTGTGTGTGTGAGCACATGTGTGCCTAAGCATTATTCATTTCCGTATGCAAGTTTTCCATATTTGTTCATTTTGTAAAACACAGAAGCACCCATCCACAGCAGTTTTTTTTTTTTTGGTACCATTGTGGTGTTTTTACATTCATGTGTGTGTATGTGATACTGTTAGTGTGTGTTTGTGCATATGTGTACATGTGTTGTGTGTGTGTGTGTGTGTGTGTGTGTGTGTAGACCCACAATTGGGCACACACACACACACTGACTGACTGACTGAAACCATTTACTGTTAATCTGACAGTAAATGGTTTCAGTCAGTCAGTCAGTGTGTGTGTGTGTGCCCAATTGTGGGTCTACTTACTCTGTGTGTGTGTGTGTGTGTGTGTGTGTGTGTGTGTGTGCCCAATTGTGGGTCTGCTTAATGTGTGAGATTAAGATTAAGATTAAAATTATAGTCCCGTCAACAGCAGAGGTTATCTCAGGACTGTCACCACGTTTCAAACTACCACGTATATATGTTAAAAAAGGATTAAAAGCAAAACCTTACCCAACCCATTAAAAAAAGATTAAAAGAACCAATCCTAGGATTAAAAACCAACACATTGAAATCACTAACTGTAATCTGCAAAGATCAATACTGAGTATAGAAAATCTAACACCACCAAATTCACACACGATGAAATAAATTCACTTCTTTTAGGAAGTTAAAAATATTGTCAGGGGGAACATCACGGAAAAGAATCTTCATATTATCTGCAGTGTAATGTTTCCTTCTAATGTCGTATAAATCCCAGCAGTCTAAAAGAATATGTTGGACAGATATCTGACTATCACAGGCAACACAGAAAGGTGGGTCTTCTCCCTTCAATAAAAACGAATGAGTAAAATAGGCATGACCCGACCTCAATCTACACAATACTGTTTCTCCCTTTCGACCGCCAGCAGCCATGGGAAGATGTTCCTTTAAATCTGGACGTATTTGATGAAGCTTATTGTTTTCTTGGAGGCTCCATTCCTCCTCCCATAAAGAATTGACATATGAAGCTATTTTGCCTTTTAAATCTGAAGATGGTACAAGCAGTTTAGAAGGACGAAGACGGACAGCCTCTTTAGAAAGCCGATCCACCTCTTCGTTGCCTCTGATCCCCACATGACCTGGCACCCAGGCCAACAAAATCTCAAAACCCCTTGAAACTAATGAAGAAAACATGGTAAAAAACTTGATAAGAGCTGGATGTTTTATGTTTCTTGCTCCTATAGCCTCTAAAGCCGAAAGAGAATCTGTGCAAATAAGGAATTTCCTAGACTGGGACTGCCTGATCAACTCCAAAGCCTAAAGTAGTGCAGTAAGTTCCGCAGTGTAAATAGTGCTTTCAGAGGGAATGTGTTTGGACATTTTTTCTCCCGAAGCTGGAACATATGCGGAGGACCCTACACCAACATCGAACTTTGAACCATCAGTAAAAATAACAACATGTTCTTTAAGGTTAGAACACATGTCTAAAAATAATTGTTTATAAATTAAGGAACTCGTGTTCTGTTTGCGCTGCACGGTTAAATCAAACCTAATTTCTGGCGACGAAAACGTCCAAGGATGTTGTTGAGGAAACTTGGAAACGTCAGAGATGACCCCAACATCAATATCCGCCTCCTCCAGAAAAGGAAGGATGCGAATACCGAAAGGGGGAATACTGGATGGACTTCTTTCATATTTCTCTTGGAAATGAGGATTCATAACACAGTCATAGGCAGGGTTGTTTAGTTCTGAAAAAAGCTGTGTGTAGTAATTCAAAGCTAATTTTACTCTTCTATGAGAGAGGGAACACTCTCCTGCCTCACAGCATATAGGCTATGAACAGGTGTAGTACGAAAAGCGCCAAGGCAGAGGCGAAGACCCTGATGGTGAACTGGGTCTAGGACTTTTAGATACGAGGCTCTAGCGGCGCCGTAAATGATGCTGCCGTAGTCCAACTTGGATCGAACTAACGCCCTGTAAAGATGGAGAAGTGTGCGTTTGTCTGCACCCCAATCCGTATGAGCCACTACACGGAGGATATTCATGGCTTTGAGGCACGATGTTTTCAACTTCTGAATATGGGCTTTAAAATTCAATTTTTGGTCAAAGCTAACGCCCAGAAATTTGGCTTCTGTGACAGCAGGAATTTTAGCCTTATCTATGAAAATTTCTGGTGGCGGGAAAAGTTGTCTGAAATTGTGAAAGTGGATGCACTCTGTTTTAACTGATGAAAACTTGAACCCATTTTCGACTGCCCACTGTTGGACTTTATAGACACACAACTGGAGTTGGCGCTGTACACCAGCAAATGTCTTTCCAGATGCATAAAGGGCAAAATCATCAACAAAAAGAGAGCAGTCTGAACCTTGGCTGACAGAGTTTACAATTTCATTTATTTTTATACTAAACAGGGCTGGGGAAAGGATACTACCCTGTGGAACACCCATTTCCTGCTCATGAATTTCTGACAATGTTGTCCCCACACGGACCTGGAAGGACCTGTCTGCCAAAAACTGTTCTATGAACACTGGGAGATTGCCACGGAAACCCATCCGATGAAGGTCTGACAGGATTCGGTACTTCCACGTCGTGTCATAGGCCTTCTCTATGTCGAAAAAAGTGGCAACAACATGCTTTTTTATCTAAAAAAGAGTTTCGAATAGTGGTTTCCAATCTGATTAAATGGTCCATGGTAGAGTGATGCTTTCTAAAACCACACTGTTCCATGGCTAAAAGCCCATCACTTTCCAATTTCCACATGAGCCTACCATTTACCATTTTTTCCATCACTTTACAAACACAACTTGTTAAGGCTATTGGATGATACTTAGTTGGGTTTGAATGATCCTTCCCTGGCTTCGGAATGGGAACAATTACGGCCCTTTTCCATGAAGCTGGGAAAGACCCAGACGTCCAAACCTGGTTATAAACTTGAAGCAGAATGTTAAGACCTGAGTCAGGAAGGTGTTTTAAGAGTTGATAATGTATTTCATCAAGACCAGGAGCAGAATCATGACACGCCTGCAAGGCAGACTTCAGTTCATTTAGATTAAAGGGCAAGTTGTAGTCTTCTTGACTGGGTGAGGAAAAGTCAAGCTTCTTTTTTTCTGCTTGCGTTTTGATCTTTAAAAACGCGGTGGATTTTTGACTAGAGGAAGAGTTGGTTTCTATGGTGGAAGCTAGCAAGTTAGCCACAGCTTGTTTGTCAGTGATGAGTGTATCATCAAGTTTTAAATGGTGGATTGAAGGGCAGCTGTTCTTGCCCCGAATTTTTTTAACAACTCTCCAGATTTTTTTCTTGGATATGTTTGATGTGAGGGAAGAGCAGAAATTTCTCCAAGACACTCGTCTACTTCCTCTACAAACAAACCTCGCCTTTGCTTTTTTTCCTCTGATAAGATTGAAACATTCGGGGCCACAGGATGCTGAAAGACTAAACGTTGGGCCCTCTTGCGAACGTTGCAAGCATTCGTACAATCCTGGTTGAACCATGGTGTACCAGGTAATTGTGGACCTGGTTTTGTGAGTGGGATGGTATCTCTCGCACATGATAACAAAACATTAGTAAAGGACTCCGCTGGATCTTCTGATCGGAAGAAGATTTCAGCATCTAGCTTAACAGTTATGGCTGAACGAAAGAAATCCCAATTAGCCCTTTTAAAGCAAAAATACTGAGGAAAGGAAACAGGTTCCTTCAAAATTGGAGAAAGTATTACAGGGAAATGGTCGCTCCCATGCAGATCATCGTGAACTGACCAATCATAGTCTAGAACCAATGAAGGATCACACACTGACAAATCCAAACACGAAAGAGTACCATTTGAAGAATGCATGTATGTTGGTGATTTGTCATTTAGACAACACAAGTCCAGTTCGTTAAAGATCTCTACCAGCATGAGACCCTGAGGTGAGGAATATGAGCTACCCCAAAGGGGGGAGTGCCCGTTGAAGTCTCCCAAAATAAAAAAAGGACGTGGAAAATCAATGACTTGTTGCTTAGATATTGTACCAGAAGGAGGACAATAAATTGAACAGAGAGTTATTGTTTTATTGAAAGTAATCCTGGCCGCAACAGCTTGTAATGGGGTATTTAAGTTAACTTGGCTGAATAACAAAGATCTGTGAATAAGAAGGGAAACACCCCCAGTGACCCCATGGCCAGTATCTGTAGGTAAAAATAATAATAATAATGTATAATACTTATATAGCGCATTTCTTGTTGTACAACTCAATGCGCTTACATCCACCATTTGCACTTATTCATACAATATTCATGCACACAGCAAAAAGAAAATACACAATGGCAGACGCACCTACATGCATAAACTGTCTCACCGAACTAGTTGTGGAGGAATTTAAGAGAGATCTAGTCATCTACAGAAGAGAATAGGCTTTTTTGAAGAGGTAAGTTTTGAGCTGAGATTTAAAAGAAGAAAGAGTAGGCTGATTACGAAGGTCTTCAGGGAGGGAGTTCCAAATAGAAGGTGCTCTAAAACTGAAGGCTCTTTCGCCAACAGATTTCAGAGAACGCTTAGGGATTTTCAAAAGTTTTTGTGAAGAAGAGCGAAGGGTACGAGAGCTTTGGTAGGTGCAGAGAGAAGAAGAGAGATAGTGAGGAAGAGATTCATTGAAGTGGCGGAAAGCAAGAACTGCCAGTTTAAATTGCCACCGATACTGTATGGGAAGCCAGTGCAGTTCGATCAGCATGGGAGTGATGTGCTCACACCTCCTCCTCTTCAAAACAAGTCGTGCAGCGCTATTTTGGACTCTCTGCAGCCGAGCAATCTGTTCTGCGGGAAGCCCAGCATAAAGGTAAAGCAGGAAAACCTACTGAACTAAAGCCTGCCAATGAAAAATGTTTTCCTGGTCTCAACAATGTTTCCTGCTGCGCAACAACACCAGGTTTGAGGTCAGAACACAACCGCTGGAGTTCCTCATATTGGGCATTAATGCCTCTTATATTCCACTGAATAAGGGCCATGACAATAAAAAAGAAAAGAAAATTACTCCATCTCATTGTCCTCATCACCTTCTATCCCCAAAGGAGAAAAGCGATTTGAAGAAGGCGATGGAGATACCACCTTCTTGGCTGATGAAGGACGATACTTATTTCCACCCCTAGATGGACGAGGTGGAAGAGGAGGCTTCATCAGAGGTCGACTTCTGGAGTGTTCCCCAGACAAAGAGGCTACCTGTGCAGCCTTCCCAGAGGGTCTGGGATTGGAGGAAGGGGGCTCAGACCCTCGAGGAGTCCGGGGGGAGGTGGATATTGAGCCTCCACCCAAGGCATTGTTTGGATTTTGCTTTCTTTTTCCACTTTCTTTCTGTACATGTTGAGGCTCCTGTTGCGTCTGCCGATCATGATGCTGACAGCCAGCCCGAGGTTGAACAGTCTCAATCTGAACACCAACACTGACCATGCTCCCCTTGGCGACATCAGCATATGACTTGCTGAGGGAGGACTGTCTATTCTGCACAAGTTTCCTTGCCTCAAAGAACGAAATTCGATTGTCTGTGCATACCTTCTGGATCTCAGACTCGGTGCGCCAGACTGGACAGTCCTTTGAAAAAGCAGGATGGTTGCCTTTACAGTTTATGCAACAGGGCGGACAATCACACGGACCTTCATGCACTTGTTTTGAGCACTTGCCACACGCCTCCTGTTCTGTACACCTGTCCTTAATGTGTCCATACTTTTGGCACTTAAAGCATCGCAAAGGTGAAGGAATGTACACAGAGACGGGAACCCTCAAATATCCGACCTTCACACACACAGGGAGAGTTGTTGTACAGAAAGTTAGAAAAAAGGTATCTGTTGGCACACGGTCTTGGTCTTTTCGTGCTAGAACCCGGTGAACGTGGGTCACACCCTGGGAAGCCAGTTCCTTCTTTATTTCTAACTCTGAAACGCCTCTCAAATCACGGCACCTGATGACGCCCTTGCTTGAATTCAAAGTTTTGTGAGGTGTCACTCTGATTGGCCTGTCAATCAACGTCGTCGACTTGAGAAGCAACTCAGAATGCTTCTGTTTTGCACATTCTATCAAAAAGGAACCATTTCGCAGCCGTTTCATGGATTTGGGTACGCCGGAGAGTCCTTCTACTCCTCTCGAAATAGCAAAAGGATTCAATCCATTCACCCCACAGAGGGCGAGCTTCGTCTACACCCTCCATCACCAACCAACAAGGCCAAAAACCAGATGCTGTCCTTATTTCATCATCAGAGTCTGAATCCAAGTTTGAGTCCAAGGAACAATTTCTTTTTCGTTTTTGTTTGGAATGAGCCATAGTTTTGAGTTTTTAAAGTTCATCCCTGCCTACCCACCCACCATGGAGTCCAACAAGGGGCCAGGGTCAAGTGGAAAACCAACTCTTGACCCCATCCGGGTTTCAGCAGGGATATACACCAGATAGAACATAACTAACCTATTCTGCCAAGATCATGACACACCGCCGGGGACAGACGGTGAACACTTACAAGGTTTCCAAGGCCAGCCAAGAACTACCCAGTTTGACCCAACCTCACGTAGAGGCAGCCGACTGACATACACGGGCCAATGTATGCCACCCGTCTTAGAGGAGGTCCGAGCCAAAGTGATGTGTTGAGAACAGTAGGCTCTCTCAATCACCAGGATCTCATTCCCCCCCACTTACAGGATGCACCGCACGGCAAAACACTGTGGGTCTGAAGAAGACCGCAGAGAAAAGGAGAAGTGTTCCAAAGAAGGCTTGTAAGTAAAGATTAAAGTACAGAGTAAAGAGCCAGGTAGGCAGAAACTAGACGAAACAGAGGCTGCAGTTTCTGTGGGAGACTTTATGGGGGAAAAAGAGATAGTAAAAGACACAGTAGGCAGAAAAACAGGAATGATAAGAAAAAGGGGTGGGCTCAGGTTAGTCGAGAAACACCCCCGCCACGAGAAGGCCGGCCCATGGGGCTGCTTAGTGTGTGTGTGTGTGTGTGTGTGTGTGTGTGTGTGTGTGTGTGTGTGTGTGTGTGTGTGTGTGTGTGCCCAATTGTGGGTCTGCTTACTTATCTTGAAACTTTTAATCTGTATTTCAGATTCTTCTTCAGTTTCTACATTTCAACAACAATGCAGCCATGTCAGTCGATGGTGATCCAAGGTACGACTGGCTCTACAAGATTCGACCCATTCTGGATCATCTGCATGAAAAGTTCCAGGAAGTTTATTTTTCCATTCTACAGTGATTTTTTTTCTTCTCACCTGTGCGAGTGTTCATGATTTTTTCAATGCTCTGACCAGACCGAGTGCCATCAGTGGAGTATAGAATGAATCTCAATGTGCGTTTCTTTGAGCCACGATTTGGACATAAAAAAAAAAAAAAAGAGCACCATCCCCTAAAATTATGAAGCATGGAATGCAGAGAACCTGAGGATTATGTCCAAGACTTTGTACAGCAAGTGATGGATTCCTATATAGAACAGCGTGGCAGTAATGTAAGTACATGTTCTGACACTCTAACACAGTTCCCACAGTGTTTTGTTTCATAACAAATGTGTGTGTGGGTTTTCTTTTTTCTTTTCAACAATTGTTCATTTTTTTCTTCAGACTTTTTTTTCCATGGTTGTCATTTTGAACATTTACCAATAAATATTATATTATAACAATCTGGACCACACTTTATACTTACAGTGATGCTGAGTAAACACTAACAGAAGTTTTTGTCAGTGTTTTACAGGTTTTATGTGTTGTAACATGTGTATGTGTTCAGAAACTGTTCTTTTTTTGTAAAACCACCATTGGTACATCCCTGTCCATCCCCTAATGGCCAACAAAACTAGATTATATTATATAGCATCATAGCTTGGGGTAAAAAGAAAGAGAAGCCATAAAATCTAAGTCATATATGACTGTCATGTGTTAGCGCTGATGCTGTATAATTTGTCACACCACTTTTTCATTGTTTTCACTGATTTTATATGGTGCAATTTGTTTTTGTATACTTGAAAACTGTTCTTTTTGTAAAACCACCATTCATTATATCCCTGTCCATCCCCTAATGGCCAACAAAATTAGATTATTGTTGTATAGCATCATAGCTTGGGGTAGAGGGAAAGAGAAGCCCTAAAATCTAAGTCATATATCAACAAATAAAATAAGCAGTAATTGTGGTACTGAACCTACCCCAAATAGTAAAATTATTCCCCTTTCTAGTAGAATTGGGGTACCCCCAGTAACATACAGATTGTTACACAGAGGGACATTTACTGACAACAATATGAATCCCAGGTGTTTTTTTGTAATGTTGTTGAGCAAACACCAAAAGCTATTGCTGCTGTGTTAAGTGGGCTTTTATATGCTGAATTCTTTTAAAACTATTAAATTGAAAACAAAACAAAAACTGTTTTATCAAGTGAACCATCATCATTACCAAAAAAAATCAAATTAGAATGATGTGAAATTGTAGACAAGGGTATAAGAAAGTAATTCACAAAACATCTAACAAATATGGGGAGTTTGTATTATACTCCCTATTTGGCTAGTATACTTACCATGTCAGACCATAGCATACAACAGCAGTTAGTTAGCTCTGAAAGGCCGAATTTTTTGTGGCTAATGCGGTAATAAGACTATCATGTGACGCCCACCCTACTTCCGCCAAGGAAGAAGCTGGTGCCAACTTCCTGTTCCTCATTCAGCGAGGCATATGTGCCAGGTAACCCCGAGAACCATAGCTCTAGAGAGGAAGGTAGGGCGGGCATTAGAGTCTGACATGGTAAGTATACTAGCCAAACAGGGAGTATAATACAAACTCCCCATTTTGGCGTCATATACTTTACCATGTCAGACCATAGCAGAATTCAAAGGAATTGGAGGAGGGCTGAGTGCCCTAATGGTTCTTGGGTTAGCAGAGGAATAGATATGGCTGCGCTAGCCGCAAAAGAAGTCCCTAGAACCATCAGCCCTGGGCATGCGGACCTCCCTTAAATAAACATTTATGAAGGGATTTTCCGGATGCCAGTAGGCTGCCTCCAGGAGGTGGCGCAAGAGGACAGAGCGCTGGATCGCTGTGGAAGTGGCCAGTGCCCTGCCCTCATGGGCCCGGGGAGATAAGACGGGGAGACCCTTATACGCCTGGGCGTAGGCCGACCTGACCGTCTAGGAAGCATCTAGAGATAGGGCTGGGAGGAGCGCCTGGGGCGCGAGGGTTCCCAGTAACCCGGAATGGAGCCAGTCGAGAGCCTAAACGAAGAAGATAGGAGATAGAAAGTGCCTATCTGGAAATTGGAAGGCCAGATGGGGGAACAGAGGTGAGCACCAGGAGGCCATCTCCCCCTTGGACAAGACTCAGTGCTGGCTCTGTGCAAAGTCGCTAATCCAAAGATCGAGCGAGGCCACAGCCCCAGCGGGTATGTCTACCCTGGGCCTGAGCACTGTTCCCCGCCGAGCTGAGGGTTAGCCTGCTGAGGGTCCCTTCCGGGTGGAGGAGGGTCCCCGCTATGTGTCTCGCGCAGAGGATGATTCCCCGCGCATGGACCAGCGGAGGAGGCCTCATTACGGAGAGAGAGAGGCTGACAGAGCGAGCCCCCCTTTGGCCCCCCCCCCCCCCCCTCCCCCCGACGAATATCAAGGCACTGAAGTGTTGTCCGCGGCCAGGGGAACAAGTCGGTGCGCTGCCACACTAATTATCAACATAATCAAGTCATTTTGACAGGACATTATAGATCAATGCATAACAACAAAACATGGCAAAAATCCGAAAGATTTGTATAGAAATAAGTGAGCAGTAACGATTTTACTGAACCTACCCCAAAAAGCAAAATTTTACCTTGGCACAGTTATTCAAACGTGCTATTATACTGTGGCAGTGAAGGGGTTAAAGAGTATGGAGCTTAGAAGACTGTGCCTCACTGGCAGAGAATGAGAAATGCCAAGACTCGGTGTATGGGTATTGTAAGACCTGTGCAGCTGGAAGTATGTAGTTCAAATTATGTAACTGCTAACTGTGTTATTTGAGTGAAAAACAAACTGGATGACATAAACATAATTAGGTTTTTGACAAATACCAACCAGGGGTTTGGGGCAACCTAGCAAGCATGGCAAAGGCTTACAGCTATGAACGATGGAATAGTGACAGTAGACTTCACCTTTACTTGGCTGACAGTCATGAACAGCGACATTAGAATTCACCTTACCGGTCATTGCTGACATGAACAATGGCAGTCAACATGAAAACTGACCTGTAGTTGATGGCCATTTTGATGTACTCATGGCGGTTTTCAGGACTGATGCGGGAGTGTTTGTGGCTGAGATGAATCTCCAGGCCTGTGGCACTGGGCACGCTGTAAGGCATGTCTGCTGCTCGTAATGCATCCTCCTCCATCTCCTTGATACACATCAGCCCTGAACAACAAGATAAGATAAGATAATGTTGCTTATAGCCCAGCCGACCGCAAAGGGCCACATCAGGGCTGTCACCACGTTAAAATCAACTCACAAGTCATTTGAAAAAAAACAAAAAAACTTTCATACATCTCTTTAAATGACATCTTCTAAAACGCACCAGAAACTTCATTAAAAATCTTTCTTCCATAAAATCTTAAATCAGATGAAAACTGTTAATCTCTCTCAAAAACTCAAAGATCACATCAGGCGGGACATCTCTGAACAGGATTTTCAGGACTCGGCTGTAAAATGTTTGTGTCTCACATCATGTAAGTCCCAACACTCTAAAAGAATATGTTTCATTGTGAGTGGCACATGACATGGAATGCACCACGGCGCTTCTTCACTCTTTAAAAGGTATGAATGGGTAAAATACGAATGGCCGGTGTGCAGCCGGCACAGAACTGTTTCTTCTTTACGACCACCAGACGTAGATGGGAGGAACTCTTTAAGGTTTGGACGGATCTGAAAGAGTTTGTTATCCGTCTGTGTATTCCAATCCTCCTGCCAGAGGTCTCTCACATAATCGTTAATTTTGGGTTTCAGATCTGAGCAAGGGATATATATGTTGGACAATTTCTCTCTTGTGGCATTCTTGGCTAAACGATCAACCATTTCGTTCCCTCCGTTGCCAACATGACCAGGAACCCAAGCTAGAATAATATTGTAACCATCCACTTTCAACTTGCTAAAAAGTTCAAAGAAATGTAAAAGTTCTGGATGCTGAAGGTTGCGGCCAGCTATGGCCTCCAAAGCTGACAGCGAATCCGACAGAACCAGAAAGTCCCTCTTCATAGATTGTGAAATTATTTTCAATGCCAGAACCAAAGCAGTAAGTTCAGCAGAATAGACAGAAGCACCTGGAGGTATATGTTTTAACAGTATCTGAGAAGGAGCACCAGGGCAATAGGCTGCACAGGCCACTCCATCCTCAGACTTGGAACCGTCAGTGAAAATTTTCTGACAGGATGGAAATTTTGAACAGAGGTCAGCATACAATGCCTTGTATGCCTGACAGCTGGTAGACTCTTTACGAAAAGCTGCAAGATCAAAACGAATCTCTGGTGTGAAAAAGGTCCATGGAGGCTGATCCGGAAACTTGGAAAAATCCGGCAACTCCTAGGTCTAGACCTGCATTCCGCGCGTGAGGCTGCATACGAACACCAAACGGCGGAATACAGTTAGGGTTGTTTTCGAATTTGCTTTGAAACTGGGGGTCGAAGACACAGTCATAGGCAGAATTGTGTGGTTCCGAGAACAGTCTGATATAGTAATTTAGAGACATTTTCAGCCTACGGTTGGACAGTGAGGGTTCACCTGCCTCTGCGTACAGGCTGTACACAGGGGTGGTGTGGAATGCACCAAGACAGAGACGAAGCCCTTGATGGTGGATAGGGTCCAAGAGTTTCAGATAAGACAGTCTTGCAGAGCCGTACACAGCACAACCATAGTCCAGTTTGGAGCGGACCAGGGCTCTGTAGAGACACAGCAAAGTTTTCTTATCAGCGCCCCAGTCAGTGTGTGCTACGACCCGCAGAATATTCAGAGCTTTCTGGCAAGAAGTTTTGAGATTTTTAATGTGGTTGAGAAAGTTGAGTTTTTGGTCGAAAATAACTCCTAGGAATTTGGCTTCTTTTACAGCTGGAATGGTGGACTTGTCCAGACAAATTTCAGGATCAGCAAAAAATTGACGAAAATTGTGAAAATGGATTGACTGAGTTTTGGTACGTGAGAAGGTAAACCCGTTTTCCTTGGCCCACTGTTGAATCTTGTTGACACAAAGTTGGAGTCGACGCTGTACGCTGGCATAAGAAGCTCCAACTGCGTACAGCGCAAAATCGTCAACGAACAGAGAGGACTCAGAACCCTGGCTTACTGATTTGACAATGTCATTAATTTTAATGCTGAAAAGGGCAGGAGAAAGGATGCTCCCCTGAGGTACACCCAACTCCTGCCCATGGATGTCAGAGAGTGTGGTGCCAACACGCACCTGGAACTGTCGATCAGCCAGAAAGTTTTGGATAAACAGAGGCAGGTGACCACGAAAACCAAGTTTGTGCAGGTCCATAAGGATTCCTGATTTCCATGTGGTGTCGTACGCTTTTTCGAGGTCGAAAAAGATAGCGACCACATGCTGTTTATTGACAAAGGCGTTGCGGATGGTGGTTTCCAGACGGATTAAATGGTCAACTGTTGAGTGGTACTTCCGGAACCCGCACTGTTGACTGACCAAAAGGCCATCGGTTTCCAGCTTCCACATCAGACGGGAGTTGACCATCTTTTCCATCAACTTACAGAGGCAGCTAGTCAGAGCTATTGGACGATAGTTGGAAGGGTTGGTAAGGTCCTTTCCAGGCTTTGGAATTGGAATGATCAGGGCTTTTCGCCAGGAGGGCGGAAAGTACCCTGTGGTCCAGATATGGTTGTATACCTTAAGAAGAGTCTGGAGACAGCTTTCTGGAAAATGTTTCAAAACCTGATAATGAATATCATCCAGACCAGGGGCAGAATCAGTGCAGGTTTGTAAAGCTGTTTTCAGTTCATTGATTGAAAAAGGGAGATTGTAGGCTTCAGAGTTGTCTGATGTGAAACTGTATAAAGATTTCTCTCTGAGTTGTTTGTTTTTTAAAAAGGCTGCAGATTTATTTGAAGATGAGGAGTTCTGTCAGATGGTGGAGGCCAACAGATTGGCAACAGCTTGTTTGTCAGTGATCAGAGCATCGGCAAGTTTCAAGTGATGAATGGAGGGGTTGGTGTTTTTCCCTTTGATTTTTCTGATGATGTTCCAGACTTTTTTCTTTGAAGTTTTTGATGTCAGCCTGGAGCAAAAGTTTCTCCAAGACTGACGTTTACTGATTTTGAAAGTGTGTCTCGATTTGGCACGGAGTTTCTGATGGGCTCGAGCGTTGGGACCTGAAGGTCGTTGGTATACCCGACGCTGAGCCCATTTGCGAACTTTTGAAATTTGTTAGCAGTCTGAATTAAACCAGGGTGTTTTTGGCATTTGGAGTTTGTCGGAAGACATTGGAATACAGGTTTTAGCACAGTTTATCACAGTATTGGTCAGAGATTCTGCTGGGTCTGGACTCTGAAGAAAATCAGTGTCCTGGAATTCTTTTGAAATATTGGTTACAAAAAGATTCCAGTTTGCCTTCTTATAATTAAGATGTTGTGAGACAGACGTTTTCAGTTAATAAGGGTTTTAAAAGAACAGGGAAATGGTCACTTCCGTGCAGATCGTCATGGACAGACCACTCATAGTCCAGGACCAGCGAGGGGTCACAAATCGACAAATCTAAACACGAAAGTGAACCTGTGGAAGAGTGGAGGTAAGTTGGAGCTCCATCGTTCAGGCAACACAAATCAAAGTCTGAAAGGACATCCTCAAGAAGCGGACCTCTGGATGACGAACTGACACTACCCCAAAGAGGATTGTGACCATTAAAGTCACCCAACAGCAAAAAAGGTCGAGGAAGTTCTCCGATCAGACTGACAAGGTCCTGACGACAAACCGGGACAGAAGGTGGCAGATACAGTGAGCAGATTGTAACAGTCTTGTGGACAGTGACTCTCGCAGCTACAGCCTGAAGGGAGGTAGTCAGAGCGACAGGACTCAACAGCAAAGTTTTATGTAAAAGAAGGGGAACACCGCCCGACAGTCCCAATGTGGATGGTTGTGCAGGTTTGGAAAGAATATTAAAGCCAGAAAGAGTGAACAGGGTTCCCACAGATGTGACCAAACAAAATTCCATACTTTTTCCAGACTTTTCCCAGGGCTTTTCATAATTTTTCCAGACCCCAGAACGTGTGTGTGCGTGCACCTCTGTACGTTATTACCATGCTAAACACATCAGAAAGAACTGATTTAATGATAGTAGGGCATTCAATACTTACCAAAAAAGTTTAGTGTGTGTGTGTGCGCACGCGCGTGAAAAAGTCAGAGTCACAGAGAGAGACAGAGACAGATATATAGACAGAGAGAGAGACAGAGAGAGAGAGAGAGAGAGAGAGAGAGAAAGAGAAAGAGACAGTGTGTGTGTCTATGTATGTGAGAGAGACAGTCAGTGTGTGTGTGTGTGTGTATGTGTGTGTGTGCGTGCGCGCATGTGTGTGTGTATAGGTGTGTGAGAGACAGTGTGTGTGTGTGTGTGTGTGTGTGTGTGTGTGTGTGTGTGAGAGAGATATGGTATGGTCAGGTCAGGTCAGGTAATTAGGACACTAGGCCTCGCAGTCCTTTCATTTTAATTTGGATGTTCAACATGGCTGAGTACAAGTTACAAGCCAATGTGCTTTCTATTCAATTCCGTATTCAAATTTTGACATTTTTGGATAAGAGAGAGAGAGAGAGAGAAAGAGAGAGACAGTGTGTGTGTCTATGTATGTGAGAGAGACAGTCAGTGTATGTGTGTGAGTGTGTATGTGTGTACACGCGCACATGTGTGTGTGTGTAGGTGTGTGAGAGACAGTGTGTGTGTGTGTGTGTGTGTGAGAGAGAGAGAGAAAGAGATATGGTCAGGTCAGGTCAGGTCAGGTCAGGTAGTAATTAGGACACTAGGCCTCGCGGCCTCTCAACTGTCCTTTCATTTTAATTTGGATGTTCAACATGGCTGAGTGCAAGTTACAAGCCAATGTGCTCACTATTCAAATCCGTATTTAAATTTTGACATTTTTGGGTAAGAGGAGAGAGAGAGAGAGAGAGAGAGAGAGAGTTTGAGACAGTGTGTGTGTGTGTGTGTGTGTCTAAAAATAGGCCAGTGTATCGCCCTTGGGCCCTTTGATTTTCTCTACCCCCCCCCCCCCCCCAACCCCATTCAATGCATGATCGCATCCCATACTGCAGTAAAAAAAAAAAAAATCACCTATCACAATCCTTGGGCTGAAAATAATCAGTCACGGTCATTGTTGGACTCCGAGTCGTTTTGTCTGAAAACTGCATCATTTCTTTCTTTCTTGCCTGCCGCATGGCTTTTCAGAGCAACTTCGCCCATGTTCCCGATATCGAAGTCTTTCTTGCACAGCAGGCACTGTGCTTTTGTTTTGCATCCATCGGCAGCAGGAGCAATCCATTTGCGATAATTTGTATTGTCTAGCCAGGCTAGGCTAAACACAAATTTTCCCATGTTTTCTTTAATACTTCAACGCCATTTTCCCTCGCAGCGCTGTTGACTCGAAAGGAAGTTAAGCAAATGGTACCAACTGCGCATGCGCAACGCTTTTTCACAGTAAAGGAGAGCTACTCTGCAGGAAAAAATGTCGTCTGCTAAACCTCCGGCCAGAGGAAATCTGAAAACCGCGATCATTGTGTGTGATTTAATTTCTGTTTTTATTCCTATTTCAATGTTTTTGTAAAGAAACTTAAAAAGCAAAATTCGACATCATGAAAAAGTTTGCACAGCTTTTACAAAATTCCAGGACTTTTCCAGACCCATGGCCACAAATGACAAAATTCTAAGACTTTTCCAGCCCTCGAAATGATTTTTTCATTTTTCCATACTTTTTCCAGACTTCCAGGACTCTGTACGAACCCTGAGTGAAGGTCTTCTGGCTTTGAATTTTAGTTTCCTGAAGAGCCACGACGGAAGGTTTTATAGTTTGACACAGAAGTTGCAGCTCCTCAAAATTTGAATTTAGGCCACGGATATTCCAATGACTTTCAAGTTCTGAGACTGTCATGTTTGATCCAAACTGCATTATTTCACACTGCACATGCTGAGAAGTCCCCGTTTCTTTTCGAACAAGATGACTCAACCCTTTCTCATTCAAAATGTAATTGGTTATCATGTTCCTTTGACAACCAGTCAGTCAGACACCAGAAACGTGATGTGTGGCTTAAGTCTTTAAAAGGACAGTACCAGCCAAACACCACACAGACGCTCAACAGGTCAAAAGACTGTCCTTTACAATATGTAAAAACACGATGCCTGTCTATGCCAAAGTTTATTTCCTGAACAATTCTGAGATCCCGAGTCAAGCTGGACTGATTAACCCAGAAGTAATCTAATATATAAATGGCAAATTCTGTCTGTGTGTGTGTGTCTGTGTGTCTGTGTACGCTATAGACTCAAAAACGGCTCAACCGATTGTCATGAAATTTGGCAGGTACGTCTGTTGTGACCCGAGGATGGTTTTGGGCTAATCTCTAAAAAAATAAAACCGTTAAAAACCGTTAAAAAGCTGTTATAACGGTTTCAAAGACATCCTTTTTCCTCTGCTTTTCTTCAAATAGCCGTTGTGACATTGCACAGGTACAGGACTACTTCTTTAAAATTAGAACTGTTATTTGGCTGTTAAAAAACGTTATTTATAACAGTTAAAAACCGTTAAAAACACCAAACCCTATAAAAGAAACTGTTTAAAACCCGATCTTCTTGAAATTTAGTAGGTACGTCTGTTGTGACCCGAGGATGGTTTTGGGCTAATCTCTAAAAAAATAAAACCGTTAAAAACCGTTAAAAAACTGTTATAACGGTTTCAAAGACATCTTTTTCCTCTGCTTTTCATCAAATGGCCGTTGTGACATTGCACAGGTACAGGGCTACTTCTCGAAAATTAGAACCGTTATTTGGCAGTTAAGAAACGTTATTTACAACAGTTAAAAACCGTTAAAAACACCAAACCCTATAAAAACTGTTTAAAACCCGATCTTCTGAGGTTGCCGGCCACGAGAGTTATCGGATCGCCTCCAAACTTGACATAAGCCTACAGGAACATCCAGCGGGTAACACAGGGTCATTAGATAGTCATTATGACCATTAAATTTGACCGTTAAAA
Organism: Conus canariensis; assembly: GCA_033310375.1. NCBI lineage: Eukaryota > Metazoa > Mollusca > Gastropoda > Neogastropoda > Conidae > Conus > Conus canariensis. The sequence goes on from CM065720.1 coordinate 32,197,032, forward strand.
ACCGATATTTTCAAAATTTAGGTTGTTCTTGATGAAATTCGGTATACATGTGCAGTTCAAAATGCCGAAAAATGATATACAACTTTTATGAACCGAAATTTGAAATTGACCGTTAAAAAACGTTATTAATTTTATAAATTTAGAGCTAGAGTATTCTTGAAGAAATTCGATATACATGTGCAGTTTTGAACGCTAAACAATGATATACAATTTTCAAGATCCGAAACTTAACATGACCGTTAAAAAACCGTTATTTTCTGAATTTCTAAATTTTCACCGTTCTTGATAACATTCCGTATGCACGTACAATTTTAAGCGCTGAACAATGTTATGCAAATTTTACGAACCAAAACTTAACATTGACCGTTAAAAACCGTTATTTTCTAAATTTACACCGCTATTGATAAAATTCGGTATGCGTATGTCCAGTAACGGTAAGTAATTTTGCAACATGGATGGGACAGGGTAGGGGGATGAAAAAGGAGGAATGAGAGGGCAGAAAAATGATTGTACAGTGCAAAGCCTGATACAGTATTTTTTCATTGGACACAGACCCGTTGAAATAAACTACTTCTGCACAAAGTCTATTCCTACAAAATTAAGGGCAATCAGAAGAATGGGAATGGGAACAGTGAGTGCAGGCGGAAAATCGAGCGAGAAAAGCATCTCGACGTGCTAGGGAAGATCCAGAGGAAAGGGGCCAGAGGCAGGCGGAAAACAATAGAATGTATAAGTAAGAGAGAGAGAGAGAGAGAGAGAGAGAGAGAGAGAGAGAGAGAGAGAGAGACAGACAGACAGACAGACAGAATGTGTATTTGTGTGGGGGGAGGGGTGGGAAGATGTTGGGGGGTGGGGGGATTGATTGTAAATCAAAACAATTAATACATGTTTGCTGTCACGTGAGTATCGCAAAGAATGTTCATATCCCGGGCAACGCCGGGTGCCCCTGCTAGTATCCTATAATCCTATTACAACCATGACAACTGGCCCAGCACAGGAACAAAAATCCATGGTACAACATAGCTAAGTGGACAAACAGTAAACCAACAGGCAACTGGTGGTGTCAACAAACATAAGGTTTTGCACATGCACTTGGATTCAAACTCAGATGAATGAAACAATCCATGCCCTCTCTTTCTGATGAGATAATGTGAAAACAGGCCAACCATCTGAGGCTCAGACTGTTTATATTTCAATCTTGTATAAAAAGAAAAAAACGTTCTGTGTGTGAAACTGCACTTGTGTCAGTCTATTTGTAATTCATACCTCATTTCATTTTTTACCTTATTTTCAAATTCTGTCACTCTGAGCACAAGCACTTTAAGAGCATAAACCTAAGGTAAATTACACTTCAGCCATTCATGAGTAGTCTTAACAATCATGAAAAAAAGAAATCTTTCGATAACTGCTATTGGAATGTTGCTCCTTCAGCTATTAGCAAGAGAGAGGGTGATGATGAATTATTACTAAGAATCACTGGAATTTCAACAGAGAACACACCCTAAGTCCATCCCCTACAGGACCACACATTCCAGCTCTACTTGTCACAGTAATTAAACTCATTTTCAGAGAAGAATTGTTTAATTTCATACTTGCAGTAATTTTCAGTGCTGCTTACTGACTTAAGTACTAACAGTCACTGTGTCACTGTAAGTGGTGGACTGCCAAACTTTGCACTCACTACTATTACGTATGATGGATACTTAATCTCTTACGACTATATCCTGCCGCATTTCACAAATCTACCCACCTGGCACAAAGTCCTTGTCCATCTCGGTGAGGTCGGAGATGGAGAGAGGCATGCCCGCCAGCTGTTTCCAGGTGGGTTCAGCCACGCTCAAACTGAGAGGACTGCCGCTGCGTATGGCAATGCCCATCAGTATGCCTGCAATGGAAGCACACCTCGTATGCTGAAAAGTACATACGTTTTCTTTTATCTCATTGATCAGAATGCCCCGCCTTGGCTTAAGGCTGTGTCAGGCCAATTGACATAGGTGAGAACACTAAGGCTACACCAAAATGGGGAGTTTGTATTATACTCCCTGTTTGGCTAGTATACTTACCATGTCAGACCATAGCATTCAATGGCAGTTAGTTAGCTCTGAAAGGCCGAATTTTTTGTGGCTAATGCAGTAATAAGACTATCACGTGACGCCCACCCTACTTCCGCCAAGGAAGAAAGCAGGTGCCAACTTCCTGTTCTTCATTCAGCAAGGCATATGCACAAGGTAACCCCGAGAACCATAGCGCTAGAGGGGAAGGTAGGGTGGGCATTAGAGTCTGACATGGTAAGTATATTAGCCAAACAGGGAGTATAATACAAACTCCCCATTTTGGCGTCATATACTTTACGATGTCAGACCGCAGCAGAATTTAAAGGAATTGGAGGAGGGCCAAGTGCCCTAATGGTTCTTGGGGTTAGAAGGCTGAATAGATATGGCTGCGTTAGCCGCAACAAAAGAAATCCCTTTAGAACCATCAGCCATGGTCATGCGGATATCCCTTAAAATGGGGAGTTTTTACTATACTCCCTGTTTGGCTAGTATACTTACCATGTCAGACCATAGCATTCTACGGCAGTCAGTCAGCTCTGCCAGGCTGAAATTTTTTGTGGCTAATGTGGCAATAAGACTATCATGTGACGCCCACCCTACTTCTGCCGAGGAAGAGGCCGGTGTCCGCTTCCTGTACCTCATTCGTCGAGGCCTGCGCGCAAGGTAACCCTGAGACCCTTGGCGCCAGAGGGGAAGGCAGGGTGGGCATTAGAGTCTGACATGGTAAGTATACTAGCCAAACTGGGAGTATAGTAAAATCTCCCCATTTTGGCGTCATATACTATACCATGTCAGACCATAGCAGAATTCATCGGAATCGGAGGAGGGCTGAGTGCCCTAGTGGTTCTTGGGGTTAACCGTTATGGCTGCATTAGCCGCCACAAAGGAGATCCCTTTTGAACCGTCAGCCCTGGTCATGCGGATGTCCCTTAAATAAAAGCTTATAAAGGGATTTTCTGAGCGCCAGTAGGCTGCCTTTAGGAGGTGGCGCAAGGGGACAGAGTGCTGGAACGCTGCAGACGTGGCCAGGGCTCTGACCTCATGGGCCCGAGGGGAGATGACGGGGAGATCCTTGGACGCCTGGGCGTATGCAGATCTGACCGTCTTGGAAAGCCACCTAGAAATGGTGCCAGCCGAGATGTCTTTCTTATTGTTGGGGTTGAGGGAAATAAGGAGACGTCTCTGGGAAGCACGCCTGGGGCGCGAACGTTCCCAGTAGTGTCTCAGACACCTGGACGGACACAAATCCATGTCTCCCCCGCTGTCCCCGCCTAGGATATCCACCAGCGAGCGGATGACGATGTAGGGGGAGGGAGTGCCCGGTTCCTGATTCTTGGCTAAGAATTCGGGAAGGAACTTAAGACAGACAGAGCCGTCCCTGTGGAAAGCAATGTCTCTAGGGTCCCCACTGAGGGCGTGGATCTCGCTTCGCCTTCTGGCCGAAGCCAGGGCGAGGAGAAAGGTGGTTTTCAGGGAAACAAGGTCAAAGGGGAGGGTGGCGATAGGCTCGAAAGGGGGTTTTCTGAGAGCGTCGAGAACGATAAAGAGGTCCCAAAGAGGAACGCACCTAGGGGACTGGGACTCACGTAGAGCCACTCCCCTAGAGATCTCTCTGAGAAGGAAGTCATTCTCAAAGGAGGGTCCGCCGAGTTGGCGGATGGTCGTGCAGATGGCCGACCTGTAACCCTGTATGGAGCTAGCCGAGAGCCTGAGGGAGGAGGATAGATGGGATAGGCAATTTCCTATTTGGATATTGGAAGGGTGATCATGGGGAACAGAGTTTTCTGAGCACCAGGAGACCCATTTCTCCCAACGGTAGCCATAGAGGGACTCCGTGCTTGCCCTGCGAGAGGCAGTCGCTAGGTCCCGGAGGTCCTGCGAGGCCCCAGCCCCTGAGAGAATGGTTAGGACAGACTGGGACCTGTCCGTTCTGGAGGTAGGGGTAGGTGCTCGCAGTCGGGCTGGCACAGAAGCTAGGCGTGGAGGCGGAGCATCTGGGAGTTGGAGTGAGGGCGACCTGAGCGGGGTTGCCTGAGCATGTCCCGCCGGGTGGTCAACTGGAGGGGGGGAACACGGGAGAGGGACTTGAGGTCCGGAAACCAGGACTGGGTGGGCCACCATGGGGTTATGAGAATGAGCCTGGGTCTTTCGAGTCTCGCCTTCCTGATCACCTTGTGGAGAATCGGGAAGGGAGCGAAGGCGTAAGCTATGAGGCCGGTCCAGGGAAGGGAGAGAGCGTCGACTGCATACGCCTGGGGATCTGGGACTGGGGAGACATACACTGGCAGACGATGATTGAATCGGGTGGCAAACAGGACGACCATGGGTCTGAACCAATGTTGCCACACTGAGGCTAGTGTGAGCCTGTTGAGGGTCCATTCCGTGTGTAGGACGGACCTGGAGCGGCTGAGAGAGTCTGCCAGAATGTTGTGCGTCCCCGCTATGTGTCTCGCGCGGTGGGTGATTCCATGTGCGTGACACCAGCGGAGGAGAGCCTCTGTCCGGAGGGAGAGTCTGATGGAGCGTGCCCCCCCCCCCCCCCCCCCCCCCCTTTGTTGACATAACACGACACCGAGGTGTTGTCCGTGAGCAGAACAAATCGGTGCAAAACCAGGGTCTGGAAGTGGAGGAGGGCAAGCCTGACCGCTTCCAGTTCCAGGATGTTGATGTGGAGGCGAGCAGTCTGTGGGTCCCACATCCCAGAGGCATGACTGTTCTCCAAGTGGGCCCCCCAGCCCGAGTTGGAGGCGTCTGTGAAGAGTTCCAGGGACTGGGTTGGTAGGGATATAGGCACCCCGGGACTCAGAGTGGAGGGGCTGAGCCACTCCTCTGTGGCCCAAATGAACCAAGGCCCGAGGGGAATGGTCTGATCCCAGCGGTCGGAGGTCTGGGACCAACAACGGCGGAACTCCCTTTGGAGTTGCCGCTTGGGGACCTGGCCAAGGGGAATGAGGGACGATAGAGACTTCATCATTCCCAGGAGGGAGGAAATTGTCCTGGCCGACGTGTGGGGGGCTAGTCGGAGGCGAGAGACGAGGTCCACTAAGCGAGTGGACCTCTCTGGGGTCGGGGAGACCTGCATGGAGGTAGTGTCGAAACTCATGCCCAGAAAGGCAAACTGCTGACTGGGGCTGAGTTCGCACTTGCTGGGGTTGGTGACGAACCCTAGAGAGGAACATAGGCGCAGAAGTTTGGATGTGTGGGCTAGGCACTGGGCCCGTGAGGGAACCAGGACAAGCCAGTCGTCCAGGTACACCAGGAGGCGAATGTTCTCCTGTCTGGCGAGGGAGGCCATCTCCTTGACTACCTTCGTGAAAAAGAAGGGAGCCAGGGAGAGGCCGAAGGGGAGCGCCTTGAACTGGAACACCCGCCCCTGCCAGACGAACCGAAGGTATCGTCTGTGGGAAGGGTGTATGAGGATCTGAAAGTACGCGTCCTTCAGATCTATTAAGGTGGCCCAGTCCTGATGGTGGATGGAGTCCCTGATCTGAGTCCGGGTCTCCATCTTGAATTTGGTGGGTCTGAGGAACTTGTTGAGTGGAGAGAGGTCGAGAATGGGCCTCCAGCCTCCCGAGGGTTTGGGGACCACAAACAGGATGAGAGTAGAACCCCAGGTTGGGATGGGATATCTCCGAGTTCCTCGACGCCCTGGCGAAGTGCCTCCGCCTGGGCAGGAGGGGGTCGCGGGGGGAGGGGGGAGAGGTTAGAAGAGGAGGGCGCTCGTCTGCCCAAGGTAGACGGAACCCCTCCTGTAACACTGTCACTATCCAAGGGTTGAAGCCCATGCGTAGCCACTGGTGGGCGTGCCGAGATAGGCTGCCTGCCAGAGGGGCTGAGGGGCCGGGGGGGGGGGGGGGGGGGGGAGCTATGGGCCAGTTCTAGCCCCCCCCATAGGTGAGTCTGCCAGTCACCTCCGAGGCCGTGCCTGCTGGCCGAACCGAAAATTCTGCTGGGGGGTTTTCGGTTTGGGCCTAAAGGCAGTACTAGGATGCCTGGCGGGCCGTGCGGTGCGAGAGGGTGCCTATTTGGGGTAAGGCTGGGGTCTGGAGAAGGATTGGGTGGAGCGAAAGGAGGGTCCAGCAGGGCGAGGCTGGCGAGGGGGCTTGTCTGCAAAGGACACCGCCTGCCTGTGTTCTTCGACTGCATGGATGATGACTGCAGTCGAATAGTCGCCGAAGAGCGACTGCTCCTGACCCGGGATGCACCGCAAGGCCGCCTTGAGCGCCGGGGAGAGAGAGGACTGTGACAACACAGCATCTCTCACGGCCAGCAGGCAGTTGTAGTGACTCCTGGCTGCGCTGTCCGCCGCAGCCGAAAGGTGATGCGTCATCTTGTTAATAAGGAAGCGCATCAGAGGGTCGCCAAATGGGCGAGAGTCTGTCTCGGGGTGTGACTCAGAGTCGTTAGAGTCTGAAGACACAGAGACAGTGCCGTCCTCCTGAGACCATAGCTCTTCAGCTCATTGCAGAAGCATGTCGAGGAAGACATGCCCCGCACAGGTGTCAAGGATACCTGCCCTGGCAATCCTGTCCCACTCCATCAGGTTCTTGATAGAAACGGTGGTGGAGGTAGGAGGAGGCCGACTGGGGGTAAGCCGACAGTCAGCGGGGGAAATGGCCATTTCCCTGGTGACTGGGTTGGCTGAGAAGAGCCAGAAGATTTGGGGTCCCTGCCGCGGGTCCTTGAGGAAGGATCCTACTGGGGTCGCGTTAGGGGCAGACAGAAAGTCAATCCCCGGCGGAGGAACGGCGTGTGCACCCCTGGCAACGGTTGCCGGTCTGTCCCACAAGGAGGTGAGGGTCTGGGGGGCGACTATCCTTGGTCGAGAACGCTGGGCTGGGGGGGGGGGGGGGGGGGGCTGCGTATCGATCAAGCGAGAAAATGTTGAGAGAGGGAGGAGATTCTCTAACAACACGTTCCGGTCGCCACTGTTCCACGAGGGAAAGGTTGCCGGACTGGGGGAGGGAGTCCTCTACCCTGTCCTCAGACTGTGGGGCCAAGTGTTCCTGAAGAGGATGCTCAGATCCATCTTCAGGAGGCAATGGCAGGGGTGCGTGGGAGTCCCGCCCTAGCTGGGTAGTAGGAGGGTGCGAGGGCGGGACGCTGGTGGCTCCATAATTGGCGGGCAGACTAGTGGGGGAACGCCGATCGCACAGCGCCCAAGAGGAGGGGGGAACCAGGTCGAGCCAGCTAGAGGAGGCTGGATGCCACATTCGACCATAGATGGAGTCACATTGGGTGTCGCTTCTAAGCCACTGGTCCCTCTCGAGGGCATAGAGCCACCGGTCCCTGAGGAGTACGGAGGGCTGTGGCGGCCCTGGGGCAGGATTTCCTCGAGGACCTGGGTAACCTGAGGCACCAGGGTGGGGTGGGGGGGTGGGGGGGAGGGGGTAGCGAGAGAGCGTGGTCTCTCGTACCCGCCCCGAGGAGTGCACTGCCTTCTGCAGCTCCCCAGTGCGATCCGTGCCGACCCCCTGCGTGGCAAGGGGGACGGTGGGTGGCTTGGTCGTCGAGCCCCCTCGTCGCAAAAATGCAGACTAGGATGGCTGCGGTGACGTGTCCACCTCAAGGATGGGCAGGTTACCCGTGGTCCCGCTGGTCGATCCTCCCCCCAGAGGAACGGGACCGCGGACGTTGCCCAAATGGGAAGCGGAATAAGTCCGCTCCCCAACGTCCTGTACCCCTAGGGGAAAATGCGACGGTCGATCGGGGTGGGTCGATTGTCGGGGGTCAGGGCGCAGATCCGACCATGTCAATGCCTGCGGCCAAGACCCGGAGTTATAGTCAGGGGGGGGAGTCCCACCAAAGCCTGGCCATAACTCAGTAGGCTGCCTCCAGGAGGTGGCGCAAGGGGACAGAGCGCTGGAACACTGCGGAAGTGGCCAGCGCTCTGACCTCATGGGCCCGAGGAGATATGACGGGGAGATCCTTATACGCCTGGGCGTAAGGAGATCTGACTGTCTTGGAAAGTCACCTAGAGATAGTGCCAGCAGAGAAGTTTTTATGATGATTGGGGGTGATGGAATGAGGAGACGCCTCTGGGAGGAGCGCCTGGGGCGTGAGAGTTCCCAGTAGTGTCACAGACACCTAGAAGGGCACAGGTCCATGTCCCCCCGCTTTCCCCTTTTCCCAAGATATCCGCGAGTGAGTGGATGACAAGGGAGGGAGAGGCTGTGCCCGGTTCCTGATTCTTAGCTAAGAATTCGGGAAGAAACTTGAGAGAGACAGAACCGTCCCTGTGGAAGGCAATGTCTCTGGGGTCCTCACTAAGGGGTTTTCTGAGAGCGTCAAGGACAATGAAAAGGTCCCCAAGGGGGACCCGCCTAGGGGACTGTGACTCATGTAGAGCTACCCCCTTAGAATCTCTCTGAGAAGGGAGTCATTCTCAAAAGGGGGGCTGCTAAGATGGTGAATAGTGGTACAGATAGCTGACCTGTAGCCCCGAATGGAGCTAGCAGAGAGCTTTAGGGAGAGGATAGGTGGGATAGGAAGTTGCCTAACTGGATATTGGAAGGACGATCATGGGGAACAGAGTTATCTGAGCACCAGGAGACCCATCTCACCCAACGGTAATCGTAGAGAGACTCAGTGCTGGCTCTGCGAGAGGCCGTAGGTAAGTCCCGAAAGTCTTGTGAGGCCCCTGCCACAGAGAATATGTCTAGGACGGACTGGGATCTGTCCGACTGGGAGGGAGGGGCAGATGTTCGCAACTGGGCTGGCACAGAAGCCAGGCATGCAGGCAGAGCATCTGGGGTTGGAGTGGGGGCGACCCGAGCGAGGCTGTCTGAGCATGTCCAACCGTGCGCCCAGCTGGAGAGGGGGAACATGGGAGAGAGACTTGAGGTCCGGGAGCCAGGACTGGGTCGGCCACCATGGGGCGATGTGGGTCTTTCCAGTCTTGCTTTCCTGATCACTTTGTGGAGGATCAGGAATGAAGGGAAGGCATATGCTATGAGGCTCAACCAGGGAGGGGAGAGAGCATCGATTGTATACGTTTGGGGGTCGGGGACGGGAGAGACATATACTGCAAGACGGAGGTTGAATCGGGTGGCAAAGAGGTCGATCATGGGCCTGACCCAATGTTTCCACACTGAGAGGAGGGTTAGCCTGCCGAGGGTCCATTCTGAGTGGAGGAGGGACTTGGACCGACTGAGGGAGTCCGCTAGGATATTGAGGGTTCCCACTATGTGCCTCGTGCGGAGAGGTATTCCCTGCGAGTGGCACCAGCAGAGGAGGGCCTCTGTTCGGGGAGAGAGACTGAGGGTGCGAGCCCCCCCCCCCCCCCCCTCCCCTTGTTGACATAACATGCCACCGAAGTGTTGTCCATGAACAGGAGAACAAGTCGGTGAGAGACCTGGGGCTGGAAGTGGAGGAGGGCAAGCCTGACTGCTTCCAATTCCAGGATGTTGACGTGGGGACGAGCTGTCTCTGAACCCCCCTACTCTGGAGGCATGAAGGGTCGCCAAGTGGGCGCCCCAGCCCGAGTTGGAAGTGTCTGTGAGAGTTCCAGAGGTTGGGTTTGAAGGGAGATGGGAACCCCGGGGGTAGGGTGGAAGGGTCGAGCCACTCGTCCATGGCCCATTGGAACCAAGGGCCCAGGGGAGTGGACTGATCCCAGCGGTTGGAGGTTTGAGACCATCGATGATGGAACCCCATCATCCCTAGGAGGGAGGTAAGGGATGTGGGTGGATAGGCAGAGGCAGGAGATGAGGTCCAAAAATGCGGGTGGACCTCTCTGGAGTTGGGGAGACCATCATGGAGAGTGTGTTGAATCTCATACCCAGAAAGGAGAATTGTTGACTGGGGTTGAGTTCACACTGTTGGGGTTGGTGACAAACCCTAGCTTGGAACAGAGGCGCAGAAGTTGGTTGGTGTAGGATTGACACTGGGCCCTGGAGGGAGCCAGGACGAGCCAGTTGTTGAGGTACACCAGGAGACGTATGTCTTCCTGTGTTGCCAGGGAGGCCATCTCCCTGACCACCTTCGTGAAAAGGAAGGGTGCCAGGGAGAGGCCGAAGGGAGCGCCTTGAACTGGAACACCTGATCCTGCCAGACAGCACCAAATCTGGTGCCAGAAGACCCAGTGGACAGTATGCACAATCAGTCTTCTGTCACAGCACCAAATCAACTAGTGATGCCAGACAGACTCAGTGGATAATATGCACAGTCAGTCTTCCAGAACAGCGACAGTTCCACACAAAGGATCACAGCTGCACACCACACACTGTCACAAACACTGAGCACACAGAGGACAGTACTGACTACAGTTCCAAACACAGGACAGCTGCACACCACACACTGTCACAAACACTGAGTACACAGAGGACAGTACCGACTACAGTTCCAAACACAGGACAGCTGCACACAACACACTGTCATAAACACTGAGCACACAGAGGACAGTACCAACTACAGTTCCCAGAGAAGTACCCAGAGAACCAGTGGACCCATATCTTCACTGATGGATCTGCAGTTGAGGCCACCTGAGATGGGGGAGGGGGAGTGTACATCAGATACAATGACGGAGAGGCACACATATCCGTAGCCATTGGAAAATACTCCTCCAACTTCAGAGCAGAAACAGAAGCCCTCAGGCAAGCAGCAGAGGAAGTGAGTGCCAACTTGACATGCACCACGCCTGAAGTGGTTAGCTTAACATGCTTTTTCTGTCCTGAGTGCACTTCAAAATCACTGCCAGAAGGACCTCAACTGTCTGGACACAGCTCTGCAGAATCTTGGTGAAAATGCAAAACTTGTCCTTCAATGGGTCCCCAACCATTGTGGGACATAGAAATGAGGAGGCGGACAGACTGGCCAAGGAAGGGGGACAGCTGGAATAAAATGACACAGCGGTCTCCTACCCTGAGGAGAAGACATTCATTAAAACATTCTATAGGAGGAAATGGAAACAACAAAACCCAAATTCCAACCAGGCTGACTACTACTACCACCTAGGCAAAGAAGATCAAGTTCAGACGAAGGACTGGACATAAGAGACTGAATGCACACATGTATAAAAAGTACAAGATTGGTGAGTCTGTGATGTGTCCATGCATAAACGCCGAAGTGGACACTGAGCACATACTACAAGACTGTCACCTCCATGCTACCGCCAGGCAGGACACATGGCTGGAGCCAGTGGCTCTTAGGGCCAAGCTCTACGGGGACCTGACCTTTGGAGGACAGCCAACTTCGTGTGGGCAACTTGCTTCACCATCTGAGCGTTTGAAAAGAAGACTACAGTTCCAAACACAGGACAGCTGCACACCACACACTGTCACAAACACTGAGCACACAGAGGATAGTACTGAGTTATGCAGGGATTGTCTTCAGTCATGACAAGCTCCTAGCACAACACCATCAGTCTCCAAAATCCCTCAAAGTCGGAGTGTGGCTGCCCACGTGGCAGGGTAATCAAAAACGGTCACACACGTAATGTTCTCATCCCTAGCTGATGCACTTGTACCATAGTGTTCAAGTGCTTCGGCTGTTTGGATGATCCCCGGAGTCTTTTAGCCAGGGTATGAAAACAACAACAACAACTAGTCACCTCAACCAGCAAAGCAAAGTCTGCTATCCCCAACAGTGACCTCCTCTTCATCACACACCTTCTGTTGCCAACTGTCTGTAGTTAAAGCTTTTGACAGGAAGCTGATTTACACACTTCTTTGTGTTTCCATGTAACCAGCCTGGGAGTCACACCTAAACCTACTAGTAATCTGTCTTACCAAAGAAGTATTGCAATAGCTAAACTCACCAGTCTTCTTACATAAAGAGCAGTGTAAGAGCTAAATCTATTAGTCAGCCACCTTATTTAAGGAATGTCACAGCTAAACCAGCAGCAACCTTACCAAAGGACTGTAACAGCTAAGAACATCAGCCACCATACCAAGAAAAGACTGTCACAACTAAATCCACTAGCTAAATCTTACCAGGAAGAACTGTAACAGCTAAAATTGCCAGCCAATTGTCTCACCAAGGGAGGAATGTAACAACCAAAATAACCTGCCAACCATCTTACCTAGAAAGCGAAACATGTTCTGATGCAGAGCAGATGATAGGCTAGGGTTGAGCAGAAAGCAGTCACGGTTGGCCCCTGATTCATCACGACCGTTGGGTGTGACGATGAGCAGAGGTAGAGAGCCATTCTGCAGCTCGTCACACATCTCAGCAATGGACTCGCTGTAGCCACCCCCACAGTCGTCCACACTCTCCCCTGTCAAAAACACCATAACCACCAGATTTGTCTTTTTGCATCTCATCTTCAGCTTCCACATCTTTTCTGTGGCATTGCTCCTCCACAAGCATATCTAGGCCCATTCAGCTGCGGACTTCCTAATAGCAGTCCACATGGAGCTATAAAAACTGAAAACAGTTGTTAGTTTTTCTCCTTCAATCAATGTGTGGTTCATCTGTGCATGTTGATGCACATGTGCACAGTTGTATCAAGTGTGTTATTCATAATAATAATGGCAAAATGGCATCATTTTCTTCTAACTGTTCATGATATCATATATCATCTTACTTCTCTACATATCATTCAGGTGCGAGTTATGCAAATAGCATAACAAGACTTAATTAATCTTTCCACGTTTTCCTTTTCACAAAACATAAGAAAAAGGGTGCTACCTGCAAATAATGTTACATGTACTATTAATGCCTGCAACTGAAGGTATCACTTGTGGTAGAGGTACTCATTAAGCTGTCTTTCCTGATTCTAGTCTAACTGATCTGAAAGAACTTATACAACTTAAAAAGCAGCAAGCAATCTGTTTTGCAAACGTTGTTGAGGGCTGAAAGATAAAAGTTATCTGGACTGACAGCAAAATGACATGATCAACCCTTCTCACCACTTCATAACACAGCAGCCTTATTAACAAAAATTAAATAAATAGGAAAGACCAGCTTACCAACAAACTTAACCTTCCAGACACGGTGTGGCAGCATGAGGCTGTCAGGACCAAACACGCCCATTTTTTGGGCCATCTGTCCAAACACTGACTTGATGCCATCAGGTCCTGCATAGCCTCCCTTGCTGCGTGACCTCTTCACCTGTCATGGGAAATCACATTTTCACTCATGCTAGAAGCTGCAGCTTAGAAATGAAATGACCCCTCCCTCCCTCCCCTTCCACTGCAGGCAACAAACAAACATAAAAACAAAACATCTGCAAATCATATCAGGGATACCCACCCACTGAGAGAAAAACCTGGGAATATTAAGGGGGTTAAAGGGGAACAGGAAAGGGTTGGGGGAAGGGAGAAAGAGGGGGTATGGAAAGGTAGAGGAAAGGGGGGATGGAGTGGATATGGAGAGAACTGGGGGAAAGAGGGGGAAAAGGTGTGTGTGTGTGTGTGTGTGTGTGTGTGTGTGTGTGTGTGTGTGTGTGTGTGTGTGTGCGTGCGTGCATGCGTGCATGTGTGCGCATGTATGTGTATGTGTTTGTGTGAATGTGTGCGTGTATGCATTTGTATGCACATGTGAAGTGTACTACTGCATACTGTCAACATCATCAGCAGCAAAAGCATCTCACACACTAGCAGTCAAACTAATGTGCAGGAAGGGGATGGGATGGTAGTCATGAACCTGCTCCCTATTTCCCCCTCCCCCCAAAAAAATGCTGAAAGAGAGAGGGGATGGGTTGAGGACAAGAGGTAGTTGGAAGTAATGGATGGGTAGAGTTTGTGAGGGTAGAGGTGGGGCATGACTAATTCTACAGCTATTTCTTCAAAAAGAAATCTTGGTTTTCTGCACACATTCCAGAGATTTTTAAAAATCATCTGATGAACTGAAAACTCAGCTGTCCAGGATACCTGTTGACCATTCCTTTTCTGATCTTTTCCCCTCTCTGATTTGTAGACAAAATAAGTGGAATGTATGATTCAGTGGCAACTGGCTGAAAATAGCACAACTGACCTCCTGATAATCCACTGATCACTGACCACCACTGCCAAGCAAGCACAGGTACTGTGGTGGATCGTTAAGTAAAAAAAGAAAAAAGAAAAAGAAAAAAAAAGTCTATGCAGAGAGAACAGAAGAAGGAAACACAGACTACCATGACAATGCAATCTGAGAACAAAGATACTACTATGACAATGCAATCTGAGAACAAAGATAACACAGATTCCCATGACAACACAAAAGAGAGCAGACAAAGAAGACACAGACACCTTTGACAATACAACAAACAAGAACAAAGAAGACAAGCTATCATAAATTTAAAATTTGTACTAAATCTCCACACACAAAAAAACATTGACAATCGAATCACAAGACAAAACTTGAGGCGTTATGACCTCTTAGGTCTTCTTCAGGCAAGACACACAACACTCAGGACAACAAAAATGAACGAGCAATCACTATCTTCATCCAATTCGGCGCAAGATGGGCATTGAATTTTGGGCATTTAGCGCCCATCTTGTGTCAAATTGGGTGAAGAAAAGTGACTGCTCGTTCATTTTCGTTGTCCTGAGTATTGTGTATCTTGCCTGAAGAAGACCTACAAGGTTGAAGTGCGTCATGTTTTGTCTTGTGATTCGTTTGTCAATGGTTTTTTTTTGGGGGGGTGGGGGTGGGAGCTTTAGTAATAATTTTACGGATTTGTTCAGGTTTCCACCTGCAGTTGTCTCACATTGCAACTAGATCTAACAGGCTACCATGATGATACAAGAAGGGAGAACAAATAAAGAACACTCAGATTCCTGTGGCAATGCAAAAAGACAGAACAAAGAAGACACAGCAATGCATACAAAAAAAGACAGAGCTGGACAGAGACAGAGACTATCATTAAATGCAACTGAGAGAACAGACACAGAGGTGACACAGAGATAGGAAGCACAAGAAGGAGTGGAAGAGTTAGCACTCATACATAGACAGAAAGAAAGCAGAATGCACACAGACACCGAAAGCTGAAAGTACACAGACACTGAGGATAAAAATGGAAGTACACAGACACTGAGGGTAAAGATAGAAGTACACAGACAAAGAGAAAACAAGACAAAAACATGGTCGCAGTGGACGAAAAATGAAATGACACAATATTGAGGATGAAAGCTGAAAGCACACAGACTCTAAACAAAAAGGCTGCAAGTACACTACACTTAAGAAAAAAAGCTGAAACACAAAAACACAGGAAGAAAGCTACAAGCACACAGACACATGGGAGGAAAGCTGAAGCTATTAAGACATTTGAGGCAGAAAGCTGGAAGTACACAGACACAGGGGAGGAAAGCTGAATGTACAAGGTCACTGAGGAAGAAAACTGAAATTACAGAGCTACTGAGGAAGAAAGCTGAAAGTGCATAGTCACTGAGAAAGAAAGCTGAAAGCACACAGACACTGAGGAAGAAAGCTGAAAGTGCATAGTCACTGAGGAAGAAAGCTGAAAGTGCAGTCACTGAGAAAGAAAGCTGAAAGCACACAGACACTGAGGAAGAAAGCTGAAAGCACACAGACACTGAGGAAGAATGCTGAAAGTGCAGTCACTGAGAAAGAAAGCTGAAAGCACACAGACACTGAGGAAGAAAGCTGAAAGCACACAGACACTGAGGAAGAAAGCTGAAAGTGCACAGTCACTGAGGAAGAAAGCTGAAAGCACACAGACACTGAGGAAGAAAGCTGAAAGTGCACAGTCACTGAGGAAGAAAGCTGAAAGCACACAGACACTGAGGAAGAAAGCTGAAAGTGCATAGTCACTGAGGAAGAAAGCTGAAAGTGCATAGTCACTGAGAAAGAAAGCTGAAAGCACACAGACACTGAGATAAAAGCTCTATGGAATAGACACAGAGGAAGAAAAGCTGAAAGTACACAACACATGAGGATAAATGGGAAAGAACATAGAATTGAGAAAGAAAGCTGAAAGTGCACAGATACTGAGGAGAAATGCTGAAAACACAAAGACATTGAGGAAGAAAGCTGAAAGCACACAGACACTGAGATAAAAGCTCTATGGAATAGACACAGAGGAAGAAAAGCTGAAAGTACACAACACATGAGGATAAATGGGAAAGAACATAGAATTGAGAAAGAAAGCTGAAAGTGCATAGATACTGAGGAGAAATGCTGTAAACACAAAGACATTGAGGAAGAAAGCTTCACAGACACTGAGGAAGACAGCTGAAAGTACACAGACATTAAGGAAGAAAGCTGAAAGTACACAGACATTGAGGAACAACGCTGAAAGTACACAGACATTGGGGAAGAAAGCTGAAAGTACACAGACACTGATGAAGAAAGCTGAAAGTACACATGCATTGAGGAAGAAAGCTGAAAGTACACAGACATTGAGGAACAACGCTGAAAACACACAGACATTGAAGAAGAAAGCTGAAAGTACACAGACACTGAGGAAGAAAGCTGAAAGTACACAGACACTGAGGAAGAAAGCTGAAAGTACACAGAAATTGAGGAAGAAAGCAGACAGTACACAGACATTGAGAAAAAAAGCTGATTGTATACAGACACTTCGGAAGAATGCTGAAACTCATTTCCATTCTGTTGTAATGCTCATACAGAAAAAAAATTATATCAAAACAATCTGGGAAATGATATGCTCAGCTCCCTACTCATTCCCTTCCCCACCCAAAGAAGCACAATCGCAACACATTGTATAAAGCATGACTGCAATGCATTTCATACAGCCTGACTGCAAAATAGTATACACAGTAGGACTGCAACCCTGTCCACAGAGCAGCACTGCAAAAGACTCCAGTGGCCTGCTGCCATCTACACTTTCTATGTTTCTTAATGCGCTGCCCTCGATGAGGTGAGTAACACACATCAGATACTAAGTTTCTTCATTTATTGCCCTCGATGAGGTGAGTTAACACACATCAGATGATGAGGTGAGCAACATCCATAAGAGACTGACCTGAATTCTGTTCAGTTCCACCACAGGTCCGTGCTGTTTGTCTCTCACCATGGTGGCCTGGACCACCTTTCTGAAGGCAGCCTCCTGTAAGGTGCCACACACCACTATTGTCACACTGTGTCCTGGCTCACCGCCAGATATATCACTACTGTCACACAGTTTTAGTGCAGAACACGCACCACTATTGTCACACTGTGTCCTGGCACACCGCCAGATATATCACAACTGTCACACAGTCAGTGCAGGATACACACCACTATTGTCACACTGTGTCCTGGCACACCGCCAGATATATCACTACTGTCACACAGTCTTAGTACAGGACACACAACACAACAGTTTTACAGTGTGCTGGTAAATGGCCTCTACTTACATACTGTGTTCTAGCACACAGCAACACATTATTATTGCCATATTCTGTGAGGGGTACGCAGATTTTGCCGCATCTTATCCTGGTTCACAGCCAAACACCACTATTGTCATATGATATCCAAGTACCCAGCCAGTAACTATTACCTTAGATTTAACGAAACTATTTCCAAAAAAAAAAAAAAAAAATCAAATCAGGTGGGGTGTCTCTGAACAAGATTTTCATGGGGTCTGCGGTAAAGTGTTTATGGCTGACATCATATGAGTCCCAATACTTTATAAGAACAGGAACTCTACTACTAAAAGTAGTTTTATGATATATTTACTTGTCCCAACAAATGACCTATCCCCACTTGGCGTAGAACAACTACCATATATCAAATTTTCCATAAAAAACAAATTGAAGAGTGGGGAGCTAACTCTATTTAGTACCACCCTTAGTGAGCTCACCACATTACACCATAATTGCCTGGGTTCAGTTTTCACCCCTTTTCCACCAAGCAGATGGGGGGGGGGGGGGGGGGGGGGGGTTACAGTGTTTGGACAGGTAAGTATATCATAAAACTACTTTTAGTAGTAAAATTCTTTCTTTCTGCGTACGCAGGCTGATACCCCTGCTGACACTGCCTGTATAGACCGGCAGTGGAGTTTTGTGTGTATGACCGTTTTTTTTTTTATCCCACCATTAAGGCAGCCATACTCCATCTTCGGGGAAGGTGAATGCTATGTGTAACGTGTCATCCACACCAACGGCCAAACTGGCCTTCTCTTCCGAAAGTTGGTGATGGGATTTTACGTGCGTGCAAGATGCTGTGCGTGCGTTCACACATGGAACCTCAGTTTATAGTCTCATTCGAAGGACTGTATGGGGAATGGAGTCAGAACCAAGGTTAACTCCGAGGGAAAAATCCCCCAGTACCGAAATTTGAACCCGCAACCCCAGGATCACGAGTCCGGCGCTCTACCAACTGAGCTATTCCAGCCCCCGTAGTAAAATTCCATTTCCATAAGTTTCCATACCTTCCAAACAAATGCCTGAATATCGAAAAGGACAGTGGGACTGAGCTCACCTGATGACCAATCAAAGTCTTCAAAGACCAAACAAACACGTAGCTGACCAGAATTCTGACCAAGGACTTGGCGCCATATGGCTGAAAAAGGTCCTGATACTCTCAGCTAACATTTTGGAGGCCCAAGTATAGTTCCCACCCTCCCTTAAACATTCCATAACAACATAAAGCCCAAAATAAGAAAATCAAAATATGCGCAGGATCAGGAAAGGGAGAAGACCAGAGCCAAAAAGACAACAGGCCCATCCGTCCCAGTGGAGCCAGGGTTGGAGGATCTGGGAAGGTTTTATCTCACAGGCTGCTCTGCAGCAAATTTGTTTGCTGGATAGGCTGGGAAGCTGCAGGGTTTACGCGTCCACTGAGGGTGCCTGATTTCAAATGAGTGTCAAATTTGTGGCAAATTTATGGGCAGATTTGTTTTTTCCTCACAGCATTTTTGAAAAATAGAAAATGATATGAGATGGACATTGTTTGAACTATTTTCACAGCTACCAAGTAAGATATTCCTCATGAGAAGGGTTTTTTTTTTTTTTCATTCAGAGCTTTGAATTGACTTAACCGTTCAAGTTGCCACACTGGGCAGATCTGTGAGCGGCCACCACCACAGATACCACGACAGGCTTGACCTGTGCACGGCCCATCATGGGTTGCCTTGTAGCAGACACCACATACCTCCTCCCTTTCAGCATGGCCCGTCATGGGTTGCCTTGTAGCAGACACCACATACCTCCTCCCTTTCAGCATGGCCCGTCATGGGTTGCCTTGCAGCAGACACCACATACCTCCTCCCTTTCAGCATGGCCCGTCATGGGTTGCCTTGTAGCAGACACCATATACCTCCTCCCTAGAGCACCAGTACCACACATTACCAAACCACTAGCACCAGGAACACCTCACTGGGTTGGAATGTACACTCAACTCTGACATTCATGTGGCCCACCTTAATTGTCTGTGACAGTTTTGGGGTGTGGAAGGTCAGAAAGAGGGTGTTTATAGCACTCCATCTGTTCTCTTTATGACTGTAACTCTATGCACAACCAAACTCCCTTCAAAGATAGCTCAGACTTGATTTGGACATCAGAGACACTTGTCAGATCTGGAAACCAAATGACACCCTTGGATGAGCTGAGCTGTTTGAGTAGCTGAATCCTATTTCTTGATCCACAAGTACAGTATCCTTCAGGAGTAGATCTGATTGATGCTTACATCAGCATTCTCCCAGGAATGATCTGTTCCTCAGTCTTTTCAATGGATTTGGGACTGCCTGACAAACCTTCAAAGCCTTTCTGGATTGCAAAGGAGCTGAATGCCAACAAAGGTTAGTCATTATCAGCACCCTCCACTACCAGCCACAAAGCCTGAAAATCAATATCTGTTCAGAATTCAGAATCTGAATCCAAGACCTCCTCCTCATGATCATAATCTCTCCTCTGCTTAAATTTTCCCACTCTTCTCCGTTTGAAGTGAGATTTCATTCCTCTTGTACCCATCCACCATGGAGTCCACCTATTGGGCCAGGGCCAAGAAACTGTCTTGACACTTCCAGGCTTTGGAAAGGGTATATGACAGCAACACCTAACCCTATCCCTTCTTGATCATGCCCAGCTCCAAGGGACAGACAGCAGAGCACTAAAGGGGTTATCTTGGCCAGCCAGAGAACTTGACCCAGCCCCAAGCAGACGAAGACAATTGATACACACAGGCCAGCATGTACCTTCTTTCTAGAAAAGGTCCAAACCAAAGAGATGTGTTGACAGCGCACGCCTTCTGAATCATTAGGATCTCAATCCCCTCCATTAGGCATCACACAGCATGGCAAACACAGCGGGTTTTAAGAAGACCACAGACAAAACAAGAATGTGGAGAAGACTCGAAGGGAAGTATATGATACAAAAGATACATTAACCCATTGCCGCCACGTCTATCACCTGGCGGGCGACGGGTTGAGTGCTTGGCACTGACACGTCGCCCGCCAGGTGATCGACAGTTTTACTCAAATTTTCACATGTAACTGTGCGATCTAAGGGAAACAATCTTGGTATCTACAGAAAGCTGAGGATTTCCTCTATTAGGTGGTATTTTCCTTTAGTGTATATCTCGCGTTTAATTCTACTTTTTTGCTCATATTATGGGATAGCTGGAGATAACTCTAGCCGCCTGTGTTCATCATGGAGTCAACACTGAAGCATCAGCGAGTGGTAGCTAACAGAAACATCTTATTTCAAGAAGTAATTGAAAGAATAATGGAAGAAGGATCAGATGAAGAGCTGGAACTGTTTTCTGAACTTGCCGAACTTTACCGAACTGTTTTCCAAACTTGCCGAATCAGACAGAGAGGATATGAGTGACGATGGTGAGTTGCACATTATTTATACCAAATGATGATGAAGTTTTTGCATTTTTTCTTCAAATATGTGACAGCAGCACTCTGTTTGAAGTCTGGACCATGCACACAGCTGTGTGTGTGAAAGATACATTGTTTTTATGTGTTTACTACAGTTATGATCTTATTGATTTTTCATCCATACCTACGTGGAGAAAAAGTTTTTGATGATAGCTGTTTTCCTACACTTTTCAAACCAGTGGTGAGTGAAATGTGTACTGAGCACAGGATTGTAGTATTTTTTTTCTAAAAGAACATGATTTGAAGTCTTCAAAAACATATAATTATTGTTGTAATCAGTTTGGTTCTGTCTGTATATTTTTTGTAAAAATACCCAAAATAGTGCGTCTCAGCCTGTCGTGGTTGTGGCAGAAAGCTGCGTCTGCACCGAGTTAAGAAAGGCAGAATATGAACAGCAAAAAATGCCAGTTACACTTTGTCAGGAATCTCATCCTTAGCTTATCTGACAAGAGAGACCCTACAAGAGGCATCAACTCCTGCCTCGTTGTGCTTAGGCCAGTCAGCAATTTGGCTGTACATGCCTAAAAGTATTTTGGAAAACTAGACTTCTATCCAAGCATTCTCCCTCTTGGAACTAAGGACCCTGATTGAGGCTCCAACTCACACACACGTTTCGGACAAAGGGCCCCAATTGGGGCTTTTGTACAATTTGAATTTTTGGAGTAGTACCCCTTTCACGGATGACATGATAATCTCATTAGAATGTTCACTGACCTTTGCTGTTTCAAAAGCAACCAATGGTTGCAGAAATGTTAGCCGGGTGAGAGAGCCACAGAGGTTTTTGCAAGTCACTGTCCATGTGTTAACGCGTGTCAGCAATGGTGTCTCAACTCAGAATTACATGGCAGAGAAGCTCTGAGAGAAGGTGTCATAATCAGCGCTTCACAGCATAAGAAGTACTTCAAACTGAAGGTTCGGACACTGAGGAAGACTTTGATGACAGTAATGAAGATTTTTTGAGAGTGGAGGTGAGAGAAGTTAAGATTCTGAACTCAAACCGGCAGCACTGATAGAGGGAAGAGGGTGATGGTGATAATGATGATGTTGCATGACAGAGGAAGACTTTTTGCGGTTCCAGATGAAAGACTAGCATCAAGATCTTCGCCACCTTTCACTGGTGAACATGGCTTACTCACATCATAAGAATGCCATGCCCCCTTTCAGTTCTTTTTCAGCTGAAAACACATCATCTGCCACCACATGGTCAAGTCCAGGCTTTCTGGTAAGGTTGTATATTTCATCATGTTATCATCCTATTACTGTTTGTTTTCTTTAATCTCACTCATACACATATTATATGTGTACACATGCAAACACATACACCTACACATGATAATTATAACATACTGACGTTTCTTATACTTTTAGGAAAAAGCATGTGTGAGTAAAATGAAAAGAAAAACATCTTTTAGAATCTTTTAGATAAATAATGATTTACTGTGCTGTTGCTGTTCTGCAGTGGATGGATTGCAAGAGGTCCATGTCACCACTACCATGGTCAACCCCCACACCATGACAGATGTGACATCATGTTGTGGGCAGCTCAGGAAACCTCTGGCTGTCCAGGACTACATTCAGAACATGGCTGGGGTGGACAAAAGTGACCAGCTGAGGCACCGCTAAACCGCAAGACCATGAAGTGCTGGAAAAAGCTTTTCTTCCACTCTTCACTCTGAGCCTCAACCTATGTGGCAAACTAACCCACATTATTTCATATATATCATTCTGCACAAAATTATATTAATTAGTAGTGTAACAAGCAAGTCAATGTGGACACAGCATAATGGTGGAGGCTTTTGGTTTCTTCTTTTTTTTTTTCTTATTTGTGTTGGTGTCAATATTGGCAGATCATAAAGTGCCCTATAGGCTATAATTTTAATCAAAAAAATCAAATTTGAATATGGTCTGTCCTCTGGGAAAGTATAGGGGAAAAAACTGTCAGTGCTGAGTTAATGCCCCTGTCAACAGAACCTAAGGGGACATAGAACCTGCAAGCTCTTACTGTGTTAAGATCGCAACTCCCGCAAGGTACTGCTACAGTATGTCCTGACACACAACTATAAACCATTATTTCACACTATCTCCTTGTACATGGCCACATATCAGAATTGCCCCATTATTTCCTGGCACACTGTCATACACCACTGTTGTTACACCATCTCCTGGTACATGGGAACATTATTATTGTCAAACTGTATCCTGGCATATGACCACACACCAATATTGTCATGCCATGTCCTAACAAATGGCAACACATCACTATTATCACACATGGCAATATAATTATATTTTCACACTGTGTCCTGACACATGACTACACATCACTATTGTCATATTTGTGTCCTGGCTCATTGCCACATATCCCGGCTATCATTCTGTGTCCTGGTAGACGGGTAGATTAACTACTGTTACACAACATTCCTGTACACCACCTCACATCATTATTGTCACATATTTCTTGGCATTCAGCTATACACCACTATTGTCACAAAATGTACTAGCACAGAACCAAACACGCTTTGCTTTTGCACATGGCTACAAACTATTCTTGTCAAAAAATTATTTTCTCGTATATGACAACACATCACACTATGTCTTGGTACACAGCCACACACTACAAACAATGACTGTAATACTATGTCCTACACAATCACACACAACAACTATCACACTATATTCTTGTAAACTGCAACACAAACTTTTGCTGCACTACATTTTAGCACACAATACAATTACTGTCAAACAATGTTTGGCACAAAGGCCAAAAACCACTATCATGATACTTTATTCAGGGCTGCCAAGGCCTCAAAAACATTTTAAGTGTAGCATGCAAACACAAAGTGTAGCATTTTGATATTTTAAGAGTAGCATTCCAAATGTAAATGCAGCATTCATATATGATGCGACAAGTCGGACTTCAAAGCATTTTCATTTGTACTCGGCTTCACACATCACCTTACGGAAAATAAGAAGAATGCTAATATCACAATCATTGTGTGATTTTGACTTGACTGAACAAAATATATCAAACTGACCGACAATGAAACCAGCTGATGAGGCAGCAAAATTGTGATTGTCTTTAGTGATTTTTTTTTCTGCTTTTTCTTTTTCTATTCACCAAACTTGGCATTTTTTTTAATGAAATATGTCAACAATTGAAAGATTAAGTTGTCTCAGTTCCGTTTCAGCTGCCGCTATGTCCGTGAAGCATGTGTGTGTGTGCGTGTGAGTATAAACAAAGCATTCTCAACGATATCATAGTATAATTCATCAAAAGCATAGCACTTGGCAGCTCTGTATATTGTGGCAGATGGCCACACAACACTGGTGTCAAAATGTATCATGGTGAACTGCCCAGTACCACTTTTGTCACACTATGTTCTGGCGTACAACACACAGCTTTTCACTGTGTCCTGGCACACATACACAGACATTGTCACATATATCCTGGCATCTAGCCTCACACCACTTCTGTTGTCGTATGTCGTGCACACACCATACTGTCACATTATGTCCAAGCAAATTCTCAACCACCACCATTATAACTCTATGCCCTGTCACATTCTCAAATTACATCATGGTATGTAGCCACACTTCACTTTGTCCCTGGACCTCTGTCATTATCTGAAACTGTAACTATCAGTCAACAATATCATTCCATGCTACAAGACATTGTTCAATGAATGCTTGTGAGCTTGTGGAATTACACCACCTTGTTCTCCCTACAATATCACACACCCTATCTCTCCTCCTCCCGTTTTATCAACTGTGACTTGACTTTTGCAGAAATAAGAGACTGTCCTATGAACATACGTGACCTTGTGGTGTTCTTCGCCCTTCCTTTCCCATCAACATCCACCAGCCCATCTCTCCGCCTGCCACTTTATTAACTGTGACCTGACCTAAGTAGAAGGATGGACTCTATGCAGAAGAGTCCTTCCCCCCCACCTTCCATCAACCTCCTTCCCTTGCGCCTGGGCTTCGCAGAAGGCACAGCGAGTCCATGCAATGCCCTGCCCCCTTTACCCCTCCTCCCTACTCCCCAACCCCATTCTTCTTTCTCACAATCTCCCACCCCCACCCCCACA
This sequence comes from Conus canariensis, assembly GCA_033310375.1. Lineage (NCBI taxonomy): Eukaryota > Metazoa > Mollusca > Gastropoda > Neogastropoda > Conidae > Conus > Conus canariensis. Next base: position 32,221,886 of record CM065720.1, read on the forward strand.
ACATATTTTCTGTTGTGATCTAACCTTGGCAGAAGACACCAGGACCCCGCGCAGTGTATCCAGCCCTGTGGTGAGTTCTTCCTGCCCCTCCATTAGCCCTGCCCCGGAGCCCAAGGCCACCACTGCCGCCACTCCCCCTCCGCCCACCTTGAGGCGCGGGGTGTCCTGCAGGTGGAACATGGGGAGAGAAGGGCAGAAGAGGTCTGAGAAGTGGTGCAGCAGCACTAGGCGGTTTCTTAATGAGGACATCGGCAGACCATGCAGGTGGTTCAATTCCATGGGGACCTGAAAGCCACAGAAAAAAATGATTCTACTGAGCACATCCAAATCATTCTCACCACTGAACACATCTGATGTGAATGCAGACAAATGTGATGTTTGTGACGATGATAATGAGTACTGTGATAATGGTAATTTTGATATTGCTATTCCAGATTCTGGAGTTTCTTTTGCTAGAGCTGCTGCATGCAATGCATGGCCTGTTTTAAAAGGCAACTTACCCCAGTCTTCTTTCAACCCTTCCCCTCCTCATATGAAGTGCATGTGGAGTCTTTATTTTCTATTTTGATACTGTAGGTGACAAAGTTACTCCATTTCCTCATCTAAATGAGTACTGTAGTTTTTTGGATGCTACTGCCGATTCCCAGTTTGCCTTTTCAGGTGTCCCCTCAGTTCAGGCTGTATACCTGGATCAGTTTTCTGACACAATGTTTGATTGATTGACGGCTTGATTATGCACGTTGAGCTGTCACCAAAGACGCTCACGAAGCTATGCCCATTGAGTGTGCTCATTCTGAGCTGATGCTTTTAAGCCTATTCGCTGTTGTACTGATTATCTGTCTTACTTCGTCTTTTCTGGAATGAGGTGCTAAGAATCCTTGTGTCTTGCCAAAAGTTCCACTTCTGTCACACTTGCCTGCCCTTTGCCCTCCTCGAGTATTCTCACCTATGGTTGGGAGGATTAGTCTTTTGGACATTTTTGTTCCAAAGACAACTTTTGTACCTCTCTACCCCCTTGGCTTAAGGCTGTGTCAGGCAAATTGACATAGGCTATAATGTTGTTATGCTCTGCATAGTTATGCGGGGATTGTCTTCAGTTGTGACAAGCTCCTAGCGTAACATTATCAGTCTCCAAAATCCCTCAAAGTTGGAGTGTGGCTGCCCAAGTAGCGGGGTAATCAAAAACGGTCACACACGTAATGTTCTCATCCCCAGCTGATGCATTTGTACCATAGTGTTCAAGTACTTTGGCTGTTTGGATGATTCCTGGAGTCTTTTAGCCAGGGTACGACAACAACAACAACAGTGTCTCTCTGTAACAAGCCTCCTTGTGTAACATCATCTTTTGATGAAACTTTGTCTAAATGTCAGACAAGTTCTGTGCAGCCAGCATCTCCCCCACCCCCCTATCAAGGCCTGGGGGCCGAAGGGAATGACTATCTTTGCTCTCCAGAGACAATTCCATGGGAGGTCATTTCTCAACCTTCTTCCCTCAGTGGGAGGTGCTCGCTTCGGATGAAGTCTTTTATTTGATAAAGAAGGGCCTTAAGATTTTTTTCCTACCCCTCTCCCTCTGATATCTTCCCCAGTCTGGACCAAAGTTCTCTCAAATTTGGCAAAGACTTCTCTTCTTAGACCATACGGTTTCTCTCCCTCGAAAGGGTTTATTTCAGAGGTCCTTCTTCCTTACACTCCCTGATTTTTTGCAGTTCTGTTCTTTATTCTCTTGAAAAACAGCAACAGGAGGTCCGTGACTGTCTTCTGCAGGTGGAATGTGTTTTTCTCCACCAGAGTTTTCCACGGAGACAGACTGAAGGCTACACGCTCCCATTCTTCCTGAAAATGGGCTGTAAACCTCAATCTCTCAGTTCCTTGTCGTTACATTTACATCCACAGATCGTCCAAAGAGTACCTTCATTTTGTCTTTTGAGGAAGACTCTTTCAAAGTCCTCTCTTTCAGTCCATCTCTCAGCCCTTGGGTATTCTTCAGGGTAATTACATAGTCATATCCGCAGCGAGACTGGGAACTGATTCAATGTCTCTGAACTTACTGGATGATCTTCTCCAAAGGAACCAGACTATGGAGATTCTTGCCAGGGAGCTGACAACTTTCGTGCTGACCCTTTTCTGCTCTCCCACTTTTGTTTCTTTTGGGGATCCCGATAATATAACAATGTCCTATTCCAAGTAGGGATAAGGCATTTGTTTGGTCAGATATATATTTAGAAAAACTACTCTTTGTGGTAAAATTCCTTTTTGCGAATACAATGCTCTGAGAGGGGATACCAGTGTTGAACACAAGCTACTCACATAGCCAATCACCTTCTCAGCAGCATTGGATCACCTGACCAATGTTTACATCATGTTGAGGAATGGCTGAGAATGTTATATGTAACTTGCAAATTCATGCAGTCAGGCAGGCCGAAGCCATGTGCTTTCCAAAGGCCATATTCTTGCCTTGCAGTAGTAGACTGCAACGGTATTTTTATGTCCCAAGAGAGTTTTAAAAAAAAGAAGTCGTCGTCTGCCGAGTCTAACAAAAACAATTGTCTCCAACTGTCCATTCTATCTATCAGTCAGATCAAAACAAAGAGCAAAAAACAACATAAACAGTCTGGTATGAACTTTTGAGAAAGCATGATTTTCTGATAATTTTCTGGACCAGAAACCAAACGGGAGAATTTTCTAGATCAGTAAATAAAAAAGAAATTTTTCTTCATCAAAGTGCAAAATGGACAATTTTCTAGGTCAGAGACCACTGTGGACAAATTTCAAAGGTGCATAGAGGAGTGTTACAATTTAAAAGGGAGGCAAGGGAGGGGGAACTTTTGTGAAAGACATCATAGCAATAGTAACGCGTTGCAAGCCTCCTTTTATTTATTGCTTTTAGATCTTTGTATTTTCAGTCAGTGTAGTGCTATTGTTGATTTGTTTGAAACATTTGGAAAGTGAATGTATGCTTAATTGTTCAGTATTGTTTTTGGATCGATTGATAATGCGACTGGAATATTCAAGATTATGTTAGAATGTTCACCAGGTTTCCGTAAGTTTCTAGTGCATTACCGAAGGTTCAAGAATGTTGTAGAAGCTGACTGAATTACATTTGCATACGGTCGTCACGATTTCATTGGTTAAGCTTACTGATACGCAGAATATTCTAGAAAAGAATAATCAAGTATGTTTGAGAATATTCTGTCAATATCATATAAAAGAATGAGAGCTACGCGACTGAAAGAGAGACAGAAATGAGATTTTTGAAGAGTTTTAGTCATCATCGAGCATAAAAGTGTTTGAGTCTTCATTGAGTTTGAGTCTAGTCGATGAAAAGCTGCCATTAGTAGAACATTGCCTGCTGCATGTACGATTAAGTTCCTGTACAACTTATTGAACCTGAAGGTCAGTGGATTGTTTTTGTTCCTATATTCTTCAACGTTTGTAAATAAAAGGATCCTCTTCATTTCAATACCGCCTGGTGAATTTTTTTTTTTTTTTGCTGTCCCAACCTCTGCGCCACCACAGAGGCAGTGCACCCACGCCGCTCATTCCGACACCCCGTCTACAGCCACAGCCCGGTCGGCCCCGCCGCAGCCCCGGCACCGGCAATCCACAGGGAGCAGTCAATGTCAAGTCGTCAAGAGGCAACCCACCGGAGGAGACACTGCACTGCTGCCGAGTCACTGCGGTGGTGTTCAGTGGCGCCTGTTCTGATCTAACATACGCAGGACACCACCTACTAAGCCCCCTACTGACGACAATAATTGCTTAGTCGCGGAGCCGGCGTGAGTGAGCTCTCCCTCCGGAGGGCGCAACCACGTCCGTCCAACGACAGCCCCCATGGACTCGCCGATATCGGTGACCCCGACGGAACCAAACCAAGGCCACAGACGTGGAGAGGACATTGAAATTGAGGTCACCATGAGAGCAGGGCATGAAGGGCCACAGAATTTGAGACATTTTTTTATATTTTTTTTTATGCTGATCGATGAGAATGAGGATGATTAAGATGATGCTACGGATTTCCATTTCGGTCTAAGACTACATGACAGGGCTGTACTCTACGCTTCCTTTCATAATATATCCCGGCGTCAACCAGGCCCGAGAGACACAGGCACCTGCAGTGTTGGTCAGGAAATTTGAGCAACACTCTCAGAAACGCATCCATTAAGTGGATGAAACTCGACTGTGTGGTCCCAGTCTTCCCAACTGAGTCCGCAGCAACTCAACTCTGGGTAGGAGCCGGTCGGGGCAGAAAAACCCACATGACTTCTGATGGGATTCGAACCCACGACCTCCCAGCCGGGAGTCCGCGACGCTAACCACTTCGCCACGGCGCCTGGTGAATTTTGTTGTCTGCAAGTCCAACGACCTCTTACAAGCTATAGTACTGCACTTACCTTGTACTGAGGAAGTCAGCGCATTTTAGCGTGTAAAATTCACAAAATTTTCTTGGTCAAAGAACTTCTAAGTAACACAACAGTGGAGAATTTGCTTGAGATCAAATGAGAGGGTGACTAACTGTATGGGCCAGAGTGGTGACTGACCTGGGAAGGCAGACGTCCAGCACTGACAGGTTTGTGGGTTGACCAGGCCAGACTGTGAGCTGACCCACAGGCCACACGGTTGATCTTTTTCCCTGAAACACACATCACCCACAAAGTTAACACAATTTTCTTCAACTAAAAGGAGCAACCAAATAAAGAAAAACTGTCTATTATATGGCAATAGAATTCAAAATAAACAACAAAACCTGAACCATCATTGTCTTGTAGAAGAGAGGACAATGGCGGACATGGATAAACTGGACTAACAGAAGCCGTTTTGGAGTGGGCAACTGCATAAAAAGGATAGATCAGACAGGCTAGAACACAGAGCGGACAATGGCTTCATAAAGCTAAAACAGACAGGTAGAAGCCATCACTGAAAACATGAAGGATGGACAAGGATAAACCAAACTGGTGAAAGGCATTGTAGACAAGATAATGGATGGATAAAGATAAAATGGACAGGTATGTGGAAGCCACCACAGGGCAGACCATGGACAGACCTGGTCAAATAAAAAAGTGGATTCCGTCACACAGTAGACAATGGCTGGACATGGATCAATCAGACAGTCGGAGGCTGTCACAGACTGAACAATGGAAGGACAAGGATAAATCAAATTGATGGAAGCTGTTACAAAGCAGATAATAAATGTATAAGGATAAATTAGATAGGTGAAAGCCATCATAAAATAAACAATGAATAAGGATTAATCTGACAGACGGGTGGAACCCATCACAGGGGGACAAAGGATAGACAAGGATAGATCACACAGGTGGAAGTTGTCACATCATGGACAATAGACAGACACATCACAGGGTGAACCATAGATGGACAAACAATAAATGGACCATGGATAGACACATCATGGAGTGAACCATGGATGGACAAACAATAAGTGGACCATGGATAGACACATAATGGAGTGAACCATGGATGGACAAACAATAAGTGGACCATGGATAGACACATCACGGAGTGAACCATGGATGGACAAACAATAAGTGGACCATGGATAGACACACCATGGAGTGAACCATGGATGGACAAACAATCAGACAAGAGGATCGCAGCTATCTCAACCTCACTAATTAACATTTGAAAACAAGGACAGATTATTATTATTATTATTATTATGAACATTTATGACGCCTAATCAATTGAATGCCCTAGGCGTTTACAATATCACAACAGACATCAAATCACACAATATATAACAATCATACATGAGAAAAAGGCATCAAAATCCAAAGCAAGGACACAAACTCACAAGCATGCATACACGCAAACACACACTCACACAGACAGGAACGCACACAAAGCAGACACTCGCATCACACATTGCAAACGTCGGGTTACAGGGAAGACGAAGTTACCTAGGAAACAGATGAGTTTTGAGAAGGCGCTTGAATGTGGGCAGTGAGGGTGAGTATCTGAGAGAGCGAGGCAATTGATTCCAGGTAGTTGGAGCTTGATAGGCAAAGGAACGTTGACCAAAGGTTTTAGTGCGAACAGTGGGGATACTGTAGATACGAGTGTCACATGAGGAACGTAAAGCTCGAGATGGGGTGTAAAGATGTAACAGGTGGGTGAGATACTCAGGACAGGAAGACTCGATAGATTTGAAGCAGGAGAGGCAATCTTGTAGGATATTCTTAGCTGAACAGGGAGCCAGTGGAGAAGCGAAGCAATGGGGTAACATGGTTATATTTAGAAGTGCGGAAGATGAGACGGGCAGCATGATTCTGAACTCTTTGAAGTTTGTTGACGAGATGAGAGGGAGAGCCAGACAAAAGAGCGTTACAGTAATCCAGGCAGGATAGAACAAATGCGCAGACAAGAGCTTTTGTTGTGTTTTCTGAGAGAAGATGGCGAATAGAAGCAATTCAGCGGAGTTCAAGAAAGCAAGTGCGACAGACATTGCTGACATGCTTAGACAAACAGATGGAAGCTATCACAACATTACACAGTGGGTATCAGATGGACAATGAAAAAGGAATGTTACTATCAAAAGTAGTCTCGCTATATACTGTACTTGCCTGTAAAAACATTAGCCTTATCCTTACTTGGCATGGAACATCACCATGTTATCGGGAACCCCCCCAAAAGAACAACCAACCAACCAACCAACAAACAAAAATATACAACAAACAAAATTTGGAGAACAGGGAGTTAATAATGCCTCCATAGCCGGTTTGGCAGGAAGAGAGGTTGCCATTACAGAGTTCATTTCATTGCACCATCTTCAAACAAAGCTCAGTTTTTGCTTCTTTAACCAGATCAAGCAAGGGGGGTGGTGGTGAGGGGGGAGAGGAGAGCTGATAATGTCTGGACAGCTAAGCTTATTGTTAAACTACTTTTAGTTGTCAAATTTCTTTTTCTCATACTTACCTGTCCAAACAAATGTCAGTATATTGAAATGGATAGTGGGAAGCATGTTCACCTTGACAGGAAACACTGATCCCATATGAGAATGTTTGGACAGTTCCCCAAGCCTAGAACTCACCACCTGCTGCCGTTAGGGGCTCTGTGTAATTGTCCTTTTTGAAATTATGTTCCTTTTCTTTGAATGAAAAATGTTGACATTCTGTTCATAATGTTTTCTTAAATGTCAGAACAACCATGAGTTAATCTGACAATAAATTGGTTTCAGTCAGTCAGTCAGTGTAATTGTCCCCCATGCTTACTCTGGAGTTACAAGGATTAATTCCTCCTCTCCCTCAAGAAAATGGCACAAAGTGATAAACAATAAGAATGTCTAAAGCAGAAAAGAATTTCTCATGCCAAGAATCAGAAAAAGGAGAACATCCCCTCCCATGGCATACTGAGAAAGTGGGTACAAATGGAGCCACTCACAAGACCTTTTAAAATCATGCCAAATAAACACATATCGTAAATCGAAAAAAAGTACAAATGTGCACAAAAAACAAACAAATGGCAGACAGGATTTTTTTAGGAGGGGGGGGGGGGGGGGGGGGGGGGAATTTCTTTAATAAAGAAACCATTTTTGTTTTGTTTTTATTTCGTCCCTCCCTTACCAACCCACCATGGAGTCCAACTATGGGGCCAGGGCCAAGAAGTCACTGTCTCGACCACTTCCAGGCTTTGTGAGGGATATATGACAAACAGGAGCCCTCCAATCCTATCCCCACTGATCATGCTCAACTCCCACGGACAGAGAGCTTAGCATTATAATGGTTACTCGGCCAGTGGGAAACTGCCTGTCTTGACCCAGCCCCATGCAGGGGTATCTGATTGATACACCTGGGCCAGATTGTACTTCCTGTCTGGAAGAGGTCCGAGCCAAAGAGATGTGTTGAGGGCACCTTTCAATCACCGGATCTCTTTCCCCTCCATCACAGGTTGCACCACGCGGCAAATGCGGCAGATCTTAACCCGCTGAGTGCGATAGGCCACGATCGTGGCTTTACCGCCTAAGTGCTGTGGGCCACGATTGTGGCTCAGACGAGAACCGTTATACCACTACCGCTAAACATCCGGGTTGATCAGTTCACATGACTTGCTAGTATCCATTGTGCACCGGCAAGCCTTGTCAGTCAGTTATCTCTAAGTTTTTCATCTGTTTTGACTGAAATAATGAGTGAATCAGCAACCGAGTTTGAGCAGGAGTTGCGTGGAAGTGGCATGAGTGAAGAATCAGTTGGCGAAAGCAGTAGTAACGAAAGCGAAGCAGGTGAGTTGATAAACTTCGATTATTTTGTTTGTCGAGTGATGGAACACTTGCTGCGTGCGGTTATTGGTTATTTTACATTTGTTGGTCCGCCACATGAAGGAAGGGGGGATGGAGGGGGCAGGGTACATGGTTACTTACAGGAATGATAGGCTTTGGCCTGATCAAACTAGAAGATCATTTCTGGATGATTATAGGTGTTTTGAAAGCACTTTAGAAATGAATAAAAGTGGTGATTTGAAGAGAACAATTTATAACTTTTGTTTGTTTGTTTTTTTTTTTAGTTTGGAAACAATGTGGGCGTGTCACGAGTGGGCATGTCTCCAATGAAAGTTATAGCCCTTCCCCTTCCTTATGTGCTAGTGATTCAGATTTTATTCTTATTAATGATTTTATGCACGACTTCATTTTTCATAGAATGAATAAGTAATGCTGTTCATATTTTTTTCTTTCTGAAAATCAGACTAATTAGTGGCCCTCCTCCGCTGGTGTCTCGTGCATGGAATCACCCTCAGTGCGAGACACATAGCGGGGACACGGAACATCCTGGCAGACTCCCTCAGCCGGTCCAGGTCCCTCCTCCACACGGAATGGACCCTCAGCAGGCTAACCCTAGCATCAGTCTGGGAACATTGGTTCAGGCCTATGGTCGACCTATTTGCCACCCGATTCAACCATCGTCTGCCAGCGTATGTCTCTCCTGTCCCCGATCCCCAAGCGTTTGCAATTGATGCCCTCTCCCTTCCCTGGTCGGGTCTCATAGCATACGCCTTTCCCCCCTTCCCGATCCTCCACAAGGTGATCAGGAAGGCGAGACTGGAGAGACCCAGGCTCAACCTGATAGCCCCATGGTGGCCGACCCAGTCCTGATTTCCGGACCTCAAAGCCCTCTCCCATGTTCCCCTACTCCAACTAAACCCACGGTGGGACATGCTCAGGCAACCCCGCTCCAGACGCCCTCACTCCAACCCCCAGATGCTCCGCCTTCACGCCTGGCTACTGTGCCAGCCCGGCTGCGAGCATCTGCCCCTACCCCCCAGACGGACAGAGCCCAGTCCGTTATAGACATACTCGCGGGGGCAGGGGCCTCGCAAGACCTGTGGGACCTAGCCACGGCCTCGCGCAGAGCCAGCACTGAGTCCCTCTATGATTACCGATGGGAGAAATGGGTCTTCTGGTGCTCGTACAACTCTGTCCCCCATGATCGCCCATCCAATATCCAGATAGGCAACTTCTTATCTCTGCTTTCGCTTTTGGCCGGTTGCTTTGGAGGAGGGGGAGGGGAGGATGAGGGGAGGATGGGGGGGTGGGGGGTGGGGGGGCGGGGGTGGATGGTATGTAGTCAGACGGAAATTCAAGAAAAGACTCAAACAGCCCCTCTCTCAGGTGAACTGTTTTCTTTCGCTGTGCCGGGTGTAAAAATGGCCCAAACGTTTTCGTCCGTCCCCGCCCTCTTTTTTCGTTTCCCTCCTGGCTCCCCTCCTCCCTTTCCCTCTCCTCTCTCTCTCTCTCTTTTCAACACTTGTGTGCGCTTTCCCCCCTCCCTCCGATGTAGACTGATACGGGAAGACTGGAATGTAGTCATTCTACAATATTTATACACAAACGTTTGAGTTTTTGACATACCAGGGACAGGTGATCACCAAAGTGATACATATACATTTTTTTCTGGGTCAAAGTCCTATGGAAAGAAAGAAATAATTTAGATATTAGACTAGCACATTAACACATTCGTGTTAATGAGATGTTTAATGAAAATTTCTGTCAGTTCCAATTTCTTACGTTTACACACACGTGCGCATGCTTGCGGGCGAGCGGGCAGATGTGCGCGCACACACACGCGCATTCTCTCTCTCTCTCCTTAACTCTCATGTAACTGATCGTGCCTTTTATTCAAAACTACCTGAATGGGGGCTGGGGTGGAGGGAGAGGGGGAGTTGGGGCCTGATTTAGACAGGACAGGTGCAGAAGATTTTTTTAATTTTTTAATTTTTTTTTATTTTATTTTTTTTTTAAGGGGATGAGGGAAATGACTGCTTGATGGACTCATCAACGAAACTTTTTTTTTTTGCTTCACATTGTACACGTGAGCACCATCTTTGACGGTCTTTATATCCTTTTTGTGAATGTGCGATCCGGATGAGATCACTTGGCCATTAATGAACAGCGCTCAAGTCGGTACTTTGCGTGCTGAGCACGTGTTTATTTTGTGTGTTTTTGCGTATATTGTTTCTATTTGTGGCATTTCTGTTTAATTGTGTATGGGCTAGGGTATTGTAATTGTTGCTATTTGTATTTTGTATGTTGTTTGTGTTGTCAAGTGTGTGTGAGAAGGATGTGTGTGAATGTGGGGACAAGGGAATGGGAGATTGTCAGGACAATTCTGTCCTCTCCCAAGTTTTTTGGGGGGGTGCCCTGTGCTGTGGGCAAAACAATGTTTCTGTTCAAATAATGAACAGTTGCTGCTGAGGGACAGAGCTGTAAAACTGGTTGTAATAGCTACATGGTATAGTGCTATATGTTCTCATAGCCAAATGGACAGTACTAATTCATATCGGGGTAATTACGCAAGCCATGATTATGATGATTGCTCAAATGCATGCTGTTGTAAAGTATATTCCTTTTTGCCTGCCCATAGTGACATTGAGCTGGATTCCTGTTTGTTGCTTTTATTCCTCCTGTGGCACTTGATGGTCTTTTATGTAATGTTTTTGACTACAAGGAAAACACCATGGATTCAGTAGGTAACAAGGCAAACATGTTAACAACTTCATCATTAAACTGTCAAGGTCTAGGGGATTATCAGAAAAGAAGAGGTGTATTCCATTATTTAAGAAAAAAACAATACTCTATATGTTGCCTACAAGATACTCATTTTGAAAAAGATACAGAAAAGTGTATAAGAGCGGAATGGGGGTATGACTGTTTTTTCTCCTCATACAGATTTAATGCTCGAGGTGTAGCAATATTATTTAATAATAATTTCGAATTCAAAATAAATAAGGTGGAAACAGACATGCAGGGTAACTTTATCATCATACTGTTTACAACAAATGAAAAGGAACTGTTGCTAGTAAGTGTATATGGACCAAACAAAGACGACCCAGCATTCTATGACGAACTCACAAATACGATTAAAAAGTACAAAAATGATAACGTTATTGTGGTGGGGGATTTTAATATGGTACTAGAACAGGAAATTGATTGTTACAATTACAAACATATAAATAACCCAAAAGCTAAAAAAGCAGTTGAGGATATGATACAAGATTTGTCATTAGCAGATATATGGAGAGAAAACAACCCGGATTGTAGGAGATACACATGGCGTAGACCTACCCCCTTGCAACAAAGTAGGCTAGACTTCTTCCTTCTGTCAGAATATTTAATCTGGTATTTTGAAGATACTGATATTTTACCAGGCTATAGATCTGATCATTCATTAATTACACTAAAACTTCAATTCGGAAAGGAGATTAAACACAAAACTCTTTGGAAATTTAATTCATCTCTACTAAAAGATAAAGAATGTGTAGACGGAATAAATAATCTAATAAAAGAAATAACAGAGGAATACACAGATAAAGATGAGGGGAATGACATTAATGCTGACAATAGCCAAGATGAAAACCAGTCGAAAAGCTCAGACCCTAAACTAACAGTGTCTGATCGGGTCTTTCTTGACTTCTTACTAATGAAGATAAGAGTAAAATCCATCCAGTATGCCACAATTAAAAAAAGAGAATCACAATGTAAAGAAAACAGCCTTATGCAAACTATTAAAAATACTGAGAGTAAAGAACTTAAATCAGAGGAGGATTTGAAGACAACTGAAGAGAGTAATAGAGAACTGATATTACTAAGAGAAAAGGTCATGAATGGTGTACTACTAAGATCTAAAGCAAGATGGGCTGCAGATGGGGAAAAGGTTAGTAAATACTTCTGCAGCTTAGAAAAGCGTAATTTCATTAGCAAACAAATATGGGGAGTTTTTCTTATACTCCCTGTTTGGCTAGTATACTTACCATGTCAGACCATAGCATTCAACGGCAGGGAGCCGGAATAGCTAGGGAGCCGGAATAGCTCAGTTGGTAGAGCGCCTGACTCGTAATCTTGGTGATCCTGGGGTTGCGGGTTCGAATCTCCGCCGGGGCGTTTCGGTACAGGGGGATTTTTCCCTCGGAGTTAACATTAGTTCTGACTCCATTTCCCATACAGTCCTTCGAATGAGACTATAAACCGAGGTTCCGTGTGTGAACGCACGCATAATATCTTGCACACACGTAAAATCCCATCACCAACTTTCGGAAGAGTAGGCCAGTTTGGCCGTTGGTATGGACGACACGTTACACACAGCATGCACCCTGTGTAAGAAATGAGGAAAGAATGAAGGAAGTAAAGAAACTGAGTGAACGACATTGAACGATATTGACTGGATGACACGGGAAACGACTGAATGAAGCGCCAGCTGGCAGCTCTTCAGTCAGCACTACCCAGGTAGGCAGCCCGTTGTGTAAGCGAGTGTTGATTGTAAAGCGCTTAGAGCTTGGTCTCTAGCCGAGAATAGGCGCTATATAAGTATTCATTATTATTATTATTATTATAGTTAGCCAGCTCTGCCAGGCCGAAGATTTTGTGGCTAATGCAGTAATAAGACAGTCAAGTGAAGCCTACCCCACTTCCGCCCTGCGCAGAAGGCCGAGGTGAGCTTGTTTACCTCATTCTTCTGAGGCCACACTAAGGTAACCCCGGGAACCTTGGCGCTAGAGGGGAAGGACGGTGGGCATCTGAGTCTGACATGGTAAGTATACTAGCCAAACAGGGAGTATAAGAAAAACTCCCCATTTTGGCGTCATATACTTTACCATGTCAGACCATAGCAGAATTTAAAGGAATTGGAGGAGGGCAGTGCCCTAATGGTTCTTGGGGTTAGATGGCGGAACGGAAATAGCTGCATTAGCCGCCACAAAGGAGATCCCTTTTGAACCATCAGCTCGGGTCATTCGGATATCCCTCAAGTAGAAGTTTATGAAGGGGTTTTCCGAATGCCAGAAGGCTGCCTCCAATAGGTGGTGCACGGGGACAGAGTGCTGGAACGCCGCGGAGGTGGCCAGCGCTCTGACCCCATGAGCACGGGGGGATATGGGCGGGAGATCCTTGTACGCCTGGGCGTAGGCAGATCTGACCGTCGTGGACAGCCATCTGGAGATGGTGCCCGCCGAGATGTCCTTAGAATTGTTAGGGTTAATGGAGATGAGGAGGCGTCTCTGGGATGCGCGCCTGGGGCGCGAGCGTTCCCAGTAGTATCTAAGGCACCTAGACGGGCACAGATCCATGTCCCCCCCCCCGTTTTCTTGACTGCCGAGGATATCCGCGAGTGAGCAGATGACGATGGAGGGGGAGGAAGAGCCTGGGTCCTGGTTCTTAGCTAAGAATTCAGGGAGGAACTTCAGGGAGACAGAGCTGTCCCTGTGGAAGGCCATGTCTCTGGGGTCTCCGCTAAGGGCATGGATCTCGCTTCGCCGTCTGGCCGAAGCCAGGGCGAGGAGAAATGTGGTCTTCATAGAAAGGAGGTCAAAGGGGATGGTGGCAATTGGCTCGAAAGGTGGTTTCCTAAGCGCGTCAAGCACAATAAAGAGGTCCCAAAGGGGTACACGCCTAGGGGACTGGGCCTCCCGTAGGGCCACCCCCCTTGAGATCTCTCTGAGGAGGAAATCATTCTCAAAGGATGGTCCGCCTAGTTGGCGAATAGTGGTGCAGATGGCTGATCTGTAACCCCGGATGGAGCTAGCAGATAGTTTCTGCGCCGAGGCTAAGTGAGATAAGAAATTGCCTATCTGGATGCTAGAAGGGGAATCATGGGGAACGGAGTTGTCAGAGCACCAGGAGACCCATCTCTCCCAGCGGTAGTCATATAGGGACTCGGTGCTGGGTCCGCGCGAGGCCGAGGCTAAATCTCGCAGGTCTGCGAGGCTCCAGCCCCCGCGAGGATGTCTAGGACGGACCGGGCTCTGTCCGAGTGGGAGACAGGGGTAGATGCTTGCAGCCGGGCGGACACAGCAGCCAGGCGTGGAGGCGGAGCATCTGGGGGTTGGAGTGAGGGCGTCTGGAGCGGGGTTGCCTGAGCATGTCCCACCTGGGGTTTAGTTGCAGAGGGGGAACATGGGAGAGGGCTTTTAGGTCCGGAAACCAGGACTGGGTCGGCCACCAAGGGGTTATGAGGATCAGCTTGGGTCTCTCCAGCCTCGCCTTCCTGATCACTTTGTGGAGGATCGGGAAGGGGGGAAAGGCGTAGGCTATGAGGCCCGACCAAGACAGGGACAGGGCGTCGATGGCATGTGCCTGGGGATCGGGCACGGGAGAGACATAGACTGGCAGACGATGGTTGAACTGGGTGGCAAACAGGTCGACCATCGGCCTGAACCAATGAGCCCACACCGACGCTAGGGTTAGCATGTTGAGTGTCCACTCTGTGTGTAGGAGAGATTTGGACCGACTGAGGGAGTCTGCCAGGATGTTGCGTGTGCCCGCTATGTGTCTCGCTCTCAGCGTGACACCGTGTGCCAGACACCAACACAGGAGAGCCTCTGTCCGGAGGGAGAGGCTGATGGAGTGAGCCCCTCCCCCCCCCCCCCCCCCCCCCCCCCCTTGTTGACATAACAAGCTACCGACGTGTTGTCCGTGAGGAGGAGCTGCTGAGTCACTTCAGTGGTTATGAGTGGTGCCTGTTCTGATCCAACATATGCTGGATACCATCTACTATGCCCCCTGCTGATGACAACAATTGCTTATTCATGCAGTCAACAGAAGTAGCTCTCCCTCTCGAGGGCACCACCTTGTCCATCCAACCACAGTCCCCATGAATTTGCTGATACTGGTGACCCCCGACAGAATCCAACTATCATGAAAGATTTGGTCAATCAGAGAATCGGAAATGAAATGAGGCAGGGAACAGTAAACGATAAACAGTAAACAAGTGGGTATTTTTTGCTCCCATAAGAAAACCTAACACAGAGTAACTTTTATTCAAGACTGGCACAGCCTTTTAAACTTGAATAAAGTCAGACAAATACATAGACGAACAATCTAATAGTGGGGGAAAAAACAAGCGCAGGCCAACAACTGAACTATCTTCTTTAAGTCCAAATCTTTGCCAAGTCATTACTATGAAGATAGTTCAGTTGTTGGCCTGCGCTTGTTTTTTCCCCCACTATTAGATTGTTCGTCTATGTATTTGTCTGACTTTATTCAAGTTTAAAAGGCTGTGCCAGTCTTGAATAAAAGTTACTCTGTGTTAGGTTCAATCAGAGAATGTTCAGGCATCCCAGTCTTCACAAAGGCTTGCCCTTTTGCAACAGAAATGCCTGTTTCATCTCCTCACCAGGACATCGTCCAACCCTGAGCCTTGGTAGGAGCAAGGTGAACTGCACATTCTTGATGAATAAAACTGCCATAGCAACTTTTCATCACTTTAACGGCTCTGATAAAATGAGAGTGCAGACCAGACGGGGGAGATGCTGGCCTGTCTCCACACCTTGGAATCGATACTGAACCAGCCTATTGGGAGAAGTGGATACTTCTGCCAAAATAAGTTGAGAGCGCAGACCAGACGGGGGAGATGCTGGCCTGTCTCCACACCTTGGAACTGATACTGAACCAGCCTATTTGGGAGAAGTGGATATTTCTGCCCAAACTGGCAGACCATAATGAACACTGATGTGGATATCTAAATTCTGGACAGACTGCAATGCTGCACATGAGCAGTGCTCACACACCTCGAGTTATAAGATTTCAGAAGAACATTTAGAGCAACACTAAGGGCAGAGGTGTGGTTCTTCATCCAAGCAGAGGAAATGAAGGATGACAAAAGAGACTCCATAGTGCATGAGGCAAAAGCTGGAGAGAGATGATGATAAAGCACAACTGGCAGACATTTACATATGAAATTCTCCCTTGTGAAGGAAGACTGAAAGATAAGATAATGTTGCTTATAGCCCAGCCGACCGCAAAGGGCCACATCAGGGCTGTCACCACGTTAAAATCAACTCACAAGTCATTTAAAAAAACAAAAACAAAACAAAAAAAACAACTTTCATACATCTCTTTAAATGACATCTTCTAAAACGCACCAGAAACTTTGTTAAAAATCTTTCTTCCGTAAAATCTTAAATCAGATGAAAAATGTTAAACTCTCTCAAAAACTCAAAGATCACATCAGGCGGGACATCTCTGAACAGGATTTTCATGGACTCGGCTGTAAAATGTTTGTGTCTCACATCGTGCAAGTCCCAACACTCTAAAAGAATATGTTTCATTGTGAGTGGCACATGACATGGAATGCACCACGGCGCTTCTTCACTCTTTAAAAGGTATGAGTGGGTAAAATATGAATGGCCGGTGTGCAGCCGGCACAGAACTGTTTCTTCTTTACGACCACCAGACGTAGATGGGAGGAACTCTTTAAGGTTTGGACGGATCTGAAAGAGTTTGTTATCCGTCTGTGTATTCCAATCCTCCTGCCAGAGGTCTCTCACATAATCGTTAATTTTGGGTTTCAGATCTGAGCAAGGGATATATATGTTGGACAATTTCTCTCTTGTGGCATTCTTGGCTAAACGATCAACCATTTCGTTACCTCCAATGCCAACATGACCAGGAAACCCAAGCTAGAATAATGTTGTAACCATCCACTTTCAACTTGCTAAAAAGTTCAAAGAAATGTAAAAGTTCTGGATGCTGAAGGTTGCGGCCAGCTATGGCCTCCAAAGCTGACAGCGAATCCGACAGAACCAGAAAGTCCCTCTTCGTAGATTGTGAAATTATTTTCAATGCCAGAACCAGAGCAGTAAGTTCAGCAGAATAGACAGAAGCATCTGGAGGTATATGTTTTATCAGTATCTGAGAAGGAGCTGCACAGGCCACTCCATCCTCAGACTTGGAACCGTCAGTGAACATTTTCTGACAGGATGGAAATTTTGAACAGAGGTCAGCATACAATGCCTTGTATGCCTGACAGCTGGCAGACTCTTTACGAAAAGCTGCAAGATAAAACGAATCTCTGGTGTGAAAAAGGTCCATGGAGGCTGATCCGGAAACTTGGAAAAATCAGACACAACTCCTAGGTCTAGACCTGCATTCCGTGCATGAGGCTGCATACGAACACCAAACGGCGGAATACAGTTAGGGTTGTTTTCGAATTTGCTTTGAAACTGGGGGTCAAAGACACAGTCATAGGCAGGATTCTGTGAATCTGAGAACAGTCTGATATAGTAATTTAGAGACATTTTCAGCCTGCGGTTGGACAGTGAGGGTTCACCTGCCTCTGCGTACAGGCTGTACACAGGGGTGGTGCGGAATGCTCCAAGACAGAGACAAAGCCCTTGATGGTGGATAGGGTCCAAGAGTTTCAGATAAGAGGGTCTTGCAGAGCCGAACACAGCACAACCATAGTCCAGTTTGGAACGGACCAGGGCTCTGTAGAGACACAGCAAAGTTTTCTTATCAGCGCCCCAGTCAGTATGTGCTACGACCCGCAGAATATTCAGAGCTTTCTGGCAAGAAGTTTTGAGATTTTTAATGTGGCTGAGAAAGTTGAGTTTTTGGTCGAAAATAACTCCTAGGAATTTGGCTTCTTTTACAGCTGGAATGGTGGACTTGTCCAGACAAATTTCAGGATCAGCAAAAAATTGACGAAAATTGTGAAAATGGATTGACTGAGTTTTGGTACGTGAGAAGGTAAACCCGTTTTCCTCAGCCCACTGTTGGATCTTGTTGACACAAAGTTGGAGTCGACGCTGTACGCTGGCGTAAGAAGCTCCAACTGCGTACAGCGCAAAATCGTCAACGAACAGAGAGGACTCAGAACCCTGGCTTACTGATTTGACAATGTCGTTAATTTTAATGCTGAAAAGGGCAGGAGAAAGGATGCTCCCCTGAGGTACACCCAACTCCTGCCCATGGATGTCAGAGAGTGTGGTGCCAACACGCACCTGGAACTGTCGATTAGCCAGAAAGTTTTGGATAAACAGAGGCAGGTGACTACGAAAACCAAGTTTGTGCAGGTCCATAAGGATTCCTGATTTCCATGTGGTGTCGTACGCTTTTTCGAGGTGGAAAAAGATAGCGACCACATGCTGTTTATTGACAAAGGCATTGCGGATGGTGGTTTCCACACAGATTAGATGGTCAACTGTCGAGTGGTACTTCCGGAACCTGCACTGTTCACTGGCCAAAAGGCCATCGGTTTCCAGCTTCCACATCAGACGGGAGTTGACCATCTTTTCCATCAACTTACAGAGGCAGCTAGTCAGAGCTATTGGACGATAGTTGGAAGGGTTGGTAAGGTCCTTTCCAGGCATTGGAATTGGAATGATCAGGGCTTTCCGCCAGGAGGGCGGAAAGTACCCTGAAGAAAGTACCCTGAAGAAAATCAATTTCCTGGAATTCTTTTGAAATACTGGTGGCAAAAAGATCCCAGTTGGCCTTCTTATAATTAAGGTGTTGTGAGACAGAGGCGTTTTCAGTTAATACGGGTTGTAAAAGAACAGGGAAATGGTCACTTCCGTGTAGATCGTCATGGACAGACCACTCATAGTCCAGGACCAGCGAGGGGTCACAAATCGACAAATCTAAACACGAAAGTGAACCTGTGGAAGAGTGGAGGTAAGTTGGAGATCCATCGTTAAGACAACATAAATCAAAGTCAGAAAGGACATCCTCAAGAAGCAGACCTGTGGATGACGAACTGACACTACCCCAAAGAGGATTGTGACCATTAAAGTCACCCAACAGCAAAAAAGGTCGAGGAAGTTCTCCGATCAGACCGACAAGGTCCTGACGACAAACCGGGACAGAAGGTGGCAGATAAAGTGAACAAATTGTTATAGTTTTATGGAGAGTGACTCTCGCAGCTACAGCCTGACGGGGGGTAGTCAGAGCGACAGGACTAAACAGCAAAGTTTTATGTAAAAGAAGGGCAACACCGCCCGACAGTCCCAATGAGGATGGTTGTGCAGGTTTGGAAAGAACATTAAAGCCAGAAAGAGTGAAGGTCTTCTGGCTTTGAATTTTAGTTTCCTGAAGAGCCACGACGGAAGGTTTCATAGTTTGACACAGAAGCTGCAGCTCCTCAAAATTTGAATTTAGGCCACAGATATTCCAATGGATTAGTTTGCTATCCATGGTGCAGAGGACGAATAGGAGAGAAATCAGGTCATCTCCTCATCCACGTCTGCATCCAATAGAGCAAATTTATTGCTTAGTTTCACTGGACTATGTTGGTCTTCAGACCTGCTGGCAGACTTGCCCACAGGTGAAGAAGGCCTGGATTTGGGGGATGGTGGAGGTTTCTTTCTCATCTCCACCATCTCCACACTTGCTTGAACTCCCTTGCCCGCACGGGCACTGCACACAGGAGTTCGAGGTGGGAGGGCTGGCTTTTTAATCTGCCCAGCAGCAGATGGAGTAGACTGCTGGGCAGTCTGAGGGGCGGCGGATTTCTTGCCTCCACCAGGGGCACCCACTCTGGGTTGGGAGGTGGTGGACTTGCCTCCACCAGAGCCCAACGTTCTTCCTTGCAATGACTTTGTGAAAATAAATTCATCAGTCTGGCAGCAGACTGATCGGGTCGACACTTTCTTTACAGCAGAAGCATAGGAAGACGCTGTTGGCGTCTGACTGCCAACAACCTGTTTACGGGCCTCAAAAAACGAAATCTTCTTTTCTGTTTTAACCTTTTGGATGTTGGACTCCTGAATCCAGACAGGGCAGCTGCGTGAAGAGGAGGGGTGGTCGCCACCGCAGTTCGCACAGTGCACCGGGTCTTTACACGGCCCATCATGGGTTGCCTTGCAACAAACGCCACACACCTCCTGCCCAGAACAGCGGTCTCTGACATGACCGAACTTCTGGCATTTGTAACAGCGCATTGGAGACGGAACATACATTTGTACGCGGACATTCAAGTATCCTACTTTGATGACAGGAGGCAGCACAGGGTTGCAGAATGTCAGAAAGAGGGTGTTGGTGGCCACTCTTTCTGCACCTTTTTTTAACTGTCACCCTATGCACCTCTGTCACACCCTGGGATGCAAGTTCCGCCTTGATCTCTGCCTCTGAGACACCTCTAAGATCTGGGCATCGAATCACTCCCTTAGAGGAATTCAGCTGTTTATGGGGAGTCACCCGGATCTCTCGGTCTACTAGCTTTGTAGCTTTCAGCAGCTGCTCGGATTGTTTCTTACTTTTACATTGGATAAGAAATGTACCATTTCTGAGATGTTTAATGGACTGTGGGTCTCCTGCAATGCCTTGAAAGCCCTTCTGTATAGCAAATGGGCTTAGTGCAGAAAGTGGTTTGTCCTGCTCCTTGCTTTCCATAATCAGCCAAGAGGACCAAAATCCTGACATCTGCCTCGTTTCAATATCGGAATCAGAGTCTGGATCAGATTCCTGCGGAAACCGCCGTGAAATTAAATTAGCCTTTCTTTTTTGGGGGGGAGGATTGTTTGGTGAAAAAGCCATATTTAGTGTAATTATATTTCGTCTCTCCCTTACCCACCCACCTTGGAGTCCAACTAAGGGGCCAGGGCCAAGAAATCACTGTCTTGACCCCTTCCAGGTTTCAGGAGAGATATACAACAGACAGAAACCTACCAACCCTATCCCCCCTGATCATGCCCAACTCCCGGGAACAGAGAGCTGAGCACTGCAGGGGTTACCCTGGCCAGCCGGAGAACTGCCTGTTTTGACCCAGCCCATGAAGGGGAAGCCGATTGACACACCCGGGCCAGAGTGTACCCCCTGTCTAGGAGAGGTCCGAGCCAAAGTGATGTGTTGAGGGCGTTGGTCCTCTCAATCACCAGGATCTCATTCCCCTCCGACACAGGTCGCACCGCACGGCAAACGCGGCGGATCTTAAGAAGACCACAGAGAGAAAAAGAGTGTGGAACAGAAGGCTTGAAGGGGAGACGAAGAAAGAAAAGATCCGTTAAGAAAGGCAGAAGACAGAATAGGAAAAAGGTGGGTTACTATTTGTCTGGGCCCTCACTCCTAACCTTTCTGACATGGGAGACCCTACCAGGGGCATCAATTCCTACCATGTAATGCTTGGCCAGTCAGCAACTTGGCTATACAGGCCTAGAAGCGTTCACAACAACTAACCATCTAGCTGAGTACTGATGCCCCCGTCAGCAAAGCCTAAAAGATCACTGGACCACGCAAGCCCTCCGACCACGGCAAGGTTGCAACCCCCGGAGGGACCAGATGTAGATGGGAGGAACTCTTTAAGGTTTGGACGGATCTGAAAGAGTTTGTTATCCGTCTGTGTATTCCAATCCTCCTGCCAGAGGTCTCTCACATAATCGTTAATTTTGGGTTTCAGATCTGAGCAAGGGATATATATGTTGGACAATTTCTCTCTTGTGGCATTCTTGGCTAAACGATCAACCATTTCGTTACCTCCAGTGCCAACATGTTGTAACCATCCACTTTCAACTTGCTAAAAAGTTCAAAGAAATGTAAAAGTTCTGGATGCTGAAGGTTGCGGCCAGCTATGGCCTCCAAAGCTGACAGCGAATCCGACAGAACCAGAAAGTCCCTCTTCATAGATTGTGAAATTATTTTCAATGCCAGAACCAGAGCAGTAAGTTCAGCAGAATAGACAGAAGCATCTGGAGGTATATGTTTTAACAGTATCTGAGAAGGAGCACCAGGGCAATAGGCTGCACAGGCCACTCCATCCTCAGACTTGGAACCGTCAGTGAAAATTTTCTGACAGGATGGAAATTTGTATGCCTGACAGCTGGTAGACTCTTTACGAAAAGCTGCAAGATCAAAACGAATCTCTGGTGTGAAAAAGGTCCACGGAGGCTGATCCGGAAACTTGGAAAAATCAGACACAACTCCTAGGTCTAGACCTGCATTCCGCGCATGAGGCTGCATACGAACACCAAACGGCGGAATACAGTTAGGGTTGTTTTCGAATTTGCTTTGAAACTGGGGGTCAAAGACACAGTCATAGGCAGGATTCTGTGAATCTGAGAACAGTCTGATATAGTAATTTAGAGACATTTTCAGCCTGCGGTTGGACAGTGAGGGTTCACCTGCCTCTGCGTACAGGCTGTACACAGGGGTGGTGCGGAATGCTCCAAGACAGAGACGAAGCCCTTGATGATGGACAGGGTCCAAGAGTTTTAGGTAAGACGGTCTTGCAGAGCCGTACACAGCACAACCATAGTCCAGTTTGGAATGGACCAAGACTCTGTAGAGGTGCAGCAAAGTTTTCTTATCAGCGCCCCAGTCAGTGTGTGCTACGACCCGCAGAATATTCAGAGCTTTCTGGCAAGAGGTTTTTGATGTGGCTGAGAAAGTTGAGTTTTTGATCAAAAATAACTCCTAGGAATTTGGCTTCTTTTACAGCTGGAAAGGTGGTCTTATCCAGACGAATTTCAGGATCAGCAAAAAATTGACGAAAATTGTGAAAATGGATTGACTGAGTTTTGGTACGTGAGAAGGTAAACCCGTTTTCCTCGGCCCACTGTTGGATCTTGTTGACACAAAGTTGGAGTCGACGCTGTACGCTGGCGTAAGAAGCTCCAACTGCGTACAGCGCAAAATCGTCAACAAACAGTGAGGACTCAGAACCCTGGCTTACAGATTTCACAATGTCGTTGATTTTAATGCTGAAAAGAGCAGGAGAAAGGATGCTCCCTTGAGGGACACCCAACTCCTGCCCATGGATGTCAGAGAGTGTGGTGCCAACACGCACCTGGAACTGTCGATCAACCAAAAAGTTCTGTATGAACAGAGGCAGGTGACCACGGAAACCAAGTCTGTGCAGGTCCAGAAGAATTCCTGATTTCCATGTGGTATCATACGCTTTTTCAAGGTCGAAAAAGATAGCGACCACATGCTGTTTATTGACAAAGGCATTGCGGATGGTGGTTTCCAGACGGATTAAATGGTCAACTGTCGAGTGGTACTTCCGGAACCCGCACTGTTGACTGGCCAAAAGGCCATCGGTTTCCAGCTTCCACATCAGACGGGAGTTGACCATCTTTTCCATCAACTTACAGAGGCAGCTAGTCAGAGCTATTGGACGATAGTTGGAAGGGTTGGTAAAGTCCTTTCCAGGCTTTGGAATTGGAATGATCATGGCTTTCCGCCAGGAGGGCGGAAAGTACCCTGTGGTCCAGTTAAGAACAGTCTGGAGACAGCTTTCTGGAAAATGCTTCAAAACCTGATAATGAATATCATCCAGACCAGGGCAGAATCAGTGCAGGTTTGTAAAGCTGTTTTCAGTTCATTGATTGAAAAAGGGAGATTGTAGGCTTCAGAGTTGTCTGATGTGAAACTGTATAAAGATTTCTCTCTGACTTGTTTGTTTCTTAAAAAGGCAGCAGATTTATTTGAAGATGAGGAGTTCTGTTGGATGGTGGAGGCCAACAGATTGGCAACAGCTTGTTTGTCAGTGATCAGAGCATCGGCAAGTTTCAAGTGATGAATGGAGGGGTTGGTGTTTTTCCCTTTGATTTTTCTGATGATGTTCCAGACTTTTTTCTTTGAAGTTTTTTATGTCAGCCCGGAGCAAAAGTTTCTCCAAGACTGACGTTTACTGATTTTGAAAGTGTGTCTCGATTTGGCACGGAGTTTCTGATGGGCTCGAGTGTTGGGACCTGAAGGTCGTTGGTATACCCGACGCTGAGCCCGTTTGCAAACTTTTGAAATTTGTTGGCAGTCAGAATTAAACCAGGGTGTTTTGGGCATTTGGAGTTTATTGGAAGACACTGGAATACAGGTTTTAGCACACTTTATCACAGTGTTAGTCAGAGATTCAGCTGGGTCTGGACTCTGAAGAAAATCAATTTCCTGGAATTCTTTCAAAATATTGGTGGCAAAAAGATCCCAGCTGGCCTTCTTATAATTAAGATGTTGTGAGACAGAGGCGGTTTCAGTTAATACGGGTTGTAAAAGAACAGGGAAATGGTCACTTCCGTGCAGATCGTCATGGACAGACCACTCATAGTCCAGGACCAGCGAGGGGTCACAAATCGACAAATCTAAACACGAAAGTGAACCTGTGGAAGAGTGGAGGTAAGTTGGAGCTCCATCGTTCAGACAACACAAATCAAAGTCTGAAAGGGCATCCTCAAGAAGCAGACCTCTGGATGACGAACTGACACTACCCCAAAGAGGATTGTGACCATTAAAGTCACCCAACAGCAAAAAAGGTCGAGGAAGTTCTCCGATCAGACTGACAAGGTCCTGACGACAAACCGGGACAGAAGGTGGCAGATACAGTGAGCAGATTGTAACAGTCTTGTGGAGAGTGACTCTCGCAGCTACAGCCTGAAGGGAGGTAGTCAGAGCGACAGGACTAAACAGCAAAGTTTTATGTAAAAGAAGGGCAACACCGCCCGACAGTCCCAATGTGGATGGTTGTGCAGGTTTGGAAAGAATATTAAAGCCAGAAAGAGTGAAGGTCTTCTGGCTTTGAATTTTAGTTTCCTGAAGAGCCACGACGGAAGGTTTTACAGTTTGACACAGAAGTTGCAGCTCCTCAAAATTTGAATTTAGGCCACGGATATTCCAATGGATTAGTTTACTACTGTCCATGGTGCAGAGGATGAATAGGAGAGAAGTCAGGTCATCTCCTCGTCATCGTCTGCGTTCAGTGGAGCAAATTTATTGCTTAGTTTCACTGGACTATGTTGGTCTTCAGTCCTGCTGGCAGACTTGCCCACAGGTGAAGAAGGCCCGGATTTTGGAGATGGTGGAGGTTTCTTCCTCATCTCCACACTCAGTTGAACTCCCTTGCCCGCACGGGCACTGCTCAAGGAAGTTCGAGGCGGGAGGCCTGGCTTTTTCATCTGCCAAGCAGCAGATGGAGTAGACTGCTGGGCAGTCTGAGGGGTGGCGGATTTTTTGCCTCCACCAGGGGCACCCACTTTGGGTTGGGAGGTGGTGGACTTGCTTCCACCCGAGCTTAACGGTCTTCCTTGTAATGTCTGAGAAAATAAATTCATCAGTCTGGCAGCAGACTGAACGGGTCGATACTTTCTTTATTGCCGAAGCATATGAAGACGCTGTTGGCGTCTGACTGCCAACAACCTGCTTACGTGCCTCAAAAAATGAGATCTTCTTTTCTGTTCTAACTTTCTGAATGTTGGACTCCTGAATCCAAACAGGGCAGTTGCGTGAAGAGGAGGGATGGTCGCCATCGCAGTTCGCACAATGAGCCGGGTCTTTACACGGCCCATCATAGGTTGCCTTGCAACAAACACCACACACCTCCTGCCCAGAACAGCGGTCTCTGACATGTCCAAACTTCTGGCATCTGAAACACCTCAACGGGGATGGGACATACAGTTGGACATGGACATTTAAGTACCCTACTTTAATGACCGGAGGCAGCACAGGGTTGCAGAATGTCAGAAAGAGGATGTTGGTGGGCACTCTTTCTGCATCTTTTTTGACTGTCACCCTATGCACCTCTGTCACACCTTGGGATGTAAGTTCTGTCTTGATCTCTGCCTCTGAGACACCTTTAAGATCTGGGCATCGAATCACTCCCTTAGAGGAATTCAGCTGTTTATGGGGAGTCACCCGGATCTCTCTGTCTACCAGCTTTGTAGCTTTCAGCAGCTGCTCTGATTGTTTCTTACTCTTGCATTGGATAAGAAACGTACCATTTCGGAGTCGTTTTATTGACTGTAGGTCTCCTGCAATACCTTGAAAGCCCTTCTGTATAGCAAACGGGCTTAGTGCAGAAATTGGTTTGTCCTGCTCCTTGCTTTCCATTACTAGCCAAGAGGACCAAAATCCTGACATCTTCCTTGTTTCTAAATCGGAATCTGAATCTGTATCAGACTCCTGCGACATTCTTCGTGAAATTAGATTCACCTTTCTTTTTTTGGGGGGATGGTTGTTTGGTAAAGAAGCCATAGTTATAAGAATAAAATTTCATCTCTCCCTTACCCACCCACCATGGAGTCCAACTAAGGGGCCAGGGCCAAGAAGTCATTATCTTGACCCCTTCCAGGTTTCAGGAGAGATATACAACAGACAGAAACCTACCAACCCTATCCCCCCTGATCGTGCCCAACTCCCAGGAACAGAGAGCTGAGCACTGCAGGGGTTACCTTGGCCAGCCGGAGAACTGCCTGTTTTGACCCAGCCCCATGAAGGGGAAGCCGATTGATATCACCCGGGCCAGAGTGTACCCCCTGTCTAGGAGAGGTCCGAGCCAAAGTGATGTGTTGAGGGCGCTGGCCCTCTCAATCACCAGGATCTCATTCCCCTCCGTCACAGGTCGCACCGCACGGCAAACGCGGCGGATCTTAAGAAGACCACAGAGAGAAAAAGAGTGTGGAAAAGAAGACTTGAAGGGGAGACGAAGATAGAAAAGAGCCAAATAAGAAAGGCAGAAAACAAGAAAAGGAGAAAGGCGGGTTACTATTAGTCAGGATCCTCACCCTTAGCCTATCTGACATGGGAAGCCCTACCAGGGGCATCAATTCCTTACCATGTTGTGCTTAGGCCAGATAGCATCCTGACTTTTCAGGCCTAGAAGCAATGTAAAGAAGACCAGCCTATCGTCAAGTATTGATGCCCCCGCCAGCAAAGCCTAAGGGATCACAGGACCACGCAAGCCCTCCGACCACGGCAAGGTTGCAACCCCCGGAGGGGGAAGACTGAAAGAAGTTTCCTCAACTGAAACAAAACAGAGCTGTAAGGCTGCTTGAGAGGATCCAAGAGCACTGAAAAATTCTAAATTCTAACTCAGAGAACTAAAGGGGAGTGCATTCCTTTGCCAAAGAAAAGGAGAAAACTAGGCTAAGTTTGAATATGGTACAATGAAGCGAACTCACTATGGGAGATCACTCTTCTGACCTAACCAGCTGTGGAGGCAAAATGAATTCCATGCTCTCCAAATTTTATTCTTTTGAGGATCCAGACATTGTGGTGATGTTCCATGTCAGGTATGGATAAGGTATTTGTTTGAAAAGGTAAGTATGAGAAAAATATCAGACAAGCGGATGAAGGCAATATTTCCTCAATTAGTTCAATTCTTCATCATCTGTAAAGACTTGCATGTGAATCAAAGCATGCCATGCACAAACATCACACAATTTTTTATCTGATCAAATCATACACAACAAGACAAATCAATCATATTACACACACAATGCAATTCCATTCAATCGTATCAAAAATACACTGACCATACTTCTATCCAATCATGATACACATACCTATTTCTATCCAATCACATGACAGACACTAACACAACATATCCATACCATCACATCACTCACTCACCCTGCAAAGCAGCCACCATGCGAGGGCGCTGTATGGCATTGGTTGTGCCATCACCTAGCTGTCCCTCATCATTGTCGCCCCAGGTAAACACTTCACCTGCCACACAAGAATAGATTGCTTACAGCCCAGCCGACAGCAAAGGGCCATATCAGAGCTGTCACCACACTGAAACCAACAGTCAAAGCAGATTTACAACAACAACAAAAATACATATTCAACTAATCAAATCAATTTTCTACAAACTTGCTGGAATTTTGTTAAAATCCTTCTTCTATGAAAATCTTAGATGAAAAATGTTTCTCTCTTCCAGAAGCTAAAACTTTCACATCAGGTGGGGCATCTCTGAACAGGGTTTTCATGGGGTTGACATCATTTAATTCCCAACACTCTGTAAAGAGTCGTACCTAATATAGAATGGCCTGTGTGCAGACAGCACAAGACTGTTTCTTCTTTGCGGCTGCCAGTGGCACAGGAAAAAAATTCTTTAAGGTTTAGATGATTCTGGAAGAGTTTGTTACCAGTCTGCAAGTTCCTTTTCCCCTTTACAGAAATCAGGAATAGAGTATCTACTCTATTCTTCATTTGTGACATTCTCAGCTAGTTGATTCACTACCTTGAATGCACACATGAACGGGAACCTAAGCAAAAGCTACGCTGCAATCATCAGACTTTGAAGAGGTGTATAGTTCAAATAAAGCTGTTGAAGGTGCTTGAGGTCAAAACACCAATGGCCCCCAAAGCAGAAAGGAAGTCAGAAAGAATGTGGAAGTCTTTACATTATGCTTTTGGAAACAGTTGAAATGCCTGGACCAATGCTGTGAGCTAAGCAATGCAGGTGAAGCTGTCTGTGGGAATGTGTTTTTAACATTTAAGAGTCCCATCTGCACCTTCAGGTGTTTTTTTTTTCTTGTCTACCTTTGGCTGACTCTGGTGAAAGGCCCAGTGATGGTGAGGAAAGACCCACTGACCACAGGGAAAGTCCTGTTGACAGCAGAAAAGACTTTAACCCGGAATTCTCTTCAGAGACCTCACGGCAAAAACTCTGAGTTGTACTGTCTTCAACTGTCAGTGGAACAGAAATGAGTGAGGCAGCAGGACGCACAAGGCATTTGCTTGATGGTGGCATTTTTTGCTGATGGGCTCTACAGTCATGAAATATAGGCTGGCACACCCATAGGAACGCTCCTGTGGAGGTTCTGTCATGTCACATCTTGTGGCCATTACACAATGGTATCTGCCAGGGAGCAGTTATGTCCTTTGATGTCCTAATGGAATACCCTTTGCAGGCCTGCACCCTAAGTGAACACAGCACAGGCATCCAAGGGTGGTGCAGGATTGCTCCCAGCTGGTTTGTTTGGCAGTTGAGGACTTCTCTGTGTCCTACCCGCACCATCAGGTGTATCTTTTTCCAGTAGCAGGTGCTTGTGGTCAAGGCCACCAATGGCCTCCAAAGCAGAAAGGAAGACAGAGGGAATGTCTTTACATTTTGATTTTAGAAACAGTTGAAATGCTAGGACCCGGACCAACACTGTGAACCAAGCGATGTGGATAGAGCTGTCTGTGGGAATGTGTTTTTAACATCTCTGAGAGTGAGCAGCAGACGCTACCTCCTCTTCAGATTTGGAGATATGAATAAACATCCTCTGAAAGGATGGACATTTACAACCAAATTTAGCACTAAAAAAAAAAGGCCAAGAAATCATTGTCTTGAGCCCTTCCAGGCTTCGGGACAGATATATGACAAACAGGAGCTACCAACCCTATCCCCCCTAATCATGCTCAACTCCCAGAGACAGAGAGCTGGGCACTGCAGGGGCTACCTTGGCCAGCCAAGGAACTGCCTGCCTCGACTCGGCCCCATGCAGAGGTACCTGATTGATACACCTGGGCCAGAGTGTACCTCCTGTCTAGAAGAGGTCCAAGCCAAAGAGATGTGATAAGAGCACCTGCCCTCTCAATCATCGGGATCTCATTTCCCTCCATCACAGATTGCACTGCATGGCAAATGTGGCAGATCTTAAGAAGACCACAGAGAGAAGAAGAATGTGGAATAGAAGGCTTGAAGGGGAGAAGAAGATATAAAAGATCCACTGAGAAATGCACGATAGAATAGGGAAATGGCTGGTTACTATTTGTCAGGGCCCTCACCCATAACCTGTCTGACATAGGAGACCCAACCAGGGGCATCAACTCCTACCACGTTGTGCTTAGGCCAATCAGCAGCTTGGCTTTTCAGACCTAGAAACGTTAACAACAAACTAGCCTTCCAGTCAGGATTTGATGCCCCTGTCAGCACAGCCTTAAGAGATCACTGGACTGATTTTCTTCGCAGTGGTGCAATTACAAACCGCTTTTCCTTGTCTCACATAATTTTTCGCTATTCTAGTCCTTCTTTCCAAGAAAAATGGCAAGTGGAGATCGATGACTGACCTCGGCAGGCTAAACCTGCATGATTTCCAAGAAAGTTTACCATGGAGACAGTCCGAGGCTACACGTTTCCATCCTTCCCACAGATGGGGTTGTAAGCCTCGACCTTTTGGGCACTCATTTCCACATTCACACGGCGTCTCAGAAGTACCTCCCTTCTGCCTATCACGGAAAGGTCTTTTTGTTCAAAGCTCCTCTGTTTTGTCTGTCTTCACCAGGATGATGGGCACCATAATAGCTGTGATGAGACAGTACTAATTCAATTTCAGCTTACTATCTGGATGACTTTTCCAAAAGAACCAGGACCCAGAGGTTCTTGCCAAGAATCTGTCAACTCTCGACCAGGTGCTCTCCCCTCTGGCCTTTCTAGTGAACCCGGACAAGTCACACAGAATCCCCTCTCTGAACTTTGTTGATCTAGGCAAGCATTTCTTCACGGATCGAAATCTGTTTCACTTTCCAGACACCAGGGTGGAAAAGATTCAGTTTTTTGCTCAGTCCCATCTGCAGTCTCAGTAAGCATCATCACACAGATTCCAGACAACGACTGGAAAGCCCCTGTGGCTACAGGTCCCTCTGGGGGTCATCTCTACCTCTGGCTCCTTCAGTGGGCTCCAAGCAATATGGGGGCCCTATTGTCAACCAGTTGGGATATTCTGTTACCCATGACCCAGGCTTTCATGTCCATCCTTCAATTTTGGCTTGACCTAGCTTTAAGTCCAGGACTCCTCTGTTCCTCTCTCTGTCACTGCACAACATTTGTGCAGATGCGAATGAGTCAGGTTTGGGGTGGCACTTTTATCCCCTCTTCCTGTAGAGCAGCGGTACCTGGTCACACAGCAAAAGATTGCTTACTTACTTGGACCCATAGCTCAAGGGTGAGCATAGGCCATCGACAACACTCCGCCATCGCACTCGGTTCTGGGCTGCTCGCTGAATGCCTGTCCAGTTGGTCCCCTGCCTCTTTATCTCTGCCTCAGTGTCTCGCCTCCAGCTGCTGCTAGGTCAGCCTCTCTTCCTTTTCCCCTGCGGGTTCCATGTCAGGGCTTGGCATGTGGTGCTGGATGCTGGCTTCCTGAGAGTGTGAACAATCCAGCCCCACTTCCTCCGCAGAATCTGCTTGGCCACTGGTTCCTGTCCTGCTTGCTTCCACAGATCTTCATTGTTGACCTTCTCTGGCCATCTGATTTTTAAGATGCGCCTCAGACAGGTGTTGATGAAGGTCTGAATTTTTTGTTGTATTGCCTTGGTCATTCTCCAAGTCTCGCAGCCGTAGAGCAGAACTGACTTCACGTTTGAATGGAAAATACGCAATTTTGTTGTCCATCTGATCTCTCCTGAGGCCCAGATTTTCTTTAGCATGATGAATGCTGCTCGCGCCTTGCCTATCCTGGCCATGATGTCTTGGTCGGTGCCCCCCTGCTTGTCAACTATGCTTCCCAAGTAGACAAAGGAATTTACTTCCCTGATGGGCTCGCCTCTGACTGTGACTGGGCTGCTGCCTGTGGTGTTGACATTCATCAGCTCGGTCTTCTTCTTGTTTATCTTGAACCCTGTTCCTGCTGATGTTGTCTCAAGGCGGGTGGTCTTGTCCTGCATCTTCGTGTGACTGTGGGAGAGGAGTGCCAGGTCGTCAGCAAAGTCAAGGTCATCTTGCTGCGTCCAGAGTGTCTACTGTATCCCATTGTTCCTGCCTGTTGTTGTGGTCTTCATGATCCAGTCGATGACCAGGAGGAAGAAGAAAGGTGACAACAGACATTCCTGGCGCACTCCTGTCTTCACCTCAAAACCGTCTGACAACTGGCCTGCATGAGCCACCCTGCAGTTCATATCCTGATAGGTGCACCGGATGAGAGAGATGATCTTTTCTGGTATTTCATAGTGTCTCAGTAGCTTCCATAGTGTCTCTCCATCTACACTGTCAAAGGCCTTTTCATAGTTGATGAAGTACAGCAAAAGATAACAGATCACAAAGGTCCTCAAGTTGTGAACCCTCTTCTTTGCTCCATGCAACTTGTCTCAGATTCTGAAAGGCAGGACTGTTACGGTATGCACAGACAACTCCACTGTGGTGCCTCAGCTGAAGAACCAAGGCGGGACTTATTCCAGGACCTTGAACAAACTGGGAATTTCGCTTGTCAGTCTGTGAAGATCTTCCTGCTGAGACACATCCCTGGCAAGCTGAATGTTCTTGTGGATTCTCTTTCCAGATCAAGTTCTCCCCCTGGAATAGATGTTGAAAAGGCCATGTTCAAGTCGATTTGCAGTGTCATAGGAACCTCTCAGATCAACGTATTTGCCACCAGGTGGAACAACCAGCTACCAGTCTTATATCTCCTATTCCAGACCCCTCAGTTTTTCCTGTGGATGCACTGGCAATCTCTTGGGACGGATGTTTGCATCCGTGTTTTTTTCCTCTCCCCTAAATCCAGCAGTGCTAAACAAAGTCTCTAGAGAGAAGTGTGAAGTATTATAGCTTATTCGCCCCCTAAAATAATTAACAGCTGGATCAAACTCCTTATCAGTCTGTGAGATCAGAATTACTGTCTCAGCCCAGGTCGAGGAGAAGGCACTAGGATCCCGTATCTTTCACTCTCTGTGCCAGCTACATATCAGAGGATACCTCTTGTCATACATTATCTGTCTTGAAAGTGTAGTACCAAACGGAAGATCTTTGCCAAATGTGGCAGTCTGGTCAGGGATTTCTCCCCTGGCTGCTGAAACTAAAGACTTTTTTGAGAACTTTCATAAAAAAGAGGTGAGTGTTATTAGGGGGTTCAGATCAGCCATAGCTAGAACCTTTAGACTCATGGTAAGTGACCCTGACATAAACATAATCCCTTCCTTTCAGAGTCAGCTGCACGTTGCCCATTAGACATGGTAAGAACCAGTAGGTGCCCCAAATGAGTTTATCACTGGGCCTGGAATAACTGGCCTCCAGTGACTTTGATCCATTAACCGATTGCTCTGTTAAGAACCTCTGATATATAAAATATGTTTTTCACTTATCTTCGCTTCTGTCTACAGAGTGAGTGAGGTTCATGCCCTCTCCAGGGACCCATGGTCCCTGAAGTGGCACAATGGTTGCTCAGTCAGACTCTCTACAATCCTTTCTCTCTTAGCCGAAACTGCAAAGCCCAAAGAGCAGCCCTTGATAAAAATCTTGCTTCCACTGGCCATTTCTTTGTCCAATCCCGGGCCAAGATGATCAAAGGTGGAGCAGGTTAACTGTCCAGTCATAGTGCTGAAGATGTACCTTCACAGGACACATTCAGCCTCCCAGTGCTCTTTTCTAGGGCATAGCATGGATAACACTACTATAAATCCCAGACAACAACCCTGGCTTAACCCGTTCACTGCTTGAAAATGTTACAAACAAAGGCTTTCCCAGTGCCAGGGAAATCTAATGATTTGGGGGTAATAATTAAAAAAAAATTCTAGCTCAGAAACTACAAAAGATATAACAATGAAATATATATGATTTTTGAAGGAAATTGAATGAAGATTTTGAATCTGGGCTTCTTTTGTTTTAATTTTGATAATAAAAAAATATTTAGGCATTTAGATGTGGATAGATTTTTTTGCACGATCAAAAACATAATATGTATTTACCACTACAGCTTCACATCCAAAAAAGAACACAAAGCAAAAAAGTTGAAAATAAAGTTTGTATTGTCACACTACACATGTAAATGAAAGTAAAACAGTTTAGAAGTCTATCAAGACGCTCACACTCTATGCAGGCAGGTCAGTCCACGACCACGCCCCCCTCTCCCCACCACGCCCCCTTGCTGGACTTCAACCCTCTCTTTCACTCCTCCTTTTCTCCTACCTTTCCCTCTGCCCCGTGTCACGCCGCGAGCAGGCCACGCTGCCCTCTCGCGCTGACTATCACATCACTGGCCACTGGCACGCAGTGCAGAGTACAATCTAGGCAAGCTCGTTCGACGCTGGCAAACCAGTCAGCTGAACACACACTGAGGTCACACAGTACGACACAATAACTGGCGAATACGGTCGGCAATTCCATCACAATCATCATCTCACCTTCATGCTCGAGTAAGTTGTTGAATAAAAGATTATTGTCTTTGTCAAAAATGATTAGCAGAGCCTGCTCAGCTGTGTAAATACGTTGATTTGGTCGCTACGCTTGTCGAAGGTTGCGCCGCCATCTTTGCAAGTGAGACGAAGTGCTGGCTGGTCATCCAGTCAGTGATGAGAATAAATGGGCTTTCCCCTCACACGTGGTCATTTGCATATCATTTTAATACTCCAGACATATAAGGCTTACTACGTACACTCTATTTAAGTCCGTTAATAGAAATAGTAACGAATGAAAATTCAAGAAAAATGCATGACGTCAGTGGACGGCCCATAGGCACTGGGAAAGCATTTTTACTTCGGCGTCAGCTGACGGCTTATAGGCACTCTTCGGGTTAAACAGATAATTCACCTGGCTTATGTATATGGCTAGAAACCACTTCCTTCCCCAGAGCAGATATACAGGCACTTAAAGTCCAGGATCCCTATGCTAGTTCCGCCCTCTGGAGGAGAACTGCAGTTGCTGACATTTGTCATGCAACAGGCTGGAAGTCTCAGACAGCCTTTGGCAGGTTTTACCTTCATGACATGACTGAAGATATGGAGGAACTTCACTGTTTTGTGGGAACAGTAGTTGTCCAGGTGGCCACACATTGGCCGTTTCTGTTTGATTCACCTTGTTAACACAGCACTTTCACTATATGCCATTTGCATTTTTTCTGCTATATGCTATTTGCACTTTTTCTGCGATGTTGCTTGGCACTTTGTTCAAGTTACAAGTTACCATTAGTTTTTGTGCACTTTTGTGTGCAAAAGGGTCCTTGAGGTGGCACTATGAGTATGGAAGGGTATCTGAAGTGGCACTGTCAGTATTCATTTTCCTAACACATCTTGGAAGGGGGTCTCCTCCTTTGCCTGATGCTGAGCTTGAGAATCTTTTTAACATGCCCTTATTTTTTGACACTTTGTGCCCTTATTTGAGGGAGAGCAGGGAATAAGCCTTTTCACCAACAGACTAAGCATGGAGACCATTGCACAAGGCTCTTAGTGGCCACTGACTCCAAATTCTAGGCTTGGGGAATTGTACAGGGATATTCTTATATGAGATCAGTGTCTCCCTCAATTGATGAGCATGCTCCCACCATCCTTTCCAATGTTCTGGAATTTTTTTTGGACAGGTATAATCAATAGATTTTTAATTCTAAAAGTAATTTTATGAAACACGTTCTTGTTGTAACACTAAAACATCTACCCACCTCCCTGCTTTGCTGGGAAAAGGTGTGAAACTGAGCTATTTGAAAATGTTTTGATGAAGTGAACTCAATAGGGGTGATAACTCTTCCTGACTAACTGTGTACGGAGGTGAGATTAGCTTCCTGATCTCCTAATTTTTTTTTTTTTTTTTTTTTTTTTTTGGGGGGGGGGAGATAAGATAAGATAAGATAATGTTGCTTATAGCCCAGCCGACCGCAAGGGGCCACATCAGGGCTGTCACCACGTTAAAATCAACTCACAAGTCATTAAAAAAAAACAAAAAAAAAAACCACCTTTCACACATCTCTTTATAAGACATCTTCTAGAAACGCACCAGAAACTTCGTTAAAAGTCTTTCATCCGTAAAATCTTAAATCAGATGAAAAATGTTAATCTCTCTCAAAAACTCAAAGATCACGTCAGGCGGAACATCCCTGAACAGGATTTTCATGGACTCTGCTGTAAAATGTATGTGTCTCACATCGTGCAAGTCCCAACACTCTAAAAGAATATGTTTCATTGTGAGTGGCACATGACATGGAATGCACCACGGACCTTCCTCATTCTTTAAAAGGTACGAATGGGTAAAATATGAATGGCCAGTGTGCAGCCGGCACAGAACTGTTTCTTCTTTACGGCCACCAGACGTAGATGGGAGGAACTCATTAAGGTTTGGACGGATCTGAAAGAGTTTGTTATCCGTCTGTGTGTTCCAATCCTCCTGCCAGAGGTCTCTCACATAATCATTAATTTTGGGTTTCAGATCTGAGCAAGGGATATAAATGTTGGACAGTTTCTCTCTTGTGGCATTCTTGGCTAAACGATCAACCATTTCGTTCCCTCCGATGCCAACATGACCAGGAACCCAAGCCAGAATAACGTTGTAACCATCCGCTTTCAACTTGCTAAAAAGTTCAAAGAAGTGTAAAAGTTCTGGATGCTGAAGGTTGCGGCCAGCTATGGCCTCCAAAGATGACAGTGAATCTGACAGAACCAGAAAGTCCCTCTTCTTAGAAAGTGAAATTATCTTTAATGCCAGAACCAGAGCAGTAATTTCAGCAGAATAGACAGAAGCATCTGAAGGTATATGCTTTAACAGTATCTGAGAAGGAGCACCAGGGCAATAGGCTGCACAGGCCACTCCATCTTCAGACTTGGAACCGTCAGTGAAAATTTTTTGATAAGACGGGAATTTTGAACAGAGGTCAGCATACAAGGCCTTGTATGCCAGAGAGCTGGTAGACTCTTTACGAAAAGCTGCAAGATCAAAACAAATCTCTGGTGTGGAAAAGGTCCACGGAGGCTGATCTGGAAACTTGGAAAAATCGGACACAACTCCTAGGTCTAGACCTGCATTCCGCACGTGAGGCTGCATACGAAGACCAAACGGCGGAATACAGTTAGGGTTGGTTTCGAATTTGCTTTGAAACTGGGGGTCAAAGACACAGTCATAGGCAGGATTCTGCGGTTCTGAGAACAGTCTGATATAGTAATTGAGAGACATTTTCAGCCTGCGGTTGGACAGTGAGGGTTCACCTGCCTCTGCGTACAGGCTGTACACAGAGGTAGTGCGGAATGCTCCAAGACAGAGACGAAGCCCTTGATGGTGAATAGGATCCAACAGTTTCAGATAAGAGGGTCTTGCAGAACCGTACACAGCACAACCATAGTCCAGTTTGGAACGGACCAGGGCTCTGTAGAGATGCAGCAAAGTTTTCTTATCAGCGCCCCAGTCAGTATGTGCTACGACCCGCAGAATATTCAGAGCTTTCTGGCAAGAGGTTTTGAGATTTTTAATGTGGCTGAGAAAGTTGAGTTTTTGATCAAAAATAACTCCAAGGAATTTGGCTTCTTTTACAGCTGGAATGGTGGACTTGTCCAGACGAATTTCAGGATCAGCAAAAAATTGACGAAAATTGTGAAAATGGATTGACTGAGTTTTGGTACGTGAGAAGGTAAACCCGTTTTCCTCGGCCCACTGCTGGATCTTGTTGACACAAAGTTGGAGTCGACGCTGTACGCTGGGGTAAGAAGCTCCAACTGCGTACAGCGCGAAGTCGTCAACGAACAGAGAGGACTCGGTGCCCTGGCTTACCGATTTTACAATGTCATTAATTTTAATGCTGAAAAGGGCAGGAGAAAGGATGCTCCCCTGAGGTACACCAAACTCCTGCCCATGGATGTCAGAAAGTGTGGTGCCAACACGCACCTGGAACTGTCGATCAGCCAAAAAATTCTGTATAAACAGAGGCAGGTGACCACGGAAACCAAGTCTGTGCAAGTCCAGAAGAATTCCTGATTTCCATGTGGTGTCATACGCTTTTTCGAGGTCGAAAAAGATAGCGACCACATGCTGTTTATTGACAAAGGCATTGCGGATGGTGGTTTCCAGACGGATTAGATGGTCGACTGTCGAGTGGTATTTCCGGAACCCGCACTGTTGACTGGCCAAAAGGCCATCGGTTTCCAGCTTCCACATCAGACGGGAGTTGACCATCTTCTCCATTAACTTACAGAGGCAGCTAGTCAGAGCTATTGGACGATAGTTGGAAGGGTTGGTAAGGTCCTTTCCAGGCTTTGGAATTGGAATGATCAGGGCTTTCCGCCAGGAGGGCGGAAAGTACCCTGTGGTCCAGATATGGTTGTATACTTTAAGAAGGGTCTGGAGACAGCTTTCTGGAAAACGTTTCAAAACCTGATAATGAATATCATCCAGACCAGGGCAGAATCAGTGCAGGTTTGCAAAGCTGATTTTAGTTCGCTGATTGAAAAAGGAAGATTGTACGCTTCAGAGTTATCTGATGTGAAATTGTATGAAGATTTCTCACTGATTTGTTTGTTTCTTAAAAAGGCAGCAGATTTATTTGAAGATGAGTTCTGTTGGATGGTGGAGGCCAACAGATCGGCAACAGCTTGTTTGTCAGTGATCAGAGCATCAGCAAGTTTCAGGTGATGAATGGAGGGGTTGGTGTTCTTCCCTTTGATTTTTCTGATGATGTTCCAGACTTTTTTCTTTGAAGTTTTAGATGTCAGCCCGGAGCAAAAGTTTCTCCAAGACTGACGTTTACTGATTTTGAACGTGTGTCTGGATTTGGCGCGGAGTTTCTGATGGGCTCGAGCGTTGGGACCCGAAGGCGTTGGTATACCTGACGCTGAGCCCGTTTGCGTACTTTTGAGATTTGTTGGCAGTCAGAATTAAACCAGGGTGTTTTGGGCATTTGGAGTTTGTCGGAAGACATTGGAATACAGGTTTTAGCACAGTTTATCACAGTAGTGGTCAGAGATTCAGCTGGGTCTGGACTCTGTAGAAAATCAATTTCCTGGAATTCTTTTGAATATTAGTTGCAAAAAGATCCCAGTTGGCCTTCTTATAATTAAGGTGTTGTGAGACAGAGGCGTTTTCAGTTAATATGGGTTGTAAAAGAACAGGGAAATGGTCACTTCCGTGTAGATCGTCATGGACAGACCACTCACAGTCCAGGACCAGCGAGGGGTCACAAATTGACAAATCTAAACACGAAAGTGAACCTGTGGAAGAGTGGAGGTAAGTTGGAGATCCATCGTTAAGACAACATAAATCAAAGTCAGAAAGGACATCCTCAAGAAGCAGACCTCTGGATGACGAACTGACACTACCCCAAAGAGGATTGTGACCATTAAAGTCACCCAACAGCAAAAAAGGTCGAGGAAGTTCTCCGATCAGACTGACAAGGTCCTGACGACAAACCGGGACAGAAGGTGGCAGATACAGTGAGCAGATTGTAACAGTCTTGTGGAGAGTGACTCTCGCAGCTACAGCCTGAAGGGAGGTAGTCAGAGCGACAGGACTAAACAGCAAAGTTTTGTGTAAAAGAAGGGCAACACCGCCTGACAGTCCCAATGTGGATGGTTGTGCAGGTTTAGAAAGAATATTAAAGCCAGTAAGAGTGAAGGTCTTCTGGCTTTGAATTTTAGTTTCTTGAAGAGCCACGACGGAAGGTTTTACTGTTTGACACAGAAGCTGCAGCTCCTCAAAATTTGAATTTAGGCCACGGATATTCCAATGGATTAATTTACTACTATCCATGGTGCAGAGGATGAACAGGAGAGAAGTCAGGTCATCTCCTCATCATCGTCTGCGTTCAGTGGAGCAAATTTATTGCTTAGTTTCACTGGACTGTTTGGGTCTTCAGACCTGCTGGCAGACTTGCCCACAGGTGAAGAAGGTCTGGATTTTGGAGATGGTGGAGGTTTCTTCCTCATCTCCACCATCTCCACACTTGGTTGAACTCCCTTGCCCGCACGGGCACTGCTCGAGGAAGTTCGAGGCGGGAGGCCTGGCTTTTTCATCTGCCAAGCAGCAGATGGAGTAGACTGCTGGGCAGTCTGAGGGGTGGCGGATTGTTTGCCTCCACCAGGGGCACCCACTTTGGGTTGGGAGGTGGTGGACTTGCTTCCACCCGAGCTTAACGGTCTTCCTTGTAATGTCTTTGAGAAAATAAATTCATCAGTCTGGCAGCAGACTGAACAGGTCGTTACTTTCTTTATTGCTGAAGCATATGAAGACGCTGTTGGCGTCTGACTGCCAACAACCTGCTTACGTGCCTCAAAAAATGAGATCTTCTTTTCTGTTTTAACTTTCTGAATGTTGGACTCCTGGATCCAGACAGGGCAGTTGCGTGAAGAGGAGGGGTGGTCGCCACCGCAGTTTGCGCAATGAGCCGGGTCTTTACATGGCCCATCATGGGTTGCCTTGCAACACACACCACACACCTCCTCCCCAGAACAGCGATCTCTGACATGGCCAAATTTCTGGCATCT
This sequence comes from Conus canariensis, assembly GCA_033310375.1. Lineage (NCBI taxonomy): Eukaryota > Metazoa > Mollusca > Gastropoda > Neogastropoda > Conidae > Conus > Conus canariensis. Next base: position 32,261,958 of record CM065720.1, read on the forward strand.
GAAACACCTCAACGGGGATGGGACATACAATTGCACACGGACATTTAGGTACCCTACTTTAATGACCTGAGGCAGCACAGGGTTGCAGAATGTCAGAAAGAGGGTGTTGGTGGGCACTCTTTCTGCACCTTTTTTGACTGTCACCCTATGCACCTCTGTCACACCTTGGGATGCAAGTTCTGTCTTGATCTCCACTTCCGAGACACCTTTCAAATCCGGGCACCGAATAACTCCCTTGGATGAATTCAATTGCTTATGGGGAGTCACCCGAATCTCTGTCCACGAGCTTTTTTGCCTTGAACAGCTGTTCCGATTGTTTTTTTTACCTGCACTGGACGAGGAATGATCCGTTCCGTAGTCTTTTCACGGACTGAGGGTCACCCGCTAGACCTTGGAAGCCCTTCTGGATCGCGAAAGGACTCAGAGCTGAAATCGGCTTTTCCTGCTCCGTCCCTTCTATCACGAGCCAGGAAGCCCAGAAACCTGTCCTCTCTCTTATCTCTATATCCGAGTCACTGTCCGATTCGAAATCCCCTGAAATAGGGGCTGCTGCCTTCCTCTTCTTTTTGGGGGGATGATTTTTGAAAAAGCCACGTTTAGTTTAATTATATTTCGTCTCTCCCTTACCCACCCACCTTGGAGTCCAACTAAGGGGCCAGGGCCAAGAAATCACTGTCTTGACCCCTTCCAGGCTTCAGGAGAGATATACGACAAACAGAACGCCACTACCCCTATCCCCCCTGATCATGCTCAACTCCCGGGAACAGAGAGCCAAGCACTGCAGGGGTTAACTTGGCCAGCGGGAGAACTGCCTGTCTTGACCCAGCCCCAAGAAGGGGAAGCCGACTGATACACCCGGGCCAGAGTGTACCCCCTGTCTAGGAGAGGTCCGAGCCAAAGTGATGTGTTGAGGGCGTTGGCCCTCTCAATCACCAGGATCTCATCCCCCTCTGTCACAGGTCGCACCGCACGGCAAACGCGGCGGATCTTAAGAAGACCACAGAGAGAAAAGGAGTGTGGAAAAGAAGACTTGAAGGGGAGACGAAGATAGAAAAGAGCCAAATAAGAAAGGCAGAAAACAAGAAAAGGAGAAAGGCGGGTTACTATTAGTCAGGATCCTCACCTTTAGCCTATCTGACATGGGAAGCCCTACCAGGGGCATCAACTCCTTACCACGTTATGCTTAGGCCAGACAGCATCTTGACTTCTCAGGCCTAGAAGCAGTTTTAAAAAACCAGCCTATCTTCAAGTATTGATGCCCCCGCCAGCAAAGCCTAAGGGATCACAGGACCACGCAAGCCCTCCGACCACGGCAAGGTTGCAACCCCCGGAGGGGGGGGGGGGGGGGGGGGGAGAATCCTATGATACAATGTTTTTCCACGCAAAGTGGGGATAAGGCACTTGCATGGAAAGTATTTCATAAATCTACTTTAAGTAGCAAAATTCCTCCTTAAAAAAAAAAAAAGGACTTAACGCTGCTGGCCAAACCACACCTCACGTGAAAGTTTGACATATCCTTGTGTTTGGTTGAAGTTGACAGATCAGGTCCAGTAAAAAACTGTAACATCCTTATGATGGGATGAAACACGACAGATCAGGTCATCAGACTGTAGAATCCTTGTAATGGGATGGGCAGACAGATTAGGTCTGGTAAAAGACTGTCACATCCCTGTGATGGGATGAAACAGACAGATCAGGTCATCAGTGAGGTCTGTCACATCCCTGTGATGGGATGAAACAGACAGATCGGGTCATCAGTGAGGTCTGTCACATCCCTGTGATGGGATGAAACAGACAGATCGGGTCATCAGTGAGGCCTGTCACATCCCTGTGATGGGATGAAACAGACAGATCGGGTCATCAGTGAGGTCTGTCACATCCCTGTGATGGGATGAAACAGACAGATCGGGTCATCAGTGAGGCCTGTCACATCCCTGTGATGGGATGAAACAGACAGATCGGGTCATCAGTGAGGCCTGTCACATCCCTGTGATGGGATGAAACAGACAGATCAGGTCATCAGTGAGGCCTGTCACATCCTTGTGATGGGATGAAACAGACAGATCAGGTCATCAGTGAGGCCTGTCACATCCCTGTGATGGGATGAAACAGACAGATCAGGTCATCAGTGAGGCCTGTCACATCCCTGTGATGGGATGAAACAGACAGATCAGGTCATCAGTGAGGTCTGTCACATCCCTGTGATGGGATGAAACAGACAGATCAGGTCATCAGTGAGGCCTGTCACATCCCTGTGATGGGATGAAACAGACAGATCAGGTCATCAGTGAGGCCTGTCACATCCCTGTGATGGGATGAAACAGACAGATCAGGTCATCAGTGAGGCCTGTCACATCCCTGTGATAGGATGAAACAGACAGATCAGGTCATCAGTGAGGCCTGTCACATCCTTGAGGATGGGGAAAAAACCAGATCACCAGCGAGGGTATGTAATATCTTTTTGATGAGAAGAGGCAGACAGACCAGACCCTTAGCGAGTAGCAGATGGATCAGCTTGTCATGCATACTGTGTATGACATCCTCTTTCAAATGGTACAGTATCCCTTTATTCAGCTGTCAGCTGGACCAGATATACTTTCAAACACTACCCCAGTGACTGGCTTTCTATCTAAGCACTCTCATCTGCTTTTAGTCGGCTTCAGCAATCAAGGAATAGCAGATTACCCAAGTCTGTACAATGTTAGCAGTATGCACACTAGAATAACCCCCATTACAGTTAAGATGATAAAGCTTATGTAAGAGACTACCAACGCACTAGTCAACTTTCAAGGGAGATGAGTTCCTGCATCTGAACAATTTTAATTATATGTTCACTTGAACTATCCCATCAAATTCAAGGCGAGAGAGATAACCTGCATCAGCTCATTGCTTGCTACATAAACTATGCCATCAGGTTCAGGGTGAGAGACATTACCTGCATCAGTACAGGCCACACAATGCAGAGAGCCACATGCCACGTCGATCACTTTTTTCCCCTGCAGAGCTGACACTCGCCGAGGCCGCCGCACATGATCATCGGTACCATGACCCAGCCGATGATAGTCGCCTTTTCCCCTGTAGAAATCAATACCAACAAGCTGGGAAATCATACACTTAACCACTAACACGATACAAAGCACTGCTTAATGCGGAACTATAAATGGGAGGGGAACCTTGCACACAGAAAAAGAAAAGAACAAAAATATTACAAAAACAGAAATGGGTATCTTTTATCATAGTCCCTGTTTTTTTTAAGTCTACTGTTTCATGTCAAACACTATGCAAACTACAGTTTGTTTACTCCATTCAACAACACAAAAACATCAATGAAAGTGTGCTAAGCTACCAGCCCATTACAGAACTCTATGCTTTTTTCTTTCATTTTCCATGGCCAAAAGCCTCTTTTCAGTCTTGACACATAGATCTCAACTTCATGGTGATCTCAGTTCTGCTGTTCTGTAAAGATCCATGCCTGTGGTAATTTTGTGTCAAAGCTGTCAGAGCCAGTCGACACACACACTATTGTTGGAGGGAAGTGCTCTTAGCCTCCACTCTACAGCTGGCTGGCTCACCAACTGTGCAATTACTAGATAAGAGATAATGTTGCTTATAGCCCAGTCGACCGCAAAGGGCCATATCAGGGCTGTCACCACATTAAAATCAACTCACAAGTCATTCACTCACACAATTCTTTAAAATACATCTTCTAAAAACCTATCCGAAAGTTTGTTAAAACAAAAACTTTCCACTGTAAAACCTCAGATCCGATGAAAAATGTTAATCTCTTTCAAGAACTCAAAGATTGCATCAGGCTCTGAACAAGGTTTTCATGGAATCTACTGTAAAATGTTTGTGTCTCACATCATGCAAGTCCCAACACTCTAAAAGAACATGTTTCATTGTGAGTGGCACATGACATGGAATGCACCATGGAGCTTCTTCACTCTTTAAAAGGTATGAATGGGTAAAATACGAATGGCCGGTGTGCATCCGGCATAGAACTGTTTCTTCTTTACGACCACCAGACGGAGATGAGAGGAACTCCTTTAGGTTTGGACGGATCTGAAAGAGTTTGTTATCTGTCTGTGTATTCCAATCCTCCTGCCAGAGGAGACACAATCATTAATTTGGGGTTTCAGATCTGAGCAGGGGATAGATATGTTTTGACAGTTTCTCTGTTGTGGCATTCTTGGCCAAACGATCAACCATTTCATTCCCTCCTATGCCAACATGACCAGGAACCCAAGCTAGAATAATGTTGTAACCATCCGCTTTCAACTTGGTAAAAAGTTAAAAAAAGTGTAAAAGTTTGGGATTCTGAAGGTTGCGACCAGCTATGACCTCCAAAGCTGACAGCGAATCTGACAAAACCAGAAAGTCCTTCTTTGCTGATTGAGAGCTTATCTTCAATGCCAGAACCATAGCTGTAAGTTCAGCAGAATAAACAGAAGCATCTGAAGGAATATGTTCCAACAATATTTGAGAAGAAGCACCAGGGCAATAGGCTGCACAGGCCACTCCATCTTCAGACTTGGAACCGTTGGTGAAAATTTTCTGATAGGATGGGAATTTCGAACAGAAGTCAGCATACAATGCCTTGTATGCCAGAGAGCTGGTAGATTCTTTGTGAAAAGCTGCAAGATCAAAACGAATCTCTGGTGTGAAAAAGGTCCATGGAGGCTGATCTGGAAACTTGGAAAAATCGGACACAACTCCTAGGTCTAGACCTGCATTCTGCGTGTGAGGCTGCATACGAAGACCAAACGGCGGAATACAGTTAGGGTTGTTTTCGAATTTGCTTTGAAACTGAGGGTCAAAGACACAGTCATAAGCAGGGTTCTCTGGTTCAGTGAGGGTTCACCTGCCTCAGCGTACAAGCTGTAAACAGGGGTGGTGCGGAATGCTCCAAGACAGAGACGAAGTCCTTGATGGTGGATAGGGTCCAAGAGTTTTAGGTAAGACAGTCTTGCAGAGCCGTACACAGCACAACCATAGTCCAGTTTGGAGCGGACCAGGGCTCTGTAGAGGTGCAGCAAAGTTTTCTTATCAGCGCCCCAGTCAGTGTGTACTACGACCCGCAGAATATTCAGAGCTTTCTGGCAAGAAGTTTTGAGGTTTTTAATGTGGCTGAGAAAGTTGAGTTTTTGGTCAAAAATAACTCCTAGGAATTTGGCCTCTTTGACAGCTGGAATGGGAGATTTCCCTATTTGAATTTTAGGATCTGCAAACAACTGATGAAAATCATAGAAGTGAATGCACTGTGTCTTTTTAGGAGAAAAAGTGAAGCTGTTTTCATCCGCCCAATGATGAATTTTATCCACACAAAGCTGGAGCCTGCGCTGGACACTCGGGTACAAGCTTCCAGTTGCACAGACAGCAAAATCATCCACAAACAATGAGCAGTCTGAACCCTGTTGAACTGACTTGAAAATGTTGTTGATCTTGATGCTAAAGAGGGCAGGAGACAGTATGCTCCCTTGTGGAACACCCAACTCCTGCTCATGAACATCAGAGAGAGTGGTACCAACCCGGACCTGAAACTGTCGTTCTGCCAAAAATTTTTGAATAAAAGGTGGAAGATGACCCCGAAAACCAAGATCATGGAGATCATGAAGTATCCCAGATCTCCAGGTGGTATCGTAGGCCTTCTCCAAGTCGTAGGAAATTGCCACTGCGTGTTGTTTGTTTAGAAAGGCGTTCCAAAGCGTAGATTCCAGACGGATCAAATGGTCAACTGTAGTTCGATGTTTGCGGAAACCATACTGTAAACCATACCAGAAGGCCATCTGTTTCGAGTTTCCACGTGAGTCTAGCATTGACCATTTTCTCCACCAGTTTGCAGACACAGCTGGTCAAAGCTATCGGACGGTAGTTTGATGGGTTAGAAAAATCTTTTCCAGGTTTGGGAAAAGGAATGATGAGGGATTTTCGCCAAGAAGGTGGAAAGAATCCAGTAGTCCGTACATGGTTGTATACATGTAGCAGGATGTTCAGACCTTTCTGCAGAAGATGTTTCAAAAGTTTATAATGGATTTCATCTATACCCGGAGAGGAATTGCTGCAGGAAAGTAAGGCAGATTTCAATTCGTTTAAAGTGAAAGGAAGATTGTAGTCTTCCATGTTGTCTGACAAAAAGTTGCAGGGTGATTTTTCTTTGAGGGCTTTGTTTTTGACAAAACTGGCTGATTTGTTAGAAGACGAGGAATTCTTTTCAATGGTTGAAGCAAGCAGATTAGCAACTGCTTTTTTCTCTGTTATCAAAGATTCAGAAAACTTGAGATGGTTCACAGTGGGGCAGGTGTTCTTCCCTTTAATTTTCTTGATGATTTTCCACACTTTTTTCCGTGATGTTTTGGATGTGAGACTTGAGCAAAACTGTTTCCAAGATAAACGTTTACTGGTTTTATAAATGTGTTAGGATTTGGCCCTCAGTTTCTGATGCGCTCGGATGCTGGGCATTGAAGGTCTGCAGGAGACCCGACGTTGAGCTCTTTTGCAGGTTTTGTTGATTTCCTTGCATTCAGAGTTGAACCAAGGAACTTTTGGCATTAGGGGCTTCTTGGAAGATGTGGGGATGGTTGACTTTGCGCAATTCAGTATGAAATCTGAAAGACTTCCTGCCGGATCTTCACTTTGCAGGATCTTGTCCTCTTCCAGATCCCTAAGAAACCTAGCGGCAAAGAGGTCCCAATCTGCTTTGTTAAAACTGAGGTGTTCTGGTAAAGACTCACTCTCTGCATTTGTATACCGAAGCAACATAGGAAAGTGGTTGCTACCATGCAGGTCCTCATCAACTTCTGAATCCCAAAAAGACTCAGAGCAGAAATAGGCTTTTCCTGCTCTGTCCCTTCAACCACAAGCCAGGAAGCCCAAAAACCTGTCCTCTGTCTCGTCTCCATATCCGAGTCACTGTCTGAATCCATAGGACTGGAAATGGGGTCCACTGCCTTCCTCTTCTTTATGGGGGGTGTGATTTTGGATAACGCCATGTTGTATAAGTATAAAATTCGTCTCTCCCGTACCCACCCACCATGGAGTCCAACTAAGGGGCCAGGGCCAACAAATTATTGTCTTGACCCCTTCCAGGTTTCAGGAGAGATATACAACAGACAGAAACCTACCAACCCTATCCTCCCTGATCATGCCCAACTCCCGGGAACAGAGAGCTGAGCACTGCAGGGGTTACCTTGGCCAGCCGGAGAACTGCCTGTTTTGACCCAGCCCCATGAAGGGGAAGCCGACTGATACACCCGGGCCAGAGTGTACCCCCTGTCTAGGAGAGGTCCGAGCCAAAGTGATGTGTTGAGGGCGCTGGCCCTCTCAATCACCAGGATCTCATTCCCCTCCATCACAGGTCACACTGCACGGCAAACGCGGCGGATCTTAAGAAGACCACAGAGAAAAAGAGTGTGGAAAAGAAGACTTGAAGGGGAGACGAAGATAGAAAAGAGCCAAATAAGAAAGGCAGAAAACAAGAAAAGGAGAAAGGCGGGTTACTATTAGTCAGGATCCTCACCCTTAGCCTATCTGACATGACAGGGGCATCAACTCCTTACCACGTTGTGCTTAGGCCAGATAGCATCCTGACTTTTCAGGCCTAGAAGCATTGTAAAGAAAACCAGCCTATTGTCAAGTATTGATGCCCCCGCCAGCAAAGCCTAAGGGATCACAGGACCACGCAAGCCCTCCGACCACGGCAAGGTTGCAACCCCCGGAGGGTCTTATGTTTGTTTGTTTTTATCCTGATATTATGGTGATGTTCTGCACCACGTGGGAATAAGGCATTTTTTGGACATGCAAGAACGAGAAAAAGCACTGAAGTTGGGACAGCAGTTACAAATGAAGTGAAACTTGTCAAGAACAGGCACTGACCAGGTGTAGACAGCCCCGGACTTGGTGAGAGCAACAGAGAACTGTGAGCCACACTCCACCTTGCCCACTCCCAGGCCCTGCAGGAAATCAATCTTCATGGGGATCTTACAGCCGTCGCTGCCCCCACGCCCTGCACACACACACATCACATTATAGTAAGTAACACATGTTCACAGAAATAATTTTACAGCTGTCTGCTACCATGCCCTGCACACACACATCACAATATAGTAAGTTACACATGTTCACGGAGATAATTACAGCTGTCTCTTTTCCCACACCTTGAATACAACACACATATAACATTACATTAACCCGTTCCCTGCCTGGAACGAGTGCTGCTCATAGTGAAAACCAAAAATCGCTACGCCCATATACGAGTACGCCTCGTAGTAACTTCATCACGGAAAGCAGAAAAATCTACTTGGGAGACGACCCTGTAAAATGTTTCCACCTCTCCTACTGATGTCAAGGTACGGCCCCTTTCCCTTCAAGTGACCGGCCAACTAACCACATGATATGCAAATTGCGAGTTGAGAGGTAACAGCTGATAAGCATATTCAAGATGGCAGCTCAACCTAGCACTTCGTTGATGCGTCCCGTTTTCAAGCGTTACACTGCGCTTAATGTTTTAGATGACGTTCTAAATGATAAAGATAGTGATGAAGAAGACCTTTGAGGATCGGATCCTGATACTAGCGATAGGGAGGAGATGGATGGGAATCAGCACCATCCACTTTTATCACAGATGCGTGCTGGTGATGACGTGGCTTCATTGTTCTTTCCACAAGACAGCAGTAAAGAAAGCGCCGTTAGCGTGGGTGACGAAACGGAAATAGCCGAACCCGTGCCATCAACGAGCACTGCACCCCCTCCTATGACGACGGGATGTGGTCATGGACGTGGTACGGGCTCAGAACGACGGTGAGGGTCCCGTGGAAGCAGCCGGGGGTGTGGCATGGGGCGTGGTCAGCAACTGCTGATCAAAGAATGGCGAGAAAGAGGTGCACAGCCCTTCAACCTTGCTGTTGTTTTCACTGGGAATCCTGGTCTGAAAGTCAACTGAGCCAATTTTCGGCTGTACAAAGTTCCAGTCTTCAGTTCCTTCATGACCAGAAACCGATCTCAGGCAAGTAGCTCTATTTTTCTTTTGTTGTCGTTTCTTTTGTTTTTTTTTTACTACTCGATTCTTCATTCCTCGACTATTTATTTTCTGTATTTCTCTTCTTTGCCCTATTTCCTACTGAAATCACAATCATGGCAAATAATGACTGTATGGATAGGTGGGAATGTGTGTGTGTGTGTGTGTGTGTGTTGTGTGTGTGTGTGTGTGTGTGTGTGTGTGTGTGTGTGTGAACATGCTAACTGGGAAACAAGCAGCCAACAGATTTGCAGATTTGTACGCAAATGAGAGCAACATCCCAGTCTGCCCCAGTAAACAAAGAGAAGCACGGAGACAGCAAAAAGAACAACACGAAACAAAACCAAAGCGGAACCCATGAGGCAGCCCATCAAACTTGCAGAACTTAGATCTGCTTTAAAGAAGTTGAAGGCAAGGAAATCGCCAGGACCGGATGGCATTGGCAATGAAATGCTGTTACACCTTGGCATTGCAGCAGTGAACAAACTCCTCATGGTCTTTAACCTCAGCTAGGAAGAAGGAAAACTACTGCAAACCTGGTGCGAGGCAATCATGATACCCATCCTGAAGAAACGGATGGATCCCAGAAAGCCTTCTAGTTACCGCCCAATCAACCGGACCAGCTGTATTGTGAAGAGCATGGACAGAATTGTGAATGAGCGCCTCTGATGGTACCTGGAATCAACTAACCTCTTTGCATCAAAACAAGCTGGATTCCGCCAATTCTGCTCCACTGAAGACCAAGCTACTTATTTGTCTCAAGAAATTGAGGACGTTTTTCAGGAACAAAAGCTGGTCTTTGTCACCTGGATCAACTTCCAAAAAGCATTCAACAAAGTCTGGATGGAAGCACTACTTGTAAAACTGCTGAGGAATGGAGTCACTGAGAGTATGTCCAAGTGAATCAAATCCTACCTCTACAACCGTAAAGCAAGTGTCTCTCTAGACAGAACACATAGGAAGAACATTCAGCTGCATCATGGTGTCCCACAGGTGGGAGTTCTATCCCCAACCCTCTTCCTGCTTTTCATCAACAACCTTGTGTCTGAGATGCCTAAGGGAATCAAGACAGCACACTATGCCGATGACCTGGTGATATATGCAAGGAAGACCATGCATCACCTACCATATGCAACAAGCAGTAAATCGGCTAAACAGCTGGGCAGAGAAATGGTGCATTACCATCACCAAGTACAAGTATTCCATGACCCTCTCCACCTTGTCTACAAAACAGAAAGCTGTTGCCATCACTCTTGGGGAAACTCAGCTGAAGGAGGATGAAGCAGGCGTCACTTTGACAGAAGGGTGACCTGGAAGCCACACATCGCTAAAGTAGAGGCAAAGGCTACAAGGAAGCTGGCAATTCTACACACGTTGGCAGGCACCACTTGGGGAGCTAATGAGAGAATACTGAAAACTATCTACCAGGGTTCAGTCAGACCACATCTTGAATATGGCTCCACAACCTGGTCAACTTGCTCAAAGACAACCCAGCAAACACTGGATAAGGTCCAAAATCAGGCCCTACGCATTATCACCGGAGCAATGAGGTCAATGCCCATCAAGACTGGAGTGACTTACAGGCATCCAACCTTTGAATCAGTGGAGAAAAGCCAAGATAATGATGCAGGCAAGAAAATTTCAAAGTCTCCCTGATCATCCAATGAAAAGAAAAGTGGATGGCTTTACCAAAAATCGTTTGAAAAGGAGCAGTTTCGTCCATGAGAGCAAAAGACTGTCTCGACAGTATCAAGACAAACTGCCAAATGACATACTGCCCTTCTGCCCCTCAAACACTCCAGAACTCTGGGCATCAGACCAGTCCGAAATCAGGGTCTCCATCACTGTCCCTTATCTCATCCCTGGGGATGGACAGGACCGGAAAATAAAACAGACCCTCACTCTTGCCATGATTGCTGAACGTTACCATCAGGAGGTGTGGATTCACGTTTATACCGATGGGTCAGCAACTAGTGCCATGGCAGACGGAGGAGCAAGCATCCTTGCCAAATTCCCCAGTGGAGAGACCACAGCTTGCAGTGTTGCCACAGTATAGCACTGCACAAACTACAGAGCAGAAGAACAAGCCCTTCTGCAGGCTGCCTCCATCATCCTGAACACAGACAGTGATACCCGTCAGGTTGTCTTCCTATCTGACGCCCTCTCTGTCCTGCAGGCATTTCAGAGCAGCAAACTCACAAGCCTCAGCGAAGCACTGCAGAAAGTTGCTACTGACAGAAGAGTGGTGCTCCAGTGGATTCCAGCCAATGAGTTAGCTGATCACATGGCAAGGGAGGGCGCTCAAGGGGAGCAGTATAACAACAGCATCACTTACAGCGAGAGGCGAATCATCATCCGGACTATCACACCCAGGATACCCACAGATGACTATCATCTGTTGTCCAGAAAGCAACAAAGTGTCCTGGTGAGGCTCCAAACTGGGCACAACAGACTTAACAGTCACTTGTGCTGAAAGCTCAAGGTGGTGCCTTCTCCAGTCTGTCCTTGTGGGCAGGGAGAGCAGTCAGTGGAACATGTGCTCCAAAAATGCCCATTACATGAACAGACAAGGAGAGAGGTGTGGCCAACAGAAACAGCTCTAATGATGAAGCTCTGTGGCAGTCTACAAGAGGTGGAGAAAATGGCACTATTCATCTCATGGGCCGTAGTGACTGTGTATGCAAAGAAGAACTCTCTCTACAGGTAAAAGCCAATATACACAGCCCTGAAGAAGGCATCAACCTCACTCTCTCTACAGGCAGACGCCAATGTAACAAAAACAAAAAAAGAAGAAGAAAATTTTTGAGAGTGAGGTTCCCACAAGAGCAATTGGCACATGCCTTGAAATCACTGGAGTTCTGATAGTCTAAAACCAGTGGTAGACTCCAATTGGGGCACTGAATGGTTCCTATTGTTCGCAATAATTAGTGTGACACAAACTTGCAAAGGAAGGAATCATGGCTAATGTCAAGGTTTCTCACCATGACTTTGAAGATTTAGTAATAGCTGACCTTCATTTTCATGAAAGTCCTCAAAAAAAAAAAAAAGCCACATCATCACTTTCTGCAGCCGTGGGAGAAATCCCAATCTGAATGCACCCTTTTGCAAAGACCTTCCATTTCTTGTCAAATATTTTCAAGGCTGACAGTCTTTGACTAGCCATGATTGTTTCCATGCACGAAGGGTGTCCACAACTCTCTGTAGAGTAGTATCACTTGATATGTAGCTGGCTTGGAGAGAGAGACATGGAGTGCGTGTGCAAGCTTCCTCAAACTGGGACTGTGACTGCAAGTCCAGATTCTCAGCATGGGAATCTTTACCAACAGCCCTAGTAGGAGGTTGATCCAACTCTGCGTCCAATTTTGGTGGCAAAAGAGGATTACCAGGCACTTCTCTCCACACACTTTTGCGCTTTCTTTTCTTTTGTTTTTTTTCTTTCATTTTTTTCTAGGACTGCTGGAAAAAGGAGAGAGAGAGAGATGAAACACGCAGGTGAATATCCCTACTCATGAGATCACAAGCATCTCCACAGCGAAAGCTCAGGGGTCTTGAACACAAGATACAAAGACCCACCTGGTAGCAAACAGGTCAATGTGAAAGGTTCCCAGAATCTGAATGTTGACTTGAGCACAGCCTTGTTCAACATTCATTTTGAGGGGAGAACCTGGCCTCCCTGGAAAGAAACTCCACAAGAATGTTCAGCTTGCCATGAATATGTCTCCCAAGCTAAAAGATCTTCACAGACTGACAGAACAGGCGAAGAGACATTGCAAAGTAAGTCCGGGCCTGGGAGTGAGTCCACCCTGACTCTTCATATAAGCCACCACAGTGGAATTAACTGTGCACACCGTAACTGTCTTGAAGGTCTTTAGCAGGATCCTATTGAACAGGATGAAGGACATCGTCGACCCACACCTCCAAGACCAGCAGGCTGGCTTCCGAAAAGACTGTTTGTGCACGGACCAGATCGCAATGCTGCGCATCATCCTGGAACAGTCCCAAGAGTGGAATGCCTCCCTCTACGTTAACTTCCTAAATTACAAGAAAGCCTTTGACAGCGTAGACAGAGAGACTCTATGGAAACAGCGAAGCTCACCAACATCATCAGGAACTCATACGAGGGACTCACCTGCAGGGTAGTCCATGGACATCAGGTCTCTGATGCTTTTCAAGTCCGAACAGGGGTCAGACAGGGATGTTTGCTGTCTCCGTTTCTTTTCCTGCTCGCCACTGACTGGGTCATGAGGATATCCACAGCACAGAGGCGGAATGGCATCCAATGGACTCTCTGGTCACAGTTGGATGACCTGGACTTTGCTGACGACCTAGCTCTACTCTCGCACACCCAGCAACAGATGCAAGAAAAGACCAGCATCATGGCAGAGAATTCATCCAGGCTGGGTCGTTCAGATCCATCAAAGGAAGAGCAAGGTCCTGAAAGTAAATGCCACCAGTACATCCCCCATCACACTTGAAGGCGAAGCAATAGAAGAGGTGGACAGTTTCACCTTCCTCAGCAGCATCGTTGACACACAAGGAGGGACAGACGCAGACATGAAGACCAGAATCAAGAAGGCTAGAGTAGCTTTCCTGCAGCTCAAGAATGTCTGGGGTTCAAGAGATCTGTCAGTCAACACCAAGATCAGGCTCTTCAACTCCAACGTGAAGTCAGTCCTGCTATATGGAGCCGAGACGTGGAGAACCACCATAACATTGACCAAGAGGATCCAGACATTCATCAACAATTGCTGAGACAAATCCTCCACATACGGTGGCCTGACAAGATCAGCAATGAAGAACTATGGCAGCAGACAAGACAGAAGCCGGCGGGAGCTGATATCCAACAACGCCGCTGGAGGTGGATTGGCCACACTCTGCGTAAGCCAGCCACTAACACCATGAGACAAGCCCTCAGGTGGAACCCCCAGGGAAAAAGGAAGAGAGGCCGGCTGATAAACATATGGTGATGTGACCTGGATGCAGATGCCAAGAAGATGGGCCACACATAGGGGCAGCTGGAGAGACTGCCCCAGGACGAGACAGCTGGAGGGATCTTGTCGGTGGCCTATGTCCCAGTGGGGGCAATGGGCATAACTAACTAAACTAACTAACCATAACTGTCTTGCCTTCCTGCAGCTGAGATCAGTTGAGGAATGAGGAAGATTGTTTAAAACTTGAGGGTGTTTATATAGTCTGATGCTTCCTGCTGTTACCAAGTATTGCTGACCTCCAGGAAGAGGGGAAAAAGGTGTGCTCTCCAGCCTAACTTGCTCATGTTGGCACGAATGGTGTACGACAAAGGAGGCAGAAACAGTGGCACCCTAGATTTAAACCAAGCCAAGTCAAGCCAAGGCTAGAGGGCAAACATGGCAGTCTGGGTCAAGGGAGGCAAGACATCCCAATTAGAAGAAAAGTGATCCCAGGCATAGCTCCGAGTCCACTGAAGAAGATGGAGACAACCTATAGGGACGAGCTCTGCTGCAGCAAAGACTAGTTGGATTTGTGTCCAAAGACTGCGAGGAGACACAGACTGAGACTGAAGAAGAAACTGAGCATAGGATTGGATCTTTTCCAGCCTGGCATCCGAGAGGCCCCAGAGTGGAGAGGGGCTGTTAAAGAGTTGCAACATCCTTGGAAAGAATCTCCAGACCCTATTTTCTTTGGAGATGAATGTATGAGTCATTGAACTGGCCTATGTCTCACTGCAGAAATGACTGTGTCCATCATACCTGTTAAAACCAAAAGTGAACAGGACACCTTTGAAGGAAATGGCCCTTCCCAGATGGGCAAAGTGAAAGCAATTCTGAGAAGACCTGTGAATGGGAATATGGAAATATACATCCTAGAAGTCAAGCCTTATGGCCCAATTTCTAGACAGCATGGAAATGCACAGCCTTTGGACTGTCTTCATGATAAACATCAGTGGAGAGAGAAAATAGACTCAGCAGGCTGAGGTCTATCACAGGCCTCCATCTGCCATTTTTCTTGGGAACAAAGAAAAGAACTGCAAACAAATCCCACTGGACCATGAAAAGGTACCTCTGAAACTGCACCCTTTTGAAGGAGGGAATCAACCTCTTTGAAAAAAATTGAAGTCTACTAGACCTGATGGCATCTTGACCAAAGCTAGAGAAGGCGGGGGAAAAGGAATCCTGAGGCCTTCAGTAATCATAGAGAGAATCCACTTGTACAAACTGACAGCCTTCCATAGAGGGAGGAAGACTGAGAAACGATTAATAATGGAAATGTCTCAAGAGGACAAAGACAGCTGCATCTTCCAGCCCTCGCCCAGGATCGAACATTACTGGAGAAGCAAACACTCCCCATCTACCTTCCCTCCTCCTTTTTAAAAAAACAATTCTCTCTTCTCTTCTTTTATTCTTCATTCTCTCTGTCCCTCTCTTCAATTCCTCCTTACCTTCCATTCTCCCCTTTTATTCTTAATAATGATTAACTCTTTCATTCCTACTTTTCTATGACCCATTACTTCCTCTTGTTCCTATATTCTTATAATACGAGTATTCCCTTCATTCCTGGATTTAGAGAAAAAAAGAAGAAGTGTAAAGTGAGAGCTGCCACGTACGCAGTAGCATACCGGCCAGATTAGAGCGGCAACCACTTTCCCAGGCTTTAGGGGCCATCTGGCATCCATTCCATTCATAAACACTGCCCCGCAAGCCACCCGGTCATGATGTGTACCGATGATGCGAGTCGCGTGAAGTTCAAAGCGTTTACCGCGAGAACCGATTTCCCGGGCTGCAGGAAGGAAAGGAGGGATTTTATGCTGCCCAGTTTTCTGGGCTGCAGGAAGGAAGGGTACGATTTCTGCAAACCGGAAAACCGGGTTGTAGGGATGAAAGAGTTAAAACAATTTTTTTTCAATCTCTCTCTTCTCTTTTTGAAACTCTTGAAGGCGACAGGAAGACTGGGCTAGACTGAACACCAATATCAAAAGGAAGGGAAAGGGAGACAAAAAAAAACTGAGCCAAAAATGACCATGGGGAGAAGAAAAGCCCAGGAAATGCCAAAGATTCTGAAACTTCGGTAAGGCACAAAACATCTTACAGACTTCATCCAAGATAGTCTTCTAAGGATGCACAAGAGTTAAAAACTTCAGAAATAACACGGACGAGAAAAGATCATGTACCAAAAGGCAAGAATGCCGAAAAGTAAAAAAAAAAAAAAAAAAAAGGAACTTGACTGCATGGTTTGACTAGTGTGCGCAAAAACTTTGGTGTGGGCTCAGACACACCACATGCATAATCAAAGGAGTGCCCCCTCTGATGGACAACTGCTCCAGATAAATTGCCAAGAGGGGAAACCTGAAAACGGCAATGAGTAATACAACGAATGACAAAAGTGCAGAACTTTCTTGTATGCCAAGACAGAAACTTTGTCAGACATAATAACCTTGAAAATAACAAAGGCAAAGACCAAGAAAAAACAACATCTTCTCACAGGCATACAGTTTAACAAGTGAACAACTGTGTTACTGACCTACAGGCACATGATATCATTATATCAAAGAAACATCAACAACTACCCAGAGGCATAAGATCTAAAAAAAAATAAATAAATAAAAAAACATCAGTGACACCTACCTACTGGTGCACAGTGTAGAAACAACATGGATGCCTATTCAGAAGCACATAATCTAATGTCAAAGAAAATACTTCTAAACCTATCGAGGCAGATGATATAGCATATTGAAAAAAGAAGAAAGAAAACCGGCTTTGACACTTACCAAGTTTCCCATAGTCCCCGTCACCCCAGGACCAGACTATATCATCATCAGTGATGCATAAGGTCTGTGCGTCACCACTGCCACAGGCAATATCTGTGACTCGGTGATTCTTCAAAGCTTCCACCTATCATCACATACAGACTTCCTGGTGAGTAATCTGGTTGCCCTAAACACCAACTCAATTCATCTCCTTTCATGTCAATTATTTCACATGTTTTTTTTTTCCCTCATTCTTACCTATCCAAACAAACACTTTATCCCCACTTGGTGTGAAATAGTGCATATCATCATGATAAAAAAGTAACATACAAAACTGGGAGAATAGGGACCTAAAACACACAAAACTGGGAAAGTAGGGAATAACCTCGCCTTCATTCCTAGTTAACAAACAAAAGTGATCACCCTTAACGAGTTCACTTCATCAAAACATACTCGAACTAGCTCAGTTGTCTGTTTTTCCTTGGTGGAGGAACATGCCTCTTACTGCTCTCCAGTTTTCAGACTTCACTGCTTTCGACTTAAGGGATTCCTAAAAATGCTTGTTCAAGCTACATTCCTTTCAGACAGAAAGGCTCCTTTCCTTCGGTTTTGCAAGGAGAGATTTTGGCTGATAATTCCCATGAAATATGGTCTGTCTCCGTATCTTTGCAACAGTTGAATCTGCCATCATTTGCTTTGGTTTCTTCCAAGCAGACTTTTAAACCACCCACTACTTTGACAGCTTCTATGTATCTGTTCTACTTGTCAATATGCATGAGACCTGCATCTCCTCTTCTGGCTGTTCTCCTTTCTCTCCTTGTAACTCGTACTTAAGTTCAGTATTCATTTCATCCTCCATGACTGCCAGGCAGTGTCAACTAGAGAGTTGGCCATCTCTCCCAGCAGTACTCATGCCACAGTTGTATGGAAATCAGTGGAGATGGGCCAGCATCTGACCCCCCCCCCTCCCCCCCCTAACACACACACACACCCTGTTCTGCTTCACTCGCTCAACCCCTCAACATCTCATAGTAAAAGAAGAGCGGTTGGGGAATGTCCTTTGGTGGAGTTGTGCTATTCTGCATGCCCCTGACAAGACTGAGGGCTGGGCAGAATCCTGTGTGTGGCAGATTCAACAGTGGACTCTGCAGCTTAAGGACAAACCCTGGTAGATCCTGGTTGGGAGGCATGGACATTCTCTGACTGTCAGCATACAGGTATGTAGGCATGGACATTCTCTGATTGTCAGCATACAGGTATGTTCAGTGAGAGTGCTGAAGAACATGTCTATGATGAAGAAAAAAATTTCTGTGACAATTATGATTTTGATGTTTCCTTATCGAATTATAAGTTTTCTCTAAGGCTGACATAATGTGAAGTGGACACATGAAGTATACGTCACAACACTGTTGACTTCTATGTTAAAGATGTATTTGGAAATGATGGCATTTCGGTGCTGGTGAGAACTATGATTTCCAATAGCTGGTCTGTCGTCTCAGTCACTTACTCCAACTCCTTCCCCTCCAGTTTCAATCCTTCTCCTCCTCCTCTTCAGGAGGTGCATTTGAAGGTGTCTTTTTTTTTGTTTTTTAAGTTACCCTGTCTCACCAAGCTTCATGCTCTGTTTTGGTGTACTAGAAAGTTTTGGTGTACTAGAAAGTTCCGCTCTTACTAAAACCTTCAAATTCTTAGGAAGAGACCTTGATATCAGCCATGTTTCTTTCCAAGGAGTTAGTTGCTCATTGCCTGTTAAGAATGTAAAGATCCAGTTGGTGCCCTAAATGGGAGCTCCCACTACTCCTGGAGTATCTGGCCCCCAATGACCGAGCTATTTGCCATTGCTGTATTGAGAGTCTCACTCTTCAGACTTGTTTTTTCATCACTTTGGCTTCTGCCTGTAGAATAAAAAAACTTTAGAGGCCATTTTCTTAAAATGGCTGTCAGCACAGTAAACCACTTCAAATGACCGTAACTTTTTTTTTATGCCCTCCACCACCCTCCGCCTTCACTATTTTCTTTTTAATCTTTTGTTTCTTTTGTTTTTCTCTCTTCCAATTCTTTCTTTTTTCTTTTTTTTGTTTTTGTTTTGTTTTGTTTGTTTGTTGGGTTTTTTTTTTTTTTTTTTGTAAAGGCAGTCTTTTATTTTGTTTTGATTTTTTCCTCTTACTTATCTATTTGTTTGAATTTCTACAAGGGACATTTGTGGCGAACGTTTAGTATTATTTTATGGTATAAAAGAGTCTGGGTTTCTGTTTGACTTAATGTATGGTGTTTTGACTCATTCATTCCGTTTGTTATTCTCTTGTCTCCGTGCCTCATACGCTCGCTCTTGTATAACAATGTATGTATTTTCACCATAACTTTCTCATTTTTTGCCCTACAGCATTCATTTTCATATCAAATTAATGAAAAAAAGCCTGTAGATTTTAAGTATATGTATCTATATCTCAAAACTTTTTAAAAAATCGAGTTAAGACTGGTTTTGTGGTTGAAGGTCACATAGACCATTTGCATTTTTAACACCATGTTAACTTAGCATTTATTTCAAGTTAAACTGGTGTTTAGGTGATTTGGATGCTAAAGGGTCTTTGAAAGGTACTGTGTATTTGAAAGGGTATTTGAAGTGGTACTATCAGTACTTTCCTAGTATGTCTTGTAAGAGGGTCTTCTCCTTTTGCTGATGCTGTGATTGTGAAATTCTTTATCTGTGAAATGTGCTTACTTCTTGTCATTTTGTGTCTTTCTTTGAGGGAGAGCAGGAACTAAGTCTTTCACTCTAAGCTTGAAGATCATCATGTTGGATCCTTAAAGGCTACTGTTGCTGGGCTTTTGGGTTGAGGAACTTACAGGGGCATTCTTGTGTGAGCTCAATGTCTCTCTGATTATGTGTGTATGCTTCCAGCCATCTTTTTTGATATTCTAGCATTTGTTTGGATAGGTATGTATGAGAAAAAGGAATTTAACTTCTACTAGTTTTACAATACACTAACCTATCCAAACACGATGGTGCATCCACCCATCCACTTTGTTGGGAAAAGGTGCAAAAACTGAGCTAGTTTGAAAATATTATGACGAAGTGAACTCACTAAGTGTTATCACTCTTGCTGGATATCTAGAAATGGAGATGAGGTTAGCTCACTGCTCTTTCAACTTTTAGTTGTTTTTTTTTTCTTTTTTTTTTTTCTTTGGGGGGGGGGGGGGGGGGGGGGGGGATCCTGATGATATAGTGATGTTCCATGCGAAGTGTGGATAAGACATTTGTTTGAACTGGTAAGAATTTCGTAAAACTACTTTTAACAGTAAAATGCCTATTTTTATATCGTTTTGTTTTCCTTGCCTTATGTTTGTTGAATACTGAGACATTGAGGGGTGTGTGAGTGTGATCATATCAATGTATACATGCATGTATCTGTGAGTGTGTGTGTGTGTGTGTGTGTGTGTGTGTGTGTGTGTGTGTGTGTGTGTGTGTGTGCTGGTTTGACCTTGTCCATGCAATACACATAAACAGAAGTTTCCTTGCGTGAGGTTACCAAAACCAAAATATGTGATCCTAGCAGTGACTTATGATTTGTTGATGAAATGTGAGATGTCTAATCCAGATCCTACAGTTTAAGCAAGAAATAGTATGTTTGTTCATTTCTTTTCTTTTTTCACTTTTGACAACTGAACTCTGTGTTTATTTGAAACATGTAATGATATGCAGTATAAGGAATTAACATATTAAACAAAATCTCTACATTTAAATCAGTTCCACTACAAACATAACTGACCAGCTTGGGTCGTGGCTGATCTTCACTGTCTCCATGCCCCAAACGACCATAGCGACCTTTGCCCCATGTGTATAGCTCTCCAGCTGCTGTGATGCAAGCACTGTGAGCACCTCCTGCGGCAATGTCCATCACCTCACGTCCACGCAGTGATTCGATCACACGGGGTCGGTCACATGGGCTTAATGTCAAACCGAAGAAGGAATAATCAATCATTACAATGAAAATACAGGACAGATCAATATTTTCCATAGCTACATTCAATGTCTGAAGTGGCAAAAGGATAAATGAGAGGGAAGCTGGACACACTTACTTCTCATCGCTGGAATGTTCCTGACTATTTCATTTCTATCAACAGACTTTGTTAACCTTAGGAAAGAACACAGAAAAGGCGACCAAAAAACTATATGCTGAGCAGATGACCTCCGTGATTCCATGGCTAAAACTTTCTTCCAAACTCAGCCCTATCCCCACCAGTTTGTGAATACCTAACTCCTCTGCACCAACCCCCTTTTTTGTGCTTCTTGAGACCGCCCTCACTCTGTCATTCCCTCTCTGTCCTCTCCCACCCCCACCACCACAATCCCTCAAGTCTCCCCTCTTTACACATATAATCCTGCTAATTGATATGAGCTACCTCACCTTCTGTTGCCATGTCCCAGTTTGCCATCCTCCCCTTCACCCAGGAGTACACTTCCCCATCAGCTGACAGCGCCAGGCAGTGCTTGCCTCCAGAGTTCACGGCCACCTTCTTGATGAACACATGTTGGATGGACTCCAGGAGGGTTGGGGTGGCCACCGACTCTGTTCCTCCAATACCAAGCCGCCCCCTGCTCCGTACCCTGTTCCATATACCTGGAATAAACACAGCAGTAGAGCTAACGTCATTGTTTCTTTCAAGCTAAGGCATCTTACTTTTTATATTGGTCTCTTTCAACCTATTTTGAAGATCAAAGGTTGCTTTGACTACAACTGGATTATGATGAACTGGTGTGAAAATGGCAGCTGTCCATAAAAGATTCAATGTTTAAAGCACTACTCTATAACAGCATATTATTTCATTCTTAAATGAACACAACACAAATATGCATTGCTGTATTTTCACTCTCCCTTTTAACATGTACACCATTGTACTCACCTAACATACCAACATCTAAATAATCTAATAAATAATCAAAAAAAGGCAAAAAACAACAAATAAAGGAAACTGACAAACGGAACAGACCTTGCCATCAGCAGTGACTGCAAACAGTGTCTGCTCTCCTCCGATCAGCTGAACAGGTCGCAGACTGGCCAGTGATTCACAGCCGATGGGCAGTTTGACCTTTGCTCCCTCGACGCCGCCTAACTGGCCTCGGTGGTTGTGACCCCATACCCAAATCTGTCCGCTGCCTCCCCATGACAGGGTCCAGTCATCAGGCTTCCTGCACGCCGACACCTCAGACATGAGGGTAACCATGGTGACACAGACATGACATCAAACATGGTCTATGTGGGAAAACAGCAGATGACAAGAGATGGTTAACCATGGTAACATGGACATGTGGATAAACATGGTGACAAGGACATGTGAGTAATCAAGGTGGCATGGACATGGGAGTAATCATGGTGACATGGACATGGGAGCAATCACGGTGACAAGGACATGTGGTCATCAAGGTGACATGGACATGGGAATAATCTTGGTGACAAGGACATGGGAGTAATCATGGTGACAAGGACATGTGGTCATCAAGGTGACAAGGACATGGGAGTAATCATGGTGACAAGGACATGAGAGTAATGGTGACAAGGACACGTGGTCATCAAGGTGACATGGACATCGGAGTAATCATGGTGACATGGACATGGGAGTAATCATGGTGACAAGGACATGTGGTCATCAAGGTGACATGGACATGGGAGTAATCATGGTGACAAGGACATGGGAGTAATCATGGTGACAAGGACATGGGAGTAATCATGGTGACATGGACATGGGAGTAATCATGGTGACAAGGACATGTGGTCATCAAGGTGACATGGACATGGGAGTAATCATGGTGACAAGGACATGGGAGTAATCATGGTGACAATGACATGGGAGTAATCATGGTGACAAGGACATGGGAGTAATCATGGTGACATGGACATGTGGTCATCAAGGTGACATGGACATGGGAGTAATCATGGTGACAAGGACATGTGGTCATCAAGGTGACATGGACATGGGAGTAATCATGGTGACAAGGACATGGGAGTAATCATGGTG
Source organism: Conus canariensis (assembly GCA_033310375.1). Taxonomy (NCBI): domain Eukaryota; kingdom Metazoa; phylum Mollusca; class Gastropoda; order Neogastropoda; family Conidae; genus Conus; species Conus canariensis. Next base: position 32,284,712 of record CM065720.1, read on the forward strand.
ACATGGACATGTGGTCATCAAGGTGACATGGACATGGGAATAATCATGGTGACAAGGACATGAGAGTAATCACGGTGACAAGGACATGTGGTCATCAAGGTGACATGGACATGGGAGTAATCATGGTGACATGGACATGGGAGTAATCACGGTGACATGGACATGAGAGTAATGGTGACACGGACATGTGGTCATCAAGGTGACATGGACATGGGAGTAATCATGGTGACAAGGACATGTGGTCATCAAGGTGACATGAACATGAGAGTAATCATGGTGACAAGGACATGGGAGTAATCATGGTGACAAGGACACATGAATAGCCACAGTAATATATAAATGTAGGTAGGCAGTGGATGACAAAGAGGTGCAGTAACTGTGGTGACATGGATATATGGGCAACCAATGTGACATGTACATGGGAGAAATCATGGTGGCAGGGACATGGGAGTAGCCATGGCAGTATCTGTCCTAGGGGCAGAATGATCAGAAGGTTCCTCATGGATAAAATCTTGTTTTACTCCTGACCATTTTTCACAAAAAAGTGTGCCATAATTTTTTTTGGTGTGTGTGTGTGTGTGTGTGTGTGTGTGTGTGTGTGGACTGGCCAGTGATAGTTCTTAGTGGACAGAATGACAAGGTTTTCTGGCTGTAATTTTTGCAAACTTATCCCAGAAGCAGATTTGGAACATCAGGTATTCCTTGCAGCTGACCATATCATAACAGAGATTTTGCAGGTGTCAGTCATCACAAAATCCCTACATAAATCCACTGTAAAAGTAAAGCAATGCAGTTGCCTATGTCACAGATCTGGGGACTCCTCATGTGGATTTGTTCGCAACTAGATGGAACAACCAAATTCTAGTGTTTGTGTCTCACCTTAGCTGTGGATGCTTTGTCGATATTGTGGTAAAGGATGATAGAGATAAATGTCTCTGTTCAGAGAGCTATCACTAGATATACGAAGGGGATGGAGAGAGAGAGAGAGATGTGGGATCAGCATGCTATCTCCGCGTCTGTGGCTGAATCAGATGATCCTTCAAAGAGGAGAGGGTGTTTGGTAAAGATTCAATGCCCATCTTGTGCTGAAATGAATGAAGATAAGCGACTGCTCATTCATTTTGTTGTCTGAGTGTTTCCTATCTTGCCTGAATAAGACCTAAGAGGTCGAAACGCGTAGTGTTTTGTCTTGTGGTTCGTTTGTCTATGTTTTCTTGGCGGTTTGCTATTAATTGCATTTAAAATTAGGTAAATGATGTTTGCATATGTGATTCCCCCATCTCCCCTCTTTCCAGCAGTCCTAAAGAAGGCATCCAAGGAGAAGTGCCTACTGATTCTGATTTCAATTGGAAGTGGTCAAAGAACTGGATAAACCTGCTGATTTCCCTGCTTGTGATTGTTCCCAGGGCTCCCCATGACACGCAGAATGCGCGTCATTCATGCACTAGAACTCTATTTCACCCCCTAGAATTGTGTTTCAAGTGTGAGCTTCACCCTTTAAAATTAAAATCTGGAGGTGGAATCACCCTCTAAGATTTCGTTGAACGCGTCTGCTGTTTGTTCAAGCTGGCCTGTGCTCTGCATGACCGCAAGTTCTCAGAACCGACCGCAGTAAAATAGCCTCGCTTCTTGCGTTGAGCGTGTCTGTGTTGCCCATTCGCACAACGAGACCACGAAGTCTTGACCAACAGGCTGCAATAAAAATAGCTGCGTGTCATCGCTTTAGTTTAGATGCGTGTTTTTCATTGGTCAATTATCTGGCTCCTAAGAGAATGCTGGCACTGTCTCATTCAAAGAGTCTGGCTTCTCTTTTTCTGCGACCGGCGAAGATGGCGTCTCTACTTCACCAGTGGTTGAAACGAAAACCAAATCCTGTCAACAATACAGAGGAAGACAGTGGCAGTAAACGAAAAAAATCTAAAACTGAGGAGAAGACGACAGATCAGAAGATCGTAAAGAATCATGGAACTTTTAGAAAAGCATGGGTTCAAGAGTTTCCATGGCTCAAATTAGACTCGGTATACACTCCGCCAAAAATGATCTGCACAGTGTGCACGGCGGCAAGCCAGAAATCGACTTCCAATCTGTACAAGCAAAATCTGTTTGTTGCGGCAAGTCTTAATAAAATCACCCTCTAAAGTTTGAAAGTGAGGGTGAAAATACCCTCTAGAATTTCAGATAGGGGGTGAACCCACCCTCTTCACCAGCAGTTGAGGGGAGCCCTGGTCCCAATCACCCTCCCCTCTTTGAAGGATCTTCTGATTCAACCACAGACACGGAGATTGCATGCTGATCCCACATCTCTCTCTCCATCCCATTCTTATATCTGGTGATAGCTCTCTGAACAGAGACGTTTCCGCCCTTTATGTGAGGTGAAGATCATGACTGGCCAAAGACAATCCATTTTGAACGTGTATGATATGATAATATGTGGAGAATTTTTGCCAAATTGTGCTTGTAATCTGGTATCTCTCTGGCCGAGTTCACAATTAAGGATATCACCCATTTTTGAGAAGATCTTCAGATCTCTGGAAGGAAAGCCAGTACTTTGAGGGGTTTCAGATCCGCTATTGTTAAGAACTTCTGTCTTATGGGCAGAGACATTGACCTTAGCCACAATTTCTTTTTGTCCAAACTGATTTCATACGTTGCACTGGGCTCCCTTAACTAAGTAGGTGTCCTAAATGGAGCTTTCCCTTAGTCCCGAGGTATCTGGCAATGGAGCACTTCAAGCCAATCACTGAGTGCTCTGTCGGGAATCACACTCCGAAAACATGCCTTTTGATTACCCTGAATTCTGCATGCAGGGTCAGTGAGATTCATGCCCTCTCCTGGGATCCACGATCCCTGTGATGGCATAATGATGGCTCAGTATCCCTGTCCCTGTGCCCGACTTTACAAGCTAAACCATCTAGCATGAAGAGAGGCCTCTGATGATTAACCTTGCCTCCAGTGGCCCCTTCTTCATCTGGTACCAGGCCCAGGTGTTCAAAGGTGGAGCAGGTTAAGTGTCCTGTCAGAGGGCTGAAGGTTTTTCTTCAGAAGACAGACTCCCATGATTCATGCCTATGGTGTGGGAGACTTGGTGCCACTGTAAGACCCCAGACGATAAGTTCCTAGCTTAGACAGGCTTATGTCTTTGGTTAGAAAACCTCTTCCCCCAGAGACGATATCTGGGCACATGAAGTCTAGGCTCTATCCACCAGTTACTCCCCTGGCAGAACATTTTGGTGGTTATCGACAATCAACGGTTGGGTAGCAGGCTGGAAGATGATGACCACCTTTGGCAAGTTCAATCTCAGAGATATGGCTGAAGACATGGAGGCTCTGGAGTTTTTGGGTGGAGTAGTTGTGACAGACAAAGCCACCTTTCCCAAATAACTATTCTCATTTTTATGAAAATAAGATGCAAGGTTTTAAAAAAGTCAAAAAGAACTATTATGAAAAGCAAGTTCTTCATTTGTATAAAGTCAGATAGCCTTGGTTTTGGAACCTGCCAAATGCTAACATGCAGCCAACTAGGGTGACCTAACTCCCGATATTCTCATTCTCCAATTGGATGAGATAGAAAGCCCACGATAAACGTCACAGTTCCGTAATTCCCTGACCTATGCTTCACAGCTATTTGTTTTGTCAGAGCACTATTCATTCAAGTGCTTTTATCGATTTCTACTGGTTGCTTTTCCATTCATTATGGCATCACAACCAAGCATTTCAGGCACTTGGCCTCACCATACATTTACCACAGATCAGGTGCTGGAAATATTGAACAGACTGTCAGCTGATCTTGATTCAGATGAAGAACACCCAGATGGTGATCATTATGGGGTAGGGAGAGTTTGCCTGAATCAGTACAAAGTGAGGCTGACCCTGTTGGATACTGCCAAGTGTAAGGAGGCAAGGCACAAGCCAGTGTGCTGTGAGCCAGTGTGTTGTTGGCTTTGAACCAACTAGCAGTGACACTGAAAGCAGTGTGAGACAGCTGAAAGTGTAATACTGAGGGGGCGAGCAACACGAAGAGCTCAGAGACAAAGAGCTGCAAGCACAGCTGGCTTGCAACAGTGACAAGGCCAAAGGGGGCGTGGCTGAGTGACATGTGTCGGTGGTGGGCAGCAACAGCAATCTGGGCCAGCCAGAGATGAGTGAATGGGAATTATATGACAAGCTTGACTCATATGCCCCAGGAAAATGGCTACCCAGGTTCCAGAGACCAGCAGGCAAGTGAATGACTTTGTTTTCATTTGTTTTCATGTGTGTGTGTGTGTGTGTGTGTGTGTGTGTGTGTGTGTGTGTGTGTGTGTGTGTGTTGTGTGTGTGTGTGTTTGTTCCCTTTTTCTTTGTTTCATATGTGTACCAGTGGGGCATAAGGAGTGTGTGCGTGAGAGAGAGAGAGAGAGAGAGAGAGAGAGGAGAGATAGATAGAAGAGAGAGAGAGAGAGAGAGAGACTGCTTTTCTGCATCACTTCATAGGTCATATATGGGGAGTTTGTATTATACTCCCTGTTTGGCTAGTATACTTACCATGTCAGACCATAGCATTCCACGGCAGTTAGTCAGCTCTGCCAGGCCGAGATTTTTTGTGGCTAATGCAGTAATAAGACCATCATGTGACGCCCACACTACTTCCGCCAGGGAAGAAGCCGGTGTAAACTTCCTGTTCCTCATTCAACGAGGCCTATGCGCAAGGTAACCCCGAGAACCATAGCGCTAGCGGGGAAGGTAGGGTGGGCATTAGAGTCTGACATGGTAAGTATACTAGCCAAACAGGGAGTATAATACAAACTCCCCATTTTGGCGTCATATACTTTACCATGTCAGACCATAGCAGAATTCAAAGGAATCGGAGGAGGGTTTAGTGCCCTAATGGTTCTTGGGGTTAGCAGAGTAATAGACATGGCTGCGTTAGCCGCAAAAGAAGTCCCTAGAACCATCAGCCCTGGTCATGCGGACATCCCTAAAATAAGGCTTGTGAAGGGATTTTCCGGATGCCAGTAAGCTGCCTCCAGGATGTGGTGCAAGAGGACAGAGCGCTGGATCGCTGTGGAAGTGTCCAGCGCCCTGCCCTCATGGGCCCGGGGAGATAAGACGGGGAGATCCTTATACGCCTGGGCGTAGGCCGATCTGCCCATCTTGGAAGCATCTAGAGAGGACTGGGAGGAGCGCCTGGGGCGCGGGGTTCCCAGTAGCCCCGAATGGAGCCAGCCGAGAGCCTAACGAAGAAGATAGGAGAGATAGGAACTACCTATCTGAAAATTGGAAGGCCAGATGGAGGAACAGAGTTGAGCACAGGAGGCCATCTCTCCCTTGGAAAAGGGCTCACCCTGTGGGGGATTGGGAATGGAGGGAAGGTGTATGGAGGCCAGACCAGGGAGGGTGAGCAACCTTGGGCCTGAACACTGTTCCCCACTGGGCTGAGGGTTAGCCTGCTGAGCGTCCCTTCAGTGAGGAGGAGGGGCCCCGCTATGTGTGTCGAACAGAGGGTGAATCCCCGCACGACAACAGTGGAGGGGGGCCTCTATTCGGAGGGAGAGGCTGAGGGAGCGAGCCCCCTTCCCCCACCCCCACCCCCCCTTTTGTTGACATAACAAGGCACCGAATTGTCCGTGGGTAGGAGAACAAGTCGGTGCGAGACCTGGGGTTGGAAGGGGGCAGGGCAAGCCTGCCGGCTTCCACTTCAGGACGTTGATGTGGAGACGGGCCGACTGAGCGTCCCACACTCCCGAGGTATGAGGGTTCTCAAAGAGGGGAACAGCCCGATTTGGAGGGGTAGTGTAGAGGCGGAGGGAGCGAGCCCCGTCCGCTTGAAAAGACAGGAACACGAACGCGCGTGTATTTAAGATACTGAGCCATGCGCTTTTTGTGGCCATAGTCAGCATGAGTGTGTGGTTTTTGAGCCCATAGATGCCAAATGAGGCGATCTTTCGCACACAGAACATAGAACATAATGCTGTTTTGGGGATCCTTAGCAACCAGTACTGCTTATCTTGACCAAAGATCCTGAAATGCACACTTTCCTGACATGTCGATTGCCTGAGCACCGACGGGAAAATGGCGGATGTAAGTATCGCGTCTTCACGCAAAACGAGACTATGCAAAACTAGGACGAGTGCTGCATTCCAGCTGATGACAACACAGTCCAACCTACAAGCAGAGGAAGTCCTGCAGATTGCTGTAGGGCTGTGCAGCAAACCGGAGTTGGAGGACTACTGGCCAATCAACTGGCTTACCAAGATACAGTTTGGGATTGTCATGTCTAGAAACAGATATGAAAAGCTCAATTGCTTCCTGCATTTCAATGACAACCGTCAGCTGAAGTTTTTGATTCATACTGGGAGAGAGACGTTCACTTTTGATAATCTCAATGCTGGGGACTTTACAGTCACAGAACAGGTAATTCTCAAGGTCCTGGAAAATCTGCATGACACAAGCCATATTGGTATACAGATTCATTTTATACTTCACCAAATGTCATCAGACAGCTGAAGACCTACAACATCGGTCATTGTGGAACTGTGAGGCCAGGCCACACGAATATGCCTCCACACTTCAATAGCTATGAGATGCCACTACAGAAGGGGGATGACCCAGTATTACACCGTCATTGCGGCTTGTCCTGTCCCCTTCCTTTCATCTGTCCATTCACACAACACCATCGACAAGACGATGAAGTCTGTAAGGCATACTGGTGGGTAACATCAGCTTGAGAAGCTGGTCATTGCCAAGGACTACAACCAGAACATGGGTGGTGTTGACTTGACGGACCAGCTGTTGGAGACATAGGCCTACCCTCACAAAGTCTTCAAATGGTATAATGCAGTCTACCACCACCATTGAAAGGTTGCCGTAACAACGGCTACATCATCTACAAGAAGACAATTCCCAGACCTCACCTTCCAGCCAGGGTTTTCATGGAGAAGGTCACTGATGGGCTGTTGAAAAACTACAGGCCTTTAATTCAGACCCAAGGCCAGAGGGAGACGTCCAGACCGGTACACTTGATGGAGCAACATTTTTTTTTAAAAAATATACATGACGGCAGCCATCCTGACTGCACAGTCTGCAGCTCCAGGACACGAAGAGGGTGGAAGAGAGTGCAGAACAGTTTTTAGTATAAAACTTGTGAGCTGCCCATGTGCCCCACTCTCTGCTTTGAACTTTATCACACAAGGAAAGATTACCAGAGGGCCACTGGCCAGCTGATCCATGGGCTGAACTAATGCCTTGAAGTTTGTCCAGTCATCATGTACATAGCATAGATAGTAGGAATAGTGTCATTTGTAGCTGTAAAATACTTTTTTTTTTTGTCATTCTGTCTGAAAACTGAACCCTGGACATGCCCACAAATTTGATCCTTTCTTGTCTATTGTGCACTGCTACTGGAGTATGTGGATTTATGGCTGTTTTTTTTTTTTCTTCATTTTTCTGTTGGATAATACATACTTCCTGGTCTTCACTTGGTGAGTGGAGCATTTTTCCTTCATTGCTGAGTGTTTGTTGGCATGCTTCCTTCTTTTTTATGTTAAGAAAGATAACATTCATTTTTTTAATTTTGCTTTTTTCTTGCACTTGAAATTACTAAAAATTTGAAATTGCTGTTGATGAAATAAGAATCTTTTTATAAAAATGGCTTGTGATGGGGATTTATGCAGAACAGAAAGTCTGGCGGTGAAAGGGTTAAGAGTCTTCTCTTTTTTTTCTGATTCTGTTTGTGATTTTTCTTTTCTTCCTTATTTGCTTACTTCTTGTCTAGTGAAATCTTTGAGGGAGAGCATGGACTAAGCACTTCACCTCAAGACTATCGAAGGAAACCTTTCTTTAAGGCCTATTGTGCCTCTGGTGCCTTTTTTTTTGGTTGGGAACTGTACAGGGACATTGTCATGTGGATCAATGTCTCTCTCGTCAGGTGAGCATGCTCCCACCATCCTTTTTGATATTCAGGCATTTACAGTTTGGACAAGCAAATAAGAAGAAAAGGAAATTGAATACTAAAACTAAGTTTTACAATATACTTGCCTGTCCAAACACTAAGGCGCCCTCCCACTTCCTCGATTAGTCAGATACGAAAACTGAACTTGTTTAAATATTGTACAATGTTGTGGACTCACTAATGGCAATACTCTTGCTGGCTAATCTAGCAATTGAGGCAAAGTTAGCTCCCTACACTCCCAATTTTTGGCCGATTGGATGGACAGGGATAAGATTTTTGTTTTGAACAGGTCAATACCTTATAAAACTACTTTTAGTAGTAAAATACCTTTTCTGGCTAAAATTAATCAAGTGGTGCAGGTAGACACAGACACACACATGCATTGTCTTTCTCGCTCTGTGTCTTTCTTACAAACACACACACACCCACACACACATGAGCACACACACACACATACATGCGTACACACATGCAAAATCTGTTGGGCATTATGGATAGTGTGTCTATTCACCTCTCTTATCTCAAGAATCACAAACAATTGTTTTTTCCACATGTTAAGCCATTATAATAGGTAACAGACAGTAAACATTTAGCATATGACAGCCCTAAAGTCTCTCTCCTGTTGAACTATTCTGAAAAGTAGCTGTGAGCATGATATTTAGTTAATGAGTGTCTACATGTCTGCCACCCGTTGAGCCACTGCATTGGTGCAGCTGACAGAAAGACATTATGCTAATAAATGCCCCCCATGTCTCACCTAATGAATCACTGTAATACTTAACTGACTGTCTTTTAGCTAATGACTACCCCAATTTCTCTCACCTGTTGAGCCACTGCAGCAGCTGTTCGTCCTGCTCCAGCTTGAATACTTTGTGGTCCTGATGCTCCTGACTGCCTGACTCTCCATCACTGGCGATGTCCAGGATCTTCTTACCCACCTCCTCCATGAACTGGGCAGGAAGTGGCGACCTCATCATGATGGATGCAGCTACACGAGCCGCACTGCAGTAGCGGCGAAACCATGCCCACTTATGAGCTTCCGCACAACAAGGGAGATTATCCAGGCCAAGATCGCAGGCCAAAGCCACCAGCACCTACGACACAAAACAAGCTCCACAGATTTGGAGTCTTTTTCTCCTCCAATGAGCTTGATAAATGTGTGAAGTTTTAACACTTTTTCACTTCAAACATGTTCTGTTATGATCACAACTCTTGAAAAAAGCTAAAGCACAGTGCTAGAAACTATCATGCTGTGTGTTTTACTGCATCTACCTTGTGTGCTTTACACAAACACCGCAGCATTGTAATACAGGTTTTGTAAGCAAACTCCATCAGGAAGATCAAACAGGCCTTGATTTTTTTGTTCTTGTCATAGTTAGTTTTCACTGTTACATTAATCAGTCTACTTCTTGAAAGTAAGCTTTTGAAAGGATGTTTTATGAAGTATATCTGGATCTTTCTTCACACATATGTATCAAAACACTGACAAACCAAGATAGGTACTGATTCAAGTGTGTTTACCTTGATAAAGGGGCTGTGCACTGAATGTTTACCTTGAAGACAGGGACTGTGAATCAGGTGTTTACTCTGAATAAGGGACTGTGCATCAGGTATTCATCTTGGAGTAGTGGCTGTGCATCATGTATTTACCTTGAAGAAGGGGTTGAGCACTAGTTGTTTACCTTGAAGAAGGACCTGTGCATGGAATGTTTACCTTAAAGAAGAGGCTGTGCATCAGGTATTTACCTTTATGGATCTGTACTTCAGATGTTTATCCTCAAGAATCTGTTCACCTTGAAGGAGGACCTGTGCATGGAATGTTTACCTTAAAGAAGGGGCTGTACATCAGGTATTTACCTTTAAGGATTTGTACTTCAGATGTTCATCCTTAAGAATCCGTTTACCTTGAAGAAGGACTTGTGCATGGAATGTTTACCTTATGGAAGGAGCTGTGCATATGGTGAATCAATTGGCTATCCCTGCATGGAGCTGGGTCAAAACAGGTAACCCCTTAGTCCTCAGCTCTCTGTCCCTGGAGAGTCGGGCATGATCAGGGTGTATAGGGTTGGTGGGCTTGTGCATAGGTGAAACCAGGGAAAAGATTAAAAGCAGGAAGGCCGGGGATCCAGGGGACCTTGTGGGGGGTCAGAGGGCTTTGCCCCCTGAAGCAGAAGGGTTTCTGCACCTTTGATAAATAAAACCTGGGCATTTGGAGACACCTTACCTCCTTTTTACCATGCAATCCACGTGGACACCATTAAAACTGACATTAATGTTACTGAACTGTATGCAGTGGAGTTCACTGAATTCAAGAAACCGGAGGTAGCATTAATTTTTGTTGACTTTAGTTTGTATTTACCACTTCTGATCTGAAACTTATGAAGACAGCTTGCAGTTTGAACTCAAAGAAATAGTTTGTGGCGACCAGAATTTGTGCATCTGGTGTTAGAAGAACTCCCCTGTATGAAAAACTAGATTTTTTTCACTGCAACCAAAAACTTGTGTGGTCTTGTTTATTCCAGCAGAAAGTTGAGACCCTGTATCTCAAGACGAAGGGAAGAGTGGCATTTGAGGTTATTGGTGCAACAGGTGTATGACCTGGCTCATAGATTTAAACTGTAAAGTTATAAAATGATACTTGGATTTAAACCTTGAACCCTACACATGTGTAGTTCTTGAAGAGTCCAGAAAATCTTCAATAAATTTACAAGGGAAAATGAAGATTATCAAATTCTGGGCACAAGTTAATTTCTTCTGGAGGGAAAAATAAATAGTTGTGTGAAATGTACAGTTCTTTGTTTACCTTTTATGAAACAGGTCCTAATAAACCTTATATATAAGTTGCTTTAATAACACTGGGGTAACATGCTTAAGGATATACCAGTCTCTTGATTATCATAAATCAGGCATGAAAAATAAGAGTGGTAAGACCTGTGGGCATGACTGCTTTGCTGAAACAAATCAAGATGATATCTGTCTTGTAAACAGAATGTTTTAGAAAATATAGATTGAACAATATCCGTCTATTTTGCTGGCTAGATTAACCAACTGGTGCTTTGTAACACAATAAAGAACCAGGAATTGCAAATTGCCCAGTGAAAGTGGCCTTTCAGCTTGCATTGACTGGCAAAAGCACAATGAATGTACTTGTATAATTATGTAATTAGGATAATACTTCAATATTTTTTCTTTCCTTTTCCTTTCTTTTCTCTGTTTTCTTTTCTTTCTTTCTTTCTTTTCTTCTTTTTTTTTTGAGCATATCATATAGACATCTTTACCCCTGTGATTTCATAGAATTTTGTTCCCATGATTCATGAAAATAGGGCAAATACAACAAACTTAAAAGAAAGAAATTGGTTCAAAAAAATTCTGGGGACGATATTCTTGAGTGATAATTGCAGCTGCGGATCCTAACCATAGGAGGGGAAATCTGACCAAAGAGTGACAACTCTTGCTAACTTCCAAGCACAAAATGGGGAGTTTTTCTTATACTCCCTGTTTGGCTAGTATACTTGCCATGTCAGACCATAGCATTCAACGGCAGTTGGTCAGCTCTGCCAGGCCGAAGATTTTGTGGCTAATGCAGTAATAAGACGGTGATAAGACAGTCAAGTGAAGCCTACCCCACTTCCGCCATGCGCAGAAGGCCGAGGTGAGCTTGTTTACCTCATTCTTCTGAGGCCACATTAAGGTAACCCCAGGAACCTTGGCGCTAGAGGGGAAGGAGGGCGGGCATCTGAGTCTGACATGGTAAGTATACTAGCCAAACAGGGAGTATAAGAAAAACTCCCCATTTTGGCGTCATATACTTTACCATGTCAGACCATAGCAGAATTTAAAGGAATTGGAGGAGGGCAGTGCCCTAATGGTTCCTGGGGTAAGATGGCGGAACGGAAATAGCTGCATTAGCCGCCACAAAGGAGATCCCTTTTGAACCATCAGCTCGGGTCATTCGGATATCCCTCAAGTAGAAGTTTATGAAGGGGTTTTCCGAACGCCAGAAGGCTGCCTCCAACAGGTGGCGCACGGGGACAGAGTGCTGGAACGCCGCGGAGGTGGCCAGCGCTCGGACCTCATGAGCACGGGGGGATATGGGCAGGAGATCCTTGTACGCCTGGGCGTAGGCAGATCTGACCGTCGTGGACAGCCATCTGGAGATGGTGCCCGCCGAGATGTCCTTAGAGTTGTTAGGGTTAATGGAGATAAGGAGGCGTCTCTGGGATGCGCGCCTGGGGCGTGAGCGTTCCCAGTAGTATCTAAGGCACCTAGACGGGCACAGGTCCATGTCCCCCCCCAGTTTTCTTGACTGCCGAGGATATCCGCGAGTGAGCGGATGACGATGGAGGGGGAGGAAGAGCCCGGGTCCTGGTTCTTAGCTAAGAATTCAGGGAGGAACTTCAGGGAGACAGAGCCGTCCCTGTGGAAGGCCACGTCTCTGGGGTCTCCGCTAAGGGCATGGATCTCGCTTCGCCGTCTGGCCGAAGCCAGGGCGAGGAGAAATGTGGTCTTCATAGAAAGGAGGTCAAAGGGGATGGTGGCAATAGGCTCGAAAGGTGGTTTCCTAAGCGCGTCAAGCACAATAAAGAGGTCCCAAAGGGATACACACCTAGGGGACTGGGCCTCCCGTAGGGCCACCCCCCTTGAGATCTCCCTGAGGAGGAAATCATTCTCAAAGGATGGTCCGCCTAGTTGGCGGATAGTGGTGCAGATGGCTGATCTGTAACCCCGGATGGAGCTAGCAGATAGTTTCTGCGCCGAGGCTAAGTGAGATAAGAAACTGCCTATCTGGATGCCAGAAGGGGAATCATGGGGAACGGAGTTGTCAGAGCACCAGGAGACCCATCTCTCCCAGCGGTAGTCATATAGAGACTCAGTGCTGGGTCTGCGCGAGGCCGAGGCTAAATCTCGCAGGTCCTGCGAGGCTCCAGTCCCCGCGAGGATGTCTAGGACGGACCGGACTCTGTCCGAGTGGGAGACAGGGGTAGATGCTTGCAGCCGGGCGGACACAGCAGCCAGGCGTGGAGGCGGAGCATCTGGGGGATGGAGTGAGGGCGTCCGGAGCGGGGTTGCCTGAGCATGTCCCACCTGGGGTTTAGTTGCAGGGGGGGAACATGGGAGAGGGCTTTTAGGTCCGGAAACCAGGACTGGGTCGGCCACCAAGGGGTTATGAGGATCAGCTTGGGTCTCTCCAGCCTCGCCTTCCTGATCACTTTGTGGAGGATCGGGAAGGGGGGAAAGGCGTAGGCTATGAGGCCCGACCAAGACAGGGCGTCGATGGCATGTGCCTGGGGATCGGGCACGGGAGAGACATAGATTGGCAGACGATGGTTGAACCGGGTGGCAAACAGGTCGACCATCGGCCTGAACCAATGAGCCCACACCGACGCTAGGGTTAGCATGTTGAGCGTCCGCTCTGTGTGTAGGAGAGATTTGGACCGACTGAGGGAGTCTGCCAGGATGTTGCGTGTGCCCGCTATGTGTCTCGCTCTCAGGTGACACCGTGTGCCAGACACCAACGCAGGAGAGCCTCTGTCTGGAGGGAGAGGCTGATGGAGTGAGCCCCCTCCCCCCCCCCCCCTTTCCCCCCCTAACTTCCGAGCGCAAAATGATGTCAGGCTGTGTCAGATATTTTACAACATACCCAGAAACATCGAAAAAAATCAGCGAGAGAGCATGAGTCTATGTCAAAGTGTGCTGATGAATCAGGTTTGAAAGTAATTTGTGTCAGAAAGAACTGATTTCACTGCAGTTAATGTAAGATTTGGTGTTTACTACCCAGAAGAAGCCTCTGCTGTGTGACAGCATGTGAAAATGAAACTTATTCTTAACATTATCATCAATGGCAGACACATCTTCTTCATTAGGCACATGTGTACATGCTGCTTTGGACAGTAGTCACAATACTTTTCATTGAGAACGGTATTATAATTACTGTCCAAAGCAGCATGTGCACATTCCCTCAGCAAAATCACTAAGGAATGAACAGTTTGGGAAAGAAAAGCCTGTATCAGATGGATTCATCAGGACGCAGTTTTACCGAAACATTCGGGAAAAAAATTGACCAGGACATTTTCAGTTATTTCAGGATGATGTTGAATTCAGTTTCTGGCATTTCTGGATGTGTGGTTTCTTCCAGGCTTCTGTCTATTGTATATCCCTCCCGAAGCCTGGAAGGGGTCAAGACAGTGACTTCTTGGCCCTGGCCCCACAGTTGGACTCCATGGTGGGTGGGTGGGTAAAGCAGGAATGAAATTCCAAACAATAAATAACGGCTTCTTCACCAAAAATCCCCCCACCCCCCTCCCCTTTTCTTTAAAAAAAAAACAGTACAAGTAACATCCAGAATAACTATATGCCCAAAGAGCGGCCTCTCAGGATTAACCTGCCTCTGCTGGCTCCTTCGTCATCTTGTATCAGGCACAGATGCTATAAACTGTAGCAGGTTAACTGTCCTGTCAGAGCCTGCAGGCCTTCTTCCAGAGGACAGAGTCAGACTTCTATGACTTGCGCCTCTGGCGTGGCAGACTTGGTGCTGCTGTAAGACCCCAGATAATACGCTCCTGGCTCAGGTCACCTGCCAGGCTTAGGTCTTTGGCCAGACACCTCTTCCCCCACAGAGGATAGCAGTGCACATGAACTTTGGGCTCTCTCTGCCATTTGCACCCTATGGCAGAATATTGTTGTATCTGACATAGTGACATATGTCAGGCAGTCTGCTGAATATTGATGACCATCTTTGGCATGTTCTATCTCAGAGATATGACTGAGGACATTGGGGGTTTGGACTGTCTGGGAGGAGTAGTCATAACAAGCAAAGCCACCTTTCCAGAGTAATTGTTTCCTCTATTCACTCTTCACATGACATGATCAAACTAAAGAGAGAAATAAGAGCAAGTGTTTCAATAGAGTGAAAACAAACCTCCTTTATTAGATTTTGTTAATACGGAACCTGCCAAAGTTCACCGAGATAGCTGTAAACAGGGCCACTGGGGGCTGTGATGGTGTAGAGACGCTCACAGTTACTGTACCTAAAAGCCAATATCTGAATGCTGATGGCTGACACAAGGACTCACCCCAGCATGGACCCCATCACTTGGCAAGAAGGCCTTAAGAGTGAACATTATGTGTGCAGCATCACCCACATACATGCCTGGTTATTTCTTAAGTCTTGTTGCCTTAAAAAGAAAAAAAAAAGGGAAATTTGGGTATAGGAACTTTGTGAGCATCAGGGAGTGGCTTTATGCATTGAGAGCATTGTTACTGTCACATCCATCAGAGCAAGGTATGGTGATAATCATTATTTTTGGCACATCCAAGGAGGTATGACCTTGTACAAGTGAAGCATGTTCATAATCACATCCACTGAAAAATGGCCTTAAGATGATATTTTTACCATTATTTTTCAACCTGAATCTTTTGCACATCCATCAGGGCATAGCACTGTGCATTTCTGTTATCAATCTACGTTATCTCATCCATTAAGAATGGTTTGTGATAACTTGGGCATTTTTGTGAACAAATTTATTGGGAATGGCTCTGTAGTCCCTTTTTTTGGTATGTCTTTAATAATACAGTGGTGTTCAGACACACATGTTGTTTGCTCTTTACTATTGGAATCAAGGCAAATTTTACTTCCGGAATTTTGTGCCTTGATATGCCCTCATATTTTTGCACATGTATATACCTGTGATTTGCTCCATACACTTACTTGGCGACACTGTATACTGGCCCTTTTCCCCACTGATGACATTATTGTGCATGCACATTGCTCTAATGATCATTTGTGTGATATGTGGCGCCTCAGTGTGAGGCGTAAGGCTTAAGGCAAGTATGAAGAAAAGGGATTTTACTACTGAAAGTAGTTTTATATCTACTTGCATGTCTAAATGCTAAGACCCCCTCCCCCCTCCCTGCAGTATGGAAAAGGGGAGAAAACTAAATTATGTTGAGGGCAGTGAACTGATTACGTGTCAGCCAGGGGAGACCACTCATGTATTCCTGAAGGTTGAGTAGAGTTAGCTCCCTGGCCTCCATTTCGATTTTTTTTACAGAGATTTCTGATGTAAAATTTGATGTAAAGTGGAGATAAGGCATTCATTTGGATAGGTAAGTATATCATAAAACTACTTTTAGTAGTAAAATCCCTTTTACCTTGAAGAAAGGGTTAGGAAGATGGGGCTGTGCATCTTGGAGATGGAGTTCAGCATCAGGTATACTTCAAAGAAGGATGTGTGCGTCTGGTGGTGAAGAAGGAACAGGCATTTAGCTTGAATAAGGGGCTGTGCATCAGGTATGTTCCTTGAAGAAGGAGCTGTGCATCAAGTATTTACCTAAAAGCATCTGTGCATAAGATATGCATGTACCTTGAAGAATTGTCCGAGCATCAGGTATTTACCATAAAGGGACTGACCATCAGGTATTTACAGTACAGAAGGATGTACGCATCAAGTATTTATTTACCTTGAAGAAAGGGTATGCATCAGGCATTTACTTTGAAGAGGCTATGCATGGAATGTTTATCTTGAAGAAGGGGGTGTGCATCAGGTGTCTGCCTTGAAGAAGAGGCTGTTCAATAGCTATTCACCTTGAAGAAATGGCTGTGCATCAATTATTTACCTTGAAGAAGAATATGTTCATCAGATATTTACCTTGAAGAAGGGGCTGTGCATCAGGTGTTTGCCACTCCGCACCAGAGGGTCCTCGTACTCGTATTGTCTCTGCAAAGCCTCGGGCAAACCCTTCACCAGAGCTGCCAAAGCTGAGCCACTCAGCTGTTGATAAGTACACAAATCAATGATTCAATCAATAAATAAACTTAGTGAATAACTACACAAACCAGTAACTGCAACATAGTGGTAGTGTCACTGCTGCAAATAATAAGTTACAGGTTCAAACCTCTCACAGGTTAACCCTGGACAGCTGCCACCATTATCATGTGTACTATTAACCCCTTCACTGCCACAGTATAATAGCACATTTGAATAACTGTATGCCAAGGTAAAATTTAGCTTTTTGGGGTAGGCTCAGTAAAATGGTTACTGCTCACTTATTTCTTGACAGATCTCTCTGATTTTTGGCATGTTTTGTTATTACACATTTGTCTACAATGTCATGTCAAAATAACTTGATTATGCTGATAATTAGTGTAGCAGAAATTGACAAAATTATACAAATTTTACCAAAAATAATAGTTTTTGAGTATATACAAACACACTGCGCCAAACAAAATCAGTCAAAATACTGAAAAAGTGGTCTTCCTATTTATTCAACATCAGCACTAACACATGACAGTTATATAAATCCCAAGGAATGTTATTCTTGATGACAATCTGCTCATAATTGAGGGTACTATTTCTAGGTAAAAAGGGGCATAATTATGCTTTTTACGGTATGTTCACTAACATGTGCATTGTTCATCCATTTACTGAGTGATCTGATTTTTTTGTGAATTACTTCCTTATACCCTTCTCTACAATTTCACATCATTCTAATTTAAGTTGTGTTGGTAATAATGATAGTGCACACTAATAACATGTGATAAAACAGTTTTTGTTTTATTTTCAATTTGAGAGTTTAGAACAGTTCAACACATAAAAGCCCACTAAACACAGCAAAAATACATTTTGGTGTTTGCTCAACAACATTACAAACACCTGGGATTCATACTCTTCTCAATAAATGTCCCTCTGTGTAATAACCTGTATGTTACCTGGGGTACCCCAATTCTACTAGAAAGGGGCATCATTTTACTATTTGGGGTAGGTTCAGTACCTCCATCACTGCTTATTTATTTGTTGACATATGACCTAGACTTTATGGCTTATCTTTCCTTATACCCCAAACTATGATGCTGTATAAGAATCTAATTTTCTTGGCCATTAGGGCATGGACAGGGATATAATGAATAGTGGTTTTACCCCCCCCCCAAAAAAAAACAGCAACGATTTTCGAGTATACAAAAACATATTGCACCATATAAAATCAGTGAAAACACTGAAAAAGTGGTCTTACTATTTATTCAACATCAGCACTAACACATGACAGTCATATAAATCCCAAGGAATGTTATTCTTGATGACAATCTGCTCATAATCGAGGGTACTATTTTCTAGGTAAAAAGGGGCATAATTGTGCTTTTTATGGTATGTTCACTTTGTTCAACAACATTACAAACACCTGGGATTCATATTGTTCTCAATGTACCTCTGTGTAATAATCTGTACGTTACTGGGGGTACCCCAGTTCTAATAGAATGGGGTATAATTTTACTATCTGGGGTAGATTTAGTACCTCCATCACTGTTTATTTGTTGACATGTGACTTAGATTTTATGGCTTATCTTTCCTTATACTCCAAACCATGATGCTACACAAGAATAATTTTCTTGGCCATTAGGGCATGGACAGGGATATAATGAATGGTGGTTTTACAAGAAAAAAAGAACAGTTTCTGAACACATACACATGTTACAACACATAAAACCTGTAAAACACTGACAAAAAACTTCTGTTAGTGTTTACTCAACATCACTGTAAGTATACAGTGTGGTCCAAACTGTTATAGTATAATACTTATATGTTCAAAATGACAACTATGGAAAAAAAAGTCTGAAGAAAAAAATAAACAATTGTCTGTTGAAAAAAAAGAAAAGAAAAAAGAAAAACCCACACACACATTGTATCCATTTGTTATCACACAAAACATTGTAGGAAGTGTGTTATCCTGAACATATTGTACTCACATTACTACCACGCTGTTCTATATAGGAATCCAGCACTTGCCGTACTAAACTTCATAGGTGTCATGTGACGTAGCCTCACATGGAAACATGTGACGTTCCATCACATATAGACTTGTTTGATATGAATCATTTCCCTAGGTGATACAAAAAGGAAAGGGTTAAAGGAGACAAATTCACGTGGCCTAACCAGCGTGGACGGTGTCCCTAATGGCTGTGAGAATCACTCAGTGAGATGGGTGAAGATTGACCATTAGGCAAAAGTTAACCAGGGGCTGGTAATGTGTAGCAATCACTCAGGAGGAGTGAAGGAAGAAAGAAAAAGGTTTAGCCAAGAGATGGCCTGGAGATGTTGACCAGACAGGTGGCTTTGAACGGAAGGGGAATGTGCCTGTGACCTGCAATTACCAGGTGAAGTATAGACAGATGGGGAGAAAAGAAAACATGGGATAAACTATGGAAAAGAAAAAAAAAAAAAGAAAGAATTTATAATTTAAATCCTGAAATAGATTACTTACACGAACTTCATTCGTGTTTCAGCACCCCAGTGCTGTGGCAGCACTAGATGTCTTAAAAGTAAAGGAAACCAGAGTGAGTTCCTGGGTAGCTGAGGCAGCACACGCCTATCTCCAGTGCTGGAGAATTTAGACGAGAAGTGGGCAGTCGTGGAAGAAGTTCTGAGTTGAATGAACGTCGTGCTGGTCTATCATGATTACTTATTGTTCCCCTGGGTTATGTCTTGGACATTTTCCTGAATTGTAAGCCATCTCACTGTTTTTGGAAGCTGGTGAATTGTCTCTCCATTGGGAAGGAGAGAATCATTGAAAAGATTTTGCCTATGAATTAACGTTGTGTGAATTGTCTCCCCATTGGGAAGGAGAGAGTCACTGAAAAGATTTTGCCTATGAATTAATGTTGCGAGAATTGTCTCCCCATTGGGAAGGAGAGGATCACCGATAAAAAACTGATTATAACTAAATGATATGTGGAATATTTGTCCCTCCTCTAGGAAGGAGTGACTGAATGAAGAAATTGTAAAAAAAATATTGTGTATTGATCAAGCATCATTTTGGATTGTGTTGCTGATCATTGTTCAGTAAATTGTCCCCCAGTAAGGAGGGGGAGAAGAAAAGGGAAGTGTAGTTGCGCCTTCTGGTTGTCTGGTGGGATTGCGTGCACACGAGGTAAATGCCATTGTGAGTGCTTGCGTGCATTTGTGCTAGTGTGACAATAGGCTTGGACATAATCCTCAGGCTGTCTGCATTCCCTGCTTCATAATTGTAGGGATGGTGTTCTTTTTTTGTCTGTCCAAATTGTGGTTCAAAGAAACACATACAGGGATTCATGTTATACTCCACTTGGTCTTCTTTCACTGATGGCACTCGGTCTGGTCACAGCATTGACAAAATCATGAAACCACGCAGAGGTCAGAAAAAAAAACAAACCCACTGTAGATTGGAAAAATAAAGTTCCTGGAACTTTTCATGCAGATGATCCAGAATGGGTTGAATCTTGTAGAGCCAGTCGTACCCTGGATTACCTTGCACTGGAATGGCTGCACTGTCGCTGAAATGAAGTAACTGAAGAAGAATTTGAAATACAGAATAAAAGTTGCAAGATAAGTAAGCAGACCCACAATTGGGAGCGTGCGCGCACGCACACACACACACACACACACACACACACACACACACACACACACAGGCACACACACGCATATACACAAACAGCCTACACACACACACACACACACACACACATGTACATATATACACAAACACACAATAACAATATCACACACACACATGAATATAAAAACACCACAATTTTACAACAACAAAAACTGCTGTGAATGAGTGCTTCTGTGTTTTACAAAATGAACAAACTTGTATGGAAAACTTGCATACAGAAATAAATAATGCTTATGTGCACATGTGCAAACAAATACACACACACACACGCACATATCACACACACACTCATACACACAAACAACCTACACACACACACACACACACACACACACACACACACACACACACGCACGCACACATACACACACTAACAGTATCACACACACATGAATATAAAAACACCACAATGGTACAAAAAAAAACTGCTGTGGATGAGTGCTTCTGTTTTTTACAAAATGAACAAACTTGTATGGAAAACTTGCATACAGAAATAAATAATGCTTATGCGCACCTGTGCGCACACACATGCACACAAATACAAACACACAGAGAGTCCCACCTATCCATACAGTCATTATTTGCCATAATTATGTGATTTCAGTAGGAAATAGGGCAAAGAAGAGAAATATGGAAAATAAATAGTGGAGGAATGAAGAATCAACTAGTTAAAAAAAAAAAAAGAAAGAAAAGAAAAATAGAGCTACTTGCCTGAAACCGGTTTCTGGTCATGATGGAACTGAAGACTGGAACTCTGCACAGCACCTTCTTGGACCAGTACAGTTCAATGGAAGGCAGGCGCACAATGCCCATCAGTAGAACCAGGCCCAGAAACTTCCTCGTTTCTGCTCCATCCACTTTATCCCACTTGTTGGCCCATGATAACTCTGGAAGACTGGGGTGTGCTTCCAGAAACTGATCAGCATAAAGGTTGGTCTGAACGACCAGATGATTTATGAGGTAAGCAAAAAATAATTCCGAACAGTCAACAGGCCAAAAACTGGCACAGTTGACTTTCAGACCAGGATTCCCAGTGATAACAACAGTAAGGTTGGGGGGCTGTGTGTCTGCATCTCTCCATTCTCTGATCAGCTGTTGCTGGCCACACCCCATGCCACGTCCCCGGCCGCTTCCACGGGACCCTTGCCGTCGTCCTGAGCTCCTACCACATCCATGACCCTGTCCCATCAAGACAGGAGGGGGTGCAGTGCTCGCTGATGGCACAGGTTCCGCTATTTTCGTTTCGTCATCCTTGCTAACAGCGCTTACTTCACTGCTGTCATGTGCAACGAACAATGAAGCCACATCATCACCAGCACATATCTCCGATAAAAGTGGATGGTGCTGATTCCCATCCGTCTCCTCCTCATCGCTAGTATCAGGACCCAATCCTCAAAGGTCTTCTTCACCACTGTCTTGGTCATTTAGAATGTCATCTAAAACATCAAGCGCAGTGTAACGCTTCAAAACGGGGCACGTCGACGAAGTGATAGGTTGAGCTGCCATCTTGAATATGGTAATCATCTGTTACCTCTCAACTCGCAATTTGCATATGCCATGGTCAGTGGCCGGTTGCTTGAAGGGAAAGAACCCTTTCTTTGACATCAGTAGAAGAGATGGAAACAGTTAAGACAGTCGTCTCCCGTTTAGAGTTTTCCTCTTCCTGTGACGAAGTTACCCCGAGACACTCTCGTGTATGGGCGTAGTGATTTTTGGTTTTCACCACGAGCGGCACTCATTCCAGGCAGGGAACAGGTTAAGTCCAAATGGAAAGACTGGAACCACAGTCAAGTTTCACCCACTTCATGGATGTGTCTGTAGCTTTTGTTCTAATCTTCTTTACAATCCTACATGTATCTGCACCCTGGCTGACCCTGGGATCTACTATGAAAAAGTGTAAACAACAGTACTGTAAAGAAATCTCAGTGTGAGCAAGTTCATAGGAACTGTTGTTGGACAGACATGAGGGTCACTTGTTCATGTTGGCTCCACAACTATGCAAATAATGTCATCAGAAAGGTGATTACTAGGTAGTGTCCTGCACACCTTGGATCAAACCAGATACAAGTGATCATCACAAGTAGACCCAACAGCAATGCAGCATTTCCTCTAATGGGCTGCCTAAAGACAAAGTAATATTGATAGCTTCCTCTAGCTGGCGCTCAGATGGCATCAGATCAAACCTGGAGTGGCTGTGCAAAGAAAAACCACATTGAACATCATGTAAGTAACATTGCCTAGACTCTCTACACAAAAATAAGCGCTAGCATTCCTCATGTGGTCCACACTTTCTGACTGCTACTGAGTTCCTGCCAGTTAAAAATTCATCATGCGACAACTGCTTGACTGGTTGACCTCTCGAGCCAAAGGCATTGTCATCACATCCAAGGATGAATGGAAAGTTTGCTCAGATGATTCAGTGTATTGCGTGTTGACAACGGACTACCCAGTCTCCCACACTCTCACTGCAGACAGAACAAAAATGGTGTTATAAGCAAGTTTGTCTTGAAGTGTCAATAAAGATAGTAAGCCGCACCAGCAACGAATTACTATTGCTGTAGTGGTTGAAATGCTACAAACCACTATACCGAAGAGGTTGGTAAAGATGAAGATGAAACTGCTCCAAGTGATGAAAGTGATAACTGAGGTGAATCACACACAGACTACTGGTCAGAAAGCTGTGAGGGAGGGAAGTGTGGTGAGCATGTACCACAAGCCTGTGGGGAAGAAAGGTGGCAGCCCGCAATGACTGGCATGAACCAGAATGAATTCATCCAATTTCTGATGCATGACTGGTGTAAAGATGCACGATTTTTCCAACTGTGTCGCCTTATTCCAGCACCTATGCTCTGCAAGTGCCAGCTCTGTGCTACGCTCCCACAGATTTCTTCAATCAGATTATGACTGACGACTATCTGCTGTCAACTGTTGATGAAACAAACTGATATGCAGTAGAAAACTTACACATAAGATGGGAACTGAAGCAAAAAAAGAAAGTGTTTTTAGACAATGGTCACAAAATGGTGTCACTGACTCTGATGTAGGCTTTTTTTCCAATCTCTGTCCTTCACATACTTGGACGGAAAGATCACTGGAGCTTTTAAGTCTATTCTACATAACCCCTTTGCTCCTGCAGTCATGAGCAGAGACAAATTTCACATAACTGCAGCAATGATGTATGTCAGAATAACAAACTATATACCTCCAGGTCACGAAGGTCATGATCCTCTGCACAAAATTTGACAAATTAGGCTTGGGACACACACTGAGTTGGAACAATTTGATCCAACAACAGAAGGATGCCTCCATAATTTGAAACCCAGCATCAACCTCAGCGGGGTGAAGTTCAGGCCTATAGACAAGATTTATTTGTTTGAATTATTATTACTTCTGTTAGCAATACTATAACAACATCAACTATGGACTGTATGTTATATACTACATTACTGTATCACACATAGAGAGAACCACACACACACATACACATACACACACACACATGCACACCCACACACACAGGGAGGTAGAGAGGATGGGGGTTTGTGTGTGTTTGTGTGTGTGTATGTGTATGTAAGTACATGTGTGTGTGTATGTGTATGTGTGCATGCTGCATGCATGCATGCATGCATGTATGTATGTATATATGAATGTATGTATGCATGTATGTATTCGTTTGACACATTCATACAAACATGCTATGAGAGCAAATTTCAAAAGTACATGCCTCTTTGCTATGCTCTTAGTGATGCCGGATTTAGCATGAAAGTGGTTGTTCTAGTAATAGGTTCACTAGGCATAGTTCATAAAAGAGTGGCTTCAGGACTGCCCATAACCAAATGTAAACAAATCACAAAATACTTGAGCATGTCTGTCATGACTGGGTCTAGGGTGTTTGGTCAAGGCGGAATCACCTCATGAACCAGCCTTGAAACTGACAGATTTTGACTTCCAAACTGTGCTTCAGATAGTATTAGATGTATAAAGCTGACTAAAGCACTGACAGACAAAGAACTGGAGCTAGCCAGAGAGAGAAAGAAGGACGTGGGGACAGAGAGAGAAAGAGGGGGAATAGAAAGAAAGAGAGAGAGAAGTGAGAGAGAGAGAGAATGAGAGAAAGGAGAGAGAGAGACAGAGAGAGAGAGAGAGAGAGAGAGAGAGAGAGAGAGAGAGAGAGAGAGAATGTGAAAGATAGCTTTTATCGATGCACCTGCAATCTGGACTACTGTGCATAGTTGTTGATTTGACAAGTTTAATGCATTTAAGTAATTGATATGTATGTATGTATGTGTGTGTGCGTGTGTGTGTGAGTGCATTTTCCTTTTGACATGCAGAGATAGGCGTACACTATCTGCATGTTGTTATTCTCTCATAGTGGTTTCAGGTGCTGATGCCATCATCCAGTGGAAGGACCAGAACCCCGGCCATGTATTCACCTCAAACACGGAGCCAAGCAAAATTATCAATGTCAACACAGCCCATGGGTGGTCAGGAAGCCAGCAGATGTATTGGACTATATCCTCAACAAGCAGTGCCAGCATAGTGGATAATGTACAAAGATGAGGTGCAGTGCCTGACCCAGCAATTCCAGGGCCTCCTACTGCCCCTCCAATGCACTCTCCACAAACCAGCTTCAGTGGCAAACAAAATGAACATTTCTTTCAAGCCCTCCTTGTCCTTTTCCCAGTACCAAGAAGAACTATTTATTCATTTTTTTTATTTCATTATTCTTTATATATATATATATATATATATATTCATTGTAAGTTACAACAATATAAGTGAAAACAGAAGATGATAAAAAAGTAAATGAAGAACAGCTGACTTACTTTGCAAATGGTAAACAACTAAATAACCCTTCAATTTAATATACAGATATATATATGAAGACATTTTTTTCCCTGGTCAATTCAATCACAATAGATAGAAGCAAATGAAGGTGGGATTATACTATGATTAGAGGGACTAAATGGCTTATAGATGCTACTTTGGGCTTGAAACATGTCCACATGTAAACCACCAAATTTTCTTTTTTTTCTTTGTTCTTTTTTTTAGACAATTTATCAAATACATATGAATTCGTGTTTTTTGCTTACATCAACTAAAAAAGCTTTATAAGGAATCCACTTGGCAACAAAATCATTACATACCATATTTTTGCGCGCTATGTACTCTTCAATATTGTATTTGTATTTTAACTTATTAACAAAATCTTGTACAGTAGGCATATTTCCATTTGATTTACAGTGGTACAAGTATTCTTTAGCAGATATTAAAATGAAATAAAAGATCTGATCAATGCTTAAGAACTATTCATTTTTTGTTTGAAAGTGCCATGAGTTACAGTGCTAAGCTAGAGACAACTGCATGTGAAACTGCGGCAGACACCAAACTGGGGCAAAAAATGTCAAATTCTACTTTGTGACAAACTTTGCCAGCCAGACAAAACAATTTCTTGCTTTCTATTTTATCATTCAGTATGTATCTACACTAGCTATTCATTAAAATCTCTGAACATCTGGCTGACATCCGCCACCATCGGCCCAAACCAGTCGCTCTACACTTCAACCATGCCCAACATAACATCAACCATGTCAAAGTCCTGGCACTTTGGCAGTCACACAGTGACAACTTGGAGCACCTTATGCAGGAATCTCATCTTATTGCCAAACTCGGCACCTCCACCCTCATGGCATCAACACCCACAAGTAGTATGTACCATTCCACCTCTGCTGCACCAACCTGCAATTTCCTCTACCTACACACACACATACTAACATACCTCCCACTGTTTACCTCAGACATAAGTTACAGCTACCTTCCTTTTCCCTTTCCCTACACTCTCTAAGTCTCTCCGCTTGCTACATCAATCTACTACTCACTCCCCCCGCCTCCCCCAGTAATGACAGGTTTAGTGGTGTTGGTGGGGGTGGTGGTGGCTGGGGGTGGGGGTGATCAATGAACAGGAGGCTGACATTACAATGGAACACACACACACACTCTCTCTCTCTTTCTTTCTCTCTCTTTTTTTTTTTTTTTAATAAATAGAAATGCTAGCTCTTTTATCATTCATCGTTCTCATCCCTTTCCAGCCGCTGCTATTTCTGCTAGTGTTGCTGCACTTATCATTATACTATCATTATCATCCTCATCCTACAGTACTGTCTGCTGTTATTCATTGAGCATTTCAACTCCTTTCCACCTAATATTTTCATTACTAATATTACTTAAACCCTTTATTGCTTATATAATATACCTACTAGATTCCATCCTTCCCATAATTTATACCTTCCATCTCCTCTTTGTTCTTCCTGTCCTCCCCTCCCCCTCCTTTCCTTTTTCCTCCCATTAGTATTAGTACCATTATTATCATTACTATCATTAATAGTTATTATTTTTCATTTTATTTATGTACTCTATTATCATTACTATTATACTTTTTAAAAATTCATTTATTATTATTTTTTAAATATTCTTCTGTATCATGCTTTTATTATCAGTACCATTATTACCATTACCTTCACTACAGTTGTTAGCATTATCATCATTAATACGATTGTTAGTATTAATATTACCATCACTACCATTAACATCACCATCATCATCGCCGCTAAGACTGTTGCCACGGCAACCATGCTGTTTAGGAATCCTCTAACCCACTCTCCTTTCTCCCATACTACAACTGCTATTGTCATATCATCACCAAAAGTGGTAGTAATCCTGTCTTTCTTTATTTTTTTTTCAATATTTTGATCATCATCACCATTATTAGTATTCCTATAAGTAATATAATTATCATCATTACTACCCTGACTCACACATTATCTCCCTTCTGACAGCCTCATTTTCATTCAACACCTATCTTGTGCTGAAATGATTGAAGATAAGTGATTGCTCGTTCACTTTCGTTGTAATAATTGTTTAGTATCTTGCCTGAAGAAGACCTAAGAGGTCGAAACATATTGTGTTTTGTCCTGTGATTATTTGTCCATTTTTTTTTTTTTTTTTTGCAGTTCCCTAACATTGATTTCAGATTTATTAATTTAAAAAAAAATCACCCATCATTCTTAGTTGAAAGAAGCATTCAGTGCTACTGATAATGGGTCACTCTTATATACAATGCTTCCAAATTTCCCTTTCATTCTTTTAGTTATTCTGAAAAGCATCCAAATTTATCATAAGCTGTTTTGTGCATTTGTAGATAATTTTCCTGCTTACAGTCAGCATCATCATAGAATCATAAAGTTTGCGTGGACACAAACTTTATGATTCTATGATGATGCTGACCATAAAATCTTAAGTTTTTTTGCGACATAATCCACAAAGCTGCAAAAAATAATGTAAGACTTCAAAATTTTGTAAAGCATTAACCAAGCATGTCAATAATCAGTTCTGAAAGCCTCATTATCTGATTTTGATTTTTTTTTGCCTGTTTACAATTTCTTCCCTAACCCTTACACAAGCTGTCTGTGGGGAAAAGAAAACTGACAATTCTGAGTGAGTTACAGATGACAGAAAATAAAAATAGTACATAGATAAAAACAAAAATAACTGACAACCAGAGAACATACAGAAAACATCACAGGACACACAAAACATCAGAAGCCATATGGAAGTCACAAAGCGAAATACCAGACATGACCCAGACAACAGGAATTTAAACAAAACATTAGAAAGAAAGCAATCAAATAGATCAATGATCCAAAGTTACTGACCATATGGAAAGGCCTGGAGATTTCAGGTTCGGGACTGTCAGAGGTGGGGCTGGACAGCAGAGCATTGACATTGATCAGGGGACCACAGCAGGTGGACATCAGTTTGCGCAGCTTGTGCAGTGCCCACATGCGCTGATTGGCACCTATACACAACATAGTAACCAGTTAATCCAAGTTACAAAGCACATATACCAGTCAGTCTTAATTAAACAGTACAGCCACAACTCAATCAAATCACACAACACAGTGACCAGTCAGTGCAGAGACTTGTCAGTCTGAATCACACAGCACAGTGAGTCAGTCTGAATCACACAGCACTGTGACCAATCAGTCTGAGTCATATGGCACCGTGACCAATCAGTCTGAGCCACACAGCACAGTGACCAATCAGTCTGAATCACACAACGGAGTCACACAGCACAGTGACCAATCAGTCCGAATCACACAACGGAGTCATATAGCATAGTGACCAATCAGTCTGAATCACACAACGAAGTCACACAGCACAGTGACCAATCAGTCTGAATCACACAACGGAGTCATATAGCACAGTGACCAATCAGTCTGAATCATACAACAGAATCACACAGCACAGTGACCAATCAGTCTGAATCACACAACGGAGTCATATAGCACAGTGACCCATCAGTCTGAATCATACAACAGAGTCGCATAGCATAGTGACCAATCAGTCTGAACCATACAACAGAGTCGCACAGCACAGTGACCAATCAGTCTGAATCACACAACGGAGTCACATAGCACAGTGACCAATCAGTCTGAATCATACAACAGAGTCACACAGCACAGTGACCAATCAGTCTGAATCATACAACAGAGTCGCACAGCACAGTGACCAATCAGTCTGAATCACACAACGGAGTCACACAGCACAGTGACCAATCAGTCTGAATCATACAACAGAGTCGCACAGCACAGTGACCAATCAGTCTGAATCATACAACAGAGTCACAGTGACCAATCAGTCTGAATCACACAATGGAGTCACATATCATAGTGACCAATCAGTCTGAATCGGAACGGAGTCATATAGCATAGTGACCAATCAGTCTCAATCACACAACGGAGTCACATAGCATAGTGACCAATCAGTCTGAATTATACAACAGTCACATAGCATAGTGACCAATCAGTCTGAATCACACTATGGAGTCACATAGCACAGTGACCAATCAGTCTGAATCACACAACAGTCACATAGCATAGTGACCAATCAGTCTGAATCACACAATGGAGTCACATAGCATAGTGACCAATCAGTCTGAATCACACAACAGAGTCACACAGCATAGTGACCAATCAGTCTGAATCACACAACGAGGTCACATAGCACAGTGACCCATCAGTCTGAGTCACATGGCACAGTGACTAATCAGTCTGAATCACACAACTGAGTCACACAGCATCATGACCAATCAGTCTGAGTCACATAGCACAGTGACCAATCAGTCGGAGTCACACAGCACAGTGACCAATCAGTCTGAGTCACACAGCACGGCGACCAATCAGTCTGAGTCACACAGTACAGCAACCAATCAGTCAGAGTCACACAGCACAGTGACCAATCAGTCTGAGTCACATAGCACAGCGACCAATCAGTCTGAGTCACACAGCACAGTGACCAATCAGTCTGAGTCACACAGCACAGCGACCAATCAGTCTTGAGTCACACAGCACAGCGACCAATCAGTCTGAGTCACACAACACAGCGGCCAATCAGTCTGAGTCACATAGCACAGCGACCCATCAGTCTGAGTCACACAACACAGCGGCCAATCAGAGTCACACAGCACAGCCACCAATCAGTCTGAGTCACATAGCACAGTGTCCAATCAGTCTGAGTCACACAGCACAGTGACCAATCAGTCCGAGTCACACAGCACAGTGACCAATCAGTCCGAGTCACACAGCACAGTGACCAATCAGTCCGAGTCACACAGCACAGTGACCAATCAGTCTGAGTCACATAGCACAGTGACCAATCAGTCTGAGTCACACAGCACAGTGACCAATCAGTTTGAGTCACACAGCACAGCGACCAATCAGTCTGGATCACACAACAGAGTCACACAGCACAGTGACCAATCAGTCTGAGTCACACAGCACAGCGACCAATCAGTCCGAGTCACACAGCACAGCGACCAATCAGTCTGAGTCACACAGCACAGCGACCAATCAGTCTGAGTCACACAGCACAGCGACCAATCAGTCTGAGTCACACAGCACAGCGACCAATCTGTCTGAGTCACATAGCACAGTGACCAATCTGAGCCACACAGCACAATGACCAGTCAGTCTGAATCACACAGCACAGCGACTGGTCTGAATCACATAGCACAGTACCAGTCAGTCTGAACCATACAGTGTCGCTGCAAGGAACTTTGGAATTATGAGGACTTGATGTGCTATGGGATGCTCCTGGAAGCTATAAATTACTCAGAATCTCATGTCTCATGGCATGGTACTTGAAGCTATAAATTACACACAATTTGACACTTATAGTAAGCTATAGGGAGCTATAACAAAATTTTATGTGCTTATATGATGCTACAGGAAGCAATAAATTACACAGAATTTGATGCACAAAGGAATACTATAGGAAGTTATAAATTATAAAGGACTTGATATGCTATGGGTACAACAGATACTTATGTACAACCAAATATTGACGATGATGACAATACAGTGCAGTTTCAACACTGCTAAAACCCAGTGAAAGTGCTGCACTTTATATTTCCTCTAACAGCATATGTTTCCTCCCCCTCCCTTCCCCCCTCCCTTCTCACCCACACCAAAAGGTAAAACAGGAAGGGTCAACTCACTCAGACAACTAAGCTGGGCACAGGCAGCGAGAGAGGCAGCCATCCTGGGAACAATGTCAGAGTTCATCATGTTCTCCAGCTTAAAGTCCAACAGGCAGGTCACAAGGTCAATGGAAGGTCGTGACAGTATAGTGCGGTCTGAAAGCACATCCAGGGGAGCAGCAGAAGGCATGATGGGATAGATTGTGAAGAGCCATCCCCAACCATTGACTGAGCCATCGCTGGTGAACTTCCAACGGAGTTCTTCTCCTGTGATGCGCAGTTCCTGGGACCAGTCAGACCACTCCCGGCCTGAGACCGTGATGTGCATAAAATCAATGTTTTTTTTTTTTTTGTTCTGTGCTAAAATTTCATCTACTATCATTCTTTACACTGTTTCACTTAAAACAAGCAGTTAATACATATGCACACAATGTATGTACATGCACACATATCGATACATCAGAGCCACAACCATGCATCTCTGAATGAGACATTTTGAGAAAATGACAATTTAAGTTTTCTTGTTTACATAAAAAAACCCTCCTTTTGCTTGAAAACTTCCAATTTTTCTGTAAATCATACACATAATTGTAATCTTTAATTAGCCTAATCCAGCTTAGTCAAAATTTGAAATTTAAATCAATAAATGGTTTTATCATGAAAAAATACTATATAGAAGGGGCCAAGTTTTGGGCCACAAACAGTTACGGCAGCGTACTCTGTTGTAGCAAGCCACAGCCAAGTTTCAGGCCACAACCATCTGTCCAGTGGCTAGTTGGCTATGGCCTTGTGCTAGGATGCAGGTCACAGTAAAGTTTCAGACCACAACCATTTGTGCAATGGATGCTAGGTTGTGTCCTGAGAAGTAACCCTCATACAATTGGCCTAGTTTGGGTAACAACCATGTGCTTGGCAAATAGGTGTTTGAGATTGTAAGCAAATGTGGGCTGTCCTTTCTCTACATGCATGCCACAGAACATTTTCAAAAATAGTGTGCCCTCAAAAGGAATCTTTTTGTGCTTTTCAACAACTATAGATCCAAAACAACACAAAATTTCTTTTCAACTATTCAAACAAGTGGAAAGTGAAAAGCCATTGCGTGTTATGTTAAAAGGTATTTCAAAACTTCTGTCTGTTCCGTTCTTAACAGCGAAAAATTTTACATATTTTCAACTTCATGTAGGAACATGTGAAAAGATATTTGAAACTGCAGTTCTTGCAGAATTCACTCTCTAAAACAAAAGACAACAATAAATATGTAGCCGGGTGCTAACAGTGTATATATCTCTTTGTTACCCTTTGTGGACGAAAATATGTTATGTTTGAGAGTTATCTTCCCCCTTACCTCCCTTGATGAATCTTGATTTCTTTGTGTGTAAACACTTTAAAATACAAATACCTCAGAACCTACATAATTGTATATATGTCACCAAAGTCACAAAATTCATGTATTTTATTCGTTGCAACTGTACTGGGCCGAGAAGCCTGTATTTTCTCTAAACTGGCATTTTGCACAATTAATTTTGGCACCATTTTCAACTGTCCGTCAAACAAACATTGAATAATTCTTGATTTCACAAAAAGTATGAGAAAAACCGAAGAACCCGAAAATGCACATTAGAAGTAAAGTCAATAAGCTCTCATTTCGTATATCGCATGACTAGGATCTTTTCCACACAGGCTTGCGACTATACGAAATGACTGAAGGCGCCGGCTCCCTTGAGCAAGTTGCCTTCTTTGTGCATTGTTGGAGTTTTGATCTAACCAGATCATAACCAGATGGGCCACCAAGGTTTAGAATGTACGCTTGGTCTCCTACAATCTAGGGGCCGGTTTCATGTGGCGTTTGTAGCCCTTCCTCGTAACTGTTTTCGTAACATAGTTCGTAAGCCCAAAATCCACGTAGCAAAGAACTGTTTCGTAAATCAGTTACGCCAGTTTTAACGACACACCTATGAACGTGTTCTTTGCTACGTTGGGCATAAGCGCGTGATTTCCCGCTTCTTTCAGGAATTACCGAACACGTGCGATGGAAATGGCGGCGACTGGCAGCAACGAATTCCATACCACAAATATTGATTGCGTGTAGTTAGGAGTAAAACTTAATAATTAGTCTGCATTTGTGTTCAGTTAACTTGTGTAAACACACACACACACACACACACACACACACACACACACACACACACACACTCATCTGTATTCAAGCATTTTCATCTGATTTTTTTCCTATATTGTCTTAGTGATCATTCCCATGATCACGCACAGCGATCTTCATGCCTACGTTTCTGACTTCCTTGTCTGAGGGCACTTATGTATCCTGTCTCAAAGCATGTTATAAACAAAGTTGGAGCCATTCCTTCCTGCAAGGAAGGATCAGTTTTCATCACTGATCAGGGAAACAGCTGTGTCAGTAGACTCTCACATTCCTTTAGAGAGAGAGGTGTGGTGGAGGGGAAAGGGAGGGTAGGGGAGCTAAGGGATAAAAAGAAATAGAAAAAGAAGAGGGAATAAAAGGATGAAGAAGGGATAACTGAGAAAAAGGCAAATTTGGTGAGGAAGGGAGATTAATCTTAGGCTGTACAAAACATATAAACATACTCAACACCAACCTGATTTGATAGCCACAACCCGACCAGTTCCATCCATGATGGTCAAGGGATCATGACGCCGTTCTGTGGAACAGCGCCGGTCAAATTCAACCCTCAATGCCTCTGCCCCTGTAATGTCAACACTGATGTGACACTACTGTCATGCAAGTTATATTTTCATGAGAAATATGAACAGCAATCAAAAATTGACCTTGTTTCCAGATACACGCACCTCTACAAGGGACTGGGCACTATAAGTAATGTTACCACAAAAAGAACTTGTTGATACTTATCAACTTCCTCAGAAGATACTGGTCACAATGTGTGATATGTACTAAAAAAAGAAAAAGGATTTTTCCTACAAAAGGAAATTTTCCTTCTAAAATTATGTTTAATCTAACATACTTGCTGTGGCTCACTAATGGAATAAGTGACAGCGGTTTGCTTTCCCTGCCTCATACACAATAAAGTTCGTACAGACACGAACCCAGAAGGGGCCTCGTCCTTGTGCATGCTCAGATCATTCCTCTTTTCCAGGTAACTGATACCCTGCCTGTGGAATCCAAAGAGAACCGGGAAGGCGGGGAGGAAAGGAGGGACTCTGCACTGAGCCACGGTAAGTATGTTAGATTAAATGTAATTTTAGAAAGAAAATTTCCTTTTAATTACACATACTATATACTGTGGCTCACTAATGCAGAGTAGCACTACCCGGAAGAAGGGCTCACCTGGTCAACGTCTGGAGAAGCGAGAAGAGCCAGGGTGTGTGGCGGAGATGAGATGCTGAGCCACCACAGCTGAGGCAACTCTTGGAACCATCCTTGTGCAGGCGGGAGATGTCGCGCAGGTAGAACCAGATGAAAGTGCCTGGGGAACGCCAATACATGGCATCCAGGACACTTTGAGTGCTGGAATTGTGGGCAACTGCCAGTGACAAGGCCCATGCTCTAATTTCATGGGGCCATGGTAAAAAGACAGCCAAATCTGCATCAGGCCTCCTGTACGCAGCTTTGATTACTTCTCAGAACAAATCTTAAATAAATGTTAGCGAACCGCCCAGAGAAACGTGGACAAACGAGTCACAAGACAAAACACAATGCGTTTTGACCTCTTAGGTCTTCTTCAGGTTAGACACAAACGAATAAAATAACGAAAATTCACTTAGCTTTGATCGCTTCAGAGTTCAGTGCCTTCTTCCTTGCGCTGAACTCTGAAGCGATCTGAAGCGATCAAAGCTAAGTGAATTTTCGTTATTTTATTCGTTTGTGTCTCACCTGAAGAAGACCTAAGAGGTCGAAACACGTTGTGTTTTGTCTTGTGACTTGTTTGTCCACGTTTCTCTGGGCGGTTCGCTAACATTTATTTAAGATTTGTTTAGATTTCCGCCTGCAGTCGTCTCACTTTGCAACTACTTCTCAGAGCCATCGAGAGATTGATGAGCATCTGATGTCCTTCATTTAACTTTCATTGTAAGAGAGAAACAGGTGGCGCTGCTTCGAGTGAGAAGACTTTGTCCGCTTTCGATACACTTGAAGGGCGCGCACCGGACAGAGTGTGTGGTCTTCATCGTCTGGGGCAAGGATAGAAGTCAGAGGATGAATGGAGATAGTAGGAGATGGTGAACCTGGCCACTGGTTTCTGGTTAAGAATTCCGGGAGGAATTGAAGAGACATTGAGCCATACGGTTCGAAGGCTACGTCTCCGGGAAGGCCACTAAGAGCATGGACTTCACTGCAGCACCTCCCCAAAGCCAGAGAAATGAGAAAGGCTGATGGGTTCATAAGGAGGGAGCCTCTGGGAGGAGAGGACTAGAAAGAGGTCCCACGCCGGGGTACAGCGGGGGGTTCAAGCCTCTTGCAGAGCGGCTCCCCTGATGAGATCCCGCAGGAAGGGGTTGTCCGCAAACGAAGGGCTGCCTGAATTGCGGATGATGGTGCAGTTAGCAGCCCTGTGAACTATGATGGTGCAGATAGCAGCCCTGTGAACTCAAACAGAGGGGGCTGCAAGTTTTTTCTCAGACAAGAGAAAGGCGAGGCAGTTCACTAACTCAAGGCGAGAGGTGGAGCACCAAGAAAGCTAGCCGTTCCAGTGGATACTGTATACCCCTTTTTTTGTATGTGTGCTCGGCCTGTGAGCTCACTTCAAAAGGCCAGTTACCGCAGGGGAAGTGCCTTGTGTAGACAGCATGTCCCGCACAGTAGGCAGGCATGAAGATTTAGCACATCTGGATTGCCGTGTGGAATGCTTGACCATGGCTGGAGCAGGGACCTTGTTGTCAAGGTGAGCTTTATCGGAACTGGAGATATGCAGCTGGAGGTGGCGGTTGAACCTGGTGGCAAACAAGTCTACTTGTGGTTTGAACCACACAGCCCAGACTGGTTCCAGGACCGAATGGACCAGAGTCCATTCCAATGGAAGGATCATGAGCGACCTGTAGAGGGAGTCCGCGAGAATGTTTATCTTGCCTGGAATATACTTGGGCGAGATCCAGATGGACCAATCCTCACACCAGAGAAGAAGCTGTTCTGCCCTCAGGGACAAGGAGAGTGAGCGCGCTCCCCCCTGCTTGTTGATGCAACAAGCCACGCTTGTGTTGTCCATGTTGAGAAGACCGTGTTTCCCTGTCAGAAAGGGAAGAAACTCCCTGAGGGCTTGAAAGACTGCCTCCAGCTCCAGCAAGTTGATGTGCCAGGTACTCATCTCCTTTGGCCATCGCCCAGCCGCCGTCAGAGAGCCCATGTGGGCCCCCCACCTGGAGCTGGACGCAGCCGAGGAGGAGAAGGCGTGGTGGGGACTCCCTAGGTTAGCCAGTTATGGGAGTGCCATTTGGTCACTGAGGTTTGGAACCAATGGCCTTGAGGAACCAGAAGGTCCCAAGACTGTGACATTTGGGACCGACGCTTCCGAAATCGCTGAAGGAACTGGCGTTTGTGGAGCCGACCAAGAGGTACAAGGGGGCCAACAAATCCATCAATCCCAGAAGGGAGGCCAACTTGGTGGCCAGTGCCTAACCTAGAGACTGGAGGTGGGCTAAGAGGACCCGGAGGCGTACTAGATGCTCGGAGGTTGGAGATGCCAACCACCTGGTTGTATCAAAAGACATTCCCAGGAACTGGAATTCCTGTAACGGGGTGAGGTCTGACTCCTCCTCATTGCGAACAAACCCCAAGTCTCAACAGAGGTCTAGAACCTGGAGAGCTTGTTGGGAGCACTGAGTGCTGGAGAAGGCCAGGAGAAGCCAATCATCAACATAGGTTTTGAGGCAGATTCCCCTCTCCCGAACGTGCATGCAAAGTTCCCAGCCAACCTTTATGAACACCCATGAGGATGGGGCCAGACCAAAGGGAAGGGCCCTGAACTGGAAGACCCAAATGAACCAAAGATACTTCCTGTCCCTTGGGTGGATCAGGAGGTGGAAGTATGCATCCATCAGGTCGATGGATACCGCCCAGTCGCATGGTGCATGGTGCATGGCACCTCGAACTGACATGGGGGTTTTCATCTGAAAGTGGAGGTCTCGGAGGAACCTGTTTAGGGGTGAGGTCCAGAACAGCCCTCCAACCCCCGGAAACTTTGGGGACCACAAAGATTCAGCCATAAAATCCTGGAGAGAGGGAAGGGCATAAGGGGGACCTTTTGTGAACCCCATGGAAGGCAAAACCCGCACAGCCCACTGGCTTGCGGGAAGCCATTCCCAAGCACCGAGTTGCCAGGACAAACTGCCCATGGGGTCGCCTGTGGGGGGTGATGGCCCCAGGTTGGAGGTTAGTCACTGGGGATGAACCAGCTGTGAAGAGGCAGGTTTTTGGCTTTGAGGTTGGGAACCTGATCGGCCTTTGGCCAGTTGGCTAGCCTTAGACCCTTGGTGTCCAAGGATCTGCAGGTCTTGGCTGGTGGAGTGCCCTGGGGAGAGGAAGCCGGAGCAGGGTGCTTTCCCATGGGGTGAGAGGGACCCGAGTGAAGGGCAAAGCCCCTCCTAATTTTGGCCTGGCTCTTGATGGTCGCCGCCTGTGCATGATTCCCAAAGAGGGAACCAGTCTTAACCAGCAAGACTCTAAAAGAGGAGGAGGAAGAGCGTCCAACCGAAGATGCCAGGAGCATGGCATCCCGCCTTGCCAGAACTGAGTTAAGCTGCAGCCTGGCAAAAGCACTCGCTGAATATTTGAGCCCTTTCGCCATGGACTGGATAAAGGCCATGATGGCAGATGGGTCAGCAGACTGGCGGAGAGTGAAGAACTCACAATCTGGGTCATTAAGGGCGGATACCAGACCTCCCAAGAAGGAGTCCATCACCAAAACCGCCTCCAGACGCCTCTAGCAATCTCTTCCCAATCTGTGAGGCAGCACTCTGAGAGAGCGACCTGCTGGTGCTGAGACCCGAGGCCCAAAAGGAGGAGGTCCTCTTGGGTAAGGGCAAGGTGGGAATTTGGGATAGAGTCATGGGCCATGAAGGCCTTACATGCGAATGGGAGCTTCTCTGGCTTTAGAAACTTCCCACACACTAAAGCCCCAAGAAAATCAGGAATAGAATCAGGCGGAATGTCCTGTGCCTCTGTGACCCTAACCCTGCTCTGTGCCCTCCTCACAGAGTCGGTACCATGCCAGGCTCCTTTAAGAGAGAGGTGGGAGGGGCGAAGAGAGCTAGTGCACCCAAAGCGGGCTTGGCTGCTGAAGGACAGGGAACCCGGGTGTCTTGGGAGGTGGACACGGTTCTGGGCTTGTACGAAGCCAGCACGGCCACAAAATCACTGAAGGAGAAGGAAGAGGGTATCGGATCCTCCTCCTCTGACTCCGAGTATGCCTGCTCAGAGGAGGTGACCAACCTAGGTGTGGACGAAGGTGGGGGTAAACTGGACGGTCCTGGGTGGTCTGACTGCTGGAACCCCTGGGGAGGGGTCTGCCACTGGGTTGGCCGGGGGGGGGGGGGGGGGGCTGGCGAAGGGGAGGCCTTCACTGCTGGAGCATAGGGCATAAAGCCAAGCCACTAGGCAAACCCCAGGGCAGGGGGCTGGGGAAGCCCCATGGCAGAGAGCCATTGAGCCATGTGAGGGGCCCATGGCGCCCAAGGCTCTGCCCTAGTGCAGAGGGGGGCTGAAGCTGTGCCTGCTGGTCTGAGGGGGCTGTAGCTGTGCCTGCCCTACCGCAGAGGGGGGCAGAAGCTGTGCCTGCTGGCCCAAGGAAACTGAAGCTGTGCCTGCTGGCCCAACCGGCATAGGGGTACCCTGAGCGGCCAGCCCCTTGCGGGTTGCCCGGCATGTGCCGAGGAAACCACGCACTCTGTCCCACATAAGAGACTGAGGTAGGTGCCAGGGCGAAGCCAGCCAAGGGCAGAGGAAGGGAGACAACCAGAGCTGACTGAGTGCCAGACAGCCATAAAGGGGTTGCCGTCTGCCTTGGCTCGGCCGACAGCCATGCTGGCAAGAGCGGGCCTGAAATCGGGTGAGAAGGTGAAGAAAGGGCTAAGCCTTCAGAATGTGATCGCCTGACCCTGTATCACCCGAAGAAGGGGGAACCTGCATCCATGATTCGGCCATGACGGCTGAGATGTGTGCAGCAGAACCTTGGCTGAGCTGCACATGGGATGCAGGGACAGGATCAACAGAATCGCAGCCGAGGCGATCACATGGAGGAAGGGAGACAACCTGGGCTAACTGAATGTCAGACAACTGTAAAGGGGTTGTTGTCTTCTTGTCTCGGCCAACGGCCGCACTGGCAAGAGCGGGCCTGAAATCGGGCGAGAGGGTGAAGAAGGGGCTAAGCCTTCAGAATGTGCATTGCCCAACCCTTTATCCCCCGAAGAAGGGAGAACCTGCATCCATGATTCGGCCATGGCAACCGAGATGTGTGCAGCAGAACCTTGGCTGAGCTGCACACGGGATGCAGGGACGGGATCGACAGAACCACAACCGAGTCGATAACTGTGAAAATGTAAGGGGCATGAAGATGCAGGCATGGGATCAACAGAACCGTAGCTGAGTCGATCACCATGAGAATGTGAGGGTGGTGAGCACAGCTTGCCGTTGCTGCATAAGCAAGGGCTTGCTGTCACCTCAACAGAACCGCAGCTGAGTTGAGGAGGCCCTGGAAAGAATGTGAGGGGGGTGAGCATGGCTTGCCGTCGCTGCTTGAGCAAGGGCTTGCCATCACATCAACAGAACCACAGCTGATTGAGGAGAACCCCAGAAAGAAAGAGAGGAAGAAGGGAGAGACAGCACTGAAGAGAGAGAGGGCTTCGGTACGCCAGAAAAATCGCCAGCCTGCGAGTTGCAAGAGATCGACGGATGAAATCTTCCGAACCCTGGCTTTGCCACCCAAACACTTCATGTTCGTTTCTCCCTTCAAGTGAAAGCATATGCAAAAAGAACAAAATCAGCAGCAACAATCAATCGATTATGAGAAAAAGTGAAAAATACTTAGCAGCTCGGAGTGCACAAGGCTAGCAGGGAATATGGCTGCTGAGAAAAGAGGAATGATCTGAGCATGTGCAAGGCACGAGGCCCCTTCCAGGTTCTTGTCCCTACAGACTTTATTGTGCACAAGGCAGGGATAGCAAACCGCTGACGCTTATTGCATTTGTGAGCCACAGTATAGTATGTTTTATGATATACTTACCTGTCCAAACAAATGCCTTTTCTCCTACTACATGGAACATCAGGACCCCCCCCCCCCCCTCCAAAAAAAAAAAAAAAAAAAAAAAAGGTGGAGAGCTGGGAGCTCAATCTACATGAGTTATCTCCCTTGCGTGTGACATCAACATGCTTCACTCCAAAACAAATCAGTTTTCTCCCTTTTTCCCTACTGCAGGGAGTACGGAGGGTGTTCGATCTGTTTGGACAGAATATTGAAAAAGATCATGGGATCCCACATGGGAGCCAGAAGTTCAAACTCAAGCTCAAGGCTGCCCTCAAACTCATTCCAGAGCCCGACGCCAGAACCAAAATGGTTTTAAGTACAGATTCCTGGAGGTTTATGGATTGTCCCCACTCTCTCTTATGTAATGAACAATTAAAACAAAAAATAAATCAGGAACAGAAAAAGAAGACCCTTGAAATCAATTTGCAGAGATAGGTTCTCAACCAATGTGCAGCAGGTTAGTGATTATTCACACTGAGACACAAAACAGAACACATAACATTTAGTTGACCAATGTACATTCACAATGACTTGAAGTCCATGCAGTAACCAGACCAAATCAATTTGTTGCCAAAAAGTTAAGTAAATGGTCTTGTACATATCTGGGCACAAAATAATTCTGGAGGAAAATTGTCATGAACCCAAGCAAGTCACAGTCAAGCAAAGTCTGAACATAATTGTACAAGTCAAATTTAACAAGACAAGGACTGAGACATTCCTTGTAGGATGTGTCCCAAAAGTCAAATTCATCATAAGAATACTCTGGTGCTTGGACGAGAACAGAGAGGTAATGTTGCTTACAGCCCAGCCAACTGCAAAGGGCCATATTAGGGCTGTCACCATGTTCAAGTCAACTCACATGTCATTAAAAAAAAAACCCACACCGGTTCATCAACCACCTCTTCTTGAAAAATGACAGGCCTAGAGGAATACAGATGTCCCAATCTGCTGTAGTTTGGCTCCAGACCTCACTCAATGGCCACTGCAAGGGGCAGAGATGAAGATGGCCCAAAAGAACCAGATCTAAGGCAGCTGAGGCCAGACCGATCATAGCCTGGAAGCTGATAAGCATCAAAACTGCTGACTGGGAAAGGGACCGGGTGAAAGCAAAGATCTTTCCCGCTCTCAGCACTGGAAGACACACAAGGTTTAGGTCAGTCTTAACCCTTACGCCGCTGACATTGCTGTTCGGTGACGTGGCTCACTGCCGACATCGCTGAAAGGCGACCAACTAGGGTTACCTAACTCCCAATACTCTCACGATCCAAGTTCATGAGACAGAAAGCCAGCAATAAACGTCATAGTTGGGGGATGGTCTGGCCTGTGCTCACAGCCATTTGCTTTGTCAGAGCACTGTTCAGTTAAGTGTTTTTATCGACTTTATTCCGATTGCTTTTCCATTCACTATGACATCACAACCAAGCACCTTACGTAGTCGACCTTGCCGCACATTTACCACAGATCAAGTGCTGGAAATATTGAATAGACAGTCAGTTGTTCCTAATTCAGGTGAAAAGACCCAGACAGTCACGAGGAAACATGCGATAGTGAGCGCTTGACCGAATTATTGCAACATGAGGCTCTGGACCATGGCCAAGTCGTTGGGAGAGACGAGCTGACGAGAGGTCAGACTAGATGCCGGCTTACTGCATGTGCCCAGTGTTTTGGCGTTGAGCCAGCCAGCAGTGACTGACTGTTGACTGACTATGTGAGGGAGCGAACTAAGACTTTAGGCAATGAACTTCACACACACACTGTGGGCCGACACTTGCTGGTCGATTTTTTTTTTTTTTTTTTTGTGAATTGGTTCATTTTCAGTCTAATATCATCACTGTTGTGAACAGACGTTAAATTAAATCAATCAATCAAATCAACTTGCTGGTCGAGGTTGAAGGGTGCGTGGCCGACTGAGACATGTCAGAGGTGAGCAGCAGTGACGTGTTTGAGTGGGATTTATGATCAGCTGGAATGGCTCTCACGGGTTCAGAGACCAACAGGCACATGAATGACTTTGTTTTCATAAAAAAATATTGCTTTCAACAGTGAAAGGGATGTGTGTGTGAGTGTGTGTGTGTGTGTGTGTGTGTTCCCTTTTTGTACTCCCAGTTCTTATAGAGTATTTTACAATGGGAACGAAGAAATGCTGTGTGTGTGTGTGTGTGTGTGTGTGTGTGTGTATGTGTGTGTGTGTGTGTGTGTGTGTGTGTGTGTGTGTGTGTGTGTGTGTGTGTGCCCGTCCATGGCCAAAATGTGTTCCACTCGCTCCAGACAAAACTACTGGGCCGATCTTTCTGAAAATTTGTAGGTATGTTCATTATGGGTCAAGGATGATGCCCGATGTGTTATTTTACCGTTATAGCTGTTACTAACGGCCATAACGGCCCATAACGGTTTTCCTTCTTTATGGAATATCTCAGAGAGTACTTGGCCGATCTTTCTGAAAATTTGTAGGTATATTCATTATGGGTCACGGATCATGCCCCATGTGTTATTTTACCCTTATAGCTGTTACTAACGGCCATAATGGTTTTCCTTCTTTATGGAATATCTCAGAAAGTACTTGTCCGATCTTTCTGAAAATTTGTAGGCATGTTCATTATGGGTCACGGATCAAGCCCAATGTGTTATTTTACCGTTATAGCCGTTACTCACGGCTATTTTACTGTTAAAGAAGAAAAACCGTTATGGCCGTTAGTAACGGCTATAACGGTTTTCCTTCTTTATGAATATCTCAGAAAGTACTTGGCCGATCTTTCTGAAAATTTGTAGGCATATTCATTATGGGTCACGAATGATGCCTGATGTTTTATTTTACCCTTATAGCCATAAGAAAGTACTTGGCCGATATTTCTGAAAATTTTTAGATATGTTCATTATGGGTCACAGATCATGCCCTATGTGTTATTTTACCGTTATAGCCGTTACTAACGGCTATAACTGGTTTTTAAAAAAAATGGAATATCTCAGAAAGTACTTGGCCGATCTTTCTGAAAATTTGTTGGTATGTTCGTTATGGGCCACGGATCATGCCCGATGTTTTATTTTACCCTTATAGCCATTACTAACGGCTATAGCAGCCCATAATGGTTTTTCTTCTTTATGGAATATCTTAGAAAGTACTTGGCCGATCTTTCTGAAAATTTGTAGGTATGTTCATAATGGGTCACGGATCATGCCCGGTGTTTTATTTTATCATTACAGCCGTTACTAACGGCCATAATGGCCCATAACTATTTTTCTTTTTTATGGAATATCTCATTCAGTATTTGGCCGATCCTTCTGAAAACTTGTAGGTATGTTCATTATGGGTCGCAAATCATGCCCGATTTTACCGTTATAGCCATTACTAATGGCCCATAACAGTTTTCTTCTTTATGGAAAATCTCAGAAAGTACATGGTCGATCTTTCTGAAAATTTGTAGGTATGTTCATTATGGGTCACAGATGATGGCTGATGTTTACTAAAATAGCCGTTACTAACAGCTATAATGGGCCAAAATGGTTTTTCCTGCTATAATGGGCCAAAATGGTTTTTCATCTTTATGGAATATCTTATGCGTATTCAAGATAAACTGGGAGTACATTTATATGCTTTGCATCTTGTTCTTTCTTACATGTGTACCAGTTAGGCATAAGAATGTGTGTGTGTGTGTGTGTGTGTGTGTGTGTGTGTGTGTGTGTGTGTGTGTGTGTGTGTGTGTGTATGTGTTCCCTGCTATTGGAGTAGTTGGATTTATGGCTGTTTCTTTCATTTTTCTGTTGGATATACCATACTTTCTGGTCTTCAATTGTGAGTGGAGTATTTCTCCTCCCTTGTTGAGAGTTAGTTTGCATGCTTTCTTCATTTTTTATGTTGAGAAGAAACATAACATTCATTTTTTTATTTTGCATTTTTTTTGCACTTGAAATTACTAAAAATTTGAAATTGTGGTTGACTAACCATTACTAACATGTTATCATATAATAACAGTACAGTGTATCTCCTCCATTTTACAAAAAAATAGCATGAGAATTGGTTGTTTAGTTCCTGAGATATCCGCGTTTCACATATGCTAGTATAAAATAAGAGTTTTTTTGAAAAATGACTGGCGATGGGGATTTATGCAAAATAGAATGTCTGGCGGTGAAAGGGTTACAGTGCATCCCAAGATGAATGAACCTCTGAGAAGGAGTCCTGAAAACCAGAAGAGGTTGTGCTCACGAGAGTGTCTTCTCTGCCCTTAGTCCTGCAGCTGTACCAACTTGATATCCCGCATGAAGTCCCTCTCCACCAGGAAGAACTATGAGAAGGGACATTGTCCGCCTTCTCCTTCCTTCTTTTTTTTTCTGGTCTTTTCCTTTTTTTTTTCCAACTAAAATCTGCAGACTGATCAGACAAGGAAAAGTGAAAGAAACTTCTTCTCACTAGAAGCAGAGTAAACAACTTCCATAGGAGAATCAGTATATGTGTGTGTGTGTGTGTGTGTGTGTGTGTGTGTGTGTGTGTGTGTGTGTGTGTGTGTTAATCTCCCTAGCAAAATATTGCATCACAGAAATATCAGAAATACCACTGTAT
The DNA here is from genome assembly GCA_033310375.1 of Conus canariensis. NCBI lineage: Eukaryota > Metazoa > Mollusca > Gastropoda > Neogastropoda > Conidae > Conus > Conus canariensis. Next base: position 32,329,384 of record CM065720.1, read on the forward strand.
GTGAGGTGGGAAGAGACGCCCGTCAGACTGGGCATGGATGACAGGCTAATTCCTTGTAACACTAATCTCATCCTGTTGAGGCCTATTGCTGGTCTAACTTCTAATTGCTTGGAACCAAGGAAAGGAAGACTAAGAAATTGACAAACACTGAAGAGTGCTCTCCATAAGGCACCTTCCAGGAAAAAAGAGACCATAACTGAGGGGATGCAGTCTTGGTTGAGTTTCTATGTCAGGAAGGGGTTCAACTGTTACTATCATCAAAAAGGGAGCCTAAAGAAAATCCTTGAGGTCCCAGAAAAACCTGAGGTAGCCAACTGCCAAACAAGACAAACTCCCACTGAGACAGAGCAGAAGGCGTGAGTGAAAAGAGACCAGTCCCACAAGACGCCGGAAGGGGAATTCCCAAAAAGCCAAAAAGGCACCAGACAGAAGTCTCAACAAAGGATAAAACTCCTTGCTCTTTCCATAATTTCTCAAATCATAATAAATTATTATTCATACAAACAAAATCAAGACCATGAAAAGAATGGCAAAAGAAAAGAATATTCAGCAGGAGAAGAAAATTCACTGACATCAACAAGGTTACGATCAACATCATTACTGTGGGAATTCTCAAAAGAGAGACCATTCACAACATCAGCCATCCTTAGAATGTAAAACAAGACGGTCAAATACAGCGGTTCACCATAAACAAAAATCCATTTGATTCAGTGTCAAAAGAAGGTCTTTATTCTTTTGAATTCCCATCCCATGCCTGAGCTGAACAGCATAAAGGTGACTATCAAATCCCTCAAAATTACCATAATGAATCAAGCTCAACAAAGGATAAAACTCTATGCTCTTTTCTGATTAAATTAAGATGGGATAAAGCAAATGTCAGAAACTTGTCCACACGAGATGGAGCTAGAATCGGAAGGTAACGGGCATCCAGATTAGAACGTTCTGTCTGAAAAGAAGATAGTGTTTCTTGATAACTAGAATGTTTTCCGGATAAAAGCTTAACCCTCTGCCTGCCGCATGACTTTGTGCTACATGACTATGAGAATACCATGCCAAGGGAGGTAACTCTGCAACACTTACACACTTGCGATAAAGAAACCTCAATAAAAAATTTGCTTTTAACTCATCTATTCCATAAGAGTAATGAAAAAAATTCAAAGACATCATTCCATCCAAACCAGCCATTTTTTTCCCATATATAGTGAACTTGTACACGAGGAAAAAAAAAAAATGAACAGACTAACTCTACTTTGGTGTTCTCGGTGCTATAACAATTTTTTCTAAATTCACTGTACCCACAGAATGTTATGGGGATTAGGAGCACATAGTGATTTTCCAAGTCTAAACAAAGTACAGAATCATTCAGGAACAAAATAAAGTCATTCTATATGGTCTGCACACTAAATAATCAACTTTTGTTGTGAAGGAAAAAAAAACCAACCAAACTTCAACAATTTTGTTAAACTGAAGGCATCACATTAAGAAGACTTGTCTTCTAACTACTGAGGGGAAAAAAATAACTCAAACAGACTACTAGATACTTGACTTGAAATTGTGATGGAATTCAGCAAAAATGTGCTTTTGTACAAGTGCACTAAGCAACTGACACCCCCCTCCCCACCCCCGACACACACACACTGTGGTGATGATGTACCTCTTGTCCTCTTTGCTTTTTGATAAACGAAGCAGTTTTTAATTTAGGCCAGAGTTTATGCTCATCCTTTTTTGCTTGCTTTTGTGCAGCAACTAAATTTGCTTCTCGCTAAAAGTCTGCCAAAATTCCTCTGAAATCAAAAGGCTAAAAGTGACGCTCCCACAGGCAAATCATGGGACACTCCCACTGACTGATCTGGTTTCCTGGCTGTCAAAACAACCGAAACTTTTGGGGGGCTTCACTTCTTGTAGCCTACCACTCCAGTCAACAATTAAAGAATCTCTAGCAACTTCTGTTTTTCGAATTTTCTTTTTTTGGGGGGGGGGGGGGGGGGGGGGGTAGGGAGGGGGGGGGGGTGAGGGAGGGGCCCAGCAGTAATGGGCAGTTCAACATCATCATTATCATCGCCCGAATCATTATCGATTCTGGCCTCAAAATCAGTCAGCAGTTGATCTTTATTCATAACTAGGTCAAGATCAACGTCCGAATCGTCTCGCTTCAAATCTTCTTCAAGAGTGTAGCCCTCAAATACACTGTCTTCATCAATATCACATCAGAAAATGAATTCTACAAGTTGCATAGTTACTTGATCTGCCATTTTCCCAAAAATCTGCGCAAAAAAAAAAGCCAAACTTTGAACATTCACAGCAGCAAAACTACTCCACCAAAACTCGTGCAACAAAAAACAAAACGGCGTCCAGAATTGGCCGTACTGGAAGACTTCTGTCGCAATTGCATTCTGGGATATGTGATGGTGAAAGTGAAAGTAGTTGACCTAGTATTCAGCAGTCGATCTCGGTCAATCCGGTTTTCAGGAGGAGGAAATCTCGTGGTCAATCTTGGTCGATCCGGTAGGCACTGGGTTAAACCCTTGGCACACCGTAACCAGCAGAATGGGAATCAAGAAGAGCAACATTCATGAATTAACGATATTGCCCCACCTTTTAAGAAATGCAAGGTACGGAATCAGAATCTTCAGTACTGGTTTCCTCAAACAAGGAGGAAGGAAGTCTTGTCTTTTGAGAGACAGGGGCAGCAGAATCAAAATAGGACTCAGAAAGGGTACTAGCAATAACACACAAAGTTTGATTGTTTGCAGCTCTCGCGAGAGTGAACTCAGAAGGAAAAGAAAAGATATCATCATCAAAACATTCATCAATATCTTCATCAGAATGTTCAAAATCCTCTCGCTCATCCATGCAATTGGTCCGAGTGCAACCTGTCCTCCCTGCTCACACTGTCTGGGGATCACCCAATCGCACCAGTAACCCCCCTGGGAGCTGCGCCGGTCAGGCCGCGCTCCAAACCAGTGCCACTCGCATGGGTCCTCTTCCTCTGAGGCCAGCATCAAGAAAATGATGACATCCGCTCTTCCAAAACTGCTTGCCCGGGGGTGTGGATAGAAGAGTGAGCTGGGGGAGACAAGACGCTGGCCTGTCTCCGCCATACCCGGGACCATGTCTTAAGCGGCAGAGCAAGGAATGTTGGTCGTCATCCTTGCCAAAACAGGCTGACCGTTGTGAGAACACCAAGTGCCATGCAGAAGTCAGCAAACACTTGCATAAGCTGCATGGAACCCATAGAGAGCTGCCAGGGCAGAAGACACATGTTCCATGCTGGTCAAGTGAAGAAACCACTTGTCAACAGGAATGGCAGACTCTGATGACTGGGGGAGAGGAAACGCTGGTCTCCAGCAAGTTTGGGTGGGAAGTGAACATGCGACAGGAGCATGTGCACACAAACTCAGTCGCAGACTGCTAAGTACATGGTGAAATAAATGCATAATACATTCTGAAGTACATTATTATGGAGGAAACAGACTTGCTTTTTTCTTTTTTTTTAAATCAAGAACTGCTCCCTTTCTCTAACAATAACAATTAACTAACGGTTAATTTTACCTGCTATCCTGACTGTGCCCGAGATGGAGGTGTCATCAGTGTAAGGATGGGGGGACTCCTGGGTCACAGGGGAGGAGGTGGAACGGGCGTACTCACTGTCACTGGCCACATCTTCCAGCTCCGTGACACAAAGCTCTAGCAGCATCTCTGAGACCTAAAGAAGCAGGGTTAAGGTATCACACACAGCTCAAACTGCATTTCTAAGACCTAATGAAGCAAGGTTAGGGGTATTATGCACAGTTCCAGCAGCATCTTTGCCACCCATAGAGGGAAGCTCAGTGGTCTTTTGCAACTCCAGCAGCATCTCTGAAACCTATAGAGGTAGGGTCAGGGTATTACAAATAGCTCAGCAGCATTTCTGAGACATATTAAGATTGATCAGCAGTATCACAGACAGCTCCAATAGCATCTCTTAGACTTACAGAGGCAGGGTCAAAAATACTACAGTTACAGCAGCAATAAAAATAATAATAATAATGTATGGATTTTATATGGCGCAATTCTTGGGATCAACTCATTGCGCTCAACACGCACACTCAAACACTCGCACTGACATATGTTCCCATATATACACACACACACACGCACACACACCCCCACCAACACAGGCCCACTTATCAAGTTCATCGGTTCAAGAGTAAACAATACAGCTTTGCATGCAGTACATAAACAGTCAGGTTAGAATAATAGACACAGCATTTAGATATTATGGTTGAAGAAGGCTTTCCTAAAGAAGTATATTTTTAACTCTGACTTGAATTTAGATAATGTGGGCAGGTCACGTAAGCTGTCAGGAAGAGAATTCCAAAGAGTGGGCGCACTAAAGCTAAATGCTCTCTCACCGACTGTCTTTAACGAGTGCAGAGGAATTTTCAGAAGTTTTTGAGAAGATGAGCGAAGAGACCGAGAAGTTTGATAGGTGGACAGAGAAGCAGAAAGATACTGTGGGAGTGTCCCATCGAAGTAACGATAGGCAAAAACTGCGATTTTGAACTGCCATCGATATTTGATGGGAAGCCAGTGGAGTTCACGTAACGTATATGCTCATTTTTACGCTTTTTGAGAACAAGCCAAACTGCACTGTTTTGCACTCTTTGTAATCATGCAAGCTGTTCTGAAGGAAGTCCTGTTAACACAGAGTTAGAGTAGTCTAGTCGGGACATTACCATGGCGGTGATGAGTCTGATTGTTGCCTGTGTGGAGAGGTAGGACCAGATAGAAGCAATTCGTCAAAATTCAAGGAAGCATGCACGACAAACATTAGATATTTGGTTCTGCATAGAGAGGGTTCGATCAATGCTGACACCTAAATATTTCACTGACTCTTTGAAAGGTAAAACAACACCACTGCGACGGACCGTTTTTCATCCGGTCACAAAGTTTCATGTGCGACCATGCTTACCGGAAGGTAGTTGTCCGGAAGCCGGTTACAAAATTTAGCTGACTGCTACTCACCGGCGCATTGCTATAAGCCGGGTGAGTTGCACCGGTTAGGCAGTCTCTGCAGTGATTCCGGCAATACAAGTCACAGAAGGCCGAAGAGGGACTCAGCTGTTTGGTGGTAGCAGTCAGGTATTTATCACTGAATGTTTATTTATTAACAAACTAAAACTGTATTCCCGTTTAGGAGCGACTGAAACCTCCTCAGCGCTCTTGTGAAGATTTTATTTAAAAAAAGAAAGTACTGTTGTTCTGTTATCCTATGACTTGATAGGGTAACAAAACGAAATTGTTTCGGAAAATGTGAATAGATGAAGTGAGTGTTATAAGAAGTGGTCTTCAGAAAAAAGAAAAAAGATTTTGTTTATTTTGTGACTTAACTGGCTATGAACTTCATGATGAAGAAAAAGTGTCTATTCTAATATGGTTTGCAAGAAGATGGAGAGTTTTGATGCTATGGATAATAAGCTCCCAGAGTGAGCGACACAGACTTTTGTTTTTCATTCTGATGTGTAATGTGTTTACATGGGTATCAATATATGTGTTGTTAAACAAAAGTGTGGTGGAAATCTTTCCCTTGCATATATTGAAGCTGTTGAACTGAAGTGATGTGAGCGTTCTTGTGTTACAACAAAAGAAATGAACATTTCCTGAACTGACAAAAGACATGGTGATTATATGAAATGAATTGAACATTCTTGTTTACAAGAAAGCAAATGAACAGTGTGTGAATTAACAAAAGACATTTATAGTTTGAAAAAATAATCATCAATTAATCATTGTGTGTACTGAATTGTATTCATGGTTTATTGAAGAGGATCCAGATGGAAATCCTTTTCCCTAATTTGGAAGACTAGATTATGAAAGGTTTATGTGGAAATCCTTTCCTCAATTTGGAAAACTAGAGTCTGAAAGGTTTATATGGAAATCCTTTCCTGTGCAATGTTATGATTCCGGAAAAAAAGAATATTGTAATGATGAACAAATATGCTGATGTATGGCTCAAGTTCTAGTGAAATATGATGTGGCTAATGAATATGAACGAATATGCTGATATGTGGCTCAAGTTCTAGTGAGATATGATGTGGCTAATGAATATGAAGATAGTTGTGATTCTAATGAATGGTGGCCATGATAATCAAGGTAGTTAATCAGTTTCCCCAGGTTGATAGTGTTCCCTGGATTGACGGGGACTGACTGCTACTGAGGCTAGGGCCGGGGCCGTAGCTGGTTGACACCCCGTTCTCCACCTGTTGCTGCGGGTGTGGAGAGGCCGGCCTGAGTGCCGACAATCGCCCTACCTGCCACTGCGCCCGTGACCGGTCAGTGTTGGGCCAGTGAAGAGGAGACATCGCTCCTGCTTCTGTGCCAGCGACCTGCGTTCGAGGACGTCACTGTGTGTGTAGCGTGTGTGCCACAGCTTTGTGTTAGTGTTTTGAGCCACAGCTCAAAAGTGTTTGAGCTACATCTAGTGAGAGAGACTGTCGCCGAGTGCTGGCAGAGACGCCACGAATGAGTTATTTTTTTTTGTGTGAGCCACAGCTTTGAAGAGACTCTGTGTTAGACTTCCTCGTCGTTGCCGTCGTCATCATCGCTGGACCCGGCAGTTGACAGTTAAAATTGTATTAATTGGTTATTTGTGTACACCTGATGGTGGGTGTACCATCCTATGCTTGAGGTGCTTATTTGTATATGTTTGTTGATGGCTCGGGCAGCATAAAAAGAAAAGTGTTATTTTGTTGCCTGGCTGTCCCATGTTCAGATGAGTGGGTGTGTGTATGTGAATTAAGAAAAAAGTCGTGCATGCATCCATAATTTCTGAGTGAGAGTCAGACAGATATCTACACACGCGCTTCCATCCGTAACAACCATCAATTTCTGCCGACTCAGCTTCAACCATCTTGACACGAGAGGAGGTAGCAACAGCCATGATCTTGGTTTTGTCACTATTCAGCTTGAGTTTGTTGCTGGTCATCCAGACTTTTACATCCCTAAAACATGCGGTAATATCTGATTGAGCACCTTGAAAATCGCTGGTAGTTGCGCTCTTAGAGAGTTCAGTGTCATCTGCAAATTTGTGGAAGTCACAGCCATGGGCAGAAATAACGTCAGATAAGGGCTGAGAATAAAGGGTAAAAAGAACTGGTCCAAGGACAGAGCCCTGGGGAACACCATACAGAAGAGGAGAATGGGATGATTCAGCACCATTAACGATTACCATCTGTGTCCTGTCAGAAAGGTATGATGTGAATCATTTGAGAACCATATTGTCAAATCCAAAAGTAACCTTAAGTCTCTTGAGTAGGATAGAGTGGTCAAGAGTATCAAAAGCAGCACTGAGGTAGAAGGGAGACCAGTTTATCGTCTGATTTACAAAGCAGGCAGTCTAAGACACTCAGAACAGCAGTCTCTGACACAGAGAGGCTGCAATACACAGAGAGGCTAGGTCTGACGTATCCACACAGGTCCCGCAGCATGTTTGAGACCCAAGCAGGCAGGGTCAGATGCATTACATACAGATCCAGCTACTCTACTTCAGAAGCAGGGTCAGAGGTATCACTCACAGCTCCAGCAGCACCTCTAAAACCTATAAAGGCAGGGTCAGGGATATTACATACAGGCAGAGTTTGAGGTATTATACATGCTCCAGTAGCATCTCTGATATTTACAGAGGCAGAATCAGGGTATTACACTCAGCACCCAGCAGCGATAGGATGATGTAGGATCAGAGGTATAAAACACAGCTCTGACAGCATTCACCGATAGGATTAGGGGTATTACTCACCCTATATTGCTTATAGCCCAGCTGACTGCAAAGGGCCATATCAGGGCTGTCATCGCATTGAAATCAGCTCAAGCTTTAAGGAGAATAAAATTAAAAAAAAAAAAAACAATCTCATTCACACAACCCTTTAAACTGAAATACACCTTCTAAAAACACACTGGAAATTTTGTTTAAAATCCTCCTTCTATCAAATCTTAGATCATATGAAAAATGTTAATCTCTTTCAGGAATTCAAAGATCACATCAGGTGGGACATCTCTGAACAAGGTTTTCACAGAGTCTGCAGTAAAATGTTTATATGTCTCACATCATGCAAGTCCCAACACTCTAAATGAATATGTTTTACAGTGGGATTTTCACCTTTTTTTTTATAAGAATGAATGTAAAAGGAGTGGCCTGTATGCAAACGGTGAAAGACTGTTTCTTCTTTAAGGCCGTCTCGGGAACATGGTAAAAACTCTTTCAGGTTTGGATGGATTTTAAATATTTTGTTTTTGTTTTTGTTTTTGATTTTAAATAGTTTGTTATCTGTCTGCAAGTTCCATTTCTCTCGCCAGAGGTCTTTGGCGTAAGCCTGGATTTTTGTTTCAGTCAGTGTGAGGGAGAGGCTATCTGCTAAATTCTTTCTTTGTGGCACTCTTGGCAAGTTGATCAACCAACTCATTGCCTCGAATGCCCACATGGCTGGGAACCCAAGCAAAAACTATGTTGTATTCATCTGATTTCAGGGAGGTGTACAATTTGAACCATTTCAGCAGTTGAGGGTGCTTGAGGTTATGGGTGGCTATGGTCTCCAAAGCAGAAAGGGAGTCTGACAAAATGAGGAATTCTATATGTTTGCCTTTAGAGACCATTTCAAGAGCCAGGACCAAGGCTGTCAACTCAGCAGTGCAGATGGAGCTGTCAGTGGGAATGTGTTTAGATCATCTCTGAGAAGGACCTGTTGCACAATACACACCAGACACAACCTCCTCCTCAGACTTTGTATTACACACAGCTCCAGCAGCATCTGCATTCCCTACAAAGGTAAGGTCAAGTGTATTACACATATCCTGAGCAGCATCTGCCTTTTCTACAAGGAGAGGATCAGGGACATTACACACATCTCCGGAAGACTCTCCAGGACCCATAGAGAAAGGGTCATGGATATTACATGCAGTTCCAGAAGCATCTTTGATGCCCACAGAGACAGGATCATGGTATTACACATGGGCTCAAGCAAGATCTCTGCTATCTACAGGGATATGATCAGAGGTATTACACACAGCACTAGAAGCATCTCTGATACCTACTGATGTAGCATCAGGGATATTACACATAGCTCACAGACTAAGGAGGTTACACAGACCCGTCAGTAAAGACAAATCGTGACGATTTTGACAGAGTAGTGTCCCTTAGACTTGGGTGGTCAAACAGCATGGCTACGAAAATAAAGAACGGCGGACATCATTGTGCAGCAATAAACTGCACGAATTCGATATGGAAAAAAGACTGCAGACAAAAATCTTTTTACAGATTTCCAAAAGACCAAGCAAGGTATAGTTATGTTCAACATGGGAATTAGTAGATTTATACACGCATAGACCATGTCTGTTTCTTAGCAAATGAAAGTTTCGTTAACAACTACCTTTTCTGATTTAGATCTGAATAAATGAAATAAGCTTTTGTGTACGCACAGTAACACAATTGCAAAAATGCTTAAGTGTGCACACATAAAATTACATGTGTGCATGCATGTATGCACAGGATATGGATGAGAGGGTGGGTGAATGGGTGTACGAATTTGGAAGGAGAAAGAAGCACTACATAGATAGATCTGTTCACAAATAGACTAGGTCTAATGACACTGACATAAACATACGCGTACGTCTGTGCACATATCAATATATAATGTATGTATGCAGTGTTGCACCGAGGCATCGGCCTTCGGCCAATGGCCTATTAAAAACTGAAAAGTCCGATCGTGTTTCCCCAGCCCGGACTCATTGTCCGATCGAAATGTAGCGCTGGCGGCCTCGGTCCGATCGTTTCACGTCACTCGCTGACATGTCAATCTACATTTTCCCAGACAGATTCTCGACTGCAATGCTCAACATTATTTCACTCGCCACAGCTATTCTTAGGCAAAACCAAAAGTAGACGGTGCTGATCGAAATACTTGGAAAAAGTACAGTATGGATTTACCCTGAATCAAGGTAAGGGAAACAACTCTCATATCTTCGTTTCGCCATTTTTTGTTTCTGCTAGGAATCACGCTTTACGATTTTACTTCACGTTTTATAGCAGAATGAATCAATATTTCGTAATGACTTTTTCATTTCAATGTTGTGCGGTAGTTCCCATATAATCCGATTCTGTTAACATAGTAAAGAACTCAGCCTGTTTTGTACTAAATATCTTATTTTTGATTTTCTTTTAACTCTTGCATATAAAGGTTATAAATATTCCCTGGTATGTTAAATTGGTTTTTTTTTTTCCATTACGTCAATTTGTCCTATTGCTTTCCAAGGTTCAGGACATTATGGCCTATTGATTTCTTTCCTTCAGGACAGTCTGTCCTATTACTTCTACAACCTCGGTACATCACTGTGTATGTGCATCCGTATATGTGTGTGTGTGTGTGTGTGTGTGTTGCGTGCATGTGTGTGTGTGTGTGTGTGTGTGCGCGCGCGTGTGCGTGCGCATTTATATGTCCGTGTGTTTGTCTGCCCATATGTGTGAGTGTGAGTGTGTGTGTGTGTGTGTGTGTGTGTTGTGTTGTGTGTGTGCCTCTGTGTGTGTGTGTGTGTGCGTGTGTGTGTGTGTATGCCTCTGTGTGTGTGTGTGTGTGGGGGGGGGGGGGGGGGTTGTCTGCCTCTCTGTGTGCGTGTGTGTGTGCCTCTGTGTGCGTGTGTGTGTGTGTGTCTGCCTCTGTGTGTGTGTGTGTGGGGGGGTTGTCTGCCTCTCTGTGTGCGTGTGTGTGTGTGTGTGTGTGCCTCTGTGTGCATGTGTGTGTGTCTACCTCTGTTGTGTGTGTGTGTGTGTGTGGGGGGGGGGGGGGGGGGGGGTTGTCTGCCTCTGTGTGTGTGCGTGTGCGTTGTGCTCGCGTTTGTATGTCCATGTGTTTGTCTGCCCGTGTGTGTGTGTGTGTGTGTGTGTGTGTGTGCGCGCGCGCGCGTGTGTGCGTGCGTGAGCGCGCGTTTGGATGCCCATGTGTTTGTCTGCACGAATGTGTGTGTGCATGTGTGTGGTCAGTGTGCGTGCATAATGTGTTGATGGTTGTTATGCACTCACACACATCACATGCGCACACATGCACACACACACACACTTGTCTAATATCACTTAAAGTGAACAGACGTTAAATTGAAGAACACACACACAACACATTATACACGTCTGTGAGTTTGTGCAAGTAGGCCTTCTGCAACATGCACAATGGGAGTGAATTGTCAGCAGGGTGGGTTGTCAGGGGTAAATGTCCAGAAGTGAATTGTCTACGATGGGCGAATTGCCTGGGGTGAACTGTCTTGGGGTGAACTGTCCTGCTCCAAAACTGTGCTTGCAATTGTGCATACATGTCTGCGCATGCACATATGTGTATGTGTGGATGTACCTTTGTGTATTTGTGTACTTGCATGCATATGCGTGTGCACATGTGTAACCATGTGCATGCATGTGTATGTGCACGTGTGTGCGCATGTGTGTGTGTGTGTGTGTATGAATGTATGTGTGTGTGTGTGCGCGCACTCATGTGTGTATGTATTTGTGTATGCATCCGAATGCATGTGTGTATAACATGCATGCATGCATGCATATGTGTATATGCGTGCGCACACATGTGTGTGAACGTTTTTTGTTAGTGTGTGTGTACATGAGCTTCAGTGTGTGTGCGCGCACATGTGTGAATGCATATGCATGCGGTTAAATGAGTGCAGTTTGTATGTGTATTCATTTGTGTATGTTCGTGTGTGCGTGTGTGTGTGCGTGCATGCGTGCTTGTGTGCATATTTATGTACATGCATGCATGTGTATGAGTTGTATGTGAATGTGTCTGTGTGTTTTAAACCTGAAATATGCAACTTTGAATGCAACAGCAAATACTAAACCTGAATACTTTGACCACCCAGAGCAAAGGGAAGTAATCGAAATTTTGGCTTGTAAAGGGAAAGAAGGCAGTGAACTATCTGTATATATTTAATCTGTGCATAGCTCAAAAAGTATCTCCAATAGGATCAGAGATATTACACATAGCCCTAGATACAGATAGCTATAGAGAAAGGATCAGGGGATATTACACATAGCTCCAACAGTATCTCCAATAGGATAAGGATATTAGACACAGCTCCAGCAACATCTCTGATATCCTTTGAGACAGGATAAGGGGTATTGTACACAGCTTCAGCAGCATCTCCAACAGAATCAGGGGTATTACACACACCTACTGCAGCATCTCTCATAAATGCAGAGACAGGATCAGGTGTATCATACACAGCTTCAGCAACATCTCCAAGAGGATCAAGAATATTTCACACAGTTTCAGCAGCATCTCTAATTTCTGATACCTACAGAGACAGGATCAGAGGTATTACACGTAACTTCAACAACAACTCCATTAGGATAAGGGGTATTACACAAAGTTCCAGTAGCATCTCAAACACCTACAGGGACAAGATCAGGGCATTATACACAGATTCAGCTATATATCTCCAATAGGATCAAGGGTATTGCACATAGCTCCAGCAACATCTTTAATACCTACAGTGACAAGATCAGGGGAATCATACCTAGCTTCAGTAACATCTCCAATAGGATCAGTGGAAACATACACTTCAGCAACATACAGATACCTGCAGGCAAAGGGTCAAGGATATTACAAACACTTCAAGCTGCAACTTGGATACATGTAAAGATAGGATCAGGGATATTACACATCACTCCAGCATCATCCCCAATACCTGTAGAGAATGGACCAGGAGTATTATATACAGCTTCCGCACCATCCCTGACAATCATAGATGTATGATCAGGGGTATTATCCATTGTTGGTCGGGATCCCTGCATTGTTTAAGCACATGGGTCTCGTAATGGGAAATGTAAACATAAGCCAAAAATATCTTTATGAGCTGTGAGAAAATAAAAATCATTTATCACAGCAGAACCTCTTAATAATGCCCCATAGAAATCTTAAAAATAAAAATTTTTGGGAGATAACTACTCCAGAAAAAAAGTTTTAAAAGTAAGGCATCTTTCTTTAGAAGTAAATCTAATTTAACCCTCTTGTACTCAGTTTCTCTGACTGCAAACTTCCCCTAGATTTCAGATTCTCTTACAGATTTCAGCCTAAAAATGGGTGTGTTGATTATTAACTTATGGGGAATGTGTGTGAACCTCTAAGAGAAAGAAAATTGGCAGGCAGTTTTATAAGATCATGCACTGTAATTTGTACTATATTTTGTCTGTCTTAGCGATATGGGTCGTGTCACTGTCACCAAATTGTCACCAGAAAGCTGACATTTTATGGTGACAATCAATTTTACAGCATGCAAGCATGCGCAATCACCATGCTTATGCAAGTTGTTAGTGTAAGATGAAATCTGAGGCCTACCTGACCTGATCCATCAACTGCCTGGCAGTACAGGTCCCACTGGTTGTCCCACCAATGTCACACAAAACTTGTCACACACACAATACTGAACTCAGTCACTTCCCAATACTCTATATGTTTAGTGTTTCCATCAGCCTTTGCAGTTCTACAAACTACAGCTGATTACATATGTACACAGTCTTCAGTTGCACAGCACAGTGTCACTGTACACACTCACTACTAAATGTTACAGTCACAGCTGTCACCAAAAAACAGGCATGCAAAACAAAAATAAACATCACAGCTGCATTACTGTTGGGCTATGTTTTGGTCGTGATAGTCGCGAAAACCACCATTCTTAGGCCAGCAAAGGGGCACTTGACAGAAAGAACACTTATATGATGTCTCCACTTGATATCCCTTTGGTGTCAAACAGCCAGTTTTGACACACTGACGACACACCTTAGGCTCGCATTTCTTCAGGTGTGGTATCGCACCAAAGAGGGTCAGGTACGCCCTTGGCAGCTTGTTTCTGTCTTGCATACCTGTTTGTTTCATCAGCAGCAGTTTCAGAAAAACAAAGAGGCACAAATAAAGAGAAAAAAATCCAGTGGTGTAGCAGTGTCGGGTAACGTGTGTGTGGGCCCAGTGGGTTCCTGAAACTGACGCACTTCTCCTGTGGTACGTGTCGCGGGACACCATTTTGTTGCGAGCAGAACATTGTACTCCAGGTCACTTTCCTCCTCACCATCGTCTTCAATACCACTACCTACTTCTACATCACTTTCATCTCCATCTCTCTTTCAAACTTCTCCACTTCTACTAATTTGATCTAACTCCTCTTGCGAATAACTGACCATCTCTTTGACGTTCGTAGCAGACGCGAAAGCAGCCTTTTTGAAAGTCGGTCCATTTCATTCACAAAGATACTCACTGTTTTCTGTGCTTTTTCTCAATGAACACGCGCGGTTCCATCACCCAAAAATAGTGCCAACACATGATTGGGCCATGCCTGAGTCTTCCTAGTTACTGTCTGCGACTCTGCATGTCTACACACGTGATCACTGTATAATGGAAAATTCCCACCGAGAAGTCCTGGTAGCTCACGGAACGGAAAGTTCAGGCGTCTGCGGTTAGTCCTGGCTGCTCCCGTTACGAGTGTAAGAGGGTTAAATAAAGACAGAAATACTGAACTAAAAAAATCTTTAAAAGGAAGCTGTCTTTACTGGGAGTATTGGCAATTCTCACCATACCAAACACTCTAAGCCTCTGTAGAGATTTTAAAAAAAAAATCAACTCACATTTCATCAATTCTAATAAACCACACAGCAGCCTAGGGCATGTAATTCACACAGAACTCAATGACAACAAATTACTACTCATTCTGTATGGTGCATGACTGAAACTGAATTTGACCTGCCTTTCCACTTCTAACAATCTTGAATACCTTACGCAATAAATTCTGCATACAAAGTCTTCTCACCTGAGGATTAGCTTTGCCAAGGGAGGTCAGGATACTGGACAGAATGTCTCGACTGTCACTGCTGACACGATCGGCCACTGCAAGCTTCAAGAGGTCCACCAACACACGGGCATCGTCAGAGGACAGATGGCCTGTGAACTCATCCAGTCCAGGTGGGAAATCTGACTCTGTGTCAGCGGTCTGTGTCACCTCATCAGGAGACACAAAAGTTTCTGCCATGAAGCTGGTTGCTGGGGAAACCTTGGCTGCCAGGGCATGCATGCTGGGAAACGCATGCTCTATAGATGGTATCTGGGCAGAGGTTGACACCAATGAGAATGTAAGGATTGACCCGATTTGAAACACTGAACACTTCCAAAAAACGAGAGCAGAAAGAAAGGAAAAGCTTTCCTAACTCAGACATATGTGTTAACAAAATGTTGTTTTGCAGTGTCTGATAGAAAATCATTATCAGCTACCAACTCCATCTTGGAGTCTTTGGAAGTGAAAGATTGAAACTTCACACACCCCACACACACACACACACACACACACACACACACACACACATGTGCGCGCGCGCACGCACACACATACACACCACACACACACAGGGCTAGTGTAAACAAAAATCATCTCAGCAATCAACTCCATTTCCAACCATTGTTAACTAGCCCAAAGACCCCTGTCAGGACAAATGGTCATCCCTTGATTTAATGCAGTCATACTGAACCTCCACTGCTGAATATCAAAAAGGCCGGTGAGAACAGCACTCATTTAAATGGGTTAGTCTTTCCCTCAAGAGATTGGCACAAAGTGACAAATAATAAAATTGATTGTAGGAGAAAACACAAAAGAAGAAATATCTCACTCATGCACAAAATCAAGAAAAGAAGAAGACTCCATCCAAGGATATATTGGGATGAGTGGATATGAACTGTGCAACTCCAATAAAATAACAGAGGGCAAGTTGAAAAATGTGCAAATAAACATATGTGCAAAAACACATAGGGCAGGTGATCTGATCTACCAAAACAAGAATCTATGAGAAATCACCAGGGGGAGGGGAGGGGGGGAGGGGGGGGGGGGTTGAAGCCTGAGCAACTACAATGTCCCTGAGGCAATCAAGGCATATCTTTAGACATGTCCCAAAGGTGTGTGACTTCCTGTCTGCTGCCTATACAATGTCATCTACTGCAATGCTACGCCACATGGCCCAACTGGTGATGAGGGGCTGGACCTCATGCGCACTTGTATCTATCTTCTCCACAGGGGGAAGTGGTTTCTGGCTGAAAATATAAGCCTGGCAATTTACCTGCCTGAGCCAGCAGCTTATCATCTGGGGTTTAATAACAGTGTTTCCCAGGCTTTGTCATAGAAAGAGCACCAGGAGCCCGACTCTGTCCTCTGAAAGTATACCTTCAGCTGCACATCATCATTTTTGAGGCACTGTAGGGTCAGAGAGCTGGGGAGAAATGCTGGCCTACTTCTAGCCTTGGTACTGATACCTAACTGATTGCTAGGAGTGGCAGCTGACTCTTGTCAAAGTAGCGAAACATCTCACAAAAGGCTTTAAGTCCTTTAACCGTGGTAGCGCTGAATAAACCTAAGAGTTTTCAGTGCTACTGGCTGAATTAACATTGAGCAGTGTATTTTTGAAGCAGGGTGATGTCAAACAACTCTTATTGGTAGTAATTATAACTTAACTGATCATATAAAGTCATATATCACTGGAAAGCTCAGACAATGAGCTTTTGCATAAATGAGATTTCATCATATGATAATTTTATTGGCAAAAAAAAAAGAGAAAGATTTACAACCAGGTGTGACCATATAAAAGAACATGAGCAATTTGCTCACTGTTTTGGAATCTTTGATGTTGAATGGAAAACGAATGGTATGAAAAAGGTAACAGCAAGACTGTCCAAAGATATCTGGATACTGGCATCAACAGAACTGTCCAGTAATGGCACAGGTAACTGGCATAATTACAGGTAAGTCAGTTTTACTGACTCCCTCACTACTGCGCTACAAATGCAACCTCCTTTAGTGCGACATAATCATCGACATAACGATGTTGGCCGCCTAACGGAAGAAGAAGAAGAGAATGGCACAGTACTTACCTCATCATCACTGTCATAGCTTAATTTTTTTTTTTATATCAAAACCCTCAAATTCCTTCCTACTGTCACTATCCTCAAAAAGTTCCTTGAAAGTGTCTCCAAACTCAGGCAGAAAGTTTGCCGCCTTTTTGCCGAGCAGGTGGGTAGACGACTGGTAAAAAAAAAATATATATATATATACCCATTAGCCAATCAAAATTCGCTGTGTTCGCATGTGTAGAGGGAATTTTCAACCCTTTCCGGTGAAACTGGTTTCGTAGGATGTTTGTTTCTCGATCTTTTGAAGTCATAATAACCCGTGAATTAGGTCACATACCTCATCCTGGAATGCTCTGGGTTTTGCCATTCAGTCTAGGGAGGCAATACCGGAATGGTCCTTGAATAGGGCTACCAGGGTTAAATAGTGTGACAGAGAAGAAGATAATTGACCAATTAGCGATAAGGCCCTCAGCTAGCACAGACATTCGAGCTGCATGAAGGAGACTGGAACTGATGGGTAATCACCAGCAAGTGATCAAAGGCATGGTGCTCGGGGCTCAGTCAGTTGAAGCTTGTACAGTAAAAGTGAACTGACTGAACCCATGACAGTTCACTTGAAGCGTAGAGGAGTGTGGGGAGAACAACTGGTCTGTAAACCTTCAGCTTGGTCTCTAGACCGATTCCTCTTTTATTCCAAACATTGGTGTGTAGGCTGCCAAAGGCTGCACTTGTTTCTGCAATTCTGATGCTCACTTCATTGTCAATGGTGACGTTCTGGGTCAGTGTGCTGCTAAGGTAGGCGAATTTACTCACCACAGGGTCTACCTGGCACGTGTTGATGCTAAACTTCCGTCTTCTTTGTATTACTGGTGAGACTGAAGTTGCCGCAGGCTACAGAAAACTTGCTGATGCTGGGTTGCATGTCAGTTTCTGAGCCAGCATTGAAGGTGCAGTCATCAGCAAACAGAAAGTCCCTGATGATGTCTGTCATAACCTTACTTTTTGCCTGGAGCCTCTTGAGGTTTAACAGCTTTCCATCTGTTCTGAATCTGATGTCAGTGCCTACGTCTCCTTCTCTGAAGGTGTCAGTCAGCACTGCAAAGAACATAATGCTGAACAGAGTGGGTGCCAAAACGGAGCCTTGCTTGATGCCATTTGTGACAGGGATGGATCAGATGTCTTTCCGTTGTCCTGGATTCGGGCCTGCATGCCCATCATGGGAGTGCCACTCCACAGAGATGAATTTCAGTGGGCATCCATATTTGGCCATGATCTTCCACAGGCCCTCTCTACTAACAATATCAAAGGCCTTGGTCAGGTCGAGATTGGTGGAGAACAGATTGGCATTTTGTTCATGACATTTTTCTTGGAGCTGTCTAGGCAACAAATACCACATCACTGGTTCCTCTGCCTTTTCTGAGACCTCACTGGCTCTCTGGCAAAAGCTCTTGCTCAAGGTGTGTTATAAGCCGGTTCAACAGAATCCTGGCAAGTACCTTGCCTGCTGTAGAAAGAAGGGATATACCTCGATGGTTGTCACAAGCCTGCATGTTCCCTTTGTGCTTGTTCAAATGGACAATGAATGTATCTTTGAACTCCTGAGAGATTGTCTCCTGCTGCCACATCAGAAGAAACAAATGATGAAGCTTTTAAGTCAGAGCTGTGCCACTTTCTTTGCAGACTTCAGTGGTATGCAGTCTGGGCCTGGAGCTTTGCCAGTGGATATCAAACATATCACTTTTTGGGTCTCCAAGAGGGTTGGTGGTTCATCTGTTTCTTCGTTGATGGGCTCTTGAGGGAGCTGGTCAATGGGTTTGTCATTGATAGATGACGGTTGGTTTAGTACCCTGTTGAAGTGTTCGGCCCAGTGTTCCAAGATCTCTTCCTTGTCAGTGATCAATGTGTTTCCATCAGTACTGAGCAGAGGGGATGATCCTGATGAAGTAGGTCCATAAATTTCTTTCAAGACATCATAAGCGTTCTTCATATCATGCCTATCATTATATCCTTGGATCTTGTCAGCTTTGTTGCTCAGCCACATGTCTTGCATCTTTCGTAGTTTTTTTTCTAACGGTACTGCATATGTTTTTAAATGCATCTTTTTTGGAAGTGGACTTAGAGTCACTTGAGGTAAGCCTTGTGCAGGACGTTTCTCATCCAGTAGCTGCTAGATGATATTGCAGTTCTCATCAAACCAGTCCGTGTGTTCTCTGGCTGCTGGTCCCGGATCTCTGCAGTAGTGTTGTAAACCAGTTCTCTGAAGGTTGACCAGCTGGACTCTGGTTGTCCAGAGAGGCGTATTCCAAGCATTCTTCCAGAGTGTCTAAAGACAACTGCTTGGTTCCGGTGTTTTTCAGTTTGGTGACATTAAAACTGTCTTGGAGCCTTCTTGCCTTGTGGGAATCTCTTGGAATGGATCTGGATGTTAAGCTTGCCGATTATGTGACAGTGGTCAGTCCAGAATTCAGCAATGCACATGGATTTGGTGACTCTTACATCCTGCCTGTCTCTCTTCTTGACAATGACGCAGTCTATAAGATGCCAATGCTTGGAGCGGGGATGCATCCATGATGTCTTGTTACGGGTAGGGAGGTGGAAGACTGTGTTGGTGATCAGCAATTCATGCTCAGCACATATCCGGAGTAGCACAAGATCATTGCTGTTGCAGTGGCCTATTCCGTGTTTGCCCATGACATCTTCCCAGGAGTTACTGTCAGAACCGCTTCTAGCGTTGAAATCACCAAGTATGGTGAACTTGTCTGGTTTCAGAAGTGCAGCAATGACAGAATGAAGATCCTCTGAGAATCTGTCCTTCACATCATCCGGGTTCGTCATGGTTGGCACATAGGTGCTGAAAATTGTCAAGTGCTTCTTTCATAACAAAAGGGGGGCATTTCATGGTCATCAGCCAGTCATTCACTCCTTTTGGAGGTACAGCCAGCTTGCCAACAAGAGCTGCCTTCATTGCATAGCCTCTTGTCACTCTTCACTTCCACTGCCGCTACAAAACAAGGTATAGCCAGAGCCCCCTTCACAGAATCTGCCGTCCCGCAAGCCAAGTCTCACTCAAGGCTGAGATATCGACGATATATATGGCAAGTTCTTTCCAAGTAGAGCTCTTCTCCTCTGAGGCCTCTTTGCATCATCTCTATCCAGGAGGGTGCGCACATTCCATGTGCCAATGGTAAGAGGAACAATCTTTGTCTTACTCTTTTTTGAGTTTCGACCGCTGTTATAGGGTCTCTTCCAGCTGTGGTAGGCTGGCTAGGGAAGAATGGAACAGGCAATGTTACAGGCACCTTTTCTAGTCCCTTCCTTGTGCTATGGAAGTGAGCAGTGCTATCTTAAAAAGGGCTGCTCAGTTGCTCAGATGGCTGAAAAAAGGTAAATGCTAAAATAGGCCAGTGTGTACCACTTGTCTAGAAGAGATCTGAGCCAAAGAAATGTGCTGAGAGCATCTGCCCTCCCAATCATCAGGATCTCATTCCCCTCCATCTCAGGTTGCACCACACAGCAAATCTTAAGATCATAGAGAAAAGAAGAATGTGGAAAAGAAGACCTGAAGGGGACAAAAAGATAGAAAGGAGATTCTTTAAGAAAGGCAGAAGTTAGAATAGGAAAAGGGCGGATTACAATTTGTCAGGGCCCTCACTCTTAACCTGTATGATATGGGAGACCCTACCAGGGGCAACAACTCCTATCACGTTGTGCTTATGCCAGTCAGCAACTTGGCTAATAGACTTAGAAACGTTTACAAATATTTGCCTTCCATTCAAGTATTGACACCCCCATCACCAGAACTTAAAGGACTACTGGACCATGCAAACCCTCCGACCACAGCAAGGTTGCAAGACCCAGAGGGTCCCTTGCTGTGGAAAAGGAGGAAAACAGTTAAATACTCACTCTTGGATATGATGCTGGATCATCAAGGGCATCTGTGCGCCTATCTGTAGTCCGAGGTATGGTTAGCTTCTTTGCACTCCAAATTTAACTTTTGAGGCTCTCAATTATATGGCCATGTTCTATGCCCAGTGGGAATAAGGCACTTGTTTGGACAGCCAAGTATGAGGAAAAAACAACAACATAAAACTGTTAAGTACTCATTTTCCACAAGTGAATCTGATCAAACTGAACATATCCATTTCCTTTACACTGCATATTCCTATCAGGACTACTTCACAGGGTTCACAGTAAAATGGTTGTGCCTCAAAGCCCCACTCACTGGGTCCAAGGGATCAGTCAGAGACACAGTGATGTCCCCATGATCCACCACCGCTGAACTGTGTGTACTGTCCACCATGCTGGATTCCATGGAGGCTGAAGGCACTGCAGCAGGGGGCACTACTGCTGGCAGCACGGACATGCTGGATTCTGACATGGCTGGGACTGCCATTGGTTCTGGCATCAGCGCTTTCACCACAGCAGCTCTGGTGTCAGAACAAGAGTGACAAAACTGTCAAAGGACTCACACAGGGTAGTGTGTGTCTGCTTTTTTTAGTAATAGGGCAAGTTCATCTCTATCATTATTGTTCACATCTGTAGAAGGCATATACAAAAAAAATCATTTGTCTGTTTTTTGTACTGTGTATTAAACAGGCACTGGTTTGGTCTCTATTCTGTATGTCAATTTTATTTTGGTTTATGTGTGTGTGTGTGTGTGTGTGTGTGTGTGTGTGTGGTGTGTGTGTGTGTGAATAGAACAGAACACAATAAATTTTATTGTCATGAAACCTCAGGGTTTATGAGACACAATATGGTTATCACAGAAGAACAAAACAGTCATACACAAATTTCCCAAACAATGACTGGGCATTCTCCATAGTCATTAATTGGCTTGGAACAATATTTGAAGCATTAATATTAAGACATTGTATGCCTTTCATTTAAACATTTCTGTTGGCATCAAACTTTTCACAATGATCAAGAAAATGAACTTTGTCTTCCAATACGTTACAACAATTGCAAAGTCTTTGTTCTCTAAATATCTGCAGATATCGTCCTTTTTCTATCTTTAAGTCATGGGCGCTTATCCGAAGTCTTGTTAAGGCTTGTCTGTGCCTCCCATCTGCAACAGTGATTAAATATTTTTCCGTTTCATATTCTTTTACAATAGTGTTGTAAAAATTAAGTTTAGATGAGTTGCTTTTCTTGTCTTTCCAATATCGAATATATTCATTTTCTAACTTTTCAGATGTTACAACTTTTAGTCTCTGTATACTGAATGCAAACCGATTTGTCCAAACATGGCCCATATTCATATTTATCAATATCTCTTTAACAAATGTCAACCAAGGATCATTTTTGTCTTCTTGATGATGCATGCATTTATACATTCTAAGGGCAAGAGAATTTTCTGACAAATCAAAAATGTGTAGCCAATAGGATATTGTTTGACATATCATTTTTAAACTTACTGGAAATCTTACTGGAAATCTGCCTATTTATCCTAATACATTGAATTTTTATTAACTCCAAGAATTCGTTTACAAAATTTGATATGTACTTTTCTTGTGCAAATTATATCAATCTATGGAACAGAAGTATGGTTCTCCTACCAAACCAAAACAAACTGACTCCTTTGAATTAAAAATCAAATAGCATTTTTAATTCAAAGGAGTCAGTTTGTTTGGTTTGGTAGGGGAACCATACTTCTGCTCTGTAGACTGATATTGGAGTCATTAACGCATCATATAATTTGAATATTGTATTCATATTAAATTTTGTATTTCTAAAGGTCCTGTGTAGAGTATGTAATGCTTTGCTCACTTGTTTACTTAAATGTTCCTGTGCTTGCAATAGGCATCCATTCTTGTGGAAAATAACTCCCAAATATTTGTATTCATCAGCCGTTTGAATTATGTTGTCACCACAGTAAAAATAGCTTGGTATTTTAGTGCTTGATTTTGTAAAAATACCAACTTTTGTTTTTTTCTCTGTTTATTCTTAATCCCCTACATTGGCAATAGTCATGTAAATTATGTAGTTTTTGTTGGAGACCAGTTTTTGTTAGAGAAAGAATAATTAGATCATCTGCATATAACAAACATGGAATCTTAGAAGCAGTGAAGTCATCAAATTTGGGTGAATTATTATTATCCATATACCCTACAATGTCATTTATGAAGACATTAAATAAAGTAGGGCTGAGAGCATTTCCTTGATGTACTCCCTTATGGACAATAATTTCTTTACTCAAAAGGCCATGTGATCTTGTTAGAATGGTAGCAATCGTATACATATCTTTAATTCTATCAAAACAGTTTCCAGTTATACCCATTCTGTTCAGTTTCAACAGCATTGCATCATGCCATACATCATCGAAGGCCTTTTCAAAATTGACAAAGCATCCGTATAATCTGCCATTTTTAATTTTTAATACTTCATTTACAATCTTTTTTAGGATAAAAATGTGATCAACTGTTCTGTGATTCTTTCAAAATCCTGCCTGCTCTTTGACTAAAAGTTGATTTTGTTCAAGGTAATCTGTCATTCTGTTATTGAAAATGGTACAAAACACTTTTCCTAACGTACTGGTAAGTGTTATTCCTCAATAATTGTTTGGTTCTCCTGGATTACCAATCTTGTCTAATGGGATATTTAAACCTTTTTTTCCCCACTAATCTGGATAAATTCCTCTCTTAAAAATAAGGTTAAACATTTTTTGAATGATGTGTATGGTAACTGGAAGACTAGTCTTAATCATCTCATTAGTTATGCCATACATTCCTGGTGATTTGTTGTTGTTTTTTTGTGCAGGTAAGCTTTTTTTATTTCATCAGATAATATAGGCAAATTAATGTTTGATAACATGGTAGAGTTCATTTGTCTATTTTTTAGTTCAACATCTACTTTTTTCCTTTTGGTCTTGGTCTACATTGACTTCCTTCCCAATCATTTTTTTCAAGATGTGAAATCCATTTTGAAGCATTTAATAGTTTAATTGATGAACACTGTTGGTATTTTCGCTAATCTGTGTGTGTGTGGTGTGTGTGTGTGTGTGTGTGTGTGTGTGTGTGTGTGTGTGTGTGTGCATGAAATCACCTGGCACATGAAACTAGCAGATCTGTTTACCCTTAACTGCTATTGGTGTACCTTTCAACTGAAAGAAGTCTATTTTCTAAAAAGTGTGTGTACATAAATTCCAAATGTTTGTATAAGCAGCAGGGAGTAGGATGGGTGGATGTCATCCAAATTTTAGTTAAAGCAGTGGGGGAGGGGGTTTGTTTTCACCACTTAGCAGGGAGTAGATGGATACCTGATCTCCCAGTAACTATAACAGAGTTAGTTTCTCCAAATACAAATTACCTTCAAACCCGATTCATAAGCATACTTTGGCATAACCTCATGCTCTCTCACCATTTTGTTGTTGTTGTTGTTATTTCAGGGCCTGTGGTCCACATTATTGTTCCAACCTATTGGCATGTTGTCAATGACTGACACAACCAGACATGATTTGGCATGCAAGAGTTGGTGGGAGTTGTCTCTATTTGATCAAACCACACTAAGACAACACAATGGTCACAGAACTTAAATGCAATTACTGCCAAAGAAGTTCACATCTAGCCTTCTTCTCAATTTCTTTTTCAGCTTCTCCACCCCCCCCCCCCCCCCCACTTCATTGTACTAATCATAGTTGCACCAAATGTGTGAACAAAATACTGCAAAATCATATGGATGAACAGTTTTGAACTGGATGAACAGTTTTGAACTGGACATGAATACATGTGTGTGTATGTGGTAGTTACTTGGCAATGGGAAAAGTGACCTGAATCAGAGATGGGAATAGCGATTCATAAAGGAGTCCGAACATTTGGCTGGATTCTAGGAGCTGCCTATTTATGCATTTCACAAAAATGACTCCTGCAGCTGAATTTTAGTCAAATTTCCAACTATGGTTGGAAAACTCTCTTGTCTGCTGGATGTGTGGTTGGCTGTGTGAGCGTCACCTGGCATAGGAAATGTGTCAAGGATATATAGGTAGCTGTGTGAGTATGATCTTGGCATAGGAAATGTGACATAGATATACTGGTAGCTGTACGAGTATAATCTGGCATAAGAAATGTGACATGGATATGCTGGTGATTGTGTGAGCATCACCTGGCATAGGAAATGTAACATGGATGTGTGGCTGGCTGTGTGTGAGGGTCATCTGTCATAGGAAATGTGACATGGATGTGTAGATGGCAGTTATAACAATCGCCTGTCACAGAAAATGTGACATGGATGTGTGGCTGGCTGTGTGTGAGGGTCATCTGTCATAGGAAATGTGATATGGGTGTGCGGGCAACATGTTTGACTATCACTGTAATAGGAAATGTGACATGGATGTGTAGGTGGCAGTTAAGACCATCGCCTGTCACAAGAAATGGGACATGGATGTGTGGCTGGCTGTGTGTGACTGTCACCTGTCACAGGAAATGTGGCATGGATGTGTGAATGGCAGTGCTGCCATCACCTGGCACAGGAAATGTGACATGGATGTGTGGATGGCAGTGTTACCATCATCTGGCATAGGAAATGTGAAATGAATGTGTGGGTAGCTGTGCGTGACAGTCAGTACCTGGCATACGAAATATGACGAGGATGTGTGGGTAGCTGTGTGTGACAGTCAGTACCTGGCATACGAAATATGACGAGGATGTGTGGGTAGCTGTGTGTGACAGTACCTGGCATAAGAAATATGACGAGGATGTGTGGGTAGCTGTGTGTGAAAGCACCTGGCATAAGAAATATGACAAGGATGTGTGGGTAGCTGTGTGTGAAAGCACCTGGCATAAGAAATATGACAAGGATGTGTGGGTAGCTGTGTGTGACAGTACCTGGCATAAGAAATATGACATGGATGTGTGGATAGCTGTGTGTGACAGCACTTGGCATAAGAAATATGACAAGGATGTGTGGACAGCTGTGTGTGACAGTACCTGGCATAGGAAATATGCAGAGCTGTCAGCACATGACTGAGGGCACGCTTCTTTTCCAAGGTGGAGTCCAGTGACAAGATGATTTTGGACAGGGAAGGTCGGCTCTGCTTGTTCTGCCCTGCCCCCTCTCCACCACTGGATGAATAGGAAGCCTCCTCTGTTGTACCATCATTGATACCTGCCACAGTCAACCTACAAGGGTCAATAGAAGCGTGCCAAGTATTTCGCGCTTTACTAGAGTTATGTCTGAAATACAGAAATCTGCAAAGCAGAACAAGATTTATATAGAATGCTCGCAAAAAAAAGAACAAACTGGTAGTAAGGAATTAAGGGGTAACTGGAAGAATTGTGCAAGGGGTAAGGGATTCACAACTATGGTAGATGGACAAGTATAACAGAACATAGCTCTGAGCAAGGCATTCACAAGAATGGTAGATGCGCCTGTGTAAAAGAACAGAGGAATGACCAAGTATTCACTACTGCAATAGATGGACCAGTGTAAAAGAACAGAGCAATAAACACACACACACACAAAAAAACACACAATAAAAACTATGACAGATGAACCAGTTCGAAAACAAGGATGTCAGGTTCAAACATAATCAAAGTTGTAAAAGATGTCAGGTGTCACATACACAGGATGGAACTGTGTGACTGTTGGAAATTGTATTTCAAAGGGAGCAGGGTGGGGGGTGGGGGGTGAACAGACACAGAAAAGCAAAGAGAAAGAGAGGGAAAGACAGTCTGAAAAACAGAATTACATAAAAACAGGAAAAACAGAAGAAATAATTAACTGATGCATGAAACCAGGAAAACAAGAAGACCCCCTCCCAAGAAATACTGGGAAGAGTGAGTACGAACATCCCAAATAATTCCCATATGTCAAGTTTAACAAAGTGCAGTCAAATGAATGTGCAAAAAAAACAAATGGAAGGCAGTGAAGGTGATGGGCCATTAGATCGACCAAAACAGACATGGTCATTGGGTAATCAATAGCGATCTGTTGCAGCTTCAGCAACTACTATGTCCCATGGCAGTCAAGTGCCTGCACATCCGAAGACATGTCCTTGAGGTAGAACATTCCCAATGTTGTCTGTGACTTCTGGTCAGCTGCATGTACTATGCCAGCTACTGCAAAGCTCTGCCAGTGGCCCCATCTGCCCGAGAGAGCCCAGGCTTCATGTACCCTTATATTGGCATTATGGGGAAACAGTTATGGACAAGATGAGATAAGATAATGTTGCTTATAGCCCACCTGACCTCAAGAACCATATCAGGGCTGTCACCAAGTTTAAGTCAACTCTCAAGTCTTATCTTTTTTATTTTTTAACCTCTTCCCTGCTTGCCCAGTGTCTATTACGGGGTCGTTTCCGCGATCCTGTACGCCCGTAACCGTGTCTATTACGGGGTATTTTCGTCATCGAAATTTCGAAAATCGGCACGGGAAATAACCCTACAAATTGTCCCTGACTCTACTGGGGTGTTTAAATAACAGTTCTATCCCTTTATCAGTGTACTGAAGTGTTAGGAAATTGTCGGTTCAGTATTCAAGAAGGGTCGAGCTGATTATCATAATCAAGATGGCGGATCAGAGACGAAGCTCGACACGGCGACCTGTTTTGAAGTGTTATAGCGCACTGGAAGTTTTAGATGAAGTGTTGAATGATATTGATAGTGGTGACGAAGACTTCCAAGCATCAGGTGACAGTGATAGTGATGAGGAAGAGACGGACGGTAACCAGCACCATCCACTTTTGTCGGAACTTGTGGCGGTCACGAAGAAGAAGACCCGGACTTCGACCCACGTGATGTTGGTCAAGCGAGCGATACTGGCCATGATTCGACCAAGAATCAGAACCAGAGTCGATTCCCAGCACCAGCACAGCACCCCCTCCTGTCATGAGAGGTCGTGGTAGGGGCAGGGGAAGAGCTAGAGGCACTGGACAGCATCAAATAAGGGGGCGTGGCAGAGGGCGTGGCAGAGGGCGTGGAGCTCAACAATCTTGCCCCAGTATTCCAGAGCAAATCAGTGGGAACCTGTTGATGCTGCTGAACTAAAAAAGCACCTGGCCCAGGTGTTGCTGATGGGAATTGTGCGACTGCCTGCAATTGAGCTGTACTGGTCAAAGAAGGTGCTGTACCGCATTCCAGTCTTCAGCTCAGTAATGACAAGAAACAGATTTCAAGTAAGTTTCTTTACTCTCTCCGAGTCTCTCTCTCTGTTTACTTGTTCTCATTTTCCTTCCACCCTCCCTCTCCAACTCCTTTACTATGTCCAAGTCTTTCTTTTTAGCATTGCAATAGATGAGGATGATGATGATGATGATGATGATGTGTGTGTGATGTGTGTGTGTGTGTGTGTTTGTGTGTGTGTGGTTCTCTGTAATGTGTGTGTGCGCTTCTGTTTTGTGTGTGTGTGTGTGTGTGTGTGCATGCTTCTATGTGGTGTGTATGCTTCTATGTGGTGTATTTGTGTGTCATATGTGGTGTGTGTGTGTGTGTGTGTGTGTGTGTGTGTGTGGGGTGTGTTGCTTCTATGTGGTGTGTATGTGTGTATACTTCTATGTGGTGTATTTGTGTGTCATTGTTTTATGGTTGTGTGTGTGTGTGTGTGTTTGTGCTTCTATGTGGTGTGTGTGTCTGTGTCTGTGTGTGTGTACAAATGTGTGTATGTGTACTTGATTGTTTCTGGTGTGTGTGTGTGTGTGTGTGTGTGTTTGTTTGTTTACACACACTGATCAAATGTTGTTCAATCCTATTTCAGATCATCCTACAATTTATCCACTTTCATGACAACTCTGCGATGCCACCACCAGACCATCCCCAGTATGACTGGCTGTACAAGATCCGTCCAGTACTGGACCACCTCCATGAAAACTTTCAGGAGGTATATGAGCCACGGCGAGCGGTGTGTGTGGATGAAAGCCTACTCCTTTAGAAGGGTAGGCTTATATTTCGCCAATACATCCCCCTCAAGTGTGCCAGGTTCGGGATCAAGTTATACCTCAGCTACCGGTCCGACAATGAAGTGAGGCTGACGGAAAGGCATTTCATGTTCCCCATCCCACCAACACCCAACAAGGCAGCACCACAGAGGGCCTGCAGGGTATGCACCAAGAAGCTGAAGATCAGGCGTGATGTGCGGTCCCACTGCCCCTCCTGTCCCTCCAAGCCTGCACTGTGCTATCCACAGTGCTACATGGATTAGCACACTAAGTTCAACTACTGGGAGTAGTGTGGATCCTGTAGCACAGCTTAGTTTTGCAGTGCATTTTTTTTTTCATAGATCTTCTTCAGTTAGTCAGTGCGTGCTTTTATCTCTGTGTTTTTATATTCTTGAGTGGTGTGTGTTTTTTTTTTTTTTTCATCTTCATGGTGGTATTTCTTCTGAAACTCTGATTTATTCATGAGTGTGACCAGACTGTTCAACTGGTGGAAATAATCAGACTGGGTTATATTAGTGAGGCTGCTCAACTCAAGAACAACCCCAGAAACCTGCGAGATGTACAGAAAGAAGTACTGGATTAGTGTACGGATCATGAACATGTACTGAGTGAGTACCAGACGTTTCTCCTCGCATCCAGTGAACACTAACATCAGTTTTTCTAGTGTTTTGTGTGGTTTTATATACAGCAATATGACTGTTTTTATTTTGAAACTGTCATAAGATTTGATTTCATCAAATTTTACTATACTGTTTACTAACAAAATCTGATTATTAGTATATCAGGTTATAGCCAAAGATGCAAGAAAAAAACATGCAAAAGATGTAAGACTTATCTAAGTGAATGAGACAGTAGTGATCACATTAGTAAACCTACTGCAATTTAAGGCAAGATTTGGTCCCTTTATGTCTGGATTATGGTTCCTACAATGATATATGTATATATTATCATACAGAACAGACTTTTCTGGCAGTCATATCAATGCCAGATGTTTATATTATGTTCAGTCAATTCTAACATCATTTTTTTCAATGTTGTTTTGTGGTTTGATGTATTGCAACGTGCATGCGAGTCCTCAAAAACAGTCAGTTTAGTACAGAAAAGTTGATATTATCAATTTTTACCATACTGATTGCTAACAAAATATAAATATTATGAAATCATAGCATACCACAGGGTATAAGAAAAAAAGAGAGAAGAAAATGCAACAGATATCTCAAATAATGAATGAGATGTGAACAGATGAATGAACCTACTGCAAAAAGCAGAATTCTGTCCCTTTTCCCTTGGACTGGGGTACTCCTCAAGATGTGTGTATTACTATGCAGAAGAAGACTTGCTGGCAATAATATCAATACCAAATTTTTGTATGATGTCCAATCAATACTAACACCAATTTTTTCCATGTTTTGTATGGTTTGATGAGCTGCAATGTATGTATGTGTGCCCCAAAAGTCATTTCATTACTAAAAAAGTTGGTTATATTACTTTTTACCACATTACTTATCAACAAAATCAAAATGTAATGACATCATATCATGCCACAAGGTATAAGGGGAAAAAATGCAAACAATCTAATAGATATAGCAATAAATGAAGGAGTAGTGAACAGATAAGTCAACCTACTGTGAAAAGCAGAATTCTGTCCCATTAACCTTGGATTGGGGTACCCCCAAAGATGTATATATTACCACACAGAAGAAGATTTGCTGGCAATGACATCAATACCAGATGTTTGTATGATGTTCAGGCAATACTAATAGCATTTTTTTTCAATATTTTGTGTGGTTTGATGAGCTGCAATGTGTTTGTATACACTCAAAAACAGTCATTTCATCACAAAAAAGTTGGTTATATTACTTTTTACCATATTACTTACCAAAAAAAATCAAAATGTAATGACATCATATCATGCCACAGGGTATAAGGGGAAAACATACAAATAATCTAATAGATAAAGCAATAAATGAAGGAGTAGTGAACAGATGAGTGAACCAACTGCAAAAAGCAGAATTCTGTCCCTTTACCCTGGGATTGGGGTACCCCCAAAGATATATGTATTACCACACAGAAGATGATTTGCTGGCAATGACATCAATACCACATGTTTGTATGATGTTCAGGCAATACTCACACCAATTTTTTCTATGTGTTGTGTGGTTTGATGTGTTGCAGTGTGTATGTGTGTGCTCGAACACTGTCATTTTATAACAAAAACATGTTGATTATGTTACTTTTTACTATACTAGTGCCACCAAAATCAAAATATTATGATACCACATAATACCTCATGCTATAAGGAGGAAAACTGCAAACTATCTAACAGATATCTCAATAAATGAATGAGTAGTGAACAGATACGTGAACCTACCACAAAATCAAAATTCTATCCCTTTACTCCTGAATTGGGGTAACCCCAATGATGCATGTATTACCACATAAAAGAACATTTGATTGGAATGATACCAATACCAGATGTTTGTATGATGCTCAGCCAATACAAACACCCATTTTTTTCATTGCTTTGTGTGGTTTGATGTGTTTCAATATGCGTGTGTTTGTTCAAAAACAATTATTTTATTTCAAAAAAGTTTATCATGATACTTTTTACCAAACTATTTGGCAACAGAATCAAAATATTACGAAATCTCATTATAGACCAGGAAATAAGGAAGAATCATGCAAGAAATCTAAGACATATCTCCATAAATGAATGAGTATTGAACAGATTAGTGAACCTACCGCTAAAGCAAAATTCTGTCCCTTTACCCTGGGACTGGGGTACATGTGTTACCACACAGAAAAACATTTGCTGGCAGTAATATGAATACCAGATGTTTGTATAATGTTCAGTCAATAAGAACACCAGTTTTTTTTCACTTTTCTGTTTGGTTTGATGTGCTGCAGTGTGTGTGCGTATGCAGAAAAGTGTCAATTTATTACAAAAATAGTTGATTATATTGATTTTTATCATACTTATGACCAGCCAAATCAAATTATTATGATACCACATCATAGCAGAGGGTATAAGAAAAAAACATGCAAAAAATCTAAGAGATATCTCAATAAATGAATGAGTAGTGAACAGATGAGTGAACCTACTGCAAAAAGCAAAATTTGGCCCCGGCACACAGCAATACAGAAAAGCACTTATACTGTGGCAGGGAAGGGGTTAAAAGAAAGAAAAAGAAAAAGACACACACACACACACTTTGTTAAGAATGGAGTCATTCAAAAAGAGCACCCTCGAATGGACCTTACTTTCGTTCTTTGGTAATCCAGAATGGTTTTGACGTAGGTTGTTTCTGACGTCAGAGTTTGATTTTGCGTCATCTTTTGCGTTCTGATGCTTGATTTTATGCCTGTCTTCCATTGTTTGATTCTGGGCCGTTCTGTTTTCGCTGGGCCTATTTTTGCTTTTGTTTTTGATCGGCGAATTCGGTATTAATTTTCTAGAAGATTGGGGAGAGTCAGAACAAGCAACCTCTGCACAGGAACGGGTAGGCGGATTGTCCGTTTGTGTTCCGACACTTGTACTCTGGATCTTCGTTTTCGCAAAATCGATTCAATGAATCCAATATTATATTTTGCTTTTCAATTTTTTCTTCGAGAAAAACTATTTTTTCACACAGAAAAGCTAACTTATTGTCTGTGGAGGAAAGACTCACTTCTTTTCTTATGACACTGTCGGCCTCTTCGTGCTTCGTCAACAGGGATTTGTTAAACGGTCTCCGCTGGCACTTTTCTTTGATGATCTTAACAGTTGTATCCTTGCCTTTAGGGTGACCACACACTCCATTCGACAGAACGGAAAGAGAGCTACCCACACGTCTAATTTTTGTCATTTTTTGTCTTGTTTCTGCTGACACGATTATAAAATGTCTAGAAGCATGTTTTCAACTTCTTGTCTGCTGACGCCATCTTGGTGTGCGTCATATCAGAGGCCTGTTTTGGAAACAGCCACGGAAGTCGTCGAGACGTCCCCCTCCTACAACACCTAGGAGCTTCAACCCTAACCCTGAGGGAGGACAACGGTGGTCCAGTGGTCCACGGTCCAACAGATTTCACGTTCTCATGAACTATTAACTCACCACTCCTAGAAGTGTAGATGTGATCTTTTTCTTGCTCTCTATGTTATAAAACCCTAGTCACTGACTATGTGCAGAGAAACATTAAGCCTTGTGTGTTTAACTTATTCCTTTTTGTGTAGATTTTCAGGCTGATCTTCGTTTTTTGTAGCCTTTAAACTCACTGTGCAGGGTCTCAATTTCTTTTTCTTTTTAACTTGGTTTTTCTGGTTATTTTCTATTACTATTTCTTCCTGTTGAAAACTGAATGTTGGACAAAGATTTTTAAGTTTTCCAATGGAATTGTCGATCCATTCTAACTGGTAAGGATCAACTTATACAGCAGTTAGCTGAAGAAAATATAACATATTAGCTTTGCAATCACTAAATATTCAGAAGGACAAAGTATCTAAGTTACCAAACTATTATTTTCCACCTATTATCCAAAACGTCGACGAAAATGAAAAAGTTAATGTAGCTATATATGTACATGAGGATGAGAAGTATACGCCATGTGTAAGTCCTATTCCATCAGATATTGCTGGGTTGCATGCCTGTGCAGTCAGGGTACAAACAAATTCAAGTGTATTAACAATAATATCTGTTTATTTACCACAAGGACCCAATGATATTAATACGGAATGGTTACGATTGCTCCAGTCAGACAATTCTAATAAATATCTTATCACTGGGGATTTTAATGCCCATTCACCTTTCTGGAAAAAAGAGTGTCAAAAAGTAACAAACAATCGCTTTATAGAAAATATTGTAGATTCATCTCTTTATCTTTTAAACAATGGTTGTATTACTCGCATCCCAGACAATCCAAAAAACAACCCTAGCTCCACTGACTTATCATTGATATCTCCTGATTTAGCAGTGTTTTGCGACTGGCAAACCCTTGATGACTCATTAAATAGTGACCATTTTCCAATTATTATTACATTAGAAAACATGCAATGTAAAACAAATGATGCAACACATGACAAAGTTCCAAAATATTGTTACAAATTTGCAAATTGGAACAAATTTTCTGTCTTATTAAATTCATTCTACATTGATATAGATACCATTAATAATCAAGATGTTGATACACTATATGACAGATTTCAAAAGACCATACATTCAGCTGCTCGTGAATCCATCCCAACAGTAAAATCTGTAAAATCTAAAAAAACATCTGGGTAATATCTGGTGGAACGACACTTGTCAACGTGCAAAAGATGACAAAATTGCGAAATTGAAAGAATATAAATGTGAAAAAGATCAAAAAGAAAAAGTCATAAAGAATTTGGAGAAAAAAAGAGTAAAGAATTTACAAAACAGAATAAATGCTCGAGAAAAACGACAATATTGGTCATCCTTTTGTGAAAATAATGTATCAAACTTTAAAGATATTCAAAGGGTTTGGACAAAATTGAAAACAATGAAAAGTGGAATTAATCTACCAAATTGTCCAGTTCGTCTTACCAATTCTGAATTTCCATCTAATTTTGATAAAGCTGAGGCATTTGCTGACTTGTTTGCTAAAAATAGCAGCAAAGAAAATTTATCAACTGAAAATAAAAATTATCGAGAAAATGAAGAAAATAAAGACATTTATAATAAACCAAATCCTATTGAAGATCATTACCTAAATACTCCAATAACAATTCAAGAAGTTAAAGAATGTTTAACTAATTTAAAGAGTAAGACATCAGTGGGTTTAGATGGCATATCTAATGTAATCCTTAATCATCTTCCACAAAATGTAATACATTTTCTCCTCTCGTTTTTTCAGAAATGTCGGGGAAATGGAAAAATGCCTATGATCTGGAAACAATCTATTGTTGTTCCAGTTCATAAGAAGGGAAAACCTATGAAAGATATAAGTAGTTATCGCCCCATTGCTTTAAAGTCAAACACATGTAAATTAATGGAAAAAATTATATTAAAAAGATTAGTTCACCATTGCAATAAACATAACATAATTCCTATCAATCAAGCTGGATTTCAAACAGGTAGATCCACAATTGAACATTTGGTTAAACTTTCTATGCAGGTGAAACATCAATTTGCACATCGCAAGAACATATTAGCCACATTTTTTGACATTCGTAAGGCCTACGAACATGTATGGCATAAGCGCTTGCTATATTAAATTAAGAATATTGGTATTAATGGTAATATGTTTAATTATATTCAAGAGTTCCTTCATTGCCGATCTATTCAAACATGAATAGGAAATACTTATTCAATCCCTAGGCCTTTACAGATGGGTCTACCCCAAGGTTCTGTAATTTCACCAATGTTATTCAACATTCTGATTTATGATCTACCAAAAGGTCTCTCAAAAGATACAGAATTAGCTCAGTTTGCTGACAACATATGTTTATGGATGAAAGTAACTATGAAATGCCATACTTCTCTACGATCTCTGAATTACATCAAATACCAGCATGAGCTGAACAAAATAAACAATTTCTTACGTGAAAATGGGCTTTCCCTTTCAACAGAAAAAACTCACATGATGCTCTTCAACTCTGGTTATGATCCAGAAAAGCTACCAAAATTTACATTGGATGGTATCATTTTAAACTATGTTAAAAACGTTAAATTTCTAGGAGTCATATTAAGTAGCAAACTTACGTGGAATGCTCACATTGATTACATTCTAAACAAAGCAAGGAAAAGCTTAAACTTTCTTAAAATTATAAACAATCCTGGGCTCAAGATTCTAAAACATTAACCATCTTAGCAAATGCTTTAGTTCGTTCAAGACTGCTATGCTCAAGAAGTTTTTTTTTAATGCACCTCAATATCTATTAAATAAACTTCAAAGTGTTAATTGCAAAGCTTATAAAATTGCCCTTGGAGTGGAGAGTCCCACACATACATCAAATTTTGGGACATACAATGAGGTAGGCGTTTCACCACTCACAGACTTCCGAAAAGCTTCTGCTTCAAAGTTTGTTTTGAAAAGTTTCTCACAAAAAATTTTTTGTTCTCAAGAGGTATGCTTAGATTTGGAAAAGGACTTTGGAAAGCATGCTCAAAACATACTTTCAACAAAATCTATCTGTTCTTATTCTTGTGATCTTCTGAGAAAAACTAATATAGATCAAAATAACATTGCTAAAAATCCAACGTTTTCTCCAATGCCTAAATGGGAACAATCAACAGCAATCTTTGATATAGAATACACAGATTTATCAAAAAATGGCTCACCTAATCTTGTAAAAACTCATGTATGCTCTCATTTAGAAAATAATTACAATAATCATTTAAAAATATATACGGATGGGTCAGTGCTTGATAATTCAAATTCAGGAGCAGCTTTCGTAATCCCTAGTTTACAAATTCAAAAGTTATTTTATCTTGGTAACAACTTATCTATATACAATGCAGAACTATTTGCTATATTGAAGTCCTTGGATTTCATACTAACTTTTCCCATAACAATAGTCAACTTTAAATATGTACTGATTCCAAAGCAGCACTTCTTTCGATAAAGTCTCCCAATTCACGCATACACCAAGATATGATAATTGAAATAAATCATTTGATACACCTTCTTTCAATCAAAGGAATTACTTTTTTCTGTTTTCTTTTTTTTTTGTTGCTGTCCCAACCTCTGTGCCACCTCAGAGGCATTGCACCCACGCCGCTCATTCCGACACCCTGTCCACAGCCACAGCCCAGTCGGCCCTGCCACAGCCCTGGCCATCCAGAGGGAGCAATGTCAAGTCGTCAAGAGGCAACCCACCGGAGGAGACACTGCACTACTGCCGAGTCACTTCGGTGGTGTTCAGTGGCACCTGTTCTGATCTAACATATGCAGGACACCACCTACTAAGCCCTCTACTGACTACAATAATTGCTTAGTCCGGAGCTGGCGTGAGTGAGCTCTCCCTCCGGAGGGTGCCACCACGCCCGTCCAACGACAGCCCCCATGGACTCGCCGATACCGGTGACCCCGCCGGAACCAACCAAGGCCACAGACATGGAGAGGACATCGAAACTGAGGTCACCATGAGAGCAGGACATGAAGGGCCACAGAATTTGAGACATTTTTTTTTTATGCTCACCTATGAGAATGAGGATGATTAAGATGATGCTACAGATTTCCATTTCGGTCTGAGACCACATGACAGGGCTGTACTCTACGCTTCCTTTCATAATATATCCCGGCGTCAACCAGACCCGAGAGATACAGGCACCTGCAGTGTTGGTCAGGAAATTTGAGCAACACTCTCAGAAACGCATCCATTAAGTGGATGAAACTCGACTGTGTGGTCCCAGTCTTCCCAACTGAGTCCGCAGCAAACTCAACTCTGGGTAGGGCCGGTCAGGGCAGAAAAACCCACATGACTCTGATGGGATTCAAACCCACGACCTCCCAGCCGGGAGTCCGTGAAACTAACCTCTTCGCCACAGCGGCTGGTCAAAGGAATTACTGTGACTTTTTGCTGGGTGCCTTCTCACTGCGGCATATATGGAAATGAAAGAGTAGATCGAGCTGCAAAACAAGCAGCCCAAAATAGTAATGATGCCGTGTCCGTAAATGTTCCATTAGATTTAAAAGAATGCTTTTCAATTATTAATAGAAAATCTCACGAAAACGCTAAAATCTTATTGTTAAATACAGACATACAGTATAGTCATAACTGTTTTAATCAACATGATAGAGACAACAAAAACAGACCATCCAAGCGTTTTATTTGCTCATCTAGAGAGATTGAGAGTCTTATTCACAGACTTCGTTTAAATTCAATCAAACAAAATATTGTAACAATGTCAGATGTATGTGCAGTGAATCCTTAAGTGTCAATCATATATTGACATGTTGTTCAAAAACAAAAGACATTTTAAGAAATTGGGTATTGATGGTTTCACTGATGGATCGACTCCTTTGTCTTTATCTAGCATACTTAACAATTATTCTGTTCTTCAATCTGTATGTAAAGGTTTATTGCATAGTTCAGCGAGTATTTACTTGTAAAATTGTTAATTTATTGATTTGGTAATTCAATAGTTCATTGTTACTAGTTTATCTATTCATTTATATAATTAGGATCAAGGTGGGGTACATGACAATATGTAGGACAAAAGGGATACATTTTTGTTCTATTTTTGTGTAAACCTTGTTGCAGACATATCCACTTATTCTCATTCACTCACAAACTCACTATTCAATTTTTGTTAACCTTATCACAGACACATCCACTTATTCTCATTCACCCACAAACTCACTATTGTCTGAATCACTTTCAGTGGAAGGACATTAAACTGGAGAAACACACACACACACACACACACACACACACACACGCACAACTCATTAAAACATACTGGAACACATCGGAAATTTCATTAAAACTTACCTTCCATAAAATCTTGGATCAATAAAAAAAATGTTGATCTCTCTCAGAATTTCAAAAATCACACTGGGCGGGACATCTCTGAACAGGATTTTCATGGAATCTGCAGTGCAAGTCTCAACATTCTTAAAATTCATTTCCTTCATTCTTACCTGTCCAAACAAATGCTTTTTCTCCTACTACATGGAACATTAGGAATTTCCCCCTAAAAATTCACAAGGAAAGCGGGAGGCTCACTCTACTCAACCTATCAGAACACATGAGTGGTCTCTCTTAATTGACACATAATCAGCTCACTTCACTCCAAAACAGTTCAGTTTTCTCTTTTTCCTTGTCATGGACACACCTCTCTCCTAGTTTAACCCTTTCACCGCCAGACATTCTATTTTGCATAAATCCCCATCGCCAGCCATTCTTCCCCAAAAGCTCTTATTTTATACCAGCATATGTGAAACGCGGATATCTCTGGAACTAAACCAATTCTCATGCTATTTTTTGTAAAATGGAGGAGATACACTGTACTTTTATTATATCATAACATGTTAGTAATGGTTAGTCAACAACAGTTTCAAAGTTTTAGTAATTTCAAGTGGAAAAAAAATGCAAAATAAAAAAATGAATGATAAGTTTCTTCTAAACGTAAAAAATGAAGAAAGAATGCCAACAAACTCTGAACAAGGGAAGAAAAATACTCCACTCACAATTGAAGACCAGAAAGTATGGTATATCCAACAGAAAAATGGAAGAAACAGCCACAAATACAACTACTCCAATAGCAGGGAACACACACACACACGCACACACACACACACACACATATTCTTATGCCTAACTGGTACACATGTGAGAAAGAAAAAGGGAAGACACACACACACACACACACACACACACACACACACGTCCCTTTCACTCTCGCTGTTGAAAGTAATATTTTTTTATGAAAACAAAGTCATTCATGTGCCTGTTGGTCTCTGAACCCTTGAGAGCCATTCAGCTGATCATAAATCCTATTCAAATACGTCTCTGCTGCTCGCCTCTCATGTGTCAGTCGGCCACGCCCCCTTCAACCTCAACCAGCAAGTGTCGGCCCACAGTGTGTGTGTGAAGTTCATTGCCTAAAGTCTTAGTTCGCTCCCTCACATAGTCAGTCAACAGTCAGTCAGTGCTGGCTGGCTCAACGCAAAAACACTGGGGCACATGTGGTAAGCTGGCATCTAGTCTTATCTCTTGTCAGCTGTCTCTCCCAACCATTTGGCCACAGTCCAACGCCTCACGTTGCAATAATTCGGTCAAGCCCTCACTATCGTTGGTGAGAAACCCTAGTCACGAGAAGTGACTATCTGGGTCTTCTTTATCTGTATTAGAACAACTGACCGTCTGTTCAATATTCCCAGCATTTGATCTGTGGTAAATGTACAGCAAGGTCGAGTACGTAAAGTGCTTGGTGGTGACGTCATAGTGAATGGAAAAACAATCGGAATAAAGTTGACAAAACACTTAACTGAATAGTGTTCTGACAAAGCAAATGGCTGTGAGCACGGGCCAGACCATCCCTCAACTATGACGTTTATTGCTAGCTTTCAACCTCATGAACTTGGATCGTGAGAGTATCGGGAGTTAGGTAACCCTAGTTGGTCGCCTTTTCGGCGACGTCAGCGGTCAGCCATGTTGTTGCCAAACGGCGACGTCGGCGGCGTAAGGGTCAACAATACTGTTGACTTCACATTTTTGTAAAATGTTTCAGTCCATTGACAAATACTTTCTCCAGAGCCATATCCTCTTAAGATCTTAAAACATAAACATCCAACTTAAAGAATCGAAAGCTTTTTCAAAATCAATGCTTAGCATGTTTTTTAATGCAAAACCTGCCTCCTCTAAAGTAATTTTGCCTTTCTGATAATTGCTCTTCTGCTTACATTAAAGACCTCTGGCAAGAGGAATGGAACTTGCGGACAGATAACAAACTACTCAAAATATATACAAACCTAAAAGATTTTTTTACTATGTTCCAGAGGTGGTCATAAAGAAGAAACATTCTTGTGCTATTTGCATACAGGCCACTCCTTTTAGCCCATTCTTATCTTTTAAAAGGTGAAGAAGCTCTGTGGTGCATTCCATGTCATGTACCACTCACAGTGAAACATATTCTTTTAGAATGTTGGGACTTGCAAGATGTGAAACATAAACATTTTACAGCAGGCTGTATGAAAACTTTATTCAGAGATGTCCCACCCGATGTGATCTTTGAATTTTTTTAAGAGATTGATATTTTTCATCTGATCAAAGATTTCACAGAAGAAAGATTTTTAACAAAATTTCTAGTGTGCTTTTAGGTGTAATTTAAAGAGTTGCGTGAATGAGGTATTTTTATTTTGTTTTGTTTTAAATGACTTTTGAGTTGACTTAAACACAATGACAGCCCTGATAGGGCCCTTTGCGGTCAGCTGGGCTATAAGCAACATAGCAAAATATTATATCATAGAAATACCATTATATGCAATGTGGGAAGAGATGCTCGGCAGACCAGG
The DNA here is from genome assembly GCA_033310375.1 of Conus canariensis. Classification (NCBI taxonomy): domain Eukaryota; kingdom Metazoa; phylum Mollusca; class Gastropoda; order Neogastropoda; family Conidae; genus Conus; species Conus canariensis. Next base: position 32,370,112 of record CM065720.1, read on the forward strand.
CATGAATGATGGGCTAATTGCTTGGAACTGTAAATGTCATCCTGAGGAGGCCTATTACTGGTCTAACTTCAAATTCCTTGGAAGCAACGAAAGAAAAAACTACAAAATCAGTGAACACAGAAGAGTGTTCTCCCCATGGCACCTCCCAGAAAAAAGAGACCATAACTGAAGAGATGTAGTCTTGGATGAGTTTCTGTGTCAGGAACTGGTCAAGCTGTGACAGTCACCAATAGGAGTTTTGCAGAGGAAGAGACTGAAGAGAAGAAGTAAGGCCTAGAACTTGTCTCAAATTTTCCAACCAGGAAGGCGTTGTCTCTTTGAGAGAAGTAAAGGCCCAACTCAAAGGGGCATTTCTGTTGATCCATGTTCAAGCTCTTAACCTCTTGAGTGCTTTCGACCCAATATTCTGTCGCTCAAATAGTTTGCCTTCAGTGCCGCTGCCCGAATATTCGGTTGGCCATCATTTGCTATTTTCTAGTTGGGAAACCACGCAAGTTTCAGCGAGTCATTGCGCATGTGACCAAAGCTCAGGATTCCCTCTACAAGAATATCCTAAGCAAGAATGTGTGACATTTAACAGTTATTCTTGTCCATGCTGCAGAAAGGGTGACCCTCATTTGTTTTTGTGAAGTAGCTGGTAAAAATGGCTGATGACGACCCAGTTCCAGGCCCCAATGGAGTGAGTCAAACGAAGAAAACTTTCTCAGCCCTTGAAGCTGCCAGTTTCACATTGCAAGCCGATGATTCTGACATTGAATCAGTAGATTCATTAGATGGCTGGGAGGGGGCCGGAACAGCTCAGTTGGTAGAGCGCCGGACTCGTGATCTTGGGGTTGCGAGTTCAAATTTCGGTACAGGGGGATTTTTCCCTCGGGGTTAACCTTTAGAACGCCCATGGTGCACTGGTGCGCCGAGCTGCCATCTTGCTCATACAGCCCCAGGCGCACTCGTGCGCCCATTGAGGGCTAGTGAAATCAGTAAGCTTTTACTCGATTGGTTGAAAAGAACCAATCAGAATGAAGCAATCCCATAATGCACAAGGATTTCAACTTCCTTTCCTTCCTGCGTGAGCGCCATTTTCCATGTGGTTTGTTTACCGTAAAGTTTCAAACTTTTTCAAAGTTTTTGAGTAAAATTTCAAGAGGTGTTTATCGACTCAGACTCTAATGAAGAGTTTTTAGGGTTTAATTGTGAAGATACTGAGAATGTTGTGGCAGAGTGGGAATGGGCTGATGCAGGTGAGGGGAACTGAGAGACGATAGCAAGACCCTGTGCACTCCAGGGCTCCATGACCAGCAAACACTCATTAGGCATGTCATTTTTTTTTTTCATAATCAAAGCATACACAAAGCACATAATAGTTGGTATTGGCATATTCTTTATTCATTCCTCTACATTCACTCTAAATTCCATAACTGCACAAACAATAGAAAAGAAATTACAACAATTTGAAGAAGGTAGGTGTGCAAATTTTTTCAGTCACCCAAAAAGAATATGGCCGCAGGCAGAAGTTACCGCTCACAAATGTGGCTTGCTAAAGGTTAACATTAATTCTGACTCCATTCCCCATACAGTCCTTCGAATGAGACTATAAACCGAGGTTTCGTGTGTGAACGCACGCACATCTTGCACACACATAAAATCCCATCACCAACTTTCGGAAGAGAAGGCCAGTTTGGCCGTTGGTATGGATGACACATAGCATGCACCTTCCCCGAAGATGGAGTATGGCTGCCTTAATGGCCGGATGAAAAATGGTCATACACATGAAACTCCACTGCCTGTCTATACAGGCAGTGTCTGCAGGAGTAACAGCCTGCGTACGCAGAAAGAAAGAAAGAAAAAGACGGCTGGGAAAGTGATGATGATGTGCTGCATGCAGGAGATATCTCCGCTTGAGCGTCAACAGTGGAGCTAGTGCGAGCGAGCCAGTCAGCCACTGTGCGGACACTGGCTGAAGTGAAAGTAGGGTGGGTGGTCTAAAAAAAAACATGCATGTATGGCACTGTGGAAGAACAACAACACTTGTGCAGAGGAGATGGAAAGATTTCTGGGGCTTACACTGCTGAGTGGCCTTGTGAAAAAAACAGTTCTATCATTTTCTTTTCTGGTTTTTTCTTCTTTTTTTTTTATTTTACACTATATTCATTTTTTGCCTATTTGATGTTTTCTAGATATCATGTATGAATGAATGAATACGTAAGAGTATACCCACAACTATCTCATGTTATCATGTAAATACAAACATGCGCGCACACACACACACACACACACACACACACGATTTGCTAAAAGTTTCTTTTTATCTTTACTTTTCTCGTTACTCAGAGATAAATTTCCATGATGTGTATGTTGGTAAGTTCCCACACAATATGAATGAAGTGTTGTGCCTTGCTTCAAGGAGTACCACACCAAGCTTGCATACTGGAATGAGTGACACCGACAGGCTCAAGATTAGAGTGGACAAGTGTCTGTGTTTGCATTCCAGTGTGGATCATTCTAATCTACTATTCAGCTTCATTGGGTCTGTCAAATCTACAAGAAACATTAGACATCACTCTGTGAAGTGTTTGTGTGAGTGTCACGTTCAGCTTTGTGGAGGACTACAATCTGTGTCAGGATTACAGCAGACATCACTCTGTGAAGTGTTTGTGTGAGTGTCACGTTCAGCTTTGTGGAGGACTACAATCTGTGTCAGGATTACAGCAGACATCACTCTGTGAAGTGTTTGTGTGAGTGTCACGTTCAGCTTTGTGGAGAACTACAATCTGTGTCAGGATTACAGCAGACATCACTCTGTGAAGTGTTTGTGTGAGTGTCACGTTCAGCTTTGTGGAGAACTACAATCTGTGTCAGGATTACAGCAGACATCACTCTGTGAAGTGTTTGTGTGAGTGTCACGTTCAGCTTTGTGGAGAACTACAATCTGTGTCAGGATTACAGCAGACATCACACTGCGAAGTGTTTGTGTGAGTGTCACGTTCAGCTTTGTGGAGAACTACAATCTGTGTCAGGATTACAGCAGACATCACTCTGTGAAGTGTTTGTGTGAGTGTCACGTTCAGCTTTGTGGAGAACTACAATCTGTGTCAGGATTACAGCAGACATCACACTGCGAAGTGTTTGTGTGAGTGTCACGTTCAGCTTTGTGGAGAATTATAACCTGTGTCAGGATTACAGCAGACATCACACTGCGAATGTGTTGTGTGAGTGTCACGTTCAGCTTTGTGGAGAATTACAATCTGTGTCAGGATTACAGCAGACATCACACTGCGAAGTGTTTGTGTGAGTGTCACGTTCAGCTTTGTGGAGAACTACAATCTGTGTCAGGATTACAGCAGACATCACACTGCGAAGTGTTTGTGTGAGTGTCACATTCAGCTTTGTGGAGAATTACAATCTGTGTCAGGATTACACTATTTACAGCTGATTCACTGATTCGATGTGCTATACAATGAATACCATCCACATACTGTGGTTATGTGCTGGAATTTTTTCTCTCGGTACTCTGTACATGTATGTGTGTGTGTGTGTGTGTGTGTGTGTGTGTGTGAGTGAGATTGTGTGTGTGTGTGTGTGTGTGTGTGTGTGTGTGTGTGTGTGTGTGCGTGTGAGTGAGATGGAGTGGAATAACAATGAAAATGGTGGGGGAAGTATTGAAGAACAGGTCTGTTTTGTAACCAGTGTTGGACTAAAAAATCTCAAAGTGTGTGTGTGTGTGTGTGTGTGTGTGTGTATGTGTGCTCATGATCAGAAGAAAATATGTGTTGAGCGATTATGACAGTGTGAAAAGGTAGAAAAGATGACATGGTTTTGTTTCTGATGCTTCCATGAAATGGAAATTGATTTTTTTTAACATGTTTTCGATATTATGTACATGATATTTTTTAGCACAGCAAAGATTACTGTTGAGTTTGTATTTCATGAGAAAGATAATTATTTCCAGATAAAAAAATATATATACTTTTGTGGGGTTTTTGTTGCTGAGTGTAGAGCTACAAATTTTTGTTTATTTTATGTCAAAACGCACAAAAACCCTTAGCACTGGGGAATTCACATATGTTTTCTCACGCCGGCACTCAAAGGGTTAAATACATAACACTAAAGACATTAGATTAAAGTGGTTACAGACTAGAACTGTTCACAGAATTTTTGCAACAAATGTTGTTTTAAGTGCAATGGGGGTATCTGCTGCGGCAAACTGTTTGCTATGTAATGAAGCAAGAGACTCTACTGAACATTTTTTTTCTGGAGTTGTAAATATGTTAGATGTTTTTGGACCTGTTTGGAAAAAAATGTTCAATGAAAAATGTGAAAATGCTTATTATTCAAAGATTTCATGTGAACTGGTACTTTTTAATGTGGATAACCATATTAATACAGATAGTACTTTTGTCTTTATTACGTTTGCCAAATAGTATATATATGAATGGATATAAGAAAAATGCCCACCTAACTTAACTATCTTTCAGAAGCAGCTGAATAAAAGATACAAGGTAGAACAATATAATGCGAATATTAATGATAATTTTACTACTGAATGGAACTTTCATACATCTATACTTGTCAGATGTTCAATCATAAGAGTAAGTCGAAATGTTTTTATATGCCATGCCCATTTCCGTATGCGTTTTTGCCACTTTTTTTTTCCTTTTTTTTCCCCGAGCACCAACATTAGCACGAACTGCAGCGGGTGAATGGAAAACAGCCAGTGCAGAAGACATCGGTTCCACGCTGGTCTAGTGAGGAAGCCACTTGTCGACAGGAATAACAAACTCTGATGACTGGGGGAGAAGAAATGCCGGTCTTGTTGAATTACACCAAACAGCCTTGCTGTGAAGTAGACTAAGAGAAGATGCTAGGCGACTAAGCTCTCTCAAAAATTCCGACCCGGAAGGCGTAGGCTGGTCGAAAAAAATAAGGCCAACTCAGAAGGGTGTTTCTGCTGATCCAAGTTCAAGCGCTGGAGAGAGATGTGTCCACGATGAGGAAAAGGGAAAAAAAACTGATTTGTTTTAGAGTAAAGTGAGTTCGTTTCACTCAAGGGACAGCACTCATATACTCCTGTAGGTTGAGCAGCACGAGCTCCCTGCTCTCCGTATGATTCTTTCTTTTTGGGGGGAATTTCCTGATGTTTCATGTTGTAGGAGAAAAGGCATTTGTTTGGACAGGTAAGTGTTGTTTGGAAAGGAAAGTATGTGAAAAAACAAACACACACTTTCACACACACAAATCTCTTTCACACACACACACATACACACACACACATTCACACACACATACACACATTCATACACTAACCCAACAGAGTGGCTCCCAAGGGGTCCTTGGCAGCAGAAAAGAGCACAGGCTCATGGGATATGGGAGTGGAGAGGTCGGTGGTTGCCCATGCAATGGAATGGGAAGAACCACAGGCGACTCGCGTGATCTTGTACCCCTCCAGGCCCTGTACCAAGGCTGGCTTCCGATTGACTGTGGTTGTGCCATTGCCTTGCTGACCATGGTCGTTGTCTCCCCATGCATACACCTGCAACCAGGGACCAAAGAATCGCATCAGCTACAAATGACGGCACATCAAGAGTGGACTGGAACCCTCAATATCTCTGTGACATTGCTCCATACTGCTCATTCAGGCTCAACAACACACAGGTTCATTCTGTTACAGTCTCAGCGCTAAAAATGACAGATAAGATAATGTTGCTTATAGCCCAGCCGACCGCAAGGGGCCACATCAGGGCCGTCACCACGTTAAAATCAACTCACAAGTCATTCATTCACACAATTCTTTAAAATACATCGAAAAACCATCCGAAAGTTTGTTAAAAATCTTTCCACTGTAAAAACTCAGATCCGATGAAAAATGTTAATCTCTTTCAAGAACTCAAAGATGGCATCAGGTGGGACATCTCTGAACAAGGTTTTCATGGAATCTGCCGTAAAATGTTTGTGTCTCACATCGTGCAAGTCCCAACACTCTAAAAGAATATGTTTCATTGTGAGTGGCACATGACATGGAATGCACCACGGAGCTTCTTCACTCTTTAAAAGGTAGGAATGGGTAAAATACGAATGGCGCGGTGTGCAGCCGGCACAGAACTGTTTCTTCTTTACGACCACCAGACGCAGATGGGAGGAACTCCTTAAGGTTTGGACGGATCTGAAAGAGTTTGTTATCCGTCTGTGTATTCCAATCCTCCTGCCAGAGGTCTCTCACATAATCGTTAATTTTGGGTTTCAGATCTGAGCAGGGGATATATATGTTGGACAGTTTCTCTCTTGTGGCATTCTTGGCTAAACGATCAACCATTTCGTTCCCTCCAATGCCAACATGACCAGGAATCCAAGCCAAAATAATGTTGTAACCATCCGCTTTCAACTTGGTCAAAAGTTCAAAAAAGTGTAAAAGTTCTGGGTGCTGAAGGTTGCGGCCAGCTATGGCCTCCAACGCTGACAGTGAATCTGACAGAACCAGAAAGTCCCTCTTCTTAGATTGTGAGATTATCTTCAATGCCAGAACCAGAGCAGTAAGTTCAGCAGAATAGACAGAAGCATCTGGAGGTATATGTTCTAACAGTATCTGAGAAGGAGCCCCAGGGCAGTAGGCTGCACAGGCCACTCCATCCTCAGACTTGGAACCGTCAGTGAAAATTTTCTGATAAGATGGAAATTTTGAACAGAGGTCAGAATACAATGCCTTGTATGCCAGAGAGCTGGTAGACTCTTTACGAAAAGCTGCAAGATCAAAACAAATCTCTGGTGCGAAAAAGGTCCACGGAGGCTCATCTGGAAACTTGGAAAAATCGGACACAACTCCTAAGTCCAGACCTGCATTCCGCACGTGAGGCTGCATACGAAGACCAAACGGCGGAATACAGTTAGGGTTGTTTTCAAATTTACTTTGGAACGGAGGGTCAAAAACACAGTCATAGGCAGGGTTTTCTGGTTCCGAGAACAGTCTGATATAATAATTCAGAGACAGTTTCAGCCTGCGGTTGGACAGTGAGGGTTCACCTGCCTCTGCATACAGGCTGTACACAGGGGTGGTGCGGAATGCTCCAAGACAGAGACGAAGCCCTTGATGGTGGATAGGGTCCAAGAGTTTTAGGTAAGACGGTCTTGCAGAGCCGTACACAGCACAACCATAGTCCAGTTTGGAACGGACCAAGGCTCTGTAGAGGTGCAGCAAAGTTTTCTTATCAGCGCCCCAGTCAGTGTGTGCTACAACCCGCAGAATATTCAAAGCTTTCTGGCAAGAAGTTCTGAGGTTTTTAATGTGGCTGAGAAAGTTGAGTTTCTGGTCAAAAATAACTCCTAAAAATTTGGCCTCTTTGACAGCTGGAATGGGAGATTTCCCTATTTGAATTACAGGATCTGGAAAAAACTGACGGAAATTATGGAAGTGAATGCACTGTGTCTTTGTAGGAGAAAAAACGAAGCCATTTTCATCCGCCCACTGATGAATTTTATCTACACAAAGCTGGAGCCTGCGCTGGACACTCGGGTACAGGCTTCCAGTTGCGTAAACAGCAAAATCATCCACAAACAATGAGCAGTCTGAACCCTGTTGAACAGATTTAACAATGTTGTTGATCTTGATGCTAAAGAGGGCAGGAGACAGTATGCTTCCTTGCGGAACACCCAACTCCTGCTCATGAACATCAGAGAGAGTGGTGCCAACCCGGACCTGAAACTGTCGTTCTGCCAAAAAATTTTGAATGAAAAGTGGAAGATGACCCCGAAAACCAAGATCATGGAGATCATGAAGTATCCCAGATTTCCAGGTGGTATCGTATGCCTTCTCCAAGTCAAAGAAAATAGCCACTGCGTGTTGTTTGTTCAGAAAGGCGTTCCGAAGCGTAGATTCCAGACGGATCAAATGGTCAACTGTGGTTCGATGTTTGCGGAAACCACACTGTTCTTTCGCCAAAAGGCCATCGGTTTCGAGTTTCCACATGAGTCTAGCATTGACCATTTTCTCCATCAACTTGCAGACACAGCTGGTCAAAGCTATGGGACGGTAGTTTGATGGGTTAGAAAGATCTTTTCCAGGTTTGGGAATGGGAATGATGAGGGCTTTTCGCCAAGAAGGTGGAAAGAAACCAGTAGTCCATACATGGTTGTAGACATGTAGCAGGATGTGCAGACCTTTTTGCGGAAGATGTTTCAAAAGTTTGTAATGGATTTCATCTATACCCGGAGAGGAATCGCTGCAAGAAAGTAAGGCAGATTTCAATTCGTTTAAAGTGAAAGGAAGATTGTAGTCTTCCATGTTATCTGATGAAAAGTTGCAGGGTGATTTTTCTTTGAGGGCTTTGATTTTGACAAAACTGGCTGATTTGTTAGAAGAGGAGGAATTCTTTTCAATGGTTGAAGCAAGCAGATTAGCAACTGCTTTTTTCTCTGTTATTAAAGAGTCAGAAAACTTGAGATGGTTCACAGTGGGACAGGTGTTCTTCCCTTTGATTTTCTTGATGATTTTCCACACTTTTTTCTTCGATGTCTTGGATGTGAGACTTGAGCAAAACTGTTTCCAAGATAAACGTTTACTGGTCTTATATATGTGTTTGGATTTGGCCCTCAGTTTCTGATGTGCTCGAACGTTGGGCATCGAAGGTCTGCAAGAGACCCGACGTTGAGCTCTTTTGCGGGTTTTGTTAATTTCCTTGCATTCAGAGTTGAACCAAGGAACTTTTGGCATTAGGGGCTTCTTGGAAGATGTATGGATGGTTGACTTTGCGCAATTCAGTATGAAATCTGAAAGACTTCCTGCCGGATCTTCACTTTGCAGGATCTTGTCCTCTTCCAGATCCATAAGAAACTTAGTGGCAAAGAGGTCCCAATCTGCTTTGTTGAAATTGAGGCGTTCTGGTAAAGACTCACTCTCTGCGTTCGTATACCGAAGCAACACAGGAAAGTGGTCGCTACCATGCAGGTCCTCATCAACCTCCCAAACAAAATCCAAAAACAAAGATGGGTCACAGACAGAAAGATCCAGACAAGATGTGGTGCCATTAGCGGAGTGAAAGTAAGTTGGCGATTTCCCATTCAAGACACACAGATCAAGCTCCGAAAACACTTCCTCTAAAAGCAGACCCCTTGGTGATGTTCTCTCACTTCCCCATAGAGGAGAGTGGCCATTCAGATCCCCCAACAGCAGGAAGGGTCTGGGAAGCTGCTCCAAGAGCGAAATGAGGCCCCGTTTAGTGACGCAGATATTTGGAGATAGATACAAACTACAGACAGTAACTGTTTTGTGAAGAGTAACCCGAGCTGCCACTGCCTGCAGCGGAGTCTGCAGAGCAACTGGGCTGTACAGAACAGAGTTGTGAATGAACAAAGCTACTCCGCCAGAAACGCCATGTTCAACAGATTGTACAGGTAGGTTTAGAGAGCTGTAGCCAGAAAGTGAAAAAGTTTTGTCAGACTTTAGAAGAGTTTCTTGCAGTGAAACTAGCATGGGCCTAGCCTCACGGCACAACAGCTGCAATTCTTCAAAATTGGAAGACAGTCCCCTAATATTCCATTGCAAGACTGTATCCATTGTGGATGAGGATCTTAATCATCCATGTCTATGTCCTCTTCCTCTTCGTCATATAGAGCATCAAATGTATTTTGTAATTTCAGCTCCGCTTTTTTCAGTCTGTCCGGTGGAATTTGATGTTTCTTCTTCCCTGGAGGGGAAGAACTCAATGGTTTTGATGGCGTTGGTGGAGGCTTTCCCCTGCACTCCACCAACGCCACTTTGCCCGACGCCACTGTCGGGGCTCCTCCCTTGGGAGGTGGTCTCGGCTTGGGGGCCGTCTCGGGGCGACCCCCTTGCTGGGCAGCCCGCACAGCTGCAGGCTTAGAGGATGCACTGGAAGTGCATCCTCTGGTGGGTTTATGGCCCCCACCAACGGCCGTTTTCTCTTGCGATGTTCTTGAAGTCGGAATACATTTCAGAGGTTCAAGACCACATGGGTCTGTCTGAACGCCTACTTCTACCTGAGGTACTCTGAGCGATTTTTTGACTACTGTCGAGAAAAGAAGCGGGGTTCCCCTCTGCTCCTGCACCAGCTTTTTTGCTTCGAAGAACGAAATCTTTTTTTCTGTTTTAACTCGCTGGATTTCGCTTTCGATTCGCCAGACAGGGCAGTCTCTTGAAAAGGAAGGGTGGTCACCATCGCAGTTCACGCATTTCGCGGATTCGCATCCACCATCATGAACTGCTTTGCTGCAGGTGGCACACACCTCCTCTCCCGGGCATCTCTCTTTGACATGTCCAAAGCGTTGACATTTGAAGCACCTCAGTGGGGACGGCACATACAGGGCTACTTTCACTCTCAGGTACCCCACCTTTATGGACTCTGGAAGAGTCGGTTTAGCAAAGGTGAGGAACAGAGTGTTGGTAGGTTTCCTCTCCGCACCTTTCCGAAAAGTCGCCCTCCTGACCTCGACCACTCCCTGATCAGCCAACTCAGCCTTTATCTCTCCCTCAGATATCCCGAACAATTCTCGGCAACGGATGACGCCTTTCGAGGAGTTGAGACTTTTGTGAGCGGACACCCGGATGGGGTAATTTACAAGGCTTTCGGATCTCAATAAGTTGTCCGAGTGGACTTTTCGGTCGACCTGTACCAGCAAGGAACCATCCCTCAACCTCTTGACTGATTTCGGCTCTGCGCCTGCAAGACCTTTCAGCCCTTTTGCAACAGCAAAAGGACTCAACTTAGTAATGGGTCGCTCGCTATCTGCCGACTGGATAATCAGCCAAGAGGGCCATGCACCTATCCTATTCCGAACTTCAGTGTCAGAATCCGAGTCCGTATCCCTGGAAGGGTCGGAACCCAGTTTTCTTCTTTTTCCTGTTTTTATGTTTATTGAGGCCATGAAGGTTTTAAATACCGGCAGAGATAAACGGTCACCCCAGGAGAGCTGCCGTGCTGGGGAAGGGACAATGGATGGCCATAGAATGGCGTCCGTGAGCCTGGTACCGTCCCGCATGAAAACCAGACAGTGCACCTTAGCGACTGAATTGGGATCAGCCACTCAGCCCCTCGCCAGGTAACTGTAACTTGGGCTTCCCCGCTGCTTACGGCAGCGACTCAAGTATCAGAGAAAAAAAGAGTGTGGAACAGAAGGCTTGAAGGGGAGACGAATAATGAAAAGATCCATTAAGAAAGGCAGAAGATAGAATAGGGAAAAGGTGGGTTACTATTTGTCTGGGCCCTCACTCCTAACCTTTCTGACATGGGAAACCCTACCAGGAGCATCAATTCCTACCACGTAATGCTTGGCCAGTCAGCAGCTTGGCTATACAGGCCTAGAAGCATTCACGACAACTAACCATCTAGTCGACTATCGATGCCCCCGTCAGCAAAGCCTAGAAGATCACTGGACCACGCAAGCCCTCCGACCACGGCAAGGTTGCAACCCCGGAGGGAAAAATGACAGGGAACTATCAATATCAGGTTGTCATGAGTCAGCCCACCAAAGGAGACTCTGCACTACTGTCAAGGTACTTCAGTGATGGTGCCACCTACTGACAATAATAACTGTCTATTTGCAGACCCAGTTTGAGGAAGATCACTTCAGTAGGAGACAGCCACAACACCCCTCCGAAGACCTATGACCTGCAGACACTGAAGACTGATTTAAGGCTCATCCATTTCACTGTTTTACATATATATTCTCAAAAATAAACAAATACAATGTTAGGAAAATTGGAATTTAGGTACAAAATGTAGTTTTAAAATATACTTACCTCTTACCAGTCCACACAAATACTTTATCCCCACTTGGCATGGAACATCACCATATCATAAAGATCCCACAAAAAAATCAAAACAAGAGAGCAGGAAGCTGATTTCCCCATCCATATCCAGTTAGGCAGCAAGAGTGATTGCTCTAAGTGAGTTCATTTCATTGTGCCATATTCAAACTAGATCAGTTTTCGCACATTTTCTGGACTATGCAGGGAGGTGGAAGGGCATCCTAAACAGGGCTTCTGCTAAGATAAAATTTTTTGGGGTCCCAGGGACCCCTTTTTCAGATTTCCAAGGGGTCCCAGGTTTACTTCAAGGGGTCCCTACTCCATGTTAAAAAAATCAATATACACAGTAAAAGGTATTCGTGCACAAGTACTGTGGTACCTAGTCACAAGCGGCGATGCCTTTTTGACAGATTGGGTCATGTCAGCTTGCCTTTTATTAGCTGCACTGGCAGGTTTGTGGTCGGCAGTCAACTCGTGTCTAACTAGAGCATTTCTTTGAAAGTTCATGCAACCACTGACGAAAGTATTTTTCTGACCAGTCTTCACACACAACGAACACTTCATTCCCTGAGACAATTCGTCAAACTCAAGCCAGGAAAACACTTTCTCCCACCCAGAATTGTAGGCTCTAACTTTTTTCTTTTTTGGGAGTGTTGTCATCACATGTAGATGTACTCGATGGTGTGGGTTCACGATCTTCATTATCTCGCTCCTCTGCTCCCCCTTTTTTTTGTTTTTCCGACAATGATTTTAACCACGCTGTCAAAGACATTTTGGAATCAGGCCAAAGGGTCTCTTTCCGGTGAGAGTGAATTGGGTTGTGGGAAAGAACAGCAAGGGAAGCTACTCTTGCATTGTAGCAGACGACAACAGTCAGAGGCTATGATGTTGGATGCTGTCGTTTCCCGTGTTCTTATCTGTTCTTCCCCAAAATGTCAAGAGGTCCCTGGGTGTCAAGGGGTCCCCAGGAACGCGTTTTACATGCATACAATGGGTCCTCGCCCGTTTTAATGTGTACTATACGCATTTTTTTGCGTTATCAGAAGCCCTGCTAAAGTTTGGACAGTTAAACATATCATAAAGCTACTTTCAGTGGTAAATTCATTTTTCTCATATGTATCTATCCAAATAGATTCTAGAATATTGAACAGGATGGTGGGAATGGTGCTCATCTGATTAGGAAGACAATGACCCCACATGAACATGCTCCTGTCTAGTTCCCCAAACCTAGAATTCAGCGTCAAAGGTCACTAAGGACCCTACACATTGGTCTCCATGTTTAATCTGGAAGTGAAAGGATTAGTCCCTGCACTCGCTCAAGTAAAATCACAAAGTGACAGTTATAAGCACAAGTTGAAGCAAAGAATTTCTCAAGCCCAGCATCAGGAAAAAAAAGGAGACCCCTTCCTAAAACATATCTGGGAAGCGAGTACAGATAGTGCCACTTTAACTATCCTTTTAAATGTATGGTGCTACAAAAAGGCTCTTCTGCACACAAATATGGGGAGTTTTTATCATACTCCCTGTTTGGCTAGTATACCTACCATGTCAGACAGTAGCATTCTACGGCAGTTAGTTAGCTCTGAAGGCTGAATTTTTGTGTGGCCAACGCAGTAACAAGACACCCACCCTACTTCCGTCTTAGACAGAAAGCCGGTGCAAACTTCCTGTTCCTCATTCAGCAAGGCATAAGCGCAAGGTAAACCCCCGAGGACCATAGCGCTAGAGGGGAAGGACGGGCGGGCGTTAGAGTCTGACATGGTTGATATACTAGCCAAACAGGGAGTATGATAAAAACTCCCCATTTTGGCATCATATTCTCTACCATGTCAGACAGTAGCAGAATTTAAAGGAACTGGGGGAGGGTAGAGTGCCCTAATGGTTCTTGGGGGTAGAAGTCGGGATAGAGATGGCTGTGTTAGCCGCAACAAAAGAAATCCCTTTAGAACCATCAGTCCTGGTCATGCGGATATCCCTCAAGTAGAAGTTTATGAAGGGGTTCTCCGAATGCCAGTAGGCTTCCTCCAGAAGGTGGTGTAAGGGTACTGAGTGCTGGAAGGCTGTGGAAGTGGCAAGGGCTCTAACCTCACGTGCCCGGGGAGATAAGACCGGCAAGTCTTTATGTGCTTGTGCCTAAGCGGTCTTAACCGTGTTCGAGAGCCACCTGGAGATGGTGCCCGCGGAGATGGGGAGATGGTGGTTGAACCGGGTGGCAAAGAGATCGATCATTGGGGTGAACCAATGGGTCCATACAGTGTGTAGGATGTGGCTGTTGAGAGTCCATTCTGTGTGCAGGAGGGATCTGGACCAACTGAGAGAGTCCGCCAGAACGTTGTGAGCTCCCACTATGTGTCTCGCGCAGAGGGAGATTCCCAGCGAGTGGCACTAGTGGAGGAGGGCTTCTGCTCGGAGAGAGAGTTTGACGGAGCGTGCCCCCCCCCCCCCCTTTTTGTTTATATAACTGGCTACCGTAGTGTTGTCCGTGAAGAGGAGAGCGTGTCGGTGTGTGACATGGGGTTGGAACTGGAGGAGAGCAAGTCTGACCCTCCAGTTCCAAGATGTTGATGTGCATTTGAGCCATCCTGGGGTCCCACGAACCGGAGGCATGAAGGTGGTCCATGTGGGTGCCCCAGCCCGTGTTGGATGCGTCCGTGTAGAGTTCCAGTGGCTGGGTGGGACGGGAAATGGGAACTCCGGAGGTCCATGCCGGGGAGTCCAGCCACTCGTCCACGGCCCAGTGAAACCATGGACCCAAGGGGTGGACTGGTCTCAGCGTCTGGAAGTCTGGGACCACCGCGATCGCAACTCCCGCTAGAGTTGCCGTTTGAGGACCCTTCCCAGGGGAATGATGGTGGCCAAAGACTCTATCATCCCCAGGAGAGAAGTCAGGGTTCTGGCCGAGGTGTGGGTGGATAGGCGCAGGTGAGAGATGAGGTCCAAGATGCGTGTGGACCTCTCGTTGGTGGGGGCGACCATCATGGTGCGGGAATCGAATGTCATGCCCAGGAAGGAGAAGCGCTGACTGGGGGTGAGTTCACATTTGTTCCTGTTGGTGACAAGCCCTAGTCAGGAACAGAGATGTAGGAGTTGGGTGGTGTGGGCTTGGCACAGGGCTTGAGAAGGATGAGCCAGTTGTCGAGGTAGACAAGGAGGCGGATGCCGTCTGGCTAGCGAGGCCATCTCCTTGACCACCTTGTGAAAAGGAAGGGTGCGAGTGACAGGCCAAAGGGGAGCGCCTTGAACTGGAACACCTGATCCTGCCAGACAAACCGAAGGTAGCGTCTGTACACTGGATGGATGAGAATTTGGAAATAGGTGTCCTTGAGATTGACCAAGGTGGCCCAGTCCTGGTGGAGGATAAAGTCTCTGATCTGGGACTGAGTGTCCATCTTGAACTTTGCCGTCTTGAGGTACTTGTTGAGGGGTGAGAGGTTGAGTATGGGCCTCTACACCCCTGATGTCTTGGGAATAGGTGGGAGTAGAACCCCGTAGTGGGGTTGGTTAATTCTGTGATGGCCCCTTTGAGGATAAGATCTGAGACTTCCTCCTGGAGCGCATCCGCTTGGGCGGGAGAAGACTGGTGGGGGGAGGGGGGAGAGCGCGCGAGGGGAGGGCGTTCAGAGGCCCAGGGTAGATGGTATCCCTCCTCTAAGACCGCGCATGTCTGGAGAGACTGCCGGCCAGAGGGGGCGAAGGGCCGTAGGAGGAGAGGCCCCGAACCGGATGCGACGAGGGGGTTCTGTGATGTCCCATGTCGTTCTGTAGAGTGGGCGATGGTAGCGGTCTGCGTTCTCCCTGTGCAAGGTTCCTTGGGGTGGGGCAAGGGGGGGTCCAGTGGAAGGACCTCTTGTCATTTCCGTGGGGGCTGTTTCTGTTGGCCAAACTGAAAATTTGTATTCCGTGGGTTCCTGTTTGGTCGAGCACGGGTGGATGTGTGCTGCACAGTGCAAGTGGTGCCGGTGGAGGCAGGCTTCCATTTATGGGGTGGGGCTCTGAAGGGAGGGGCTGAGGGGGGGCGTCGGACCGGCCACGTAGGAAGCTGCCTCCTTATTTTGTTCAACAGTGTGTATATGAATGCGGCCGCGTAATCGCCAAAGAGTGACAGGTCTTGTCCCGGAATATGCCGCTTTTTGCTCGGGCAGAGTTTAGCTTTCTGAAGGAAAGTCTCTGTATGCACGCACACAGTTGTGATGGCTCTTGGCTACGCTGTCCGCCGCAGCCGAAAGATGAGATATCCTGTTTACCCTGATCTGCATCATCGGGTCCCGAGAGAACCGTATGTCAGTCTCTTGTTGTGTGTCAGAGACAGGTGCGTCAGACGACACAGAGGCTGAGTCGTCCTCCTCAGGCCAAATTTCAGCAGCATGTTGCGTGAGCAGGTCAAAGAAGACGTGACTCGCTGTAGCGTGTTGGATGCCGAATCTGGCATTGCGATCCCATTCTGCCAGCGTTTTAAGCGGAATAGATGCAGCAGAGGGAGGGGCCGAGTTTGGGATCAACCAGCGGTCAGATGGGGAAACGGCAAGTTCCCTGGCTGCAGGGTTGTCCTTATCAAAGAGGGAGGGATTGCGGGGCTGCCAGGGGGTCCTGAGGAAGGTGCCCACAGGGGCTGCCCCAGAGCGGAAAGTGATTCCTTTCCCTGGAGGAGGGACGACCTGCGCACCCCGGGACAAAGTTGCCGGACACTCCCATATGGAAGAGAGAATTTGAGGTGTGACAAGTTTGGGGGTGTACGCTTTGGAGGGGCGGCCGGAGCAAAGCGTGACACGGAGAAGATTTGGTCTGAAGGGAGGGTGTCACACTGTCACTCTCACACACATGCATTCATGACAGTATTTACTCCATACGCACACACAACCCCTCCAGTCAACCAAAAGGTGCACTACAGAATGTTTTTTCTCTCCCCCTCTCCTCCGGGGAAAACACTTTACTAAATGAATTGAACAATTCCGACAATGTTCATCACACTCCAGTAGTTATCAAACAAATTCTATACATGTTTCTCTCTCTCTCTTCACACTGAGAGATAAATCAAGTTACGAACTGATATGAATAAAGTCTTGCTAGATTCCTCCTTCTTGCCGGAGAAAGAATACGCACATCCTCCAAGAATATAAAGTCATGGCCTTTTACACAACACTGGCCCAAGATCCAGACTAGGAGAATAAACAATTCATACCATCATGATGCCGTACTTGCATCAGAAAAAGCGCTCGCCCCATACCATCATGATGCCCTGCCCGCATCAGAAAAAGCGCTTGCCCCTTGAACTCTCCAGTCACTAGGGGAACGATGAGATCCGACTCCTCTACCCGGGGTCTTCAATTGCTGGGGCTGAACTATCGGTGTGTTCCCCACACCATGGCCATCATTAAACACCCGTCTCAGCATTTAGGAAAACGATGCTGTCGCAGCATCAGAGGAGGAATAGCTGACAGGGTGAAGGGTGAAGGGCTGAAACACGAATAAGGTTCGTGTAAGCAACCTGCTTCCCAATTTAACATATGAATTCTTTCTTCCTCTTTTCTTTAGGTTTTCCCCTGTACCTTTCCCCAACTATCTATGGCTCACCTGGTAATGACTGGTCAGCGGTGAGGACCCCTTGACCAACGTCCTGACAGGTTCGAATCTTTAGGCCGTGTCTTGGGCTAAAACTAATTCTTTCCTCCCTCCTCCTAGTGAGTGCATACTCAGTGTTCAAAACATATGACCAGCAACTTTCCAGCCCTTATTAAACTATCTCTCAGTGGTCACTTTCACCCAATGACCAACCCTTGTCTATTTTACTGAGTGATCCTCACAATTATTGGGGATGCCCGCTACACTAGTCAAGCCACATGAATATTCTTCCTTTTTAGTTGTGGCATGGGGGAAATGATTCATATCACTAGACTAAATGTGATGGAGCGTCACATGCCTTGATGTGAGGCTACGTCACATGACAGAGGGTCTCCCTCGAGAAGAGGTTGGGGCGCTATTGTTCAATGGCTGCGAAGTCACTAGAAGGTGCAAAGAATTGCTCTTCCACACCGTCCTCAAAAGTGGGAGGGAAGTCGTCCTGGGGAGGTTGAGGTGGTTCAACCGGACAACGAATGGGGTGCGTAGGAGTCCCGCCCTAGCCGAGAGGTTGACGGTTGGCTGTACGTTCTTCCCCTGAGGGAAGCACGGTTTGTTCCATGGGTTCGGAACGCTGGCCTCCGGGGCAGAGAGAGACGACGGAAAGGTGTCGTCTCTTGACCCATCATTCACCTTCACCATCTTGGGCTGTGGTGGACGGAACAAACACAAAGTCGAGACAAAATGGCGAAGCGCATGGCGAAGGAGGGATGATCAATCGAACGTCAAGTATGAAAAGGCAACGTGACGCGTGAGCGATCGTAACCTCGAACAGCTGTGATCAACGAGGGTTAGTGCAAGCCACAACAGAACAAGCAAAAAGCAATACACAAGCAATCTGCTTAAAAAACAGAAGATAGGCGAGTCAGAGCAAGAAAACCTGTCCTTTCATGGTGGAAGGCCGTAGCTCAATGAGGGACAGGAAGTTTGCACCGGCTTTCTGTCTAAGACGGAAGTAGGGTGGGTGTCTTGTTACTGTGTTAGCCACACAAAAATTCAGCCTTCAGAGCTAACTAACTGCCGTAGAATGCTACTGTCTGACATGGTAGGGTATATGATGCCAAACACAGAAATACCAATGAACACTTGATCATAGTGCAAAGTAATCAAGTGCAAAACACAAACAAATGTAAAGAAGTGAAAAGTGCTGTGACAATAGGGTGATTCAAACAGAAAAGACCAAAGTGAAATCAGGAAGAGTGTGTTGCCGCCTTTGCAATGACTGTCTCCCCTCCCTCAAGGCATTTAATGGTATCCATATCTTCAGTCACATCATGAAGAAAACCTGCCAAAGGTTGTCTCTGATTCAGCCTGTCAACACAAATATCAGTAACCATAATGCTTAACCAGTGGGTGCAAACAGCACATATTTCATGTGTCCTTATATTCATTCAGGGAAATGGTTTCCGGCAACAGACCTAAACCGGTGGATCACCTGCCTGAGCAGGGGCTAACATCTAAGGTTTTACAGGAACGTTGCCTTGGCTGTGCCATACATGGTGCATGGAAACTCAACTCTGTCCCTCCTTTGCCATCTGATGGACAGTAAACACACACTGAACCTTCAATCATCTGGACCCTATCAGGACAACATGATCCAGGGATGTAGGTTATTGTCAAGAGCTGCTGTTTGGGCCTTGCAGTTTTGGCTAGAAAAGAGGGCATATGGAAAGTGTGACTGAGCCATCATTGTGCCACTTTCAGGACTGCAGGTCACTGGAGAATAAATGAACCTCACTCACCTACAGATAGCTGCCAAGGTAATCAGAAAACATGTTTTAAGACCGAGATTCCAACAGTGCAACTGGCCAGTGCTCAACATCACTGAAGGCCAGATACTCTATGATCAATGAAAGGATCTACTTTAGGCACTGACTGATTTCAGCTAACAAGCAGTGGGTAACTAGCTCTAAAAGAAATGGATCATAGCTGAAGTAAAGGTCTCTCCTCATGAGTTTAAAGGTTTTAGCAATGGCTGACCTGAAACCCCTAATAGCATTCACCTTTTTGACTTTTTCAAGAAGATCCTTAAAAAAATATGCCACATCTTCAATTTCAGTGGCTGCAAGAGAAGCCCCAGCTTGACTGCACCATTTGCAAAAACCTCCCACTTGTTGTCATATGTTGAAAGAATTTTTCCCAGGTTCCCGAGGCGACTGTAAAGAAGAAACAGTTTTGTGCCGTTTGCATACAGGCCACTCCTTTTACACCCATTCTTATCTTTTAGAAGGTGAAAAAGCTAGTGGTGGGAGCAAGAATGCAACACACAAACAAACAAAATCCAGGGACCAGAAAGAGGCACTTCTGAAACTATGCCCTTTCAAAGAAGGGAATCCATCAATCTGATAATGGGAGCCTAGCTGGTTCAGGAGGGAAGAAGGCCAAGAGACTAACTCCAGCAGAATTGTTTCTGTAGGATGAAGATAGTCACATCCATGTTCCTTGTAGCATTTAAAACTAAGGGTCCTTGGGACCCTCTGTTGAAAAATCTGAGGGTTGTCAGGTGAAATCTAAGGATCCCTATTATCAAAATAAAAATTTGAAGAAACTCTTAATTGTACAATAATGCTACAGCAACACACTAGTCCATTCTGCTACACAATACCACGAACACAGTATACACAAACATATATTAACGTAAGCATTCACTAAGCTGCTTTCATACCAAAAGCATCAGAAGCAAACAGAACTTGCTTAACTCCTATTTTTGAGCCCCCCATCCCCCACCCCCACTCCTCTCTGCCCCCGAAACTGTCCATAGTCAGTATGCTGACACACTGACAATAAAAAGGTAATGAAGAAAATTATCAGTGAACTGAGACAGAATACATTTGAATGAAGGTGTACATGGCCATTGTTGATGACAAACAGTACAGATGTAATGGAAAAAAAAACTAACAGAGAACATAGACATTCAATGTGTGATGAAGTATGTACCTGGCCATTGTCGGTGACACATAGACAGTGAAGCGCCCCCACAGCCACATGGACAATCTTCTTTCCTTTCAGCACCTCCACCAGCTGAGGTTTGCGCACATGGGCATCTGTACCATGGCCTAGTCGGAAATAGTCCCCTTTGCCCCTGAAAACACATTTTTCTTCTAACCTACAATGATTTTCAGACAAGAAAAAAGCTGAAATACATTCGCTCACTTGCTTATTAAACAAAACAAAAAAAAAGAAAGAAAAAAAATTACCTACAAAAATGAAGTGCTTCTAAACGTAAGATGCACAAATTTCACTGAAGGTAAAACTCAAACTCCTTGCTCTGTGTAGTTTTGCCAAGACCTTTTGAGGTAGTTTCAAAACTAACCTGATCATTTCTCCAAATCCACTCAATTGCTTTGTTTATTTCAAACGCAAAATTAGATCTTTGATTACTGATTTGTTTCTCTTCCACCTACCTTGATTTGCATTCTGTGCAGAGCATGATACTTCAGCAGTGCTGCATCAATCCAAGAATAATCCATTAATATTCCATGGCATCAGTAAGTGCATGAAACAGACAACCTTAAGTGTGAACTGAAGGACAATACGTTCAGTGGCATAGCAGAGTAGATTGCAGATCATGCGCACCAGATGGCCTTTACAGAACCAAACCAATTCAGCAATGCATCAAAACAAGCTTTGGAATGCAAGTTCTCATACCATCATAATAGCAAAGTCTTGTTAGCCAAGACATAAAAGTATCAAGATTGGGAGGCTCTTTGAGACAGATGAGGCAAATGGTATGCAGTCTATGTCTGATCTCACTGAGGATGATGTATGAAATAAGTCTGAACTAACCGAGAAGATAAAATACCTAATGCACATGTGCACAAAATACAATAACACATGTGGCTTGGCATAAGTTAATAACTGTACAAACTCATTCTGTTACATTTCTTACGGTGTAATTTTGGAAAAACACGCCAGAATGTAATTTTATAGGCTAACACCTTATTTTTCTCTTGTACATTCTGCAGTAAAACAATCTTCATGTATTCTGTCCAAACTTCACACAAAAGATTTTGTAAATAAAATAACCATTATTACTAGCATGAGCATTCGTACCTAGAGACAGGCTGAAAGACACACTGGCATGTGCTCACATGTACACACACCCAGACAGCAGCACACAAGGAACAACTGTTGACAGCTTACCAGGTCCAGACTTGGCCGGACTTGGTGAGGGCCAGAGAGAACTGAGCCCCACACTCGATCTGCACCACCCCCTGGCCTGTCAGCCGCTCCACTGTGTGGGGAACGCTGCAGCCCTCACTGCCACCACGTCCTAACTTGCCAAAGTCTCCATCCCCCCAACTATACACAATGCCGAAATCCGTCAGCGCCAGTGTCTGTGCATCACGACTTCCGCAGGCCACCTGGATCACCCTCTGACCTGCTAGAGCCTTCACCTGTCACACACACACACACACACACACACTTCGGCAATGTAGCAAATAATTAGTAAAACCCCATTTTTTGGCATTGTAATATGGTAAAGATAGCTGAAAACTTTTATCGAAGATTTATAGCCTTGATGCAGGGATGGCTTGTATGGTCTTGCCAATCCATATTGTTCTACCAAGTTCGATTCATTTAGCACAACTAGCTGCTAAGGAATTTTACTTCTAAAAGTATTTTTAAGGTAAACTTACCTGTCAAAACAAATGCCTCATCTCCACTGAGCATGGAAGATTGCTATATCATTAGAATAAACAAAAAACGAACAAAACTGGGAGAACAAAGAGATAACCACACCTCCATTCCTAGTTAGTCAACAAAAGTGATCATCCTTAGTTAATTTAATTCATCTAATCATTCAAACTAGCTCAATTTTCACACTTTTCCGGACAAAGTGGTGAAGTGGAAGAATATCTTAGTGTGTGGACAGGTAAGTTTTTAATAAAACTAATTTTAGATGTAAAATTCATTTTTCTTTATACTTACCTGTCCAAACACCTGCCAGAAATTTGAAAGATGGTGGGAGATAAGATAAGATAATGTTGCTTATAGCCCAGCCGACCGCAAGGGGCCACATCAGGGCTGTCACCACGTTAAAATCAACTCACAAGTCATTAAAAAAAAAAAAAAAAAAAAAAAAAAAAAAAAAAAAAACAAAACAAACACTTTCACACATCTCTTTAAATGACATCTTCTAGAAACGCACCAGAAACTTCATTAAAAATCTTTCTTCCGTAAAATCTTAAATCAGATGAAAAATGTTAATCTCTCTCAAAAAGTCAAGGATCACGTCAGGCGGGACATCCCTGAACAGGATCTTCATGGACTCCGCTGTAAAATGTTTGTGTCTCACATCGTGCAAGTCCCAACACTCTAAAAGAATATGTTTCATTGTGAGTGGCACATGACATGGAATGCACCACGGAGCTTCTTCACTCTTTAAAAGGTAGGAATGAGTAAAGTACGAATGGCCGGTGTGCAGCCGGCACAGAACCGTTTCCTCTTTACGACCACCAGACGTAGATGGGAGGAACTCCTTAAGGTTTGGACGGATCCGAAAGAGTTTGTTATCCGTCTGGGTATTCCAATCCTCCTGCCAGAGGTCTTTCACATAATCATTAATTTTGGGTTTCAGATCTGAGCAGGGGATATATATGTTGGACAATTTCTCTCTTGTAGCATTCTTGGCTAAACGATCAACCATTTCGTTACCTCCGATGCCAACATGACCAGGAACCCAAGCCAGAATAATGTTGTAACCATCCACTTTCAACTTGCTAAAAAGTTCAAAGAAATGTAAAAGTTCTGGATGCTGAAGGTTGCGGCCAGCTATGGCCTCCAAAGCTGACAGCGAATCCGACAGAACCAGAAAGTCCCTCTTGGTAGATTGTGAAATTATTTTCAATGCCAGAACCAGAGCAGTAAGTTCAGCAGAATAGACAGAGGCATCTGGAGGTATATGTTTTAACAGTATCTGAGAAGGAGCACCAGGGCAATAGGCTGCACAGGCCACTCCATCCTCAGACTTGGAACCGTCAGTGAAAATTTTCTGACAGGATGGAAATTTTGAACAGAGGTCAGCATACAATGCCTTGTATGCCTGAGAGCTGGTGGACTCTTTACGAAAAGCTGCGAGATCAAAACGAATCTCTGGTGTGAAAAAGGTCCACGGAGGCTGATCCGGAAACTTGGAAAAATCAGACACAACTCCTAGGTCTAGACCTGCATTCCGCGCGTGAGGCTGCATACGAACACCAAACGGCGGAATACAGTTAGGGTTGTTTTCGAATTTGTTTTGAAACTGGGGGTCAAAGACACAGTCATAGGCAGGATTCTGTGGTTCTGAGAACAGTCTGATGTAGTAATTTAGAGACATTTTCAGCCTGCGGTTGGACAGTGAGGGTTCACCTGCCTCTGCGTACAGGCTGTACACAGGGGTGGTGCGGAATGCTCCAAGACAGAGACGAAGCCCTTGATGGTGGATAGGGTCCAAGAGTTTCAGATAAGAGGGTCTTGCAGAGCCGTACACAGCACAACCATAGTCCAGTTTGGAGCGGACCAGGGCTCTGTAGAGATGCAGCAAAGTTTTCTTATCAGCGCCCCAGTCAGTGTGTGCTACGACCCGCAGAATATTCAGAGCTTTCTGGCAAGAGGTTTTGAGATTTTTAATGTGGCTGAGAAAGTTGAGTTTTTGATCAAAAATAACTCCAAGGAATTTGGCTTCTTTTACAGCTGGAATGGTGGACTTGTCCAGACGAATTTCAGGATCACCAAAAAATTGACGAAAATTGTGAAAATGGATTGACTGAGTTTTGGTACGGGAGAAGGTAAACCCGTTTTCCTCGGCCCACTGCTGGATCTTGTTGACACAAAGTTGGAGTCGACGCTGTACGCTGGGGTAAGAAGCTCCCACTGCGTACAGCGCAAAGTCGTCAACGAACAGAGAGGACTCAGAGCCCTGGCTTACCGATTTCACAATGTCGTTGATTTTAATGCTGAAAAGAGCAGGAGAAAGGATGCTCCCTTGAGGGACACCCAACTCCTGCCCATGGATGTCAGAGAGTGTGGTGCCAACACGCACCTGGAACTGTCGATCAGCCAAAAAGTTCTGTATGAACAGAGGCAGGTGACCACGGAAACCAAGTCTGTGCAGGTCCAGAAGAATTCCTGATTTCCATGTGGTGTCATACGCTTTTTCGAGGTCGAAAAAGATAGCGACCACATGCTGTTTATTGACAAAGGCATTGCGGATGGTGGTTTCCAGACGGATTAGATGGTCGACTGTCGAGTGGTATTTCCGGAAACCGCACTGTTGACTGGCCAAAAGGCCATCGGTTTCCAGCTTCCACATCAGACGGGAGTTGACCATCTTTTCCATCAACTTACAGAGGCAGCTAGTCAGAGCTATCGGACGATAGTTGGAAGGGTTGGTAAGGTCCTTTGCAGGCTTTGGAATTGGAATGATCAGGGCTTTCCGCCAGGAGGGCGGAAAGTACCCTGTGGTCCAGATATGGTTGTATACTTTAAGAAGAGTCTGGAGACAGCTTTCTGGAAAATGCTTCAAAACCTGATAATGAATATCATCCAGACCAGGGGCAGAATCAGTGCAGGTTTGTAAAGCCGTTTTCAGTTCATTGATTGAAAAAGGGAGATTGTAGGCTTCAGAGTTGTCTGATGTGAAATTGTATAAAGATTTCTCTCTGAGCTGTTTGTTTTTTAAAAAGGCTGCAGATTTATTTGAAGATGAGGAGTTCTGTTGGATGGTGGAAGCCAACAGATTGGCAACAGCTTGTTTGTCAGTGACCAGAGCATCGGCAAGTTTCAGGTGATGAATGGAGGGGTTGGTGTTTTTCCCTTTGATTTTTCTGATGATGTTCCAGACTTTTTTCTTTGAAGTTTTTGATGTCAGCCCGGAGCAAAAGTTTCTCCAAGACTGACGTTTACTGATTTTGAAAGTGTGTCTCGATTTGGCGCGGAGTTTCTGATGGGCTCGAGCGTTGGGACCTGAAGGTCGTTGGTATACCCGACGCTGAGCCCGTTTGCGAACTTTTGAAATTTGTTGGCAGTCTGAATTAAACCAGGGTGTTTTGGGCATTTGGAGTTTATTGGAAGACATTGGAATACAGGTTTTAGCACAGTTTATCACAGTATTGGTCAGAGATTCTGCTGGGTCTGGACTCTGAAGAAAATCAACTTCCTGGAATTCTTTTGAAATATTGGTGGCAAAAAGATTCCAGTTGGCCTTCTTATAATTAAGATGTTGTGAGACAGAGATGTTTTCAGTTAATAAGGGTTTTAAAAGAACAGGGAAATGGTCACTTCCGTGCAGATCGTCATGGACAGACCACTCATAGTCCAGGACCAGCGAGGGGTCACAAATCGACAAATCTAAACACGAAAGTGAACCTGTGGAAGAGTGGAGGTAAGTTGGAGCTCCATTGTTCAGACAACACAAATCAAAGTCTGAAAGGACATCCTCAAGAAGCAGACCTCTGGATGACGAACTGACACTACCCCAAAGAGGATTGTGACCATTAAAGTCACCCAACAGCAAAAAAGGTCGAGGAAGTTCTTCGATCAGACTGACAAGGTCCTGACGACAAACCGGGACAGAAGGTGGCAGATACAGTGAGCAGATTGTAACAGTCTTGTGGAGAGTGACTCTCGCAGCTACAGCCTGAAGGGAGGTAGTCAGAGCGACAGGACTAAACAGCAAAGTTTTGTGTAAAAGAAGGGCAACACCGCCTGACAGTCCCAATGTGGATGGTTGTGCAGGTTTAGAAAGAATATTAAAGCCAGAAAGAGTGAAGGTCTTCTGGCTTTGAATTTTAGTTTCTTGAAGAGCCACGATGGAAGGTTTTACTGTTTGACACAGAAGCTGCAGCTCCTCAAAATTCGAATTTAGGCCACGGATATTCCAATGGATTAGTTTACTACTATCCATGGTGCAGAGGATGAACAGGAGAGAAATCAAGTCATCTCCTCGTCATCGTCTGCGTTCAGTGGAGCAAATTTATTGCTTAGTTTCACTGGACTGTTTGGGTCTTCAGACCTGCTGGCAGACTTGCCCACAGGTGAAGAAGGTCTGGATTTTGGAGATGGTGGAGGTTTCTTCCTCATCTCCACCATCTCCACACTTGGTTGAACTCCCTTGCCCGCACGGGCACTGCTCGAGGAAGTTCGAGGCGGGAGGCCTGGCTTTTTCATCTGCCCAGCAGCAGATGGAGTAGACTGCTGGGCAGTCTGAGGGGTGGCGGATTGTTTGCCTCCACCAGGGGCACCCACTTTGGGTTGGGAGGTGGTGGACTTGCTTCCACCCGAGCTTAACGGTCTTCCTTGTAATGTCTTTGAGAAAATAAATTCATCAGTCTGGCAGCAGACTGAACGGGTCGTTACTTTCTTTATTGCTGAAGCATATGAAGACGCTGTTGGTGTCTGACTGCCAACAACCTGCTTACGTGCCTCAAAAAATGAGATCTTCTTTTCTGTTTTAACTTTCTGAATGTTGGACTCCTGGATCCAGACAGGGCAGTTGCGTGAAGAGGAGGGGTGGTCGCCACCGCAGTTTGCGCAATGAGCCGGGTCTTTACATGGCCCATCATGGGTTGCCTTGCAACAAATACCACACACCTCCTCCCCAGAACAGCGATCTCTGACATGTCCAAATTTCTGACATCTGAAACACCTCAACGGGGATGGGACATACAATTGCACACGGACATTTAGGTACCCTACTTTAATGACCTGAGGAAGCACAGGGTTGCAGAATGTCAGAAAGAGGGTGTTGGTGGGCACTCTTTCTGCACCTTTTTTGACTGTCACCCTATGCACATCTGTCACACCTTGGGATGCAAGTTCTGTCTTGATCTCCACTTCCGAGACACCTTTCAAATCCGGGCACCGAATAACTCCCTTGGATGAATTCAATTGCTTATGGGGAGTCACCCGAATCTCTCTGTCCACGAGCTTTTTTGCCTTCAACAGCTGTTCCGATTGTTTTTTTGACCTGCACTGGACGAGGAATGATCCGTTCCGTAGCCTTTTCACGGACTGAGGGTCACCCGCTAGACCTTGGAAGCCCTTCTGGATCGCAAAAGGACTCAGAGCTGAAATGGGCTTTTCCTGCTCCGTCCCTTCTATCACGAGCCAGGAAGCCCAAAAACCTGTCCTCTCTCTTATCTCTATATCTGAATCACTGTCCGATTCAAAATCCCCTGAAATAGGGGCTGCTGCCTTCCTCTTCTTTTTTGGGGGGATAATTTTTGAAGAAGCCATGTTTAGTTTAATTATATTTCGTCTCTCCCTTACCCACCCACCTTGGAGTCCAACTAAGGGGCCAGGGCCAAGAAATCACTGTCTTGACCCCTTCCAGGCTTCAGGAGAGATATACGACAAACAGAACGCCACTACCCCTATCCCCCCTGATCATGCTCAACTCCCGGGAACAGAGAGCTGAGCACTGCAGGGGTTAACTTGGCCAGCGGGAGAACTGCCTGTCTTGACCCAGCCCCAAGAAGGGGGAGCCGATTAGTACACGCGGGCCAGAGTGTACCTCCTGTCTAGGAGAGGTCCGAGCCAAAGTGATGTGTTGAGGGCGTTGGCCCTCTCAATCACCAGGATCTCATCCCCCTCCGTCACAGGTCGCACCGCACGGCAAACGCGGCGGATCTTAAGAAGACCACAGAGAAAAAAGGAGTGTGGAAAAGAAGACTTGAAGGGGAGACGAAGACAGAAAAGAGCCAAATAAGAAAGGCAGAAAACAAGAAAAGGAGAAAGGCGGGTTACTATTAGTCAGGATCCTCACCCTTAGCCTATCTGACATGGGAAGCCCTACCAGGGGCATCAACTCCTTACCACGTTATGTTTAGGCCAGACAGCATCTTGACTTCTCAGGCCTAGAAGCAGTTTTAAAAAACCAGCCTATCTTCAAGTATTGATGCCCCCGCCAGCAAAGCCTAAGGGATCACAGGACCACGCAAGCCCTCCGACCACGGCAAGGTTGCAACCCCCGGAGGGGAAAGATGGTGGGAAGCATGCTCACCTACCGAATGAGACACTGAACTCAGAATGTCCCTGTGCAGTTCCTCATGCCCAGAACTACACATTAGTGACCTCTAAGGACCCTACTCGATAGTCTGTAAGGTTAATCTTGAGGGAAAAGAGAGAGACAGAGATTATGTTGCTTATAGCCCAGCCCACCCCAAGGGGCCATATCAGGGCTGTCACGGCCATATCAGGGCTGTCACCCCACTGAAGTCAACTCTCAAGTCATATCAATAAAACACACACACACACACACACACACACACACACACACACTTCCATAAAATCTTAGATCTGATGAAAAATGCTGATCTCTCATAAATTAAAAAATCACATCGGGCGAGCATCTCTGAACACAGTTTTCATCATACTTACCAGTCCAAACAAATGCCTTTTCTCCTGCTATGTGGAACATCACGAAAACTCCCCCCCAAAAGAAAGAATCATATGGAGAGCGGGGAGCTCGTGCTACTCAACCTATAGGAATATATGAGTGCTCTCCCTTGGGTGAAACAAACTCACTTTACTCCAAAACAAATCAGTTTTCTCCTTTTCCTCGTCATGGACACATCTCTCTCCAGCGCTTGAACTTGGATCAGCAGAAATGCCCTTCTGAGTTGGCCTTATTTCTCTCGACCAGCCTACGCCTTCCCGGTGGGAATTTTCAAGAAAGCTTACTCGCCTTGCGTCTCCTCTTCAGTCTCTTTCACTGCAAGGCTCTTTGGTGCAACTCAATGGCGTTTCTTCTCCCCCAGTAATAAGAGTTTCTTATTCCTGTCGATGAGTGGTTTCCTCGCTAGACCAGCATGGAACCAATGTCTTCTGCAGTGGCTGTTTTCCATTCACCCGCTGGCGTTTGTGCGAATGTTGGCACTGTGTTTTCTCTTCAGTACGACAGTTGTCTTCAACATGGCGCTCAGTGTTATCTCTTCAGTGCGAGAGTCAGCCAGTTTTAGCAAGAGTGATGACTGACGCTCCATGCTACACTGCTTCCGTCTCAGTCATGGATGTGGCGGAGACAGGCCAGCATCTCCCCCCAGCACGCTCTCCTTTCCCTACCGCTGGGCAAGCAGTTTTGGGAGAGGGCTTTTCTTCTTTTCCTCCATGCTGGCTTCAGGAAGAGGACCCATGCAAGTGGCACCGGCTTGGAGCACAACCGGAACAGCGTCGTTCCAAGGGGGGTTTACTGGTGCAAGTGGGCAATCCCCAGGTAACGTGAGCAAGGAGGACAGGTTACACTCAGACCAATTTCAATGTATGCGTGGTATGGTTGCGTGCAAACGGAAGTTGGACGAGTGAGAGGACTTGATCATTCTGATGACGATATTGGTTATTTTGATGATGAAGACATTTCTTCTTTTGAGTTCACTCTCGTGTGTTCTGCAGCCGATAACACTTGGTCAGTGACTGCTAGTACTCTTGCCGAGTCCAGTTTTGATTCTCCAGCCCCCGCCTCTCAGAAGACTAGGTTTTTGTTGCTTGACTCTTTTAAAAGGTGGGGCAGTATCCAGAATTCATGAATGTTGCTCTTCTCAACCTCCTGCTCCGCTCTTTACAGGGTGTCGTTATAAGCTTTTGTCCACAAAACATTCAGATAAGCAAGGAACTCTGTCTTCTTGTCAGACGGAATGTGCAGAGTTGGATTCCCGATACCTACCGTTTTACGACTCCATCTTGCATGGTTGTGTTTCCAATATTTGTTTTCACCCATCTACACTGTGAGCTTTATCCTGGCGATTTGGCGGGATTTGTCAGTCGTCTTTACACTGTTCGACTCAGCCATTTATCAGGAATTCACAAGAATAAGATCTTTTGTTGCTGAATTGGATGGTTTTCCATTTATGGCGAACTTTTATATTCTACGGGACAAACTACTGTCTCGATTTAAAATCTGTGGAAGGCTAATGTTGCAATGGCTTCTTGTTTGGGAATTCCTGCAGTAACAGCTGATCATAACCTTGTTGATTTATACAAGTTTTCTTCTCCTGCTGAATATTCTTCTCTTTTGGCATCCTGTTTTCATGGTCGCGATTTCGTTTGTACGAATATAAATGTATGATGATTTCTGAGCTGGAGGTTTATCCTTTCTTTAGTCTTCGATCTGGTGTCTTTTCGCTGTTCGGGAATTCCCCTTCTGTAATCTCTCAGAGTTTTGTAAAAAAAAAAATTTGAAAAAAAAAACAAAAAGCAAATCAAAGTAAGGATTTTCTTTTGGCTTCCATATTGATGGTTGTCATAGTTGGACCAGTTCCTGACTCAGAAACCCATCCACATCTGCATGGATGACAGGTTACACATAGCATGTACCCTGCATGAGAAATGGAAATAATGAAGGAAGTAAGGAAATTGAGTGAACGATACTGAACAACATTAACTGGACGACATGGGAAACGACTGAATGAAGCGCCAGCCAGCAGCTCTTCTGTAGGCACTACCCACGTAGGCAGCCCCTTCTGTAAACAAGTGTGGATTGTATAGCACTTAGAGCTTGTTGTCTAGCCGAGGATAGACGCTATATAAGTATTCATAAATATAATAATGATCGTAATCTCCTCAGTTATGGCTTCTTTTTCCTGGAAGATGACTTAGGGAGAGCACACTTCCTTGTTCATCAGTTTAGAAGGATAGGTGACGGAGTGGGGGAGGGCATGTATAGAGAGAGGAGGCTGTGGGAGAGAAAAAGAGAGACAGAATACTACTTCCTAAATTCCATTCAACTCATCAAATACCACACCCTTGATCCCCTTTTGTCACTGTTTGCAAACATGCACTTGGAAAAAGTATTAAACACACCGAAACATCTTCACACAATCACAAGTCATGTGTGTCAAAACCCGTCAATGATCTGGTCAATGATTTGTCCGGGTTTGTCTGTCTCAACACCTATAACTGATCTATTTAGATTTAATTGTTCCATTATAGATCTGTTGGGTTTAGTAGTCCAATCACCGACATACCTGGGTTTTGTTGCCCCACCATTGTTATGACTGTCTTTATTTGTCTCATCACTATGCTCTTCAGGCTTTTTTAATCTCATTATCAACCTGTTTGGGTTTTGCTGTCCCATCACTTATGTGTCCGGGTTAAGTTGTCCCATCACAGAGCTATTTAGGTTAAGCTGTCCTGTCATTCAGTTGTCTGAATTTAGCTGCCCCATGATCGAGCTGTTCTAGGTTAACTGTCCCATCACTGAGCTGTTTGGATTTTCATGTGCGTGTTTGGGTTGGGTTACTGTCCTGTTTGGTTTTTGTTATCCCATCACTTGCCTGTTTCGAATTTGTTGCCCCATCACTGACCTGGGCTGGGCCACAACTGACCTGGCTGAGTTTAGTTGAATCATGACCGACTGATTTGGCTTAGATGAACCATCACTGACCTGTTTTGGTTTCGTTGTCCTGTCACTGTCCTGTTTGGGTTTGGTTGAATCATCATTGACCTGTTTCTATTAAGTTAAACCATCACTGACCTGTTTGGATTTAAGCTGGGTAGTGTTGCCAAACCTGTCTGGGGGTTGTTGTCCCAGTACCGACCCATTTGGGTTAAGCTAAACCATCACTGATCTGTTGGGTTTTGTTGTCTCATCACAGACCAGTTTAGGTTTTTGCTGGGTAGTCTTGTCTTATCATTACCCTGGGTGGTGTTGTCCCATCACCAATCTGTTTGAGCTTCAGCTGGGTGATTTTGTCCTACCGCTGACCTGTTTTGGTGTAACTGGGGGACGTTGTCCCATCACAGACTTGTATGAGTTTTGTTAACCCATCACTTACCTGTTCGGGTTTGATGTCCCACCTCTGCCCTGTTTGGATTTTGTTATACCATCACTTAACCGTTTAGGATTGTTTGTCCCGTCACTGGCCTGTCTGGGTTTTGCTGTCCTGTCCTTTACCTGTTTAGGATTTGTTGTCCCATCACTCACCTGATAAGGTTTTGTTGTCCTGTCAATGACAGTTTTGGGTGTTGTTGTCCACTGACCTGTTTAGGTTTCAGCTGTGTGGTATTATCCCCGTGACCCAGACGACCATAGTCTCCCAGTCCCCAGGTGTACAACTCCCCATTGGATGTGATGGCCGCACTGTGAGAACTGCCACATGCGATGTCACGCACACGCTTGGACTTGAGTGCTTCAATCATCCGTGGGGTTTCGCAGTTCCTATGTCATCAGACAACATAAATTACAGTGAGAATAAAGTGATGTGAGTTATTAAACAATATGAATTATTGCTAAACTGAAGTTATCCGAGTCATCAAACAAACTTGAATTGCTGCCAGACTTAAGTAATGTATGTCGTCAGACAACCTGAGTTACAGTCAAACTTAATGTCATCTGTGCCATCGAACAACGCTAATTAATGCCAAACTAAAGTCTTTTGAGCATGAATCATAGTCTTATTAAAGCTATCTAATCTATCCAATTTCATTATAGCCGACATTTATCCGAGTGTTCAAACCACATGGATTATAGCTTTGCACCAATATCAGAGCCATCAAACAACATAAATTACAACCTACATGAAAGAAACTTCTGAGAAGTTGCATTCTAACTTACAATGATCAAAGACAAAAGCAAAACTCTAATCCTTTAACCCTCTGACTCCCGGAACTATTTGTAATTTGGGGGAAAAAAACACCAACCTTACAAAAAAATTCGCAAAAATTCAAGTATTGCTCTAAAGCATACAGAAGTATACATTTTCTTGAAGGAAAATGAATAGAGAATATAATTATTATATGTTTCAAGTTGACAGGATGAGATAACTCACAATCATGGGAAGATAACCAAGATTTTCAGAAAAAACAACAACAATATTTTGAAAAAAAAAATCCATGAAAACTCAAGTCTCAATATATCATAGGTGGAAATGGTATTGAAATGTGCACAAATCTATAGGACATAACAACCAAGTGCAATTATTTACTAAAAAAAAAGCACACAGTGTGTTCAGGGATGCATTGAGTAATGCATGTCAATGTCAGCTAGAGATGTGACGTTTACTAGCACTTCACCCGTCATACAAAAAAATTGGCAAAAAATTAACATAACAAGTGTTGTCAACCACTGTCACTGGCGTCACACTTTAACAATTTTTGTGTAACATTTTAACAATTTTTTCCTCTCCTATCACGTCCTCAACTACGCCCACTACCAGCATGACCACGCCCCCTACCTGTCGATGTGCTTGGTAGATCAATATCCTCATCCCGGTAATCCGAATCACTTGACTTATTGTCAGGATGATCGACAACCACATCACCTTCATTTTCCTTTCACTTTCGTCGTTGCTAATTTCACCTTCGTACAGCGTTTCAAACACAATTCTCACCACCTCTTTGGCAGTAAATCTTCTGGCAGCCATGTTGATCTGCTCGACTAATTTTTGCTTTACAAAACGCAAAAAAACGCATCAAAATCGACCCAAAACTTGCTGAGAAATCACTTCAAACATGCAAGCAAGTAAACTATATCATGTGACCGGTCAGATGATCCAATTATGCGATGACCCTTGAACCGCGGCTATATCCGCGGCCGGGAGTGAAAGGCTTAAAAGTACTCGTCAACTGTTTGGACCTAAGTTGACTTCCGCTCAGCATGGCAAGAGGACGTGAAGTCAAGAGCTCTCCGGGCGCTCGCGCTTCTCATGGCTGGTTTAACCAGGTGAAAGCAGAGAGGCGAGCACAGGACAACATGATTTATTTTGTGTGAATTATTTTGTGTGGTGGTTTTTTTAATTTAAATGGCTACTTCAATAGTTTATTCTGTCTAGCTATTCTAAAAGTGATTATCAATCGTCTAGCGATTGGTCATTCACAATGACGTGAGATGTGATGTGCGCGCATCTAGCCAGTGATGCTTGTATCATGCCAGAGACAAGACACATGCTTTTTCCGCCAAAAGAAAAATCACTGTTTCACAAGGTCAGTCCATTCCTTTTTATTCTTTTTTAACTTTATTGGTCAAAGATAGCAAGGCTGTGTCCTTTCAGTGACTTTTTATCAGCCAGATTTTGTGTTGCTGATCAGATCAACAAAATAGTAATTGCCAGCTTTCAGCCCGCTATCAGTACTGAGTCTGGCACCATGGCCTCACATGATCAAGGTGAAAGACCTGCCGTTGAAGGTAAGGACTTGAGAGATTCCAAACTGGAGGAAAAATTAGAGGACAGGCTTCAAGATGTAACTCAAAGTTTGGATGCGAAATGGGAAAAGAGATTCGATGAATTTAAAACTCTTTTGAGAACTTCCTTAAAACGTAAACTCAATGCCGGAGACATGAGCGGAAACGATTCTGACATGGAATATGACGAACGAGATATCCTTGTTTTACAAGAGGATCAAGAAGAGCTAGATCTACAGCAGTGTGAAAAGGCACCGATTGAGGGAAATGTGTGTAGTTCCACCTCTAGCACCACTAAGAAAGACAACGCTCAGTTGTTCGATGAAATCGAACAAGAGCTCAGTGGAAAAGAAATGCTAGGTTCAAAGGTCAGCGATGGTTTGGCAACAATAGTGAACGGGTGTTTTAGCCGAAAGCAGAGCGAAAAGGTCCAGAAGGGCAAATTTGAGGCTCACAATCGACTGGAAAATTGTGCAAAATTAGTTGTGCCATTGGTAAACAAGGAGGTATGGTCCAAACTTTCAACAGATCAATGCAAATTGGATCTGAAGACCGCACACGCTCAGCGCGCCATTATCAAGGCAACAACCGCAATTGCCCGCCTGGCAAACCAGAACGAGGCTTTGCGACAAAATGCAGAACTAATACAGAACTGCACAGATGCAATTGCGTTGCTAGGACACGCCACACATGAGCTGTCTATGTTCCATCATAGAATGATGTGTTCACCAGTCAACCCGCGCTTGTGCAACGAAACGACTGACATTACGTAACATTTGTTTGGCGACAATCTTGCATCCACACTCAAAGATATAAACAAAATGGAGAAGATAGGCTACAAGGCCTTGTCTGCTGGGGAAAAGGGAAACAACCCCAAATTTAGTCGCTTCCAATATGACGGAAATGGGGGCAACAGTAAAGGGTCTTTTTTAGGGGCCGTCTTGGACAAGCATTTCCCAGCCAGACGTGGGGGCTATCAGTACCCAAAACCACAGACACAAGGGCAGTGCTACAACAGCTTTCCCAAAGGGCGCAACCAGAGGAGCAGCTTCTCTCAGTCTCAGTAACTGAGGCAAGTGATTTTGATGCACAGTTACATAGCACTGTTCAGCTGCTGACACTGGAAGCAGAAGAGTTTGAAGCAGGAAGATTGGCTAAATTTACAGAAAATTGGGCTAAGCTGACATCAGATCCCAACATCCTAATATCAGTGACTGGTGCTGAAACTGAGACTGACTGCAATCTGGAAGATTTACCTATTTTGTCATGTCCACCCTCATATTCATTCAGAATGAATGCTGCAGAAACAGCCGTTATTGATGAAGATACTAACAAATTGCTTAGGAAAAAAGTTATAACAGAGTGTGAGCACACTCATGGAGAAGTTTTGCCACTAATCTTCACTAAGCAGAAAAAAGATGGATCGCAGAGAATGAGCCTAAACCTAAAAAGTCTAAATGAAGAAATAACATATCACCATTTTAAGATGGACACTTTGGCTACGGCCTTGGCTTTGGTTAGCAAAAACTGCTATATGGCATCATTGGACTTTGGAAAATGCTTACTACTCTGTACCCATTTGCAAGGAACACAGAAAGCTGCTGAGATTTGAATGGAAAGGAAAAATCTTCGAATACAATGCACTCCCAAATGGATTGGCATTGGCAACACGTTTGTTCACGAAAATAATGAAGCCAGTTTTTGCTACCTTGAGATTGAAAGGACATATCTCAACAGTTTTCTTGGATGATTCCTTGCTTATGGGCATTTCAAAGAGACAGTGCCAGGAAAATGTTATGGACACACTGGACACATTACATAAGCTAGGATTCATTGTACATCCTACAAAGTCAGTTTTTCAACCAACTACTGTGATTCAGTATTTAGGAGTGATCACTGACTCAGTTTCAATGACTGTCACTTTGACCTCAGAAAGGAAAGAGAAAATGCTTCTAAGCTGTAAGAACCTGCTGAAGGCAGCTGAGATATCTATATGAGATTTGGCAAAAGCCATTGGGTTAATGGTGGCCAGCTTGCCCGTTGTTAAATTTGGGCCCCTGCATTAGAAGCAGTTGGAAAAAGATAAGTGTAGAGCCCTGAAGAAAAGCAAAGGACATTTTGACCGGGTGATGGAGATATCTAAAACTGGAAAAAAGGAGCTGACATGGTGGATTGACAATATTTCTGATGCTTTCAATGAAGTGTGTTGCACAGATCCAGACATTGTGATCCATTCTGATGCAAGCCTTCATGGCTGGGGCTGCGTGTGTGCAGGGGAGTCTCTTCAGGAGGAGTGTGGTCACCAGCAGAAAGGAAGTTTCATATAAATTACTTGGAATTAAAAGCTGCATTTTTTACCTTGAAATCCTTTCAGATGCAGCTTCAAGGGAAGCATGTAATGCTCATACCGGACAATACCACAGCCATAGCATGCTTAAACCACATGGTACATCTCACTCTGACTCCTGTAACAATTTAACGTTTCAGATCTAGTCTTGGTACATTGAACACAATATCTTTGTCAGTGCAGCCCACATACCAGGAGTGGAAAATCTGGTGGCTAATGCAGAATCTAGGAAGGTAAATCTGGACACTGAATGGAAGCTGAACAATGATCTTCTGCAAGCTGCTCTTAAATAGCTGAATGCAGCACCTGACATAGATTTGTTTGCTTTTAGGCTGAATGAGCAAATGAAAAGATTCATCTCTTTCAGGCCAGATCCAAATGCAGAACTATTGCTGCTTTCAGTGTAACTTGGAGAGACATAAATTTCTATGCTTTTACTACTTTCAGCGCTGTCACCCAATTCCTCCAGAAGGTGCAGAGGGATCAGAGTTCGGGTGTGCTGGTGGTCCCAGATTGGCCATCTCAGCCGTAGTATCCAATACTGTTACGACTGTTGACAGCAGAGCCAGTGCGTCTGACCTGCAGAAAGTTCTTTCTCCCAGCCACCCAGATGCAGTCCATTGCCTGATTCAGCAGAAGAGGCTTCACCTGCTAGTTTGCAGGATCTCAGGTGTTCTTTAACCAGCTCTGGTCTAAGCAGTGGGGCCGCTGATTTGGTTATGAGCTCTTGGAGAAACTCTACCCAGAAAGCGTATGACTCTTACATAAGTAGGTGGAAAACTTTTGTAGATAGCAAGGGAATAAAAACACCAACTTATTTCCATGTAATAAATTTTCTGGCAGACATGTATGATTCTGGGGCTAGTCACAGCACAGTAAATTTAGCCCAAAGTGCAGTTTCAGCTTATTTGCACTGGCCAGGCACTGAGGCAGTAGGCAGTCACCGAACAGTGTGTCGTCAGGTGAAAGGGGTGTTTGAAAAAGACCCTCCATTCCCAAATATCATGATACATGGGATGTGGATAGTGTACTACAATACTTAGCTGGTTTGCCGGACGTAGGAAAGATGACTCTTTGACTGGTTATGTTGTTAGCCCTGCTGCCTGGTCAGAGGGGTCAAACAATCCACACATTAAAATGTGATGATGTAAGATTTAAAGATGACAAGAGTGTCTTAGCGTTTTAGTGCTGTGCTGAAGCAAACTAAACCAGGGTCACATGTGCAACTGTTAAAACTAGTCTTTTATAAACAAAAAATTGTGTATTGTTACCCACCTTAGACTGTATTTAAAGAGTGACAAAGACTCTGAGGAAAGGGAAACAACTCTTCATTTCATTTGTCAAATCCCACAGTGAAGTCTCAAGAGACACTATATCCAGTTGGATTAAAACTGTTTTGAGGTTAGCCAGGGTGAATATCAGCCGTTTTTCAGCTCACAGCACCAGAGCAGCTAGCACTTTAGCAGCATTCAGCAGACATGTGCCTATTGACTGCATAATGAGAGCGGCTGGGTGGTCAAGACAGACCACTTTTACCAAGTTCTACTGCAAACCTGTGCTTGAGAAATCTTTGAGACAATCAGTTCTAGACAGTTTTGTAAATAAGAAGTAGGAATGCTGCAGGGTCCACTTTTGACCCAGTGACTGACTGATGTTTCATGGTACAGTTTGGCCCAGTGACTGATTGAAAGCGATTGCATGCCAAATTACAAATTGTTTTTGGATTACCAGAAACTTTACAGTCCTTGTGCAATTAAATGTAGACAAACAAAATCCATCGACTTGTTTAGATTGGAAATGAAATGAGGCAGGGAACAGTAAACAATAAAAAAAGTGGGGTAACTTTTGCTCCCATAAGAAAACCTAACACAGAGTAACTTTTATTCAAGACTGGCACAGCCTTTTAAACTTGAATAAAGTCAGACAAATACATAGACGAACAATCTAATAGTGGGGGAAAAAACAAGCGCAGGCCAACAACTCAACTGTCTTCATAGTAGACTTAGCAAAATTTGGACTTAAGGATTGGGGGGGGGGGGGGGGGGGGGGGGGGGGGAGAGAGGAGGTTGAAGATGGAGAAACTGGGAACATGAAATTAAGAAAATATATCACAGATATGAAAACTCTTCACTAGCTGCATAAGGGAACCATCGCAATCCCTTTTGAAGGCAGATATATTTGTATTGCCTGCTCCGAGGCCTTTTGTCCGCTGGATCGGAACTCATCAGGGAGACACGGCTGGTTGTGTCTGCGCTTCTGGCGCCAAATAGAGACACACCACAGTCCATAATACCGTGGTGTTCTCACCACCAAGGGTGCAAAAAAGAATCCAATAGCACCCCAAAGCAGCCAGTGATGGGTATAGTAAATGAAACCAAACGAAAGTGTGGGGAGGAAAGAAGTTGCTGAAAAACTAAAGACATTATGTGTTACTAGACTGCCAAACAAATAGGATAAATACGTGGCGATACAAAAGAAGACATCTTGAGCTATCTTAAAATGTGTTTTAACAGCGAAACGAACAAAAAAGTAAAATCGCAAAAAACATAAAACAAAACAAAAAAATGCACGCAGAAAGTAATTTACTTCTAAAATATGTACTTACCTATCCAAATAAATGCCTTATTCCTACTTGCCATGGAATGTTGTCATATTTCAGAGGTTAAAAAAAAAGGCTTAAACTGGGAGAGCAGGAGCTAACCTCACTTCTATTTCCAAGTTATCCAGCACGAGTGATAGTCCTTAGTGAGTTCACTTCATTATGCAATATTCAAACACATGTGGGTTTTCCCCCCTTTTCCTAATCAGCATGTATTAAGTATGGGAAAAGGCTCTGATCAGGGGCCCGACAAACTCCTATGGCGCTAACCTCAGTGGCTGGACTTGAAATCTCACTGTCGACCTGTCACCTTTTACAAGCTTTCCCAAGTCCTGCCCCAAACTGACAAACTTTTAAGACTGAGCTGAAAATGCTGCTGTATTTCTTCCAGAATGTCCTGAACTGTCCCTGTCTGTACAAACCCTGTCCTTACATTCTGCTGGAGTGTCCAAGTTTTCCGTCATCTCCTTCCCCCCAGGAGAACACTTTGCCATCCACCGTCAGTGCCATGGCATGCCGCCCTCCTGCACACACATGACAGCTACTATGCATACGCCTCCCTGATTCCTTCCATGTAAGAAAAGATAATGTTGCTTA
Source organism: Conus canariensis (assembly GCA_033310375.1). NCBI lineage: Eukaryota > Metazoa > Mollusca > Gastropoda > Neogastropoda > Conidae > Conus > Conus canariensis. The sequence goes on from CM065720.1 coordinate 32,410,124, forward strand.
TAGCCCAGACGACCGCAAGGGGCCACATCAGGGCTGTCACCACGTTAAAATCAACTCACAAGTCATTTAAAAAAAAAAAAAAAACCTTTCACACATCTCTTTAAATGACATCTTCTAGAAACGCACCAAAAACTTTGTTAAAAATCTTTCTTCCGTAAAATCTTAAATCAGATGAAAAATGTTAATCTCTCTCAAAAACTCAAAGATCACGTCAGGCGGGACATCCCTGAACAGGATTTTCATGGACTCCGCTGTAAAATGTTTGTGTCTCACATCGTGCAAGTCCCAACACTCTAAAAGAATATGTTTCATTGTGAGTGGCACATGACATGGAATGCACCACGGAGCTTCTTCATTCTTTAAAAGGTGCGAATGGGTAAAATACGAATGGCCGGTGTGCAGCCGGCACAGAACTGTTTCTTCTTTACGACCACCAGACGTAGATGGGAGGAACTCCTTAAGGTCTGGACAGATCTGAAAGAGTTTGTTATCCGTCTGTGTGTTCCAATCCTCCTGCCAGAGGTCTCTCACATAATCATTAATTTTGGGTTTCAGATCTGAGCAAGGGATATAAATGTTGGACAATTTCTCTCTTGTGGCATTCTTGGCTAAATGATCAACCATTTCGTTCCCTCCGATGCCAATATGACCAGGAACCCAAGCCAGAACAATGTTGTAACCATCCGCTTTCAACTTGCTAAAAGATAAGATAAGATAATGTTGCTTATAGCCCAGCCGACCGCAAGGGGCCACATCAGGGCCGTCACCACGTTAAAATCAACTCACAAGTCATTCATTCACACAATTCTTTAAAATACATCGAAAAACCATCCGAAAGTTTGTTAAAAATCTTTCCACTGTAAAAACTCAGATCCGATGAAAAATGTTAATCTCTTTCAAGAACTCAAAGATGGCATCAGGTGGGACATCTCTGAACAAGGTTTTCATGGAATCTGCCGTAAAATGTTTGTGTCTCACATCGTGCAAGTCCCAACACTCTAAAAGAATATGTTTCATTGTGAGTGGCACATGACATGGAATGCACCACGGAGCTTCTTCACTCTTTAAAAGGTAGGAATGGGTAAAATACGAATGGCCGGTGTGCAGCCGGCACAGAACTGTTTCTTCTTTACGACCACCAGACGCAGATGGGAGGAACTCCTTAAGGTTTGGACGGATCTGAAAGAGTTTGTTATCCGTCTGTGTATTCCAATCCTCCTGCCAGAGGTCTCTCACATAATCGTTAATTTTGGGTTTCAGATCTGAGCAGGGGATATATATGTTGGACAGTTTCTCTCTTGTGGCATTCTTGGCTAAACGATCAACCATTTCGTTCCCTCCAATGCCAACATGACCAGGAATCCAAGCCAAAATAATGTTGTAACCATCCGCTTTCAACTTGGTCAAAAGTTCAAAAAAGTGTAAAAGTTCTGGGTGCTGAAGGTTGCGGCCAGCTATGGCCTCCAACGCTGACAGTGAATCTGACAGAACCAGAAAGTCCCTCTTCTTAGATTGTGAGATTATCTTCAATGCCAGAACCAGAGCAGTAAGTTCAGCAGAATAGACAGAAGCATCTGGAGGTATATGTTCTAACAGTATCTGAGAAGGAGCCCCAGGGCAGTAGGCTGCACAGGCCACTCCATCCTCAGACTTGGAACCGTCAGTGAAAATTTTCTGATAAGATGGAAATTTTGAACAGAGGTCAGAATACAATGCCTTGTATGCCAGAGAGCTGGTAGACTCTTTACGAAAAGCTGCAAGATCAAAACAAATCTCTGGTGCGAAAAAGGTCCACGGAGGCTCATCTGGAAACTTGGAAAAATCGGACACAACTCCTAAGTCCAGACCTGCATTCCGCACGTGAGGCTGCATACGAAGACCAAACGGCGGAATACAGTTAGGGTTGTTTTCAAATTTACTTTGGAACGGAGGGTCAAAAACACAGTCATAGGCAGGGTTTTCTGGTTCCGAGAACAGTCTGATATAATAATTCAGAGACAGTTTCAGCCTGCGGTTGGACAGTGAGGGTTCACCTGCCTCTGCATACAGGCTGTACACAGGGGTGGTGCGGAATGCTCCAAGACAGAGACGAAGCCCTTGATGGTGGATAGGGTCCAAGAGTTTTAGGTAAGACGGTCTTGCAGAGCCGTACACAGCACAACCATAGTCCAGTTTGGAACGGACCAAGGCTCTGTAGAGGTGCAGCAAAGTTTTCTTATCAGCGCCCCAGTCAGTGTGTGCTACAACCCGCAGAATATTCAAAGCTTTCTGGCAAGAAGTTCTGAGGTTTTTAATGTGGCTGAGAAAGTTGAGTTTCTGGTCAAAAATAACTCCTAAAAATTTGGCCTCTTTGACAGCTGGAATGGGAGATTTCCCTATTTGAATTACAGGATCTGGAAAAAACTGACGGAAATTATGGAAGTGAATGCACTGTGTCTTTGTAGGAGAAAAAACGAAGCCATTTTCATCCGCCCACTGATGAATTTTATCTACACAAAGCTGGAGCCTGCGCTGGACACTCGGGTACAGGCTTCCAGTTGCGTAAACAGCAAAATCATCCACAAACAATGAGCAGTCTGAACCCTGTTGAACAGATTTAACAATGTTGTTGATCTTGATGCTAAAGAGGGCAGGAGACAGTATGCTTCCTTGCGGAACACCCAACTCCTGCTCATGAACATCAGAGAGAGTGGTGCCAACCCGGACCTGAAACTGTCGTTCTGCCAAAAAATTTTGAATGAAAAGTGGAAGATGACCCCGAAAACCAAGATCATGGAGATCATGAAGTATCCCAGATTTCCAGGTGGTATCGTATGCCTTCTCCAAGTCAAAGAAAATAGCCACTGCGTGTTGTTTGTTCAGAAAGGCGTTCCGAAGCGTAGATTCCAGACGGATCAAATGGTCAACTGTGGTTCGATGTTTGCGGAAACCACACTGTTCTTTCGCCAAAAGGCCATCGGTTTCGAGTTTCCACATGAGTCTAGCATTGACCATTTTCTCCATCAACTTGCAGACACAGCTGGTCAAAGCTATGGGACGGTAGTTTGATGGGTTAGAAAGATCTTTTCCAGGTTTGGGAATGGGAATGATGAGGGCTTTTCGCCAAGAAGGTGGAAAGAAACCAGTAGTCCATACATGGTTGTAGACATGTAGCAGGATGTGCAGACCTTTTTGCGGAAGATGTTTCAAAAGTTTGTAATGGATTTCATCTATACCCGGAGAGGAATCGCTGCAAGAAAGTAAGGCAGATTTCAATTCGTTTAAAGTGAAAGGAAGATTGTAGTCTTCCATGTTATCTGATGAAAAGTTGCAGGGTGATTTTTCTTTGAGGGCTTTGATTTTGACAAAACTGGCTGATTTGTTAGAAGAGGAGGAATTCTTTTCAATGGTTGAAGCAAGCAGATTAGCAACTGCTTTTTTCTCTGTTATTAAAGAGTCAGAAAACTTGAGATGGTTCACAGTGGGACAGGTGTTCTTCCCTTTGATTTTCTTGATGATTTTCCACACTTTTTTCTTCGATGTCTTGGATGTGAGACTTGAGCAAAACTGTTTCCAAGATAAACGTTTACTGGTCTTATATATGTGTTTGGATTTGGCCCTCAGTTTCTGATGTGCTCGAACGTTGGGCATCGAAGGTCTGCAAGAGACCCGACGTTGAGCTCTTTTGCGGGTTTTGTTAATTTCCTTGCATTCAGAGTTGAACCAAGGAACTTTTGGCATTAGGGGCTTCTTGGAAGATGTATGGATGGTTGACTTTGCGCAATTCAGTATGAAATCTGAAAGACTTCCTGCCGGATCTTCACTTTGCAGGATCTTGTCCTCTTCCAGATCCATAAGAAACTTAGTGGCAAAGAGGTCCCAATCTGCTTTGTTGAAATTGAGGCGTTCTGGTAAAGACTCACTCTCTGCGTTCGTATACCGAAGCAACACAGGAAAGTGGTCGCTACCATGCAGGTCCTCATCAACCTCCCAAACAAAATCCAAAAACAAAGATGGGTCACAGACAGAAAGATCCAGACAAGATGTGGTGCCATTAGCGGAGTGAAAGTAAGTTGGCGATTTCCCATTCAAGACACACAGATCAAGCTCCGAAAACACTTCCTCTAAAAGCAGACCCCTTGGTGATGTTCTCTCACTTCCCCATAGAGGAGAGTGGCCATTCAGATCCCCCAACAGCAGGAAGGGTCTGGGAAGCTGCTCCAAGAGCGAAATGAGGCCCCGTTTAGTGACGCAGATATTTGGAGATAGATACAAACTACAGACAGTAACTGTTTTGTGAAGAGTAACCCGAGCTGCCACTGCCTGCAGCGGAGTCTGCAGAGCAACTGGGCTGTACAGAACAGAGTTGTGAATGAACAAAGCTACTCCGCCAGAAACGCCATGTTCAACAGATTGTACAGGTAGGTTTAGAGAGCTGTAGCCAGAAAGTGAAAAAGTTTTGTCAGACTTTAGAAGAGTTTCTTGCAGTGAAACTAGCATGGGCCTAGCCTCACGGCACAACAGCTGCAATTCTTCAAAATTGGAAGACAGTCCCCTAATATTCCATTGCAAGACTGTATCCATTGTGGATGAGGATCTTAATCATCCATGTCTATGTCCTCTTCCTCTTCGTCATATAGAGCATCAAATGTATTTTGTAATTTCAGCTCCGCTTTTTTCAGTCTGTCCGGTGGAATTTGATGTTTCTTCTTCCCTGGAGGGGAAGAACTCAATGGTTTTGATGGCGTTGGTGGAGGCTTTCCCCTGCACTCCACCAACGCCACTTTGCCCGACGCCACTGTCGGGGCTCCTCCCTTGGGAGGTGGTCTCGGCTTGGGGGCCGTCTCGGGGCGACCCCCTTGCTGGGCAGCCCGCACAGCTGCAGGCTTAGAGGATGCACTGGAAGTGCATCCTCTGGTGGGTTTATGGCCCCCACCAACGGCCGTTTTCTCTTGCGATGTTCTTGAAGTCGGAATACATTTCAGAGGTTCAAGACCACATGGGTCTGTCTGAACGCCTACTTCTACCTGAGGTACTCTGAGCGATTTTTTGACTACTGTCGAGAAAAGAAGCGGGGTTCCCCTCTGCTCCTGCACCAGCTTTTTTGCTTCGAAGAACGAAATCTTTTTTTCTGTTTTAACTCGCTGGATTTCGCTTTCGATTCGCCAGACAGGGCAGTCTCTTGAAAAGGAAGGGTGGTCACCATCGCAGTTCACGCATTTCGCGGATTCGCATCCACCATCATGAACTGCTTTGCTGCAGGTGGCACACACCTCCTCTCCCGGGCATCTCTCTTTGACATAAGATAAGATAAGATAATGTTGCTTATAGCCCAGCCGACCGCAAGGGGCCACATCAGGGCCGTCACCACGTTAAAATCAACTCACAAGTCATTCATTCACACAATTCTTTAAAATACATCGAAAAACCATCCGAAAGTTTGTTAAAAATCTTTCCACTGTAAAAACTCAGATCCGATGAAAAATGTTAATCTCTTTCAAGAACTCAAAGATGGCATCAGGTGGGACATCTCTGAACAAGGTTTTCATGGAATCTGCCGTAAAATGTTTGTGTCTCACATCGTGCAAGTCCCAACACTCTAAAAGAATATGTTTCATTGTGAGTGGCACATGACATGGAATGCACCACGGAGCTTCTTCACTCTTTAAAAGGTAGGAATGGGTAAAATACGAATGGCCGGTGTGCAGCCGGCACAGAACTGTTTCTTCTTTACGACCACCAGACGCAGATGGGAGGAACTCCTTAAGGTTTGGACGGATCTGAAAGAGTTTGTTATCCGTCTGTGTATTCCAATCCTCCTGCCAGAGGTCTCTCACATAATCGTTAATTTTGGGTTTCAGATCTGAGCAGGGGATATATATGTTGGACAGTTTCTCTCTTGTGGCATTCTTGGCTAAACGATCAACCATTTCGTTCCCTCCAATGCCAACATGACCAGGAATCCAAGCCAAAATAATGTTGTAACCATCCGCTTTCAACTTGGTCAAAAGTTCAAAAAAGTGTAAAAGTTCTGGGTGCTGAAGGTTGCGGCCAGCTATGGCCTCCAACGCTGACAGTGAATCTGACAGAACCAGAAAGTCCCTCTTCTTAGATTGTGAGATTATCTTCAATGCCAGAACCAGAGCAGTAAGTTCAGCAGAATAGACAGAAGCATCTGGAGGTATATGTTCTAACAGTATCTGAGAAGGAGCCCCAGGGCAGTAGGCTGCACAGGCCACTCCATCCTCAGACTTGGAACCGTCAGTGAAAATTTTCTGATAAGATGGAAATTTTGAACAGAGGTCAGAATACAATGCCTTGTATGCCAGAGAGCTGGTAGACTCTTTGCGAAAAGCTGCAAGATCAAAACAAATCTCTGGTGCGAAAAAGGTCCACGGAGGCTCATCTGGAAACTTGGAAAAATCGGACACAACTCCTAAGTCCAGACCTGCATTCCGCACGTGAGGCTGCATACGAAGACCAAACGGCGGAATACAGTTAGGGTTGTTTTCAAATTTACTTTGGAACGGAGGGTCAAAAACACAGTCATAGGCAGGGTTTTCTGGTTCCGAGAACAGTCTGATATAATAATTCAGAGACAGTTTCAGCCTGCGGTTGGACAGTGAGGGTTCACCTGCCTCTGCATACAGGCTGTACACAGGGGTGGTGCGGAATGCTCCAAGACAGAGACGAAGCCCTTGATGGTGGATAGGGTCCAAGAGTTTTAGGTAAGACGGTCTTGCAGAGCCGTACACAGCACAACCATAGTCCAGTTTGGAACGGACCAAGGCTCTGTAGAGGTGCAGCAAAGTTTTCTTATCAGCGCCCCAGTCAGTGTGTGCTACAACCCGCAGAATATTCAAAGCTTTCTGGCAAGAAGTTCTGAGGTTTTTAATGTGGCTGAGAAAGTTGAGTTTCTGGTCAAAAATAACTCCTAAAAATTTGGCCTCTTTGACAGCTGGAATGGGAGATTTCCCTATTTGAATTACAGGATCTGGAAAAAAATAACGGAAACTATGGAAGTGAATGCACTGTGTCTTTGTAGGAGAAAAAAACGAAGCCATTTTCATCCGCCCACTGATGAATTTTATCTACACAAAGCTGGAGCCTGCGCTGGACACTCGGGTACAGGCTTCCAGTTGCGTAAACAGCAAAATCATCCACAAACAATGAGCAGTCTGAACCCTGTTGAACAGATTTAACAATGTTGTTGATCTTGATGCTAAAGAGGGCAGGAGACAGTATGCTTCCTTGCGGAACACCCAACTCCTGCTCATGAACATCAGAGAGAGTGGTGCCAACCCGGACCTGAAACTGTCGTTCTGCCAAAAAATTTTGAATGAAAAGTGGAAGATGACCCCGAAAACCAAGATCATAGAGATCATGAAGTATCCCAGATTTCCAGGTGGTATCGTAGGCCTTCTCCAAGTCAAAGAAAATAGCCACTGCGTGTTGTTTGTTCAGAAAGGCGTTCCGAAGCGTAGATTCCAGACGGATCAAATGGTCAACTGTGGTTCGATGTTTGCGGAAACCACACTGTTCTTTCGCCAAAAGGCCATCGGTTTCGAGTTTCCACATGAGTCTAGCATTGACCATTTTCTCCATCAACTTGCAGACACAGCTGGTCAAAGCTATGGGACGGTAGTTTGATGGGTTAGAAAGATCTTTTCCAGGTTTGGGAATGGGAATGATGAGGGCTTTTCGCCAAGAAGGTGGAAAGAAACCAGTAGTCCATACATGGTTGTAGACATGTAGCAGGATGTGCAGACCTTTTTGCGGAAGATGTTTCAAAAGTTTGTAATGGATTTCATCTATACCCGGAGAGGAATCGCTGCAAGAAAGTAAGGCAGATTTCAATTCGTTTAAAGTGAAAGGAAGATTGTAGTCTTCCATGTTATCTGATGAAAAGTTGCAGGGTGATTTTTCTTTGAGGGCTTTGATTTTGACAAAACTGGCTGATTTGTTAGAAGAGGAGGAATTCTTTTCAATGGTTGAAGCAAGCAGATTAGCAACTGCTTTTTTCTCTGTTATTAAAGAGTCAGAAAACTTGAGATGGTTCACAGTGGGACAGGTGTTCTTCCCTTTGATTTTCTTGATGATTTTCCACACTTTTTTCTTCGATGTCTTGGATGTGAGACTTGAGCAAAACTGTTTCCAAGATAAACGTTTACTGGTCTTATATATGTGTTTGGATTTGGCCCTCAGTTTCTGATGTGCTCGAACGTTGGGCATCGAAGGTCTGCAAGAGACCCGACGTTGAGCTCTTTTGCGGGTTTTGTTAATTTCCTTGCATTCAGAGTTGAACCAAGGAACTTTTGGCATTAGGGGCTTCTTGGAAGATGTATGGATGGTTGACTTTGCGCAATTCAGTATGAAATCTGAAAGACTTCCTGCCGGATCTTCACTTTGCAGGATCTTGTCCTCTTCCAGATCCATAAGAAACTTAGTGGCAAAGAGGTCCCAATCTGCTTTGTTGAAATTGAGGCGTTCTGGTAAAGACTCACTCTCTGCGTTCGTATACCGAAGCAACACAGGAAAGTGGTCGCTACCATGCAGGTCCTCATCAACCTCCCAAACAAAATCCAAAAACAAAGATGGGTCACAGACAGAAAGATCCAGACAAGATGTGGTGCCATTAGCGGAGTGAAAGTAAGTTGGCGATTTCCCATTCAAGACACACAGATCAAGCTCCGAAAACACTTCCTCTAAAAGCAGACCCCTTGGTGATGTTCTCTCACTTCCCCATAGAGGAGAGTGGCCATTCAGATCCCCCAACAGCAGGAAGGGTCTGGGAAGCTGCTCCAAGAGCGAAATGAGGCCCCGTTTAGTGACGCAGATATTTGGAGATAGATACAAACTACAGACAGTAACTGTTTTGTGAAGAGTAACCCGAGCTGCCACTGCCTGCAGCGGAGTCTGCAGAGCAACTGGGCTGTACAGAACAGAGTTGTGAATGAACAAAGCTACTCCGCCAGAAACGCCATGTTCAACAGATTGTACAGGTAGGTTTAGAGAGCTGTAGCCAGAAAGTGAAAAAGTTTTGTCAGACTTTAGAAGAGTTTCTTGCAGTGAAACTAGCATGGGCCTAGCCTCACGGCACAACAGCTGCAATTCTTCAAAATTGGAAGACAGTCCCCTAATATTCCATTGCAAGACTGTATCCATTGTGGATGAGGATCTTAATCATCCATGTCTATGTCCTCTTCCTCTTCGTCATATAGAGCATCAAATGTATTTTGTAATTTCAGCTCCGCTTTTTTCAGTCTGTCCGGTGGAATTTGATGTTTCTTCTTCCCTGGAGGGGAAGAACTCAATGGTTTTGATGGCGTTGGTGGAGGCTTTCCCCTGCACTCCACCAACGCCACTTTGCCCGACGCCACTGTCGGGGCTCCTCCCTTGGGAGGTGGTCTCGGCTTGGGGGCCGTCTCGGGGCGACCCCCTTGCTGGGCAGCCCGCACAGCTGCAGGCTTAGAGGATGCACTGGAAGTGCATCCTCTGGTGGGTTTATGGCCCCCACCAACGGCCGTTTTCTCTTGCGATGTTCTTGAAGTCGGAATACATTTCAGAGGTTCAAGACCACATGGGTCTGTCTGAACGCCTACTTCTACCTGAGGTACTCTGAGCGATTTTTTGACTACTGTCGAGAAAAGAAGCGGGGTTCCCCTCTGCTCCTGCACCAGCTTTTTTGCTTCGAAGAACGAAATCTTTTTTTCTGTTTTAACTCGCTGGATTTCGCTTTCGATTCGCCAGACAGGGCAGTCTCTTGAAAAGGAAGGGTGGTCACCATCGCAGTTCACGCATTTCGCGGATTCGCATCCACCATCATGAACTGCTTTGCTGCAGGTGGCACACACCTCCTCTCCCGGGCATCTCTCTTTGACATGTCCAAAGCGTTGACATTTGAAGCACCTCAGTGGGGACGGCACATACAGGGCTACTTTCACTCTCAGGTACCCCACCTTTATGGACTCTGGAAGAGTCGGTTTAGCAAAGGTGAGGAACAGAGTGTTGGTAGGTTTCCTCTCCGCACCTTTCCGAAAAGTCGCCCTCCTGACCTCGACCACTCCCTGATCAGCCAACTCAGCCTTTATCTCTCCCTCAGATATCCCGAACAATTCTCGGCAACGGATGACGCCTTTCGAGGAGTTGAGACTTTTGTGAGCGGACACCCGGATGGGGTAATTTACAAGGCTTTCGGATCTCAATAAGTTGTCCGAGTGGACTTTTCGGTCGACCTGTACCAGCAAGGAACCATCCCTCAACCTCTTCACTGATTTCGGCTCTGCGCCTGCAAGACCTTTCAGCCCCTTTGCAACAGCAAAAGGACTCAACTTAGTAATGGGTCGCTCGCTATCTGCCGACTGGATAATCAGCCAAGAGGCCATGCACCTATCCTATTCCGAACTTCAGTGTCAGAATCCGAGTCCGTATCCCTGGAAGGGTCGGAACCCAGTTTTCTTCTTTTTCCTGTTTTTATGTTTATTGAGGCCATGAAGGTTTTAAATACCGGCAGAGATAAACGGTCACCCCAGGAGAGCTGCCGTGCTGGGGAAGGGACAATGGATGGCCATAGAATGGCGTCCGTGAGCCTGGTACCATCCCGCATGAAAACCAGACAGTGCACCTTAGCGACTGAATTGGGATCAGCCACTCAGCCCCTCGCCAGGTAACTGTAACTTGGGCTTCCCCGCTGCTTACGGCAGCGACTCAAGTTTCAGAGAAAAAAAGAGTGTGGAACAGAAGGCTTGAAGGGGAGACGAATAATGAAAAGATCCATTAAGAAAGGCAGAAGATAGAATAGGGAAAAGGTGGGTTACTATTTGTCTGGGCCCTCACTCCTAACCTTTCTGACATGGGAAACCCTACCAGGAGCATCAATTCCTACCACGTAATGCTTGGCCAGTCAGCAGCTTGGCTATACAGGCCTAGAAGCGTTCACGACAACTAACCATCTAGTCGACTATCGATGCCCCCGTCAGCAAAGCCTAGAAGATCACTGGACCACGCAAGCCCTCCGACCACGGCAAGGTTGCAACCCCCGGAGGGAACTTGCTAAAAAGTTCAAAGAATTGTAAAAGTTCTGGATGCTGAAGGTTGCTGCCAGCTATGGCCTCCAAAGCTGACAGTGAATCCGACAGAACCAGAAAGTCCCTCTTCTTAGATTGTGAAATTATCTTCAATGCCAGAACCAGAGCAGTAAGTTCAGCAGAATAGACAGAAGCATCTGGAGGTATATGTTTTAACAGTATCTGAGAAGGAGCACCAGGGCAATAGGCTGCACAGGCCACTCCATCCTCAGACTTGGAACCGTCAGTGAAAATTTTCTGATAAGATGGGAATTTTGAACAGAGTTCAGCATACAAGGCCTTGTATGCCAGAGAGCTGGTAGACTCTTTACGAAAGGCTGCAAGATCAAAACGAATCTCTGGTGTGAAAAAGGTCCACGGAGGCTGATCTGGAAACTTGGAAAAATCCGACACAACTCCTAGGTCTAGACCTGCATTCCGCACGTGAGGCTGCATGCGAAGACCAAACGGCGGAATACAGTTAGGGTTGGTTTCGAATTTGCTTTGAAACTGGGGGTCAAAGACACAGTTATAGGCAGGATTCTGCGGTTCTGAGAACAGTCTGATATAGTAATTTAGAGACATTTTCAGCCTGCGGTTAGACAGTGAGGGTTCACCTGCCTCTGCGTACAGGCTGTACACAGGGGTGGTGCGGAATGCTCCAAGACAGAGACGAAGCCCTTGATGGTGAATAGGATCCAAGAGTTTCAGATAAGAGGGTCTTGCAGAGCCGTACACAGCACAACCATAGTCCAGTTTGGAGCGGACCAGGGCTCTGTAGAGATGCAGCAAAGTTTTCTTATCAGCGCCCCAGTCAGTGTGCGCTACGACCCGCAGAATATTCAGAGCTTTCTGGCAAGAGGTTTTGAGATTTTTAATGTGGCTGAGAAAGTTGAGTTTTTGATCAAAAATAACTCCAAGGAATTTGGCTTCTTTTACAGCTGGAATGGTGGACTTGTCCAGACGAATTTCAGGATCAACAAAAAATTGACGAAAATTGTGAAAATGGATTGACTGAGTTTTGGTACGTGAGAAGGTAAACCCGTTTTCCTCGGCCCACTGCTGGATCTTGTTGACACAAAGTTGGAGTCGATGCTGTACGCTGGGGTAAGAAGCTCCCACTGCGTACAGCGCGAAGTCGTCTACGAACAGAGAGGACTCAGAACCCTGGCTTACCGATTTGACAATGTCGTTAATTTTAATGCTGAAAAGGGCAGGAGAAAGGATGCTCCCCTGAGGGACACCCAACTCCTGCCCATGGATGTCAGAGAGTGTGGTGCCAACACGCACCTGGAACTGTCGATCAGCCAAAAGTTCTGTATGAACAGAGGCAGGTGACCACGGAAACCAAGTCTGTGCAGGTCCAGAAGAATTCCCGATTTCCACGTGGTGTCATATGCTTTTTCGAGGTCGAAAAAGATAGCGACCACATGCTGTTTATTGACAAAGGCATTGCGGATGGTGATTTCCAGACGGATTAGATGGTCAACTGTTGAGTGGTATTTCCGGAACCCGCACTCTGTTCATTGGCCAAAAGGCCATCGGTTTCCAGCTTCCACATCAGACGGGAGTTGACCATCTTCTCCATCAACTTACAGAGGCAGCTAGTCAGAGCTATTGGACGATAGTTGGAAGGGTTGGTAAGGTCCTTTCCAGGCTTTGGAATTGGAATGATCAGGGCTTTCCGCCAGGAGGGCGGAAAGTACCCTGTGGTCCAGATATGGTTGTATACTTTAAGAACAGTCTGGAGACAGCTTTCTGGAAAATGTTTCAAAACCTGATAATGAATATCATCCAGACCAGGGCAGAATCAGTGCAGGTCTGTAAATCTGTTTTCAGTTCATTGATTGAAAAAGGGAGATTGTAGGCTTCAGAGTTGTCTGATGTGAAATTGTATAAAGATTTCTCTCTGAGTTGTTTGTTTTTTAAAAAGGCTGCAGATTTATTTGAAGATGAGGAGTTCTGTTGGATGGTGGAGGCCAACAGATTGGCAACAGCTTCTTTGTCAGTGATCAGAGCATCGGCAAGTTTCAAGTGATGAATGGAGGGGTTGGTGTTTTTCCCTTTGATTTTCTGATGATGTTCCAGACTTTTTTCTTTGAAGTTTTTGATGTCAGCCTGGAGCAAAAGTTTCTCCAAGACTGACGTTTACTGATTTTGAAAGTGTGTCTCGATTTGGCGCGGAGTTTCTGATGGGTTCGAGCGTTGGGACCTGAAGGTCGTTGGTATACCCGACGCTGAGCCCGTTTGCGAACTTTTGAAATTTCTTGGCAGTCTAAATTAAACCAGGGTGTTTTTGGCATTTGGAGTTTATTGGAAGACATTGGAATACAGGTTTTAGCACACTTTATCACAGTGTTAGTCAGAGATTCAGCTGGGTCTGGACTCTGAAGAAAATCAATTTCCTGGAATTCTTTCAAAATATTGGTGGCAAAAAGATCCCAGTTGGCCTTCTTATAATTAAGATGTTGTGAGACAGAGGTGGTTTCAGTTAATACGGGCTGTAAAAGAACAGGGAAATGATCACTTCCGTGCAGATCGTCATGGACAGACCACTCATAGTCCAGGACCAGCGAGGGGTCACAAATCGACAAATCTAAGCACGAAAGTGAACCTGTGGAAGAGTGGAGGTAAGTTGGAGCTCCATCGTTCAGACAACACAAATCAAAGTCTGAAAGGACATCCTCAAGAAGCAGACCTCTGGATGACGAACTGACACTACCCCAAGGAGGATTGCGACCATTAAAGTCACCCAACAGCAAAAAAGGTCGAGGAAGTTCTCCCATCAGACTGACAAGGTCCTGACGACAAACCGGGACAGAAGGTGGCAGATACAGTGAGCAGATTGTAACAGTCTTGTGGAGAGTGACTCTCGCAGCTACAGCCTGAAGGGAGGTAGTCAGAGCGACAGGACTAAACAGCAAAGTTTTGTGTAAAAGAAGGGCAACACCGCCTGACAGTCCCAATGTGGGTGGTTGTGCAGGTTTAGAAAGAATATTAAAGCCAGAAAGAGTGAAGGTTTTCTGGCTTTGAATTTTAGTTTCCTGAAGAGCCACGATGGAAGGTTTTACTGTTTGACACAGAAGCTGCAGCTCCTCAAAATTTGAATTTAGGCCACGGATATTCCAATGGATTAGTTTACTACTATCCATGGTGCAGAGGATGAATAGGAGAGAAATCAAGTCATCTCCTCATCATCGTCTGCGTTCAGTGGAGCAAATTTATTGCTTAGTTTCACTGGACTGTTTGGGTCTTCAGACCTGCTGGCAGACTTGCCCACAGGTGAAGAAGGTCTGGATTTTGGAGATGGTGGAGGTTTCTTCCTCATCTCCACACTTGGTTGAACTCCCTTGCCCGCACGGGCACTGCTCGAGGAAGCTCGAGGCGGGAGGCCTGGCTTTTTCATCTGCCCAGATGGAGTAGACTGCTGGGCAGTCTGAGGGGTGGCGGATTTTTTGCCTCCACCAGGGGCACCCACTTTGGGTTGGGAAGTGGTGGACTTGCTTCCACCCGAGCTTAACGGTCTTCCTTGCAATGTCTTTGAGAAAATAAATTCATCAGTCTGGCAGCAGACTGAACGGGTCGTTACTTACTTTATTGCTGAAGCATATGAAGACGCTGTTGGCATCTGACTGCCAACAACCTGCTTACGTGCCTCAAAAAATTAGATCTTCTTTTCTGTTCTAACTTTCTGAATGTTGGACAGGATCCAGACAGGGCAGTTGCGTGAAGAGGAGGGGTGGTCGCCACCGCAGTTTGCGCAATGAGCCGGGTCTTTACATGGCCCATCATGGGTTGCCTTGCAACAAACACCACACACCTCCTCCCCAGAACAGCGATCTCTGACATGTCCAAATTTCTGGCATCTGAAACACCTCAACGGGGATGGGACATACAATTGCACACGGACATTTAGGTACCCTACTTTAATGACCTGAGGCAGCACAGGGTTGCAGAATGTCAGAAAGAGGGTGTTGGTGGGCACTCTTTCTGCACCTTTTTTGACTGTCACCCTATGCACCTCTGTCACACCTTGGGATGCAAGTTCTGTCTTGATCTCCACTTCTGAGACACCTTTCAAATCGGGGCACCGAATAACTCCCTTGGATGAATTCAATTGCTTATGGGGAGTCACCCGAATCTCTCTGTCCACGAGCTTTTTTGCCTTCAACAGCTGTTCCGATTGTTTTTTTGACCTGCACTGGACGAGGAATGATCCGTTCCGTAGCCTTTTCACGGACTGAGGGTCACCCGCTAGACCTTGGAAGCCCTTCTGGATCATGAAAGGACTCAGAGCTGAAATGGGCTTTTCCTGCTCCGTCCCTTCTATCACGAGCCAGGAAGCCCAGAAACCTGTCCTCTCTCTTATCTCTATATCCGAGTCACTGTCCGATACGAAATCCCCTGAAATAGGGGCTGCTGCCTTCCTCTTCTTTTTGTGGGGGATGATTTTTGAAAAAGCCATGTTTAGTTTAATTATATTTCGTCTCTCCCTTACCCACCCACCTTGGAGTCCAACTAAGGGGCCAGGGCCAAGAAATCACTGTCTTGACCCCTTCCAGGTTTCAGGAGAGATATACGACAAACAGAATGCCACTACCCCTATCCCCCCTGATCATGCTCAACTCCCGGGAACAGAGACCGAGCACTGCAGGGGTTAACTTGGCCAGCGGGAGAACTGCCTGTCTTGACCCAGCCCCAAGAAGAGGGAGCCGATTAGTACACGCGGGCCAGAGTGTACCTCCTGTCTAGAAGAGGTCCGAGCCAAAGTGATGTGTTGAGGGCGTTGGCCCTCTCAATCACCAGGATCTCATCCCCCTCCGTCACAGGTCGCACCGCATGGCAAACGCGGTGGATCTTAAGAAGACCACAGAGAGAAAAGGAGTGTGGAAAAGAAGACTTGAAGGGGAGACGAAGATAGAAAAGAGCCAAATAAGAAAGGCAGAAAACAAGAAAAGGAGAAAGGCGGGTTACTATTAGTCAGGATCCTCACCCTTAGCCTATCTGACATGGGAAGCCCTACCAGGGGCATCAACTCCTTACCACATTATGCTTAGGCCAGACAGCATCTTGACTTCTCAGGCCTAGAAGCAGTTTTTAAAAAACCAGCCTATCTTCAAGTATTGATGCCCCCGCCAGCAAAGCCTAAGGGATCACAGGACCACGCAAGCCCTCCGACCACGGCAAGGTTGCAACCCCCGGAGGGAGTTGGAGCGACAGGACTAAACAGCAAAGTTTTATGTAAAAGAAGGGCAACACCGCCTGACAGTCCCAATGTGGATGGTTGTGCAGGTTTGGAAAGAATATTAAAGCCAGAAAGAGTGAAGGTCTTCTGGCTTTGAATTTTAGTTTCCTGAAGAGCCATGACGGAAGGTTTCATAGTTTGACACAGAAGCTGCAGCTCCTCAAAATTTGAATTTAAGCCACGGATATTCCGATGGATTAGTTTACTATCCATGGTGCAGAGGACGAACAGGAGAGAAATCAGGTCATCTCCTCGTCAACGTCTGCATCCAATGGAGTGAATTTATTACTTAGTTTCACTGGACTATGTTGGTCTTCAGACCTGCTGGCAGACTTGCCCACAGGTGAAGAAGGCCTGGATTTTGGAGATGGTGGAGGTTTCTTCCTCATCTCCACCATCTCCACACTTGGTTGAACTCCCTTGCCCGCACGGGCACTGCTCAAGGAAGTTCGAGGCGGGAGGCCTGGCTTTTTCATCTGCCCAGCAGCAGATGGAGTAGACTGCTGGGCAGTCTGAGGGGTGGCGGATTTTTTGCCTCCACCAGGGGCACCCACTTTGGGTTGGGAGGTGGTGGACTTGCTTCCACCCGAGCTTAACGGTCTTCCTTGCAATGTCTTTGAGAAAATAAATTCATTAGTCTGGCAGCAGACTGAACGGGTCGATACTTTCTTTATTGCCGAAGCATATGAAGACGCTGTTGGCGTCTGACTGCCAACAACCTGCTTACGTGTCTCAAAAAATTAGATCTTTTCAGTTTTCACCCTTTGGATGGTGGACTCCTGAATCCAGACAGGGCAGTTGCGGGAAGAGGAGGGGTGGTCGCCACTGCAGTTCGCACAATGAGCTGGGTCTTTACATGGCCCATCATGGGTTGCCTTGCAACAAACACCACACACCTCCTCCCCAGAACAGCGGTCTCTGACATGTCCAAACCTCTGGCATTTGAAACACCTCAACGGGGATGGGACATATAGCTGGACACGGACATTTAAGTACCCTACTTTAATGACCTGAGGCAACAAAGGGTTGCAGAATGTCAGAAAGAGGGTGTTGGTGGGCACTCTTTCTGCACCTTTTTTTAACTGTCATCCTATGCACCTCTGTCACACCTTGGGACGCAAGTTCTGTCTTGATCTCCGCTTCCGAGACACCTTTCAAATCCGGGCACTGAATAACTCCCTTGGATGAATTTAACTGCTTATGGGGAGTCACCCGGATCTCTCTGTCCACGAGTTTTGTTGCTCTCAGCAGCTGCTCCGATTGCTTCTTTGATCTGCACTGGACAAGGAATGAACCATTTCGTAGCCTTTTCACTGACTGAGGGTCACCTGCTAGACCCTGGAAGCCCTTCTGAATAGCAAAAGGACTCAGAGCAGAAATAGGCTTTTCCTGCTCTGTCCCTTCAATCACAAGCCAGGAAGCCCAAAAACCTGTCCTCTGTCTCGTCTCCATATCCGAGTCACTGTCGGAATCCATAGGACTGGAAATGGGGTCCACTGCCTTCCTCTTCTTTATGGGGGGTGTGATTTTGGATAAAGCCATGATTTATGTTTAGAAATTTCGTCTCTCCCTTACCCACCCACCATGGAGTCCAACTAAGGGGCCAGGGCCAAGAACTCGTTGTCTTGACCCCCTTCCAGGCTTCAGGAGAGATATACGACAAACAGAAGCCTACCGACCCTATCCCCCCTGATCATGCCCAACTCCCGGGAACAGAGAGCTGAGCACTGCAAGGGTTACCTTGGCCAGTCGAACTGCCTGTCTTGACCCAGCCCCAAGAAGGGGGAGCCGATTGATAACCCGGGCCAGAGTGTACCTCCTGTCTAGGAGAGGTCCGAGCCAAAGTGATGTGTTGAGGGCGTTGGCCCTCTCAATCACCAGGATCTCATCCCCCTCCGTCACAGGTCGCACCGCACGGCAAACGCGGCGGATCTTAAGAAGACCACAGAGAGAAAAAGAGTGTGCAAAAGAAGGCTTGAAAGGGAGATGAATAAAGAAAAGAACCGTTAAGAAAGGCAGAAGACAGAATAGGAAAAAGGCGGGTTACTATTTGTCTGGGCCCTCACTCCTAACCTTTCTGACATGGGAGACCCTACCAGGGGCATCAATTCCTACCATGTAATGCCTGGCCAGTCAGCAGCATGGCTATACAGGCCTAGAAGTGTTGACAACAACTAACCATCTAGTCGAGTATTGATGCCCCCGTCAGCAAAGCCTAAAAGATCACTGGACCACGCAAGCCCTCCGACCACGGCAAGGTTGCAACCCCTGGAGGGTCCTTCCATGTAACACAATGGTTGCTCTACAATAAATGGCAAGGCAGACAGATAGTTGAATGGATAACAGGGACATGTGTTACATACTTTAAAATGATCATAATTAAGATGGGAGAGTGGAAAATCAGAATCAAGAAAACACAGAAAACACATATTCCTGAGTGCACACATCACAAAAATATACTGAAACACAGACGCACACACTCACACACATGCGCACACACACACACACACATGCACACGCACACACACACACGCATACATAATAACAAGAGACTGACCGGAGTGCACAGCCACTTTCTTGATGACATATTGACTGAGGGAGGAAATCTGTCTGGGGACGAAGATATTGCCTGTGCTCATGCCCAGCCCCAGACGTCCGTTTGTGGCCTCTCCACATGCGTACACCTTCCCGTCCTGTGTCACTGCGTACATAACACATATTTATGAACACACAGCACATACAGTAGAAAGAAACTCGTGGAGAGCGTGGCAGCAGAGAGTCCTCAGAAGAGAAGCCCCCTTCAAGCAAGTGTTTCGGCCCTTATCTCCTGACACTCTAGGGGGGTTGGGCCACACCCGGTTCATGACTCCGGATGTCCCTCTGCTGCCCCTTTTTTTTCCCATCTTGGGACGAGCCATGGCTGGGATTCGAACCCATGACCCTCTGGACATGCTCATTTTCCACTTAATGACTCGCGCTTTAACCACTGAGCCACAGGGACACCTGATATTTGTAGGGAAATTAAGCCTTATGAAGTTCACTTTTGTTCCTCCTTGACCAGATCCAGCTTGAACACCTCTCTGCCGCTTCTGCCATTGCTTTCAGGGCTCTGGTTTTTTCCTTCCCTGCAACCGAGAGCTGTTTCATGAGGCTGTATGCAGACGTTCCTACAAACCCCCTAGCTCCAATTTCTGCAGTGAGGACTTTGACCTGATAGCCTTCTCTCCTCAGGCTGTTTGCCAGATCAGCATACTTTTCAGTCTTGTAGATTTGAGCTGCCTCCATTCTGTTCTCATATGGCACCGTGAGCTCGATCATGATCAGCTGCTTGGTTGACTTAGAGTGGACTACTATGTCTGGTCTCATGCCACTCTTGCTGATGATCTCTGGGTGACTCTTCCATTCTGGGAGGTCTGCAGTGCACTCCCAGTCATCTGCCCCGTCCAGCAGACTCTGCCTGCATGGTTCGAGTGGCACTGTTGTTCTTGGCCATGATTTGCTGCCTCCTGCCGTGAAGAATGTTGCGGGTGCTTTTGGAGTCCTGATTTTCCCTTTTGTGGTGTTGGTACTAGCCCAGACTACTTGTACAATTTCTTTGAGCACTTGGTTGTGCCTCCATGTGTACCTTCCTTGAGCCAGGGCTACTTTACATGAGCTTAGGACATGCTCCACTGTTTGTTTTTCATGGCAGAGGGGGCATGCAGGATCGTCTGTTTTCCCCCACTTCACCAGGTTTGCATTTGAGGGCAGAAGGTCATATGCAGATCTGAGAATGAAGCTGATCCTGAGAGGGGCCATGTGCCAAATGTCATTCCAAGAGAGACTTCTTTGGAGTGCATTCTCCCACGTTGTCCATTGCCCTTGCTGGCTCTGCTGGACTGCTTTTTGGAGTCTTTTTTGGTCTTCTTCTTTTCTCATCTCCTGAATCATCATGTCTCTTTTGGCTTTTCCTTTGGCCTTTGACCACCATTCAGTTTTGGTCACCCCCAGTCCTTGTCTGTTGGTCTGTGTGTGTCCTGTTATTTCTCTGATCTTGAGACTTTCTTTTGCAGAATCCATCGCCTCTTGAACTTTCCATTTTCTGCCTGTCTTCAGCTGGGGCTTGATTGCTTCTACCACCTTGTCTCCTGAGTCCTCCAGCATGCTTTGAAGTCTGATCTTCCCTGCTTTGTATTCCTCCAGGATGGATTTCAGGGGTAGTTTCAGCTTTGCTTGGCGACAGTACAACGCTATGTCAGTCAGACAGGGTGGGACACCAAGCCATTTCCTTGTGAACTTGTTGATTTTGGCTTCCATTGCCTCCACTATGCTGGTGCAGATGTCGTATATCATCAGAGGCCATAGCAGCTTTGGTATCAGCATGAACTGCAGACACCAGACCTTGTATTTGCCAGGGAGCCCACACTGGTCAATGGTCTCCAAGCCTTCCTCCGCCATCTGCTTGGTTTCTTTTGCTCTTTGTGTGTCTTTCAGCGTATCATCATACCATCTTCCAAGGCTCTTGACTGGTTCTTCTGTGACTGTTGGAATGGCCTGGTTGGCAACACTGAAGACCACAGATCCGGCCACTTTTCCTTTCCTCAGTGAGAGACTCCGTGATTTCTTTGGCTTGAACTTCATTCTGGATGAGGCAACTATGTCGTCCAGCCTCTCCAGCACATGACGTGTCTCGTCTTCTCTGGATGAAATCACTGTAGTGTCATCCATGAAGGCCTTGAGAGGAGGCATCTTGTATCCATCGCCAAGGTCTGTTTGTCTCGCGTTGTTTGTTGCTGCTTTCAAGATGAGTTCCATTGCCAGCACGAACAGTATTGGGGAAATTGCACAGCCCATTGCAATACCCACTTCCAAGTTGATCCAGTCTGTTGTGTACTCCTTGGTAGAGAACCGCATTGAGAAGCCATTGAAGTACTTCTTGAGCATGTCGCGGATGTTCTTTGGCACATGGTACATCTCAAGAGCCAACTGTATCATCTCATGGGGCACAGATCCATATGCGTTTGCCAGATCAAGCCACACTACGTCCAGGTCTCTCTTTTCTGTTTTTGCTTTTTGGATTGCGTCCCAGATCATTGTGGCGTGTTCTACACAGCCAGCCACGCCTGGGATGCCACCTTTCTGGACTGACACATCCAAGTACTTGTTTTCCATCAGGTACTTGGTCAGCCTTGCTGCCATGACAGAGAAGAAGATTTTCCCTTCGACGTTCAGTAGTGATATTGGCCTGAACTGGCTAATGTCACTTGAGTTTTGCTCTTTGGGGATGTACACACCATCTGCCGTCATCCACTGGCCGCTGATCTTCTGGTTTCTCCAAGCCGATCGCAGCAGCCTGTGGAGCCACTCCAGCACCTTGGGACATTTCTTGTAAAGCTGGTAAGGTATTCCGTTTGGCCCTGGTGATGATTTGGCTCTGGCTTTGTCGACCACCTTCTTGATTTCCGCCAACGTTGGAGGCTTGCCATTGAACTGTTCCTCAGGGTTGGTTGGCCACACCAGACCTTGAATGTCGAGTGGTGCTTTGCTCTGTGGGTCAGAGTATGTTTTCCTCAGATGCTGCTCAAGAACTCCTTTGTCCACACTTAGGGTCCCAGATTTTGGCTGCTCAAACAGTGTTCTGGCAAACTGGAAGGGGTCTCTGAAGAAGCGCTCTTGTGTCTTCTTCTTTTTGCTCTTCCTCTTCCTCGCAGATTCCGCTTTGCTGAGGGCACTGTGTTTTTCTTTCAGGTCTTTCCACAGTTTTTCCAAGCCTTGTTTTTCAGCTGGCAGTGCGGTCTTCATTTGCATCTTGAGGTTTTTCTTTTGGACCCTGATCTTGTCCATCTTTTCTTGGCGTCTGGATTTCTTTGGAGGTGTTTTCTCTTTGGGTAGTTTTGCTCCATAGGCGTCTCTACATGTGGCATACACAATGTCCCCATATGTGGCTAGTTTGTGTTCCAGGGTGCTTTTCCCTATCAGTGCATCGAGTCTTTGGA
Organism: Conus canariensis; assembly: GCA_033310375.1. Lineage (NCBI taxonomy): Eukaryota > Metazoa > Mollusca > Gastropoda > Neogastropoda > Conidae > Conus > Conus canariensis. The sequence goes on from CM065720.1 coordinate 32,432,389, forward strand.
CGATTTTTGCATCCAGTTTCTCCCAATCTTCAGTTTCGTTTGCTCGTGGCAGGTTGAGTTTCAGGCGCCTGGCATCGAGGGCCTGTGCAAATTCCTCATCCGAACCAACAGCGTGGATGTCCTTGGCACTGTGGTTTAAATCCTGGCCTTGGTCTTCCGACGTCTTATCTGCTGATGCAGTGCGCTGCTGCTCATTCAGATGAGTCTTCACACATCCCATCTTTGTTCTGTGGATCTTCATGCCACGGGTGGTAGCGAAACGCTTTCCACAGACACATGGATATTCCATTTGGTCCATGTTCATAGTCCGTTTGGGATTTGCAGTCATGATTGGTTGAGCACCGATGGATTCATCATTCTCTCCCCTTTCGGTGAATCCTGGGAGCATCTTTTCCTTTTATTTTTAGTAGCCACATGTTTAAGGCAAAGTGGGGAGCCAGCCCACAGAGCCCTTGGTTCTGGTCTTTCCCAGTGTCCTCCGGTCTTTCCCGGACGTCCTCCGGCCTATTCCCGGAAGTCAATGGTTTACCCATGCATCAGTAGAAAGAAACTCGTGGAGAGCGTGGCAGCAGAGAGTCCTCAGAAGAGAAGCCCCCTTCAAGCAAGTGTTTCGGCCCTTATCTCCTGACACTCTAGGGGGGTTGGGCCACACCCGGTTCATGACTCCGGATGTCCCTCTGCTGCCCCTTTTTTTTCCCATCTTGGGACGAGCCATGGCTGGGATTCGAACCCATGACCCTCTGGACATGCTCATTTTCCACTTAATGACTCGCGCTTTAACCACTGAGCCACAGGGACACCTGATATTTGTAGGGAAATTAAGCCTTATGAAGTTCACTTTTGTTCCTCCTTGACCAGATCCAGCTTGAACACCTCTCTGCCGCTTCTGCCATTGCTTTCAGGGCTCTGGTTTTTTCCTTCCCTGCAACCGAGAGCTGTTTCATGAGGCTGTATGCAGACGTTCCTACAAACCCCCTAGCTCCAATTTCTGCAGTGAGGACTTTGACCTGATAGCCTTCTCTCCTCAGGCTGTTTGCCAGATCAGCATACTTTTCAGTCTTGTAGATTTGAGCTGCCTCCATTCTGTTCTCATATGGCACCGTGAGCTCGATCATGATCAGCTGCTTGGTTGACTTAGAGTGGACTACTATGTCTGGTCTCATGCCACTCTTGCTGATGATCTCTGGGTGACTCTTCCATTCTGGGAGGTCTGCAGTGCACTCCCAGTCATCTGCCCCGTCCAGCAGACTCTGCCTGCATGGTTCGAGTGGCACTGTTGTTCTGTTGTACAAATAAAGTCCATTAATCTAAGAAAAGAGTCAGTTCATTTCTTTCTTTCTTTCTTTCTGCGTACACAGGCTGATACTCCTGCGGACACTGCCTGTATAGACAGGCAGTGGAGTTTTGTGTGTATGACAGTTTTTTATCCCGCCATTAAGGCAGCCATACTCCATCTTCGGGGAAAGTGCATGCTATGTGTAACATGTCATCCATACCAACGGCCAAACTGGCCTTCTCTTCCGAAAGTTGGTGATGGGATTTTATGTGTGTGCAAGATGTTGTGCGTACGTTCACACACGGAACCTCGGTTTATAGTCTCGTTCGAAGGACTGTGTGGGGAATGGAGTCAGAACCAATGTTAACTCCGAGGGAGAAATCCCCCTGTACCAAAAAATCGAACCTGCAACCCCAGGATCACGAGTCTGGTGCTCTACCAACTGAGCTATTCCGGCCCCAAGAGTCAGTTCAAGTTTAGCCATCATGGACAGACTTTTAGGGCCTGACAGTTTCTTTCTTTGTGCATAATGATGAAGGTCCCAATATACAAGTCATTTGCCAAAGTTCATAAAATGTATGATAAATACATGCGAAAGTTTGTTACAATAATATTCATCAAACAAGTGAATGGCTAAAAATGACAATGACAGACCATTCACTTCATGCTATTCAGTGCTGAATGTGTGGCATATTACACATGCAAATAAAGGCACAAAACATATAACAACAAATAAGAACATGTCAAAGATGAAGAATTTCTCAAGCCTAGGATCAAAAAGAGAAGACCCCCTCCAAAGACATAGTGGTAAAGTGAGTACTTTTAGTGCCACTTCAAATACCCTTTCAAACATACGGTGCTACTTCAAAGACCCTTTCGCACACAAATCATATAAATACCACTGGTAACTTCAACAAAGTGCAAAGTAACATACTGCAAGAAATATAAATGGCATATAGTGAAAATGCTGTGTCAACATGGTGATTTAAACAGAAAAGGCCATTGTGAAATCAGCAGGGATGTTTTGCTGCCTGAGGAACTATCCTTACGGTACAGTCAAGTGCCTCCATATCCTCAATCGTGTCATGAAGGTAAAACCTGCCAAAGGTTGGCTGTGACTTCCAGCATACTGCACAACAAATGTCAGTGACCTCAATGCTCCATCAGAGGACGTAACTGGCAAAGAGAGCCCAGACTTCATGTGCCCTCATATCCACTCTAAGGGGAAGCGAATTCAGGCCATAGGTGTAAGCCTAGTGATTATTGTCTAAGCCAGCAGCTGATCGTCTGGGGTTTTACAGCAACACTATCTTGGCTACACAAGAAAAGGGAGCACTGGGAGCCTGACTTTCTCCTCTGAAGGTACATCTTCAGTGCTCTGATGGCACAATTAACCAGCTCCATCTCTGATCCTCTGGGCCTGGGATTGGATGATGTAGGGGCCAGCAGAGGTAAGGTTATCGTCAACAGCCACTCTTCTGGCTTTGCAATATTAGCTAAGAAAGGGCATGTGAAGAGTAAGGGAACCAACATAGTGCCACTTCAGGGACCATGGGATCCTCACTCATTCTACAGGCAAAAGCCCTAGTAAAAAGAAAAAAAAGGTTCTTTGCACAGCAATCCGTGAGTGGCTCAAAGTCACCAGTAGCCAGATACTCCAGGATCAGTAGTAGACTCCTCTTGGGGCACCTACTGGTTCCTACTGTTTCTAACGAAAAGTATGCAACTAACTCTGAAAGGAAAGGATCATGGCTGACGTCAAGGTGTCTCCCCATTACTAAGAGGGTTTTAGCAATGAACCCCATAATAATATTCATCTTCCTTCCCTTTTCATAAAGGTCCTCCAAAAAGTGAACAAGCAGATGTGGGAGAAATCGCAGCCTGACAGCACGATTTGGTGAAGACTGTGTAATCATACGCTTTCAAGGTAGACAATCTTTGACCAGCAATGATGTTTTTCATACATGAAGGGCATACACAACGAGATTCTCTGTAGAATGGTATCACACGATATGTAGCTGACAATGAAAGAGAGGGACACATGCTACAAGTGCCACTTTCTCGACTTGGGCCCAGACAGTACACACTCACAGGAAGGGGCATGAGAACCTCTATTAATGGACTGATTTAGGAGACTGATCAAGCTCTTTGTCTGTTTCAGAGGAAAAATAAGGCCTTCCTGGCATTTATCACTGTATCTTTTCTATTTTCTTTTCGGACAGCTGAAATGAGGGGAGAGGATATGATGCCAGGTTGTTCAAAGACCTAAAGTGAATCCGCCACCACAGTGGGGTTGTCTGTACACAGCAAAACACTTTTGCCACCCTGCTTCTGAGATCAACTGTGCAGAGCGAGGAAGACTACTTTCCACTCAAGGATGTTTACTGAGTCTGATGCCTCCTGCTGTATCCAGGTACTGCTGATCTCTTAGAAGATGGGGAAAAAACAGCGCCTGACTTGCTCGTGTTGGCATAAATGGTGTGCAACGATGGAGTGAGAAGCAGTCTTAAACCAAGCCAGGCTTAAACCAAGCCAAGTCGAGCCAAGGCTGGAGGGCAGACGTGAATGTCTGGGTCATGGAAGGCAGGACATCCCAACTGGACAACTGATTTGAAGGACTGCTTAAAGAGACTGCTTTTTCACTCTTTAAAAGACACAAATGAGTTAAAAACGAATGGCCACTGTGCAGCTGGCATAAAACTGTTTCTTCTTTGCGACCACCAGAGGTAGATTAGAGGAACTCTTTTAGGTTTGGACGGATCAGGAAAAGTTTGCTATCCATCTCAGCATTCCAGTCCTCCTGCCAGAGGTCTCTGATATAATCATTAACTTTTGGTTTCAAATCCGAGAAGGGGAAAGACATGTTGGACAGTTTCTTCACTGTGGCATTCCTGGCCAAACGATCAGCCATTTCATTTCCTCGAATGCCAACATGACCGGGAACCCAAGCAAGAACAATGTTGTGACCTTCTGCTTTCAAAGAGATGAAAAGTTTTAAAAAGTTTAGAAGTTCAGGACGATGGAAGTTATGGCCAGCTATGGCCTCCAAAGCCGACAGCAAATCAGACAAAATCAAAAAGCCCTTGTTTGTAGATTGAGAGATTATCTTCAGTGCTAGAACCAAAGCTGTAAGTTCAGCAGAGTAAACAGAACTATCTGACGGAATATGCTTTAATAATATTTGAGAAGGAACACTTGGGCAGAAAGCTGCACATCATTCCATCTTCAGACTTTGGACCATGGAAATTTTGTACAGAGATCAGCAAACAATGCCTCGTATGCCTTGTATGCCTATGGGCGATCACTCTTGTCAGTTAACAGAATGGCAGCAAGCTCCCTGCTCACCTCTCTTTTTGTGTTTTTATCCTGATGATACGGTGATTCTCCATGCTTAGTAGGAATAAGGCATCAATTTGGACAGGTAAGTTTGGAAAAAGGTCTTGGATGTCTATTAATGTTAATATGTCTATACCATTAGGAAGGGAAATGTGTACACATGCATATCTTAAATCTCACATGCTAATCATTATTAGGCACTTTTAACTAATTTATGCTATAATACTGAACCAACCCATTCTGTTATCATAATTATCAATATTATTGTTAGAGACAAGACACAGACTCTGCTAGCCCCAAGAGGGTAATAGGAATAACATGAATCAATGAACAGGAGTTACTGAGAGCTCCTTTGAGCTTTCCAAGTTCCAATCAGTGGACAGAAGTTATTGAGAGCTCCTTTGAGCTTTCCAAGTTCCAATCAATGGACAGAAGTTACTGAGAGTTCCCTGGAGCTTTCCAAGTTCCAATCAATGGACAGAAGTTACTGAGAACCCCTTTGAGCTTTCCAAGTTCCAATCAATGGACAGACATTATTGAGAGGCCTTTGAGCTTTCCAAGTTCCAATCAATGGACAGAAGTTACTGAGAGTTCCCTGGAGCTTTCCAAGTTCCAATCAATGAACAGAAGTTATGGAGAGCTCCTTGGAGCTTTCCAAGTTCCAGTCAATGCACAGAAGTTATTGAGAGCCCCTTGGAGCTTTCCAAGTTCCAGTCAATGGACAGAAGTTACTGAGAGCCCCTTGGAGCTTTCCAAGTTCCAGTCAATGAACAGAAGTTACTGACAGCTCCTTGGAGCTTTCCTAGTTCCAGTCAATGAACAGAAGTTACTGAGAGCTCCTTGGAGCTTTCCAAGTTCCAGTCAATGGACAGAAGTTATGGAGAGCTCCTTGGAGCTTTCCAAGTTCCAGTCAATGAACAGAAGTTACTGAGAGCTCCTTGGAGCTTTCAAAGTTCCAATCAATGGACAGAAGTTATTGAGAGCTACTTTGAGCTTTCAAAGTTCCAATCAATGGACAGAAGTTATTGAGAGCTCCTTGGAGCTTTCCAAGTTCCAATCAATGGACAGAAGTTACTGAGAGCTCCTTTGAGCTTTCCAAGTTCCAATCAATGGACAGAAGACGTCTGAGAGTTCCTTGGAACTTTCCCAGCTCTGATCAACAAGCAGGAGAGGTCAGCAGGAACCCCTTGGAGCTTCTCATGTGCAGTAGGTGGACTATGCATGGTGAAAATACCAGGATGAAATTGGCTTATCCTAATAACATTTCACAATTTATTAGCATTTATTCATCTGTAAGATGCATACTTAACATACTATTGAGTATGAACATTAAAAAAAAAAAATTTTTAAGCCTCCCAAAGCACACACCTATTTAAAGCAGAAAGACAGAACACTCACCACAGAAGAGACTTTTGGAACCACCAGCAATGTGCACACAATTTAAGGCGGACAGCGTTTCGTTCAGTTGGGGCAATTTGATCTGGCAAAAGAGAAACACTTCTTTAGTTCACTCTTGGCTGGAAGGGTGATGGATGAGATGGTGTGGGTTAAGGGATGCAGCTGATGTGTGAAGTAAAAGGGATCAAGGAGAAACAAACAAACTGAGGTGGAAAGAATCATCTGCATACTTTGAGGAGTCACTCCATTCCGACACAGGCACTGCAGCAGTTTGTGAACTAAAGTGGGCAGATAGTGCCATTGTTGTCATCTGGGCAGACAGTCCCTTTGTTGTTGTCTGGGCAGATGGTCCCCTTGTTGTCATATGGGCAGATAGTCTCTTTGTTGTCATCTGGGCAGAGAGTCCCTTTGTTGTCATCTGGGCAAATAGTCCCATTGTTGTCATCTGGGCAGGTAGTCGCCTTGTTGTCTGTCATCTGGGCAGATAGTCCCCTTGTTGTCATCTGGGCAGATAGTCCCATTGTTGTCATCTGGGCAGAGAGTCCCTTTGTTGTCATCTGGGCAGATAGTCCCCTTGTTGTCATCTGGGCAGATAGTCCCCTTGTTGTCATCTGGGCAGAGTCCCATTGTTGTCATCTTGGCAGATAGTCCCCTTGTTGTCATCTGGGCAGAGAGTCCCACTGTTGTCATCTGGGCAGAGAGTCCCCTTATCATCTGGGCAGAGTCCCCTTGTTGTCATCTGGGCAGAGAGGCCCCTTGTCATCTGGGCAGAGAGGCACCTTGTCATCTGGGCAGACAGGCCCCTGTTGTCATCTGCGCAGAGAGGCCCCTTGTTGTCATCTGGGCAGAGAGTCCCCTTGTCATCTGGGCAGAGAGTCCCCTTGTTGTCATCTGAGAAGAGAGGCCCCTTGTCATCTGGACAGAGTCCCTTTGTTGTCATCTGGGCAGAGTCCCCTTGTTGTCATCTGGGCAGAGTCCTCTTGTCATCTGGGCAGACAGGCCCCTTGTTGTCATCTGGGCAGATAGTCCCCTTGTTGTCATCTGGGCAGAGAGTCCCCTTGTTGTCATCTGGGCAGAGAGTCCCCTTGTTGTCATCTGGGCAGAGTCCCCTTGCTCTCATCTAATACTTTACTGAAGACCATTTCCCACTGCTTTATTGGTAAGGTAAGGTAATGTTGCTTATAGCCCAGCCAACCGCTAAGGCTACGTGTTACGTGCATAGTGGACCCGGACCCAGCCATGTTTTGCACAGCCTTGCCGCATCCGGTTGTACGGGTCCTTGGAAGCATGCGTAGTAGACCCTGATGGAACCAGCTGCCTCATACAATTTTCTTTGACATGCGATGTGAAAATGACACTTACAATAAAGCAAAAATTGATATTGCAATGGTGGTGGAGGGAAAAAAAGGAACACTGTACACACAACATGCTGTTTTTCTGTGCCCCCAATCATATGTGTCACAGAATTTGCTTTGCAATTGTTAACATCCAGATAATTTTCATACATTTATTATTAGTTTAATTTCAAACATTGATTCTAGGTGCTGAAAGAATTAACTGAGTGATTTTTTTATGCATTATGTGATGTGCGTTAAAATTATTAATATTGAATTCTTTAACTGTAACCAGTTAAAACCGTGAACAGAAGTAACATAACTGAAATTGTAAAAGACACACACACACAAAGACACACACACACAAAGACACACACACACACACACACACACACACACACACAGAGTAGATTTGGCTATGATAAGAGTTATGTACGAAAGTGGATCAAATTAAGAAATTGATAATGAAATCAACCATAAAAGTAGGAAATATATAAAAATCAACAATCTTAACTGTGAGAATATTGTAATTTATGCTGTGCATGTACGTACACACTCACTCACACACACACACATACAGATGCTTTACATGTAGATGCACACACCTACACCCAGTTTCTTGCACCACCACAACCACCACCACCCCAAGTCCACACAATCACATGTCTGATCAAGTCAGCATATAGTAACAGTTTATACTGTAGAAGTGCACAATATCATTCATTCAATAACTCTTTGTAACTTCATTCATTTGGTGGAAAAACGAAGATAGCCTTTGTACCACATGTCATTTCCTCCCACTTTGCTTGATATGTTGTCTCAAGCAGCAGCGAGAATATCTTTGTTGGTATGATTATGGTCATTTGTTGGGTAAATGAATAATCTTAACCTCAGGGCAGCTATCAGTTCTCATCGTCAATGTTGGAAAGAATGGTAACAAGTGTAAAAAATCAGAGAAGTTCGGTCCCTTCACCCAGATGGCCGGGGAAAGTGTGGTTTGCACAACCGGCAAAATCACGGCTCTCATCACACGGGTTGGGCCAGGTGCACTATGCAAGGCTTTGGCTGTAGCCAGTAAGTTGGAAAGGAGATGAACCAGAGCAGTGTTTTTTTTCCCCAGATGGGCAGTAAGCACGGCCGGGTCCAGGTCTACTCTGCACACAGCCTAAGGGCCATATAAAGGCTGTCACTGCGTTGAAGTCAACTCGCAAGTCATTATAAAAAAATTAATAAAAAAGCTCATTCACACAACCCTTGAAAACACACCTTTTAAAACACATAAGAAATTTTGTTAAAGATCTTTCCTCTATAAAATCTTGGATCAGATGAAAAATTTCAATCTCTTTCAAAAATTCAAAGATCACATCAGGTGGGACATCCCTGAACAAGGTTTTCATGGAGTCTGCTGTAAAATGTTTACGTCTCACATCATGCAAGTCCCAACACTCTTAAAGAACATGTTCACTGTGACACATGACATGAAATGCACTACGGAGCTTCTTCACCTCTTAAAAGATAAGAATGGATGTAAAACCAGTTGCCTGTATGCAAACGGCACAAAACTGTTTCTTATTTACAGCTGCCTTGGGAACATGGTAAAAACTCATTCAGGTTTGGACGGATTTTAGTTAGTTTGTTATCCGAGTGCAAGTTCCATTCCTCTTGCCAGAGGTCCTTGATAGAAACCTTGGTTTTGTGTTTCAGATAAGTGTGAGGGATAGACAATCTGCTCAACTCTTTGTTGGTAACTTTATCAACCACTTTGTTACCTTGAATGCCCACATTGCTGGGAACTCAAACAAAAACTATATTATATCCATTTGATTTCAGAGAGGTGTACAGTTTGAATAACTTCAGTAGTTGAGGGTGCTTGAAGTTATGGCCAGCAATGGCCTCCAAAGCAGAAAGGGAGTCCAACAAAATGAGCAAATCTTTCTGTTTTGATCTAGAGATCATTTCCTAAGCCAGGACAAAGGCTGTCAACTTAGCTGTATAGATGGAGCTCTAAGTGAAAATGTGTTTCAAGGTCAAAGTCAGTCATCGAGATTCTCATAAAGACCGCTACCTTTCTCAATTTTACTACCAGCTGGTGAAAGGATGTAGGGTCAACTGTTGGTGGAACTGACCTTTGACCCTTTTGGTCCCCCCAGCTGGTCCTTGTCATTGAGACCCCAAACAAAAACGTGTGTCTGGATATCCTTGCTGTTGACAGAGCGCGTCTTCCTTTTCAGGGTGCTTGCTGCACTGCCGTAACTCTGGTTCATTGCTGGCCGCTCCTCGTCCTCTTCCTGAAAACATAAAGAGGAACATTGTTCACTGAGGTCTAGTGTTTGCAAGGTGTTGAATGAGGTCTAGTTTGCTTTAGGTATCACATGAGGTTTAATTTGCTCTAGCTGTTGGAAGAGGTCTATATTGTCAAGGTGTTGAATGAGATCTTGTTTGCTCAAGGTGTTGGATGAGGTCTAGTTTTGTCAAGGTGTTGAATGAGATCTTGTTTGCTCAAGGTGTTGAATAAGGTCTAGTTTGCTCAAGGTGTTGGATGAGGTCTAGTTTCCTCAAGGTGTTGAATGATGTCTAGTTTGCTCAAGGTGTTGGATGAGGTCTAGTTTGCTCAAGGTGTTGGATGATGTCTAGTTTGCTCAAGGTGTTGAATAAGGTCAAGTTTGCTCAAGGTGTTGAATGAAATCTTGTTTGACCTGCGAAGATCCCTTTCTTCCATTAAGAAAGGGTGAACACAGTAGTCGCACCTTCTCGCCACGTTAATGTGGGTGTTTCCTCAGGGGGACATGAGGCAGGTTGTTTTCACTAACGCGGCACGGGAGCGGAATACTGGTGCTATATCAAAACTAGATCCCGGCCTCTCCAATCAAGGAAAGCCGCAGGCTAGACCAGTCCAGATGGAGGAGTAAGGCCCCCACCAAAATGGAAGGAACTGAGTGAAGGCCCACCGGCGTGTGGATACGCCCTGACACTGCTCCAAGCCTTACCCCAGCCATGGGTTAAATGGCAAAAGCATCCGGCCTGCCGAAGACGGAGTGTGTCAGCTTGGCGCAGGTCCTGGGGATAAATTAGGACACACACGCATCAACGATTATGGTCATGCGTCAGACTACCTTGTTGTCATGGTGTCGTCCCTATCAGCGACACCCGGGGAGGGACGAAGCCGGGCCCTTAGCCTCAAAGGGGCCCACCCAAGCGACCGGTGCCTCTGTTAACCTGACGGTCGGGGGAAGGCAGAGTAGAGCGACTGACCAGACTACCCAGCCTCCTACCACCCTTACAGTGGCTCAGTGGAATGCAGAAGGACTAGGGAACAAGAAGCCAGAATTGCAAAAGTTTCTAAGCAAAAACAACATCGATGTCATCTGCATCCAAGAAACGCACTTGAAAGATCATCGACGTTTCTTTGAAAGAGGCTACGAGACATTTCGTCAAGACCGCAAAGACAGACACAAGGGAGGAATCATTACCCTTGTCAGAAACTCCATCCCTGCAGTGGAGACAAACAGATCAAGAAGACAAGAACTAGAACACCTGACTGTCAAGCTCTTGCTGCCCAGTGGAGACCTACGGATCACCAACTGCTACAGCCCATCAACCTCATCTCTTACGCTACACAACGTGAAGATGGGGAGTTTTTCTTATACTCCCTGTTTGGCTAGTATACTTACCATGTCAGACCATAGCATTCAACTGGCAGTTAGTCAGCTCTGCCAGGCCGAAGATTTTGTGGCTAATGCAGTAATAAGACAGTGATAAGACAGTGAAGTGAAGCCTACCCCACTTCCGCCATGCGCAGAAGGCCGAGGTGAGCTTGTTTACCTCATTTCTTCTTCGGCCTGCCGTCCAAGCAAGATAAGTCTTGTGCTCTGTCTCGCCTTTCTTCTGTCTTGTGTTCAGATTGCTTGTGTTGCTTGCTTTGCTTATTCATTTTGTGGCTTACGCTATAGACCCTGGGTACACTTGCCGTGTGAGGCTTTGGTGGGCGAGGTTTTCTTGTTTACGCTAATTCCTTGCACTATTGGCTGCTTCTCTCGCGATTCCGCCATTGCTGAGTCGTGATCGAGTTTCGTCGTCTTCCAAATTCTCTCCCACATCGGGGCTTGATTGTTTCGCCCTTGGGACCCCCTGCCTATACCTCCCTCGTCCCCTTCGGCTTCGGTTGCGTCGCCTTCGCGCCCATCGGCCTTCTTTACTTATCCATTCGCCTTCCTCCGGTCCGCCATTTTCTCGACCGGTTGTCATCGGCCATCTTGCCTCACCACTTGTACCTGGGAGTTTACGGAGGTTTCTCTCCGTCGGCACCATCATAGACCCAGTGTCTATGCCCTAGTGCAGATCGCTTGAGTTTCTCGCGATCTCGCCTCCCGTAATTCCGGCTTCCCTCACTTAGTTACTTTACGGCGCTTTATTTCGTCACATCCTCGATTGAGGGTACGGGTGTCGAGTGTCTTACGATCTCGTTCCCCTACTAGGGCTTTTATTAAGATAAGATAATGTTGCTTATAGCCCAGCCGACCGCAAGGGGCCACATCAGGGCTGTCACCACGTTAAAATCAACTCACAAGTTATTTAAAAAAAAAAAAAAAAAAAAAAAAAAAAAAAAACCACCTTTCACACATCTCTTTAAATGAGGGCTTTTATTAAGGTGGTAAGATAAGATAAGATAAGATAATGTTGCTTATAGCCCAGCCGACCGCAAGGGGCCACATCAGGGCTGTCACCACGTTAAAATCAACTCACAAGTCATTTTAAAAAAAAAAAATTAAAAAAAAAAACACCTTTCACACATCTCTCTAAATGACATCGTCTAGAAATGCACCAGAAACTTCGTTAAAAATCTTTCATCCGTAAAATCCTAAATCAGATGAAAAATGTTAATCTCTCTCAAAAACTCAAAGATCACGTCAGGCGGGACATCTCTGAACAGGATTTTCATGGACTCTGCTGTAAAATGTTTGTGTCTCACATCGTGCAAGTCCCAACACTCTAAAAGAATATGTTTCATTGTGAGTGGCACATGACATGGAATGCACCACGGAGCTTCTTCATTCTTTAAAAGGTACGAATGGGTAAAATACGAATGGCCGGTGTGCAGCCGGCACAGAACTGTTTCTTCTTTATGACCACCAGACGTAGATGGGAGGAACGCCTTAAGGTATGGACGGATCTGAAAGAGTTTGTTATCCATCTGTGTGTTCCAATCCTCCTGCCAGAGGTCTCTCACATAATCGTTAATTTTGGGTTTCAGATCTGAGCAAGGGATATAAATATTGGACAATTTCTCTCTTGTGGCATTCTTGGCTAAACGATCAACCATTTCGTTACCTCCGATGCCAACATGACCAGGAACCCAAGCTAGAATAATGCTGTAACCATCCACTTTCAACTTGCTAAAAAGTTCAAAGAAATGTAAAAGTTCTGGATGCTGAAGGTTGCGGCCAGCTATGGCCTCCAAAGCTGACAGCGAATCCGACAGAACCAGAAAGTCCCTCTTCGTAAATTGTGAAATTATTTTCAATGCCAGAACCAAGCAGTAAGTTCAGCAGAATAGACGGAAGCATCTGAAGGTATATGTTTTAACAGTATCTGAGAAGGAGCACCAGGGCAATAGGCTGCACAGGCCACTCCATCCTCAGACTTGGAACCGTCAGTGAAAATTTTCTGACAGGATGGAAATTTTGAACAGAGGTCAGCATACAACGCCTTGTATGCCTGAGAGCTGGTGGACTCTTTACGAAAAGCTGCAAGATCAAAACGAATCTCTGGTGTGAAAAAGGTCCACGGAGGCTGATCCGGAAACTTGGAAAAATCCGACACAACTCCTAGGTCTAGACCTGCATTCCGCGCTGAGGCTGCATACGAAGACCAAACGGCGGAATACAGTTAGGGTTGTTTTCGAATTTGTTTTGAAACTGGGGGTCAAAGACACAGTCATAGGCAGGATTCTGCAGTTCTGAGAACAGTCTGATATAGTAATTTAGAGACATTTTCAGCCTGCGGTTGGACAGTGAGGGTTCACCTGCCTCTGCGTACAGGCTGTACACAGGGGTGGTGCGGAATGCTCCAAGACAGAGACGAAGCCCTTGATGGTGGATAGGGTCCAAGAGTTTCAGATAAGATGGTCTTGCAGAGCCGTACACAGCACAACCATAGTCCAGTTTGGAACGGACCAAGGCTCTGTAGAGGTGCAGCAAAGTTTTCTTATCAGCGCCCCAGTCAGTGTGTGCTACGACCCGCAGAATATTCAGAGCTTTCTGACAAGAGGTTTTGAGGTTTTTGATGTGGCTGAGAAAGTTGAGTTTTTGATCAAAAATAACTCCTAGGAATTTGGCTTCTTTTACAGCTGGAATGGTGGACTTATCCAGACAAATTTCAGGATCAGCAAAGAATTGACGAAAATTGTGAAAACGGATTGACTGAGTTTTGGTACAGGAGAAGGTAAACCCGTTTTCCTCGGCCCACTGTTGGATCTTGTTGACACAAAGTTGGAGTCGACGCTGTACGCTGGCGTAAGAAGCTCCAACTGCGTACAGCGCAAAATCGTCAACAAACAGTGAGGACTCAGAACCCTGGCTTACAGATTTCACAATGTCGTTGATTTTAATGCTGAAAAGAGCAGGAGAAAGGATGCTCCCTTGAGGGACACCCAACTCCTGCCCATGGAAGTCAGAGAGTGTGGTGCCAACACGCACCTGGAACTGTCGATCAGCCAAAAAGTTCTGTATGAACAGAGGCAGGTGACCACGGAAACCAAGTCTGTGCAGGTCCAGAAGAATTCCTGATTTCCATGTGGTATCATACGCTTTTCCGAGGTCGAAAAAGATAGCGACCACATGCTGTTTATTGACAAAGGCATTGCGGATGGTGGTTTCCAGACGGATTAGATGGTCAACTGTCGAGTGGTATTTCCGGAAACCGCACTGTTCACTGGCCAAAAGGCCATCGGTTTCCAGCTTCCACATCAGACGGGAGTTGACCATCTTTTCCATCAACTTACAGAGGCAGCTAGTCAGAGCTATTGGACGATAGTTGGAAGGGTTGGTAAGGTCCTTTCCGGCCTTTGGAATTGGAATGATCAGGGCTTTCCGCCAGGAGGGCGGAAAGTACCCTGTGGTCCAGATATGGTTGTATACTTTAAGAACAGTCTGGAGACAGCTTTCTGGAAAATGTTTCAAAACCTGATAATGAATATCATCCAGACCAGGGGCAGAATCAGTGCAGGTTTGTAAAGCTGTTTTCAGTTCATTGATTGAAAAAGGGAGATTGTAGGCTTCAGAGTTGTCTGATGTGAAATTGTATAAAGATTTCTCTCTGAGTTGTTTGTTTTTTAAAAAGGCTGCAGATTTATTTGAAGATGAGGAGTTCTGTTGGATGGTGGAGGCCAACAGATTGGCAACAGCTTCTTTGTCAGTGATCAGAGCATCGGCAAGTTTCAAGTGAAGAATGGAGGGGTTGGTGTTTTTCCCTTTGATTTTTCTGATGATGTTCCAGACTTTTTTCTTTGAAGTTTTTGATGTCAGCCTGGAGCAAAAGTTTCTCCAAGACTGACGTTTACTGATTTTGAAAGTGTGTCTCGATTTGGCGTGGAGTTTCTGATGGGCTCGAGCGTTGGGACCTGAAGGTCGTTGGTATACCCGAGCTGAGCCCGTTTGCAAACTTTTGAAATTTGTTGGCAGTCTAAATTAAACCAGGGTGTTTTGGGCATTTGGAGTTTATTGGAAGACACTGGAATACAGGTTTTAGCACACTTTATCACAGTGTTAGTCAGAGATTCAGCTGGGTCTGGACTCTGAAGAAAATCAGTGTCCTGGAATTCTTTCAAAATATTGGTGGCAAAAAGATTCCAGTTGGCCTTCTTATAATTAAGATGTTGTGAGACAGAGATGTTTTCAGTTAATAAGGGTTTTAAAAGAACAGGGAAATGGTCACTTCCGTGCAGATCGTCATGGACAGACCACTCATAGTCCAGGACCAGCGAGGGGTCACAAATCGACAAATCTAAACACGAAAGTGAACCTGTGGAAGAGTGGAGGTAAGTTGGAGCTCCATCATTCAGACAACACAAATCAAAGTCTGAAAGGACATCCTCAAGAAGCAGACCTCTGGATGATGAACTGACACTACCCCAAAGAGGATTGTGACCATTAAAGTCACCCAACAGCAAAAAAGGTCGAGGAAGTTCTCCCATCAGACTGACAAGGTCCTGACGACAAACCGGGACAGAAGGTGGCAGATACAGTGAGCAGATTGTAACAGTCTTGTGGAGAGTGACTCTCGCAGCTACAGCCTGAAGGGAGGTAGTCAGAGCGACAGGACTAAACAGCAAAGTTTTGTGTAAAAGAAGGGCAACACCGCCTGACAGTCCCAATGTGGATGGTTGTGCAGGTTTAGAAAGAATATTAAAGCCAGAAAGAGTGAAGGTCTTCTGGCTTTGAATTTTAGTTTCCTGAAGAGCCACGACAGAAGGTTTACAGTTTGACACAGAAGCTGCAGCTCCTCAAAATTTGAATTTAGGCCACGGATATTCCAATGGATTAGTTTACTACTATCCATGGTGCAGAGGATGAACAGGAGAGAAGTCAGGTCATCTCCTCGTCATCGTCTGCGTTCAGTGGAGCAAATTTATTGCTTAGTTTCACTGGACTGTTTGGGTCTTCAGACCTGCTGGCAGACTTGCCCACAGGTGAAGGTCTGGATTTTGGAGATGGTGGAGGTTTCTTCCTCATCTCCACCATCTCCACACTTGGTTGAACTCCCTTGCCCGCACGGGCACTGCTCGATGAAGTTCGAGGCGGGAGGGTTGGCTTTTTCATCTGCCCAGCAGCAGATGGAGTAGACTGCTGGGCAGTCTGAGGGGTGGCGGATTTTTTGCCTCCACCAGGGGCACCCACTTTGGGTTGGGAGGCGGTGGACTTGCTTCCACCAGAGCTTAACGGTCTTTCTTGCAATGTCTTGGTGAAAGTAAAATTGTCAGTCTGGCAGCAGACTGAACGGGTGGAAACTTTCTTTATAACGGAAGCATAAGAAGACACTGTTGACGTCTGACTGCCAACAACCTGTTTGCGGGCCTCAAAAAACGAAATTTTCTTTTCAGTCTTCACTCTTTGGATGGTGGACTCCTGAACCCAAACAGGGCAGTTGCGTGAAGAGGAGGGGTGGTCGCCACCGCAGTTCGCACAATGAGCCGG
Organism: Conus canariensis; assembly: GCA_033310375.1. Classification (NCBI taxonomy): domain Eukaryota; kingdom Metazoa; phylum Mollusca; class Gastropoda; order Neogastropoda; family Conidae; genus Conus; species Conus canariensis. The sequence continues at coordinate 32,448,924 of CM065720.1, forward strand.
GTCTTTACACGGCCCATCATGGGTTGCCTTGCAACAAACACCACACACCTCCTGCCCAGAACAGCGGTCTCTGACATGTCCAAACTTCTGGCATTTGAAACACCTCAACGGGGATGGGACATACAGTTGGACACGTACATTTAAGTACCCAACTTTAATGACCGGAGGCAGCACAGGGTTGCAGAATGTCAGAAAGAGGGTCTTGGTGGGCACTCTTTCTGCACCTTTTTTGACTTTCACCCTATGCACCTCTGTCACACCTTGGACGCAAGTTCTGTCTTGATCTCCGCTTCCGAGACACCTTTCAAATCCGGGCACCGAATAACCCCTTTGGTCAAATTTAACTGCTTATGGGGCGTCACCCTGATCTCTCTGTCCACGAGTTTTGTTGCCCTCAGCAGCCGCTCCGATTGCCTCTTTGATCTGCACTGGACGAGGAAAGTGCCATTCCGTAGCCTTTTCACTGACTGAGGGTCACCTGCTAGACCCTGAAGCCCTTCTGAATAGCAAAAGGACTCAGAGCAGAAATAGGCTTTTCCTGCTCTGTCCCTTCAACCACAAGCCAGGAAGCCCAAAAACCTGTCCTCTGTCTCGTCTCCATATCCGAGTCACTGTCGGAATCGTTATGACTAGAAATGGGATCCACTGCCTTCCTCTTCTTTATGGGGGGTGTGATTTTGGATAAAGCCATGATTTATGTTTAGAAATTTCGTCTCTCCCTTACCCACCCACCATGGAGTCCAACTAAGGGGCCAGGGCCAAGAACTCATTGTCTTGACCCCTTCCAGGCTTCAGGAGAGATATACGACAAACAGAAGCCTACTGACCCTATCCCCCCTGATCATGCCCATCTCCCGGGAACAGAGAGCTGAGCACTGCAGGGGTTACCTTGGCCAGTCGGAGAACTGCCTGTCTTGACCCAGCCCCACGAAGGGGAAGCCGATTGATACACCCGGGCCAGAGTGTACCTCCTGTCTAGGAGAGGTCCGAGCCAAAGTGATGTGTTGAGGGCGTTGGCCCTCTCAATCACCAGGATCTCATCCCCCTCCGTCACAGGTCGCACCGCACGGCAAACGCGGCGGATCTTAAGAAGACCACAGAGAAAAAAAGAGTGTGCAAAAGAAGGCTTGAAAGGGAGACGAAGAAAGAAAAGAACCGTTAAGAAAGGCAGAAGACAGAATAGGAAAAAGGTGGGTTACTATTTGTCTGGGCCCTCACTCCTAACCTTTCTGACATGGGAGACCCTACCAGGGGCATCAATTCCTACCACGTAATGCTTGGCCAGTCAGCAGCTTGGCTATACAGGCCTAGAAGCATTGACAACAACTAACCATCTAGTCGAGTATTGATGCCCCCGTCAGCAAAGCCTAAAAGATCACTGGACCATGCAAGCCCTCCGACCACGGCAAGGTTGCAACCCCCGGAGGGTATTAAGGTGGTGTAGCCCCAGGTTGATCGATTTACCTGCTTACCTTGATCGACCGAATTGTCCCCGCTTTGTGGTCGTGCGCGCCGTGATTGCCCTGCCACCAGTGCCCAACATGGCGACGGACCAGGTCGGGTCGAGCCGCTCTTCATTTCTGAAGTCGCTCGCTGCCACAGAGGGCCCGCCGGTCGATTCCTCGGGGCAATCCATTCTTCCCTTGGAAGAACGTACAGTCGGGGTAGAGGGGGGGTCTGCTGAAGCTAGAAGCTTACAGACACCTGGTGGTTGGAGACTTCAACAGCTACTCGCAAAGCTGGGGATATGAGGAAATGGATGCCTGTGGTGAGGAAGTGGAGGATTGGATGATGGAAAATAATCTAGTACTCATCAACCAGGCGGACGACAAACCAACGTACTTCTCCAGAGCCTGGAAAACCACCTCCACACCAGACCTGGCAGTAGCTACTGAGGACATTCACAAGCTCACATCCAGAGAAGTCAGCACCCAGCTTGGAGGGAGCAACCACCTGCCAGTCATTCTCAACATCTCCAGCTTAGGATGTACTGAGCGCAACATGCAACCAAGTTGGAACTTCAAACGAGCCAACTGGACCCTCTTTGCAGAAAAGGCTGACCACCACACCAAAAACATTTGCTGTGCAAATGACCTGAACAAGAACGTCCAGAATTTCACTGATGCAATTCTTCAGGCAGCAAAGCAGGCAATTCCAAGGGGCAAAAGAACACATTACCTGCCGTACTGGAGTGACACACTGGAACAGCTTCACACTGAAATGGACAATGCCAGAGAAGCTATGGAGCAAACCCCCACTCCAGAGAACCTAGTGAGGCACAACAACGCCAAAGAAGCTTTCAACCAACAGAAGAAAGCTGAACTACAAAAGAGCTGGAACGAGAAGACCAGCAGCCTCAACATGGAGAAGGACACCAGCAAGCTGTGGAATCTGACAAAAGCCCTGAATGAAGACACTAGAGCGGGACACAGCAAAACCGTCATCGAGGAAAACGGTACACACCACACGGGAAGGAAAGCAGCAAACATCCTGGCAGAATTTTACAGAGGAAAGCAAAGCAACAATACCCAATGCCCGAGTGCAGGAAGTCCGCAAGGGAACCTGGGAGAAGCTGAAACACCAGAACCCTACACCGTCCATGATGTCAGCCTTCTCCATGACTGGACTCAATGAAGCCATTAAAAAACTAAAGCCAAAGAAAAGCCCCAGGGAAAGATGGTGTTACCAATGACATGATCAGGAGACTTGGAACCACAGCAAAACAGAAGCTCCTTCTGATCATCAACCAGTCATGGAGCTCAGGGAAATTCCCAGACCGATGGAGAGAAGCAGTCATCATCCCCATCAGAAAGAAACAAAAAGACAAAACCAAGAAATCCATCTACCGACCAATCAGCCTCCTCAGTTGACTGGGCAAGGTGATGGAAAGAATGGTGAACACAAGACTGCTGAAACACCTGGAAGAAAATCACCTGCTCAGCAACACATAGTCAGCATACAGGAAAAACCACAGTACGGAAGACCAGCTTGTGTACCTTGCCCAACAGATCGAAAATCCTTTCAGAAGAAGAAAAAGGTACTCGCTGTCTTTGTGGACCTGACCAAAGCCTTCGACAAGGTATGGAAGGAAGGACTTCTCCTGAAGCTGCTAAACAAGAAAGTGGAAGGGAATATGTACCGCTGGGTACGCAACTTCCTCCAGTACCGCACAGCAAGAGTTCAACTTGATGGGAAAATTAGCCACCGAATCACTCTACAACAAGGTGTACCACAAGGAGGAGTCATTTCCCCTACACTCTTTCTCATCTTCATTGACGACATCGCTGAGAAGCTCACCAAGCACATCTCCAGAGCTCTCCACGCCGACGATCTTGCTGCCTGGAGTGCTGCAGAACATTTAACCACAGCCAGCTACAGGATGCAGGAAGCACTGAACACATCGGAAGATGGGCCTCTGACTGGGGCGTAGAAGTCAATGCCACCAAGACAGTGGCCACAGTCTTCTCGCTGTCACCACTGCCAGAAACCATCAGCCTGAAAATAAATGGAAGAGAGCTGAAACAAGAAGACAACCCAACATACCTAGGCATCAAGCGGCTTACTTGGAATCCGCACCTCAAGAACATTGAAAACAAAGCAGTCAGGAAGCTCGCCATCATGAAGAAGCTGGCCGGTACATCCTGGGGCACAAACAGCAGCATCCTGCAGAAGGTGTATGTGGGTACTGTCAGACCAACCCTGGAGTATGGCAGTTCTGCATGGGCCACTGCATCCAAGACCAACACCAGTCACCTGAACAAAGTGCAGAATGCAGGATTCCGACTGATCACTGGTGGGATGAAGACTACCCCAATCCAAGCCATGGAGAAGCTTACTAGTCTACATTCCCTTGAAGACAGACGCGAGGAGAAGGTTTTCATCCACAGTGAAAAGTTACTGCGTATGCCTACCCACCCCATGCACACCGAGATGCAGAACCCCACCAAAAACAGGCTAAAGAGAACAAGTTTCAACCACCTGTCTAAGAGCCTGCATCACAGCAATGAAGACCTGCTGCCTGTTTCACCAGCCGAAATGGAGATGCTTCCAAATTTTGAGGAACCAGACAATCACCTGGAAGATGTCACAATCATCACCAAAGTTCCTGGCATTAAAAGAATGGACCGTCAAGCCCCTCAAGTAATGAAAGCTCTAGCACAGGAGATGATTGCCAACCAATACAACCCCAGTGAGTGGACCCACGTCTTCACAGATGGATCCTCAGAAGGAGCAGTCAAGAATGGAGGAGCAGGGTTCTTCATCAGACACACCAATGTAAGATTGACACACAAGGCCTTCCCTACTGGAAAGATCTCCTCCAACTACAGAGTGGAGACAATAGCACTGCTCCACGCAGTGAGGATCTTTCTGGGACCGGCCAGCCCATCACAGAAGGTTGTCTTCTTCACAGACTGCCGATCTCTGCTGCAGGGACTTCAGAACACAAGAAATGAACAACATACGCAAGACATCAAGGCTGCCCTCCATGAACTCTCAAAACAGTCTGTCATTACGCTTCAGTGGATTCCGTCTCATTGTGGGATCATGGGCAACGAAAAAGCTGATGCTCTCTCCAAGGCAGGCAGCAAAATGGAGCAGTTCAGCCACCCCGTGACCTACAGAGAGGCCAAGACCATCATCCACAACCAGTTTCAGTCCCAGTGGAAGAGAAGACTGGGTGCAGAGAGTGGTGCTGACCCGATCCACCAGCTCCAAAGGCACCAGCAGACAATCCTCTTCAGACTGAGGACCGGCCACTGCAGGCTGCTGAGCCACCTTAACCGCCTGAAGATAACCTACACTGACCAGTGTCCATGTGGCACTGGACCCCAGACCCCTGAACATGTCCTCCTGCGCTGTCCTACTCACGCAGCTCTACGACACAAAACCTGGCCGGGGGGAGCAGAGTTACAGGCGCAGCTTTGGGGAGCCCGTTCTGACCTGGAGAAGACCGCGGGCTTCATCATGGCGGCCGGGTTACAAGTCTGATGCATCCAGCTTCAATCGAACGCAGAAGAAGAAGAAGAAGAAATCTTGTTTGCTCAAGGTGTTGAATGAGGTCTTGTTTCCTCAAGGTGTTGAATAAGGTCTAGTTTGCTCAAGGTGTTGGATGAGGTCTAGTTTCCTGAAGGTGTTGAATGAGGTCTAGTTTGCTCAAGGTGTTGAATAAGGTCAAGTTTGCTCAAGGTGTTGAATGAGGTCAAGTTTGCTCAAGGTGTTGAATGAGGTCTAGTTTGCTCAAGGTATTGAATGAGGTCAAGTTTGCTCAAGGTGTTGAATGAGGTCAAGTTTGCTCAAGATGTTGAATAAGGTCTAGTTTGCTCAAGGTGTTGGATGAGGTCTAGTTTGCTCAAGGTGTTGAATAAGGTCTAGTTTGCTCAAGGTGTTGTTGAATGAGGTCAAGTTTGCTCAAGGTGTTGAATGAAATCTAGTTTGCTCAAGGTGTTGAATGAGGTCTTGTTTGCTCAAGGTGTTGAATAAGGTCTAATTTGCTCAAAGTGTTGGATGATGTCTAGTTTGCTCACGGTGTTGAGTAAGGTCAAGTTTGCTCAAGGTGTTGAATGAGATCTTGTTTGCTCAAGATGTTGGATGAGGTCTAGTTTGCTCAAGGTGTTGAATAAGGTCAAGTTTGCTCAAGGTGTTGGATGAGGTCTAGTTTGCTCAAGGTGTTGGATGAAGTCTAGTTTGCTCAAGGTGTTGGATGAGATCTAGTTTGCTCAAGGTGTTGAATGAGGTCTAGTTTGCTCAAGGAGTTGAATAAGGTCTAGTTTGCTCAAGATGCTGAATGAAGTCTAGTTTGTTTAGGGTGTTGCTCAAGTTTTGATGTGAATGAAGAATCTTACATCAGCCCTTTCAGCACCAAGATGGTGTGATTGTGTGTGTGTGTGTGTGTGTGTGTGTGTGTGTGATAAATGAAGGATATTGCTACCGCTTTAAGGTCTACGCTGGGAAGGAGGATCCTGTCAACGAAGTCCAGCCTGTCCTTGAAGCTGTAGATGTTAACAACCCAGATATGTCTGCCAGCGAGAAGATGGTGTTGTACCCGATAGCCCCATTACTAAACAAGGGCTATCAGGTATATACTGACAACTGGTATAGCAGCCTCAGACAATTCATGTATTCACTGGAGAAGAACACCTTGGTGTGTGGCACCATGAGGGAAAACCGGGAAACTCCACTTCAGCTGCACGACACTCAGCTGAACCCAGGCTTATCGGCTGCTCCTCGTGGTGATGGGAAAATAGTGACCATGAAGTACCACAGCACCAAAGTGGTTCACCTGCTATCCACGATACATGGGCACACTGAGGCTGCTATACTGGACAGGTGACGACGGGGTATCACCAAGCGGCCAGAGGTGTCGAACAGCTACAGCTACAATAAAAACATGGGTGGAGTGGACAAGCAAGATCAGTTGCTCCACCCATAAGACTGCACCAGGAAGTCCATGAAGTGGACCAAGAAGTTGTTCTTCCACTTCTTCCAGGTTGCAGCCTGCAACGCCTTCATCCTGTCCAAGTCAGGTGACAATTCCAGCAAAATATTCCTGAGTTTTCTGGAATCTGTCATCTGTTCATGGCTGTGGCCGGATAGTATGCTGGTAGTGCATGAGAACCGGTCAGATGATGAAGTGAGGCTGACGGAGAGGCACTTCATGTTCCACATCCCACCAACACCCAACAAGGCAGCACCACAGAGGGCCTGCAGGGTCTGCACCAAGAAGCTTAGTTTTGCAGTGCATTTTTTTTTTTTCTTTCTTCAGTCAGTCAGTGTGCTTTTACCTCAGTGTGTTTTTATATTCTTGAGTGTTCTTTTTTCCCATCTTTATGGTGGTGTTTCTTCTGAAACTGTCATGATTTATTCATGAGTATGACCAGACTGTTCAAATGGAAATAATGCCAGACTGGTTATATTAGTGAGGCTGCTCAGCCCCAGAAACCTGCGAGATGTACAGAAAGAAGCACTGGATTAGTGTACAGATTATGAACATGTACCAAGTGTGTACCAGATGTTTCTCCTGGTATCCAGTAAACACTAACATCAGTTTTTCTTGTTTTTGTGTGGTTTTATATGCTGCAATATGACTGTTTTTATTCTGAAACATTCATAAGATTTGATTCCATCAAATTTTACAACACTGTTTATCAACAAAATCTGGTTAGTGGTACATCAGGTTATAGCCAAAGATGTAAGAAAAAAACACATGTAAAAGATGTAAGACATATCTGAGTAAATGAATCAGTAGTGATCACATTAGTGAACCTACCGCAAAAAGCAAAATTAGGTCCCTTTATGTCTGGATTATGGTACCTACAATGATATATATATATATATATATATATATATATATTACCATACAGAACAAACTTTGCTGGCAGTCATATCAATGCCAGATGTTTATATGATGTTCAGTCAATTCTAACATCATTTTTTTCACATTTTTTTTTTGTGGTTTGATGTATTGCAATGTGTATGTGAGTCCTCAAAAACAGTGGTTTTAGTACAGAAAAGTTGATATTATCAATGTTTACCATACTGATCGCTAACAAAATATAAATATTATGAAATCTAACATACCACAGGGCATAAGAAAAAAATAAGCAAAAAATACAAGAGATACCTCAAATAATGAATGAGATGTGACTAGATCAATGAACCAACTGCAAAAAGCAGAATTCTGTCCCTTGGATTGGGGTACTCCTAAAGATGTATGTATTACTATGCAGATGAAGACTTGCTGGCAATAATATCAATACCAAATGTTTGTATGATGTCCAGTCAATACTAACACCAATTTTGTCAATGTTTTGTGTGGTTTGATGAGCTGCAATGTATGTGTGTACACTCAAAAACAGTCATTTCATTAAAAAAAAAAGTTGATTATATTACTTTTTACCATATCACTTACCAACAAAATCAAAATGTAATGACATCACATCATGCCAAAGGGTATAAGGGGAAAACATGCAAACAATCTAATAGATATAGCAATAAATGAAGGAGTAGCGAACAGATGAGTGAACCTACGGCAAAAAGCAGAATTCTGTCCCTTTACCCTTGGATTGGGGTACCCCCACAGATGTATGTATTACCACACAGAAGAAGACTTGCTGGCAATGATATCAATACCAGATGTTTGTATGATGTTCAGGCAATACTAATACCAATTTTTTCAATATTTTGTGTAGTTTGATGAGCTGCAATGTGTGTATGCATTCAAAAACAGTCATTTCATTACAAACAAAGTTGGTTATATTACTTTTTACCGTATTACTTACCAATAAAATCAAAATGTAATGACATCACATCATGCCGCAGGGTATAAGGGGAAAACATGCAAACAATCAAATAGATACAGCAATAAATGAAGGAGTAGTGAACAGATGAGTGAACCTACCGCAAAAAGCAGAATTCTGTTCCTTTACTCCTGAATTGGGGTAACCCCAATGATGCATGTATTACCACATAAAAGAGCATTTGATTGGAATAATGTCAATACCAGGTGTTTGTATGATGCTCAGCCAATACAAACACCCATTTTTTTCATTGTTTTGTGTGGTCTGATGTGTTTCAATGTGTGAGTGTGTGTGTGCTCAAAAACAATTATTTTGTTTTAAAAATGTTTATCATAATACTTTTTAACCAACTAATTGCTAACAAAATCAAAATATTATATGTCATTATAGACCAGGGAATAAGGAAGAATCATGCTAAAAATCTAAGACATACCTCAATAAATGAATGAGTATTGAACAGATTAGTGAACCTACCGCAAAAAAAAAAAAAAAAAAATCTGTCATTTTACACCTGGGTTGTGGTACCCCAATTACATATGTGTTACTACACAGACAAACATATGCTGGCAGTAATATGAATATCAGATGTTTGTATAATGTTCAGTCAATAAGAACACCAGTTTTTTTCACTTTTCTCTTTGGTTTGATGTGTTGCAATGTGTGTGTGTATGCAGGAAAACTGTCAATTTATGACAAAAGCAGTTGATTATATTCATTTTTATCATACCAGCAAAATCAAATTATTATGATACCACATCATAGCACAAGGTATAAGAAAAAAAAAACATGCAAAAAAATATAAGCGATATCTCAATAAATGAATGAGTAGTGAATAGATGAGTGAACCTACTGCAAAAAGCAAAATTTGGCCCCAGCACTCAGCAATACAATAAAGCTCTTATACTGTGGCAGGGAAAGGGTTAATGAATAATGACGATGAGACTGATTATGATCATTATGATGATGATTATGTTTTGTGGTTGTTATTATTGTCTTATACGTTTTGTAGTTCTCACTTCTTACTTGTGATTTTGTTTTGAAATAAAATATGATTAATTAAAAAAAAAAAAAAAATTCATTGCCTACTTCAAACAGGGAACTATGCCGAATGTGCTGGCACTAGTTCCCCTGTTTGCTTAGCTGCTGTACTAAAATATCTGGCTGCCAAGACTGAATGTTGATGAGGTGGCAATAGAACGTAACTTGCAGGAATTATCAGTCAAAATTTCCTGTCGAGAAGGTCAAGAAAACGAAGCTTCTCCTTCAGAAACAAAGGCAAACTTGAATGACAGTTGAGAACAGAATTGGGTAGGTTTCTCTGCCATGGAAAATGAGAAAAAATGAGCTAGTTCAAATATGTTTTGATAAAGCGAACTCACTAAAGACGATCACTCTTACTGACTAACTGAAAATGGAGGCGAAGTCAGCTCTCTGCTCTACCAATTTTGTTTTGGGGGATCCTGATGAAAAGGCAGTGTTCCACGCCAAGTGGGGATCATGTATTTGTTTGGACAGATAAGCATGCGAAAAACAGATCAAAATAGACAAGACTGCACTACTACACAAACCAGGTTGAAAATCTAAAAGCATGACCAGTTGAAAACATCTTTTTCTGTCTTTACCTTGTCTGATGCCAGGTAAGAGTATCCAGAAATCATTTCATCTTCCTCTGTGCGTCGGTGGGCCACGATTGATAGGCCATGGATCTTGCAGTCAATACCGCTGCTACGACATTGGCGAATGCCAATCTCAAACAGTTCGTAGTACTGAAATCATAGCATGCATCTTTAAAATCATAATGAGAATCAGATGTCAAATATCATTATCACCTCAGTCTGAGGTAAGGTAGGGTAATGTTGCTTACAGCCCAGCTGACCGCAAAGGGCCATATCAGGGCTGTCACCACATTAAAATCAGCTCACAAGTCATCAAAAAAAACAAACAAAAAAACCCAACCTTTCACACATCTCTTTAAAATACATCTTCTAAAAACGCACCAGAAACTTCGTTAAAAATCTTTCTTCTGTAAAATCTTAAATCAGATGAAAAATTTTAATCTCTTTCAGAAACTCAAAGATCATGTCAGGCGGGACATCTCTGAACAGGGTTTTCATGGACTCTGCTGTAAAGCGTTTATGTCTCACATCATGCAAGTCCCAACAATCTAAAAGAATATGTTTCACTGTGAGTGGAACATGACACTGAATACATCACGGAGCTTCTTCACCTTTTAAAAGATAGAAATAGGTATAAAACGAGTGGCCTGTGTGCAAGCGGCACAGGACTGTTTCTTTTTTATGGCCGCCTCTGGAACACGGTAAAAACTCTTTCAGGTTTGGACGGATAAATTTTAAATAGTTAGTTATTCGTCTGCAAGGTCCATTCCTCTTGCCAGAGGTCTTTGACATAGGCCTGTGTTTGGGGTTTCAGATCAGTCTGGGGAACAGAAAACCTGCTCAACTTTTCCCTTGTGGCATTCTTGGCAAGCTGGTCAACCATCTCATTGCCTCGAATGCCCACATGGCTGGGAACCCAGGCAAACACTACGTTGTGTCCGTTTGATTTTAGGGAGGTGTACAGTTAAAAAACTTTCAGTAGCTGAGGGTGCTTAAGATTACCGCCGGCAATGGCCTCTGGCCTCCAAAGCACAAAGGGAGTCTGATAAAATAAGGAAATCTTTCTGTTTCAATTTGGAGATCATCTGAAGTGCCAGGACGAAGGTTGTAAGCTCAGCAGTGCAGATGGAGCTGTTGGTGGGAATGTGTACGGTACATCTCTGATGGGGGTCTACTGCGCAAAACACAGCAGAGGCCACTCCCTCCTCAGATTTGGAACCGTCAGTGAAAATTCTTTTGAAAGATGGAAGCTTGGAACACAGTTCAGCGAAAAGGGACTTATATGCCAAGGAACTAGTGGAATCTTTCCGGTATGAGGCTAAATCAAACCAGATCTCTGGTGTGAAGAAAGTCCATGGAGGGTCATCAGGAAACTTACTAACCACTCCAAGGTCTATACCTGCTTTGTTCAGATGGGGAAGAATACGAATCCCCAAGGGTGGAATGGAACTGGGGTGGTCATCGAATTTCTTTTGGAATTTGGGGTCGAAAACACAGTCATATGCAGGGTTTTGAGGTTCAGAACACAGACTCAGACAGTAGTTTAAGGCAAGTTTTAGTCGGCGATTTGAGAGGAGATAAGATAATGTTGCTTATAGCCCAGCTGACCGCAAAGGGCCACATCAGGGCTGTCACCACGTTAAAATCAACTCACAAGTCATTCAAAAAAAAAACAAAAAACTTTCACACATCTCTTTAAATGACATCTTCTAGAAACGCACCAGAAACTTCGTTAAAAATCTTTCATCCGTAAAATCTTAAATCAGATGAAATATGTTAATCTCTCTCAAAAACCCAAAGATCATGTCAGGCGGGACATCCCTAAACAGGATTTTCATGGACTCCGCTGTAAAATGTTTGTGTCTCACATCGTGCAAGTCCCAACACTCTAAAAGAATGTTTCATTGTGAGTGGCACATGACATGGAATGCACCACGGAGCTTGTTCACTCTTTAAAAGGTACGAATGGGTAAAATACGAATGGCCGGTGTGCAGCCGGCACAGAACTGTTTCTTCTTTGCGACCACCAGACGTAGATGGGAGGAACGCCTTAAGGTTTGGACGGATCTGAAAGAGTTTGTTATCCGTCTGTGTATTCCAATCCTCCTGCCAGAGGTCTCTCACATAATCGTTAATTTTGGGTTTCAGATCTGAGCAGGGGATATATATGTTGGACAGTTTCTCTCTTGTGGCATTCTTGGCTAAACGGTCAACCATTTTGTTCCCTCCGATGCCAACATGACCAGGAACCCAAGCTAGAATAATGTTGTAACCATCCGCTTTCAACTTGCTAAAAAGTTCAAAGAAATGTAAAAGTTCTGGATGCTGAAGGTTGCGACCAGCTATGGCCTCCAAAGCTGACAGCGAATCCGACAGAACCAGAAAGTCCCTCTTCGTAGATTGTGCGATTATCCTCAGCGCCAGAACCAGAGCTGTAAGTTCAGCAGAATAGACAGAAGCATCTGGAGGTATATGTTTTAACAGTATCTGAGAAGGAGCACCAGGGCAATAGGCTGCACAGGCCACTCCATCCTCAGACTTGGAACCGTCAGTGAAAATTTTCTGACAGGATGGAAATTTTGAACAGAGGTCAGCATTACAATGCCTTGTATGCCTGAGAGCTGGTAGACTCTTTACGAAAAGCTGCTAGATCAAAATGAATCTCTGGTGTGAAAAAGGTCCACGGAGGCTGATCTGGAAACTTGGAAAAATCGGACACAACTCCTAGGTCTAGACCTGCATTCTGCACGTGAGGCTGCATACGAAGGCCAAACGGCGGAATACAGTTAGGGTTGGTTTCGAATTTGCTTTGAAACTAGGGGTCAAAGACACAGTCATTGGCTGGATTCTCCGGTTCTGAGAACAGTCTGATATAGTAATTTAGAGACATTTTCAGCCTGCGGTTAGACAGTGAGGGTTCACCTGCCTCTGCATACAGGCTGTACACAGGGGTGGTGCGGAATGCTCCAAGACAGAGACGAAGCCCTTGATGATGGATAGGATCCAAGAGTTTCAGATAAGAGGGTCGTGCAGAGCCGTATACAGCACAACCATTGTCCAGTTTGGAACGGACCAGGGCTCTGTAGAGGTGTAGCAAAGTTTTCTTATCAGCGCCCCAGTCAGTGTGGGCTACGACCCGCAGAATATTCAGAGCTTTCTGACTTAGGGATTGGAATGATCAGGGCTTTCTGCCAGGAGGGCCAAAAGCACCCTGTGGTCCAGATATCGTTGTAGACTTTAAGGGTCTGGAGACAGCTTTCTGGAAGATGTTTCAAAACCTGATAATAAATATCACCCAGACCAGGGGCAGAATCATTGCAGATTTGCAAAGCTGATTTTAGTTCACCGATCGAAAAAGGTAGATTGTAGGCTTCAGAGTTGTCTGATGTGAAATTGTATGAAGATTTCTCTCTAAGCTGTTTGTTTCTTAAAAAGGCTGCAGATTTATTTGCAGATGAGGAGTTCTGTTGAATGGTGGAGGCCAGCAGATTGGCAACGATTATATCTCATACTAATGACCAGCAAAATCATATTATTATGATACCACACTATAGCACAGGGTGTAAGAAAAAAAGCATGCAAAAAAATCTAAGAGATATCTAAATAAATGAATGAGTAGTGAACTGATGAGTGAACCTACCGCAATTTGGCCCCGGCACTCAGCAATACAGAAAAGCTCTAAAACTGTGGCAGGGAAAGGGTTAAACAATGATAAAAAAAACAACCAACCAACCAACCCTGCTGTTCTACTACCCGTCAACCCCTCTCCTTTCTCCCCTTCTGTGTTTAGCCACTATCAAGACTACAACTATTATTGTCATATTATCACCAAAAGTAACAGTATATTTTCATCATCATCACTATCATAGATGGGGAGTTTGTATTATACTCCCTGTTTGGCTAGTATACTTACCATGTCAGACCGTAGCATTCAACGGCAGTTAGTTTGCTCTGAAAGGCCGAATTTTTTGTGGCTAATGCAGTAATAAGACTATCATGTGATGCTCACCCTACTTCCGCCAGAGAAAGCAAGCCGGTGCCAGCTTCCTGTTCCTCATTCAGCGAGGCATATGTGCCAGGTAACCCTGAGAACCATAGCTCTAGAGAGGAAGGTAGGGCGGGCATTAGAGTCTGACATGGTAAGTATACTAGCCAAACAGGGATTATAATACAAACTCCCCATTTTGGCATCATATACTATACCATGTCAGACCGTAGCAGAATTTAAAGAAAATGGAGGAGGAATTGCCCTAACAGTTCTTGGGGTTAGAAGGCGGAATAGAAATGGCTGCGTTAGCCGCAACAAAAGAAATCCCTTTAGAACCATCAGCCCTGGTCATGCGGATATCCCTCAAATAAAAGTTTATGAAGGGATTTTCCGAATGCCAGAGGCTGCCTCCAGGAGGTGGCGCAAGGGGACAGAGCGCTGGAACACTGCGGAAGTGGCCAGCCCTCTGACCTCATGGGCCCGAGGAGATAAGACGGGGGATCCTTATATGCCTGGGCGTAAGCAGATCTGACCATCTTGGAAAGCCACCTAGAGATAGTGCCAGCAGAGATGTGTTTATGATGATTGGGGTTGATGGATATGAGGAGACAACTCAGGGAGGAGCGCCTGGGGCGCGAGCATTCCCAGTAGTATCTGAGACACCTAGAAGGGCACAGGTCCATGTCCCCCCGTCTTTCCCCTTTTCCCAAGATATCCACGAGTGAGCGGATGATGAGGGAGGGAGAGGCTGTGCCTGGTTCCTGAATCTTAGCTGAGAATTCGGAAGAAACTTGAGAGAGACAGAACCGTCCCTGTGGAAGGCAATGTCTCTGGGGTCCCCACTAAGGGCATGAATTTCGCTGCGCCTCCTGGCCGAGGCAAGGGCGAGAAGAAATGTGGTCTTGAGAGAAAGAAGGTCAAAGGGAAGAGGGGGCGATAGGCTCAAAAGGCGGTTTTCTGAGAGTGTCAAGGACAATGAAGAGGTCCCAAAGGGAGATAAGATAAGATAATGTTGCTTATAGCCCAGCCGACCGCAAGGGGCCACATCAGGGCTGTCACCACGATTAAAATCAACTCACAAGTCAAAAAAAAAAAACAAAAAAAAAAAAAAAAAAACCTTTCACACATCTCTTTAAATGACATCATCTAGAAACGCACCAGAAACTTCGTTAAAAATCTTTCATCCGTAAAATCCTAAATCAGATGAAAAATGTTAATCTCTCTCAAAAACTCAAAGATCACGTCAGGCGGAACATCCCTGAACAGGATTTTCATGGACTCTGCTGTAAAATGTTTGTGTCTCACATCGTGCAAGTCCCAACACTCTACAAGAATATGTTTCATTGTGAGTGGCACATGACATGGAATGCACCACGGAGCTTCCTCATTCTTTAAAAGGTACGAATGGGTAAAATATGAATGGCCGGTGTGCAGCCGGCACAGAACTGTTTCTTCTTTACGGGTACCAGACGCAGATGGGAGGAACTCATTAAGGTTTGGACGGATCTGAAAGAGTTTGTTATCCATCTGCGTGTTCCAATCCTCCTGCCAGAGGTCTCTCACATAATCATTAATTTTGGGTTTCAGATCTGAGCAAGGGATATAAATATTGGACAATTTCTCTCTTGTGGCATTCTTGGCTAAACGATCAACCATTTCGTTCCCTCTGATGCCAACATGACCAGGAACCCAAGCCAGAATAATGTTGTAACCATCCGCTTTCAACTTGCTAAAAAGCTCAAAGAAATGTAATAGTTCTGGATGCTGAAGGTTGCGGCCAGCTATGGCCTCCAAAGCTGACAGCGAATCCGACAGAACCAGAAAGTCCCTCTTGGTAGATTGTGAAATTATTTTCAATGCCAGAACCAGAGCAGTAAGTTCAGCAGAATAGACAGAGGCATCTGGAGGTATATGTTTTAACAGTATCTGAGAAGGAGCACCAGGGCAATAGGCTGCACAGGCCACTCCATCATCATGAAAATTTTCTGACAGGATGGAAATTTTGAACAGAGGTCAGCATACAATGCCTTGTATGCCTGAGAGCTGGTGGACTCTTTACGAAAAGCTGCGAGATCAAAACGAATCTCTGGTGTGAAAAAGGTCCACGGAGGCTGATCCGGAAACTTGGAAAAAATCAGACACAACTCCTAGGTCTAGACCTGCATTCCGCGCGTGTGGCTGCATACGAACACCAAACGGCGGAATACAGTTAGGGTTGTTTTCGAATTTGTTTTGAAACTGGGGGTCAAAGACACAGTCATAGGCAGGATTCTGTGGTTCTGAGAACAGTCTGATGTAGTAATTTAGAGACATTTTCAGCCTGCGGTTGGACAGTGAGGGTTCACCTGCCTCTGCGTACAGGCTGTACACAGGGGTGGTGCGGAATGCTCCAAGACAGAGACGAAGCCCTTGATGGTGGATAGGGTCCAAGAGTTTCAGATAAGAGGGTCTTGCAGAGCCGTACACAGCACAACCGTAGTCCAGTTTGGAGCGGACCAGGACTCTGTAGAGATGCAGCAAAGTTTTCTTATCAGCGCCCCAGTCAGTGTGTGCTACGACCCGCAGAATATTCAGAGCTTTCTGGCAAGAGGTTTTGAGATTTTTAATGTGGCTGAGAAAGTTGAGTTTTTGATCAAAAATAACTCCAAGGAATTTGGCTTCTTTTACAGCTGGAATGGTGGACTTGTCCAGACGAATTTCAGGATCAGCAAAAAATTGACGAAAATTGTGAAAATGGATTGACTGAGTTTTGGTACGTGAGAAGGTAAACCCGTTTTCCTCGGCCCACTGCTGGATCTTGTTGACACAAAGTTGGAGTCGACGCTGTACGCTGGGGTAAGAAGCTCCAACTGCGTACAGCGCAAAGTCGTCAACGAACAGAGAGGACTCAGAGCCCTGGCTTACCGATTTCACAATGTCGTTGATTTTAATGCTGAAAAGAGCAGGAGAAAGGATGCTCCCTTGAGGGACACCCAACTCCTGCCCATGGATGTCAGAGAGTGTGGTGCCAACACGCACCTGGAACTGTCGATCAGCCAAAAAGTTCTGTATGAACAGAGGCAGGTGACCACGGAAACCAAGTCTGTGCAAGTCCAGAAGAATTCCTGATTTCCATGTGGTGTCATACGCTTTTTCGAGGTCGAAAAAGATAGCGACCACATGCTGTTTATTGACAAAGGCATTGCGGATGGTGGTTTCCAGACGGATTAGATGGTCGACTGTCGAGTGGTATTTCCGGAACCCGCACTGTTGACTGGCCAAAAGGCCATCGGTTTCCAGCTTCCACATCAGACGGGAGTTGACCATCTTCTCCATTAACTTACAGAGGCAGCTAGTCAGAGCTATTGGACGATAGTTGGAAGGGTTGGTAAGGTCCTTTCCGGCCTTTGGAATTGGAATGATCAGGGCTTTCCGCCAGGAGGGCGGAAAGTACCCTGTGGTCCAGATATGGTTGTATACTTTAAGAACAGTCTGGAGACAGCTTTCTGGAAAATGTTTCAAAACCTGATAATGAATATCATCCAGACCAGGGGCAGAATCAGTGCAGGTTTGTAAAGCTGTTTTCAGTTCATTGATTGAAAAAGGGAGATTGTAGGCTTCAGAGTTGTCTGATGTGAAATTGTATAAAGATTTCTCTCTGAGTTGTTTGTTTTTTAAAAAGGCTGCAGATTTATTTGAAGATGAGGAGTTCTGTTGGATGGTGGAGGCCAACAGATTGGCAACAGCTTCTTTGTCAGTGATCAGAGCATCGGCAAGTTTCAAGTGAAGAATGGAGGGGTTGGTGTTTTTCCCTTTGATTTTTCTGATGATGTTCCAGACTTTTTTCTTTGAAGTTTTTGATGTCAGCCTGGAGCAAAAGTTTCTCCAAGACTGACGTTTACTGATTTTGAAAGTGTGTCTCGATTTGGCGCGGAGTTTCTGATGGGCTCGAGCGTTGGGACCTGAAGGTCGTTGGTATACCCGACGCTGAGCCCGTTTGCAAACTTTTGAAATTTGTTGGCAGTCTAAATTAAACCAGGGTGTTTTGGGCATTTGGAGTTTATTGGAAGACACTGGAATACAGGTTTTAGCACACTTTATCACAGTGTTAGTCAGAGATTCAGCTGGGTCTGGACTCTGAAGAAAATCAGTGTCCTGGAATTCTTTCAAAATATTGGTGGCAAAAAGATTCCAGTTGGCCTTCTTATAATTAAGATGTTGTGAGACAGAGATGTTTTCAGTTAATAAGGGTTTTAAAAGAACAGGGAAATGGTCACTTCCGTGCAGATCGTCATGGACAGACCACTCATAGTCCAGGACCAGCGAGGGGTCACAAATCGACAAATCTAAACACGAAAGTGAACCTGTGGAAGAGTGGAGGTAAGTTGGAGCTCCATCATTCAGACAACACAAATCAAAGTCTGAAAGGACATCCTCAAGAAGCAGACCTCTGGATGATGAACTGACACTACCCCAAAGAGGATTGTGACCATTAAAGTCACCCAACAGCAAAAAAGGTCGAGGAAGTTCTCCCATCAGACTGACAAGGTCCTGACGACAAACCGGGACAGAAGGTGGCAGATACAGTGAGCAGATTGTAACAGTCTTGTGGAGAGTGACTCTCGCAGCTACAGCCTGAAGGGAGGTAGTCAGAGCGACAGGACTAAACAGCAAAGTTTTGTGTAAAAGAAGGGCAACACCGCCTGACAGTCCCAATGTGGATGGTTGTGCAGGTTTAGAAAGAATATTAAAGCCAGAAAGAGTGAAGGTCTTCTGGCTTTGAATTTTAGTTTCCTGAAGAGCCACGACAGAAGGTTTTACAGTTTGACACAGAAGCTGCAGCTCCTCAAAATTTGAATTTAGGCCATGGATATTCCAATGGATTAGTTTACTACTATCCATGGTGCAGAGGATGAACAGGAGAGAAGTCAGGTCATCTCCTCGTCATCGTCTGCGTTCAGTGGAGCAAATTTATTGCTTAGTTTCACTGGACTGTTTGGGTCTTCAGACCTGCTGGCAGACTTGCCCACAGGTGAAGAAGGTCTGGATTTTGGAGATGGTGGAGGTTTCTTCCTCATCTCCACCATCTCCACACTTGGTTGAACTCCCTTGCCCGCACGGGCACTGCTCGATGAAGTTCGAGGCGGGAGGGTTGGCTTTTTCATCTGCCCAGCAGCAGATGGAGTAGACTGCTGGGCAGTCTGAGGGGTGGCGGATTTTTTGCCTCCACCAGGGGCACCCACTTTGGGTTGGGAGGCGGTGGACTTGCTTCCACCAGAGCTTAACGGTCTTTCTTGCAATGTCTTGGTGAAAGTAAAATTGTCAGTCTGGCAGCAGACTGAACGGGTGGAAACTTTCTTTATAACGGAAGCATAAGAAGACACTGTTGACGTCTGACTGCCAACAACCTGTTTGCGGGCCTCAAAAAACGAAATTTTCTTTTCAGTCTTCACTCTTTGGATGGTGGACTCCTGAACCCAAACAGGGCAGTTGCGTGAAGAGGAGGGGTGGTCGCCACCGCAGTTCGCACAATGAGCCGGGTCTTTACACGGCCCATCATGGGTTGCCTTGCAACAAACACCACACACCTCCTGCCCAGAACAGCGGTCTCTGACATGTCCAAACTTCTGGCATTTGAAACACCTCAACGGGGATGGGACATACAGTTGGACACGTACATTTAAGTACCCAACTTTAATGACCGGAGGCAGCACAGGGTTGCAGAATGTCAGAAAGAGGGTGTTGGTGGGCACTCTTTCTGCACCTTTTTTGACTTTCACCCTATGCACCTCTGTCACACCTTGGGACGCAAGTTCTGTCTTGATCTCCGCTTCCGAGACACCTTTCAAATCCGGGCACCGAATAACCTCTTTGGTCAAATTTAACTGCTTATGGGGCGTCACCCTGATCTCTCTGTCCACGAGTTTTGTTGCCCTCAGCAGCTGCTCCGATTGCCTCTTTGATCTGCACTGGACGAGGAAAGTGCCATTCCGTAGCCTTTTCACTGACTGAGGGTCACCTGCTAGACCCTGAAAGCCCTTCTGAATAGCAAAAGGACTCAGAGCAGAAATAGGCTTTTCCTGCTCTGTCCCTTCAACCACAAGCCAGGAAGCCCAAAAACCTGTCCTCTGTCTCGTCTCCATATCCGAGTCACTGTCGGAATCGTTATGACTAGAAATGGGATCCACTGCCTTCCTCTTCTTTATGGGGGGTGTGATTTTGGATAAAGCCATGATTTATGTTTAGAAATTTCGTCTCTCCCTTACCCATCCACCATGGAGTCCAACTAAGGGGCCAGGGCCAAGAACTCATTGTCTTGACCCCTTCCAGGCTTCAGGAGAGATATACGACAAACAGAAGCCTACTGACCCTATCCCCCCTGATCATGCCCATCTCCCGGGAACAGAGAGCTGAGCACTGCAGGGGTTACCTTGGCCAGTCGGAGAACTGCCTGTCTTGACCCAGCCCCACGAAGGGGAAGCCGATTGATACACCCGGGCCAGAGTGTACCTCCTGTCTAGGAGAGGTCCGAGCCAAAGTGATGTGTTGAGGGCGTTGGCCCTCTCAATCACCAGGATCTCATCCCCCTCCGTCACAGGTCGCACCGCACGGCAAACGCGGCGGATCTTAAGAAGACCACAGAGAAAAAAAGAGTGTGCAAAAGAAGGCTTGAAAGGGAGACGAAGAAAGAAAAGAACCGTTAAGAAAGGCAGAAGACAGAATAGGAAAAAGGTGGGTTACTATTTGTCTGGGCCCTCACTCCTAACCTTTCTGACATGGGAGACCCTACCAGGGGCATCAATTCCTACCACGTAATGCTTGGCCAGTCAGCAGCTTGGCTATACAGGCCTAGAAGCATTGACAACAACTAACCATCTAGTCAAGTATTGATGCCCCCGTCAGCAAAGCCTAAAAGATCACTGGACCACGCAAGCCCTCCGACCACGGCAAGGTTGCAACCCCCGGAGGGGGTCCCAAAGGGGAACCCGCCTAGGGGACTGAGACTCACATAGAGCCACCCCCTGGAAATCTCTCTGAGGAGGAAGTCATTCTCAAAAGAGGGTCCGCCGAGTTTGTCCGCCAGTCGGTTAGAGGAGGTATCAAAATGACGGTCACACGTCCCCTCCTTGGAACCCCCTCTACACCAGCCGTACGTTCTTCTGAAGAAAGAACGGTTTCTTCCAAGGAATCAGTATGCAGGTCCTCCAGGGCAAAGAGCGACTTCTGGAAACAGACGTTGCTCAACCCGTCGTTACCCTTCACCATTTTGGGCTATGGTGGTGGAACAAACACGGAGCACATGACCACAAAGTGGAGATTAAGATTAAGATTAAAATTATAGTCCCGTCAACAGCAGAGGTTATCTCAGGACTGTCACCACGTTTCAAACTACCACGTATATATGTTAAAAAAGGATTAAAAGCAAAACCTTACCCAACCCATTAAAAAAAGATTAAAAGAACTAACCCTAGGATTAAAAACTAACACGTTGAAATCACTAACTGTAATCTGCAAAAATCAATACTGGGTACAGAAAATCTAACAACACCAAATTCACACACGATGAAATAAATTCACTTCTTTTAGGAAATTAAAAATATTGTCAGGGGGAACATCACGGAAAAGAATCTTCATATTATCTGCAGTGTAATGTTTCCTTCTAATGTCGTATAAATCCCAGCAGTCTAAAAGAATATGTTGGACAGATATCTGACTATCACAGGCAACACAGAAAGGCGGGTCTTCTCCCTTCAGTAAAAACGAATGAGTAAAATAGGCATGACCCGTCCTCAATCTACACAATACTGTTTCTCCCTTTCGACCGCCAGCAGCCATGGGAAGATGTTCCTTTAAATCTGTACGTATTTGATGAAGCTTATTGTTTTCTTGGAGGCTCCACTCCTCCTCCATAAAAGATTGACATACGAAGCTATTTTGCCTTTTAGATCTGAAGATGGTACAAGCAGTTTAGAAGGACGAAGACGGACAGCCTTTTTAGAAAGCCGATCCACCTCTTCGTTGCCTCTGATCCCCACATGACCTGGCACCCAGGCCAACAAAATCTCAAAACCCCTTGAAACTAATGAAGAAAACATGGTAAAAAACTTGATAAGAGCCGGATGTTTTATGTTTCTTGCTCCTATAGCCTCTAAAGCGAAAGAGAATCTGTGCAAATAAGGAATTTCCTAGACTGGGACTGCCTGATCAACTCCAAAGCCAAAAG
This sequence comes from Conus canariensis, assembly GCA_033310375.1. Classification (NCBI taxonomy): domain Eukaryota; kingdom Metazoa; phylum Mollusca; class Gastropoda; order Neogastropoda; family Conidae; genus Conus; species Conus canariensis. Next base: position 32,471,028 of record CM065720.1, read on the forward strand.
TAGTGCAGTAAGTTCCGCAGTGTAAATAGTGCTTTCAGAGGCAATGTGTTTGGACATTTTTTCTCCCGAAGCTGGAACATATGCGGAGGACCCTACACCAACATCAGACTTTGAACCATCAGTAAAAATAACAACATGTTCTTTAAGGTTAGAACACATGTCTAAAAATAATTGTTTATAAATTAAGGAACTCGTGTTCTGTTTGCGCTGCATGGTTAAATCAAACCTAATTTCTGGCGACGAAAACGTCCAAGGAGGTTGTTGAGGAAACTTGGAAACGTCAGAGATGACCCCAACATCAATATCTGCCTCCTCCAGAAAAGGAAGGATGCGAATACCGAAAGGGGGAATACTGGATGGACTTCCTTCATATTTCTCTTGGAAATGAGGATTCATAACACAGTCGTAGGCAGGGTTGTTTGGTTCTGAAAAAAGCTGTGTGTAGTAATTCAAAGCTAATTTTACTCTTCTATGATAGAGGGAACACTCTCCTGCCTCAGCATATAGGCTATGAACAGGTGAAGTACGAAAAGCGCCAAGGCAGAGGCGAAGACCCTGATGGTGAACTGGGTCTAGGACTTTTAGATACGAGGCTCTAGCGGCGCCGTAAATGATGCTGCCGTAGTCCAACTTGGATCGAACTAACACCCTGTAAAGATGGAGAAGTGTGCGTTTGTCTGCACCCCAATCCGTATGAGCCACTACACGGAGGATATTCATGGCTTTGAGGCACGATGTTTTCAACTTCTGAATATGGGCTTTAAAATTCAATTTTTGGTCAAAGGTAACACCCAGAAATTTGGCTTCTGTGACAGCAGGAATTTTAGCCTTATCTATGAAAATTTCTGGTGGCGGGAAAAGTTGTCTGAAATTGTGAAAGTGGATGCACTCTGTTTTAACTGATGAAAACTTGAACCCATTTTCGACTGCCCACTGTTGGACATTATAGACACACAACTGGAGTTGGCGCTGTACACCAGCAAATGTCTTTCCAGATGCATAAAGGGCAAAATCATCAACAAAAAGAGAGCAGTCTGAACCTTGGTTGACAGAGTTTACAATTTCATTTATTTTTATACTAAACAGGGCTGGGGAAAGGATACTACCCTGTGGAACACCCATTTCCTGCTCATGAATTTCTGACAATGTTGTCCCCACACGGACCTGGAAGGACCTGTCTGCCAAAAACTGTTCTATGAACACTGGGAGATTGCCACGGAAACCCATCCGATGGAGGTCTGACAGGATTCCGTACTTCCACGTTGTGTTATAGGCCTTCTCTATGTCGAAAAAAATGGCAACAACATGCTTTTTATCTAAAAAAGAGTTTCGAATAGTGGTTTCCAATCTGATTAAATGGTCCATGGTAGAGTGATGCTTTCTAAAACCACACTGTTCCATGGCTAAAAGCCCATCACTTTCCAATTTCCACATGAGCCTACCATTTACCATTTTTTCCATCACTTTACAAACACAACTTGTTAAGGCTATTGGACGATAGTTGGTTGGGTTTGAATGATCCTTCCCTGGCTTCGGAATGGGAACAATTACGGCCCTTTTCCATGAGCTGGGAAAGACCCAGACGTCCAAACCTGGTTATAAACTTGAAGCAGAATGTTAAGACCTGAGTCAGGAAGGTGTTTTAAGAGTTGATAATGTACTTCATCAAGACCAGGAGCAGAATCATGACACGCCTGCAAGGCAGACTTCAGTTCATTTAGATTAAAGGGCAAGTTGTAGTCTTCTTGATTGGGTGAGGAAAAGTCAAGCTTCTCTTTTTCTGCTTGCGTTTTGATCTTTAAAAACGCGGTGGATTTTTGACTAGAGGAAGAGTTGGTTTCTATGGTGGAAGCTAGCAAGTTAGCCACAGCTTGTTTGTCAGTGATGAGTGTATCATCAAGTTTTAAATGGTGGATTGAAGGACAGCTGTTCTTGCCCCTAATTTTTTTAACAACTCTCCAGATTTTTTTCTTGGATATGTTTGATGTGAGGGAAGAGCAGAAATTTCTCCAAGACACTCATCTACTTCCTCTACAAACAAACCTCGCCTTTGCTTTTTTCCTCTGATAAGATTGAACATTCGGGGCCACAGGATGCTGAAAGACTAAACGTTGGGCGCTCTTGCGAACGTTGCAAGCATTCTTACAATCCTGGTTGAACCATGGTGTACCAGGTAATTGTGGACCTGGTTTTGTGAGTGGGATGGTATCTCTCGCACATGATAACAAAACATTAGTGAAGGACTCCGCTGGATCTTCTGATCGGAAGACGATTTCAGCATCTAGCTTATCAGTTACGGCTGAACGAAAGAAATCCCAATTAGCCCTTTTAAAGCAAAAATACTGAGGAAAGGAAACAGGTTCCTTCAAAATTGGAGAAAGTATTACAGGGAAATGGTCGCTCCCCTGCAGATCATCGTGAACTGACCAATCATAGTCCAGAACCAATGAAGGATCACACACTGACAAATCCAAACACGAAAGAGTACCATTTGAAGAATGCATGTATGTTGGTGATTTGTCATTTAGACAACACAAGTCCAGTTCATTAAAGATCTCTTCCAGCATGAGACCCCAAGGCGAGGAATATGAGCTACCCCAAAGGGGGGAGTGCCCGCTGAAGTCTCCCAAAATAAAAAAAAGGATGTGGAAGCTGATCTATTACATCAATGACTTGTTGCTTAGATATTGTACCAGAAGGAGGACAATAAATTGAACAGAGAGTTATTGTTTTATTGAAAGTAATCCTGGCCGCAACAGCTTGTAATGGGGTATTTAAGTTAACTTGGCTGAATAACAAAGATCTGTGAATAAGAAGGGAAACACCCCAGTGACCCCATGGCCAGTATCTGTAGGTAAAGCAGGAAAACCTACTGAACTAAAGCCTGCCAATGAAAAATGTTTTTCTGGTCTCAACAATGTTTCCTGCAGCGCAACAACACTAGGTTTGAGGTCAGAACACAACCGCTGGAGTTCCTCATATTGGGCATTAATGCCTCTTATATTCCACTGAATAAGGGCCATGACAATAAAAAAGAAAAGAAAATTACTCCATCTCATTGTCCTCACCACCTTCTATCTCAAAGGAGAAAAGCGATTGGAAGAAGGCGATGGAGATACCACCTTCTTGGCTGACAAAGGACGATACTTATTTCCACCCCCAGATGGACGAGGTGGAAGAGGAGGCTTCATCAGAGGTCGACTTCTGGAGTGTTCCCCAGACAAAGAGGCTACCTGTGCAGCCTTCCCAGAGGGTCTGGGATTGGAGGAAGGGGACTCAGACCCTCGAGGAGTCCGGGGGGAGGTGGATATTGAGCCTCCACCCAAGGCAGTATTTGGAGTTTGCTTTCTTTTTCCACTTTCTTTCTGTACATGTTGAGGCTCCTGTTGCGTCTGCCGATCATGATGCTGACAGCCGGCCCGAGGTTGAACAGTCTCAGTCTGAACACCAACACTGACCATGCTCCCCTTGGCGACATCAGCATATGACTTGCTGAGGGAGGACTGTCTATTCTGCACAAGTTTCCTTGCCTCAAAGAACGAAATTCGATTCTCTGTGCATACCTTCTGGATCTCAGACTCGGTGCGCCAGACTGGACAGTCCTTTGAAAAAGCAGGATGGTTGCCTTTACAGTTTATGCAACAGGGCGGACAATCACACGGACCTTCATGCACTTGTTTTGAGCACTTGCCACACGCCTCCTGTTCTGTACACCTGTCCTTAATGTGTCCATACTTTTGGCATTTGAAGCATCGCAAAGGTGAAGGAATGTACATAGAGACGGGAACCCTCAAATATCCGACCTTCACACACACAGGGAGAGTTGTCGTACAGAAAGTTAGAAAAAAAGTATCTGTTGGCACACGGTCTTGGTCTTTTCGTGCTAGAACCCGGTGAACGTGGGTCACACCCTGGGAAGCCAGTTCCTTCTTTATTTCTAACTCTGAAACGCCTCTCAAATCACGGCACCTGATGATGCCCTTGCTTGAATTCAAAGTTTTGTGAGGTGTCACTCTGATTGGCCTGTCAATCAACGTCGTCGACTTGAGAAGCAACTCAGAATGCTTCTGTTTTGCACATTCTATCAAAAAGGAACCGTTTCGTAGCCGTTTCATGGATTTGGGTACGCCGGAGAGTCCTTCTACTCCACTCGAAATAGCAAAAGGATTCAATCCATTCACCCCACAGAGAGGGCGAGCTTCGTCTACACCCTCCATCACCTACCAACAAGGCCAAAAACCAGATGCTGTCCTTATTTCATCATCAGAGTCTGAATCCAAGTTTGAGTCCGAGGAACAATTTCTTTTTCGTTTTTGTTGGGAGTGAGCCATAGTTTTGAGTTTTTAAAGTTCATCCCTGCCTACCCACCCACCATGGAGTCCAACAAGGGGCCAGGGTCAAGGGGAAATCCAACTCTTGACCCCATCTGGGTTTCAGCAGGGATATACACCAGATAGAACATAACTAACCTATTCCGCCAAGATCATGACACACCGCCGGGGACAGACGGTGAACACTTACAAGGTTTCCAAGGCCAGCCAAGAACTACCCAGTTTGACCCAACCTCACGTAGAGGCAGCCGATTGACATACACGGGCCAATGTATGCCACCCGTCTTAGAGGTCCGAGCCAAAGTGATGTGTTGAGAACAGCAGGCTCTCTCAATCACCAGGATCTCATTCCCCCCCACTTACAGGATGCACCGCACGGCAAAACACGGTGGGTCTGAAGAAGACCGCAGAGAAAAGGAGAAGTGTTCCAAAGAAGGCTTGTAAGTAAAGATTAAAGTACAGAGTAAAGAGCCAGGTAGGCAGAAACTAGACGAAACAGAGGCTGCAGTTTCTGTGGGGAGACTTTATGGGGGAAAAAGAGATAGTAAAAGACACAGTAGGCAGAAAAACAGGAAAGATAAGAAACGGGGTGGGCTCAGGTTAGTCGAGAAACACCCCCGCCACGAGAAGGCCGGCCCATGGGGCCCACAAAGTGGAGACAAGCTGGTGGATCGAGAGATCGGGAGGAAAACTCGATCAACCTTGAGATAGTGACAATAAGTAATGTGCAGGAGGAAACCTCCAGCACCACTAAACCCAGGCACAACTAGAAAGTGGATGACCACGAGGTGAGGCAAGATGGTGGATCGAGAGACCGGCATAGTACTTGATCGCCGAAAGCTACAATACAATGGGGCGCGAAAATTACAAACTAGCGCACAACGGAACCTCAAGCACAGGCGTATCAAGAGGCCATGAGAGGAACGCTTGATCGAACGAGAATTAAAATAATAATAAGTGGCACACAACACACGAGAGTCGAAGGACCGTTAAGTGATAGAATGACGAACCGAAAAACTCAAGCAAGAGCAGCGTCAAAATAAAATAATGAAACGCCACGCGTACGACTCGCGCGACAATAGTACCCAGGGTTTAGCGCAAGCCACAACAGAACAAGTAAAGAAGGCAAACACAGGCAATCTTTACACAAAACAGAAGTATAGGCAAGACAGAGCAAGAAAACCTGTCCTTGTCAGGTGGAAGGCTGAAGCTGAATGTGGAACTGGAAGTTGGCACCGGCTTTCTTTCTTTGGCGGAAGCAGGGTGGGCGTCACATGATAGTCTTATTACTGCATTAGCATAAAAAAATTCAGCCTTTCAGAGCAAACTAACTGCCATTGAATGCTACGGTCTGACATGGTATAGTATATGACGCCAAACTATAGTTTCCATTATTATCATTACTGTCATCATTATTATCTTAACTCAGCAGATAAGACGTCGGAAGACCAAGGCCAGGATTTAAACCACAGTGCCAAGGACATCCACGCTGTTGGTTCGGATGAGGAATTTGCACAGGCCCTCGATGCCAGGCGCCTGAAACTCAACCTGCCACGAGCAAACGAAACTGAAGATTGGGAGAAACTGGATGCAAAAATCGTCCAAAGACTCGATGCACTGATAGGGAAAAGCACCCTGGAACACAAACTAGCCACATATGGGGACATTGTGTATGCCACATGTAGAGACGCCTATGGAGCAAAACTACCCAAAGAGAAAACACCTCCAAAGAAATCCAGACGCCAAGAAAAGATGGACAAGATCAGGGTCCAAAAGAAAAACCTCAAGATGCAAATGAAGACCGCACTGCCAGCTGAAAAACAAGGCTTGGAAAAACTGTGGAAAGACCTGAAAGAAAAACACAGTGCCCTCAGCAAAGCGGAATCTGCGAGGAAGAGGAAGAGCAAAAAGAAGAAGACACAAGAGCGCTTCTTCAGAGACCCCTTCCAGTTTGCCAGAACACTGTTTGAGCAGCCAAAATCTGGGACCCTAAGTGTGGACAAAGGAGTTCTTGAGCAGCATCTGAGGAAAACATACTCTGACCCACAGAGCAAAGCACCACTCGACATTCAAGGTCTGGTGTGGCCAACCAACCCTGAGGAACAGTTCAATGGCAAGCCTCCAACGTTGGCGGAAATCAAGAAGGTGGTCGACAAAGCCAGAGCCAAATCATCACCAGGGCCAAACGGAATACCTTACCAGCTTTACAAGAAATGTCCCAAGGTGCTGGAGTGGCTCCACAGGCTGCTGCGATCGGCTTGGAGAAACCAGAAGATCAGCGGCCAGTGGATGACGGCAGATGGTGTGTACATCCCCAAAGAGCAAAACTCAAGTGACATTAGCCAGTTCAGGCCAATATCACTACTGAACGTCGAAGGGAAAATCTTCTTCTCTGTCATGGCAGCAAGGCTGACCAAGTACCTGATGGAAAACAAGTACTTGGATGTGTCAGTCCAGAAAGGTGGCATCCCAGGCGTGGCGGGCTGTGTAGAACACGCCACAATGATCTGGGACGCAATCCAAAAAGCAAAAACAGAAAAGAGAGACCTGGACGTAGTGTGGCTTGATCTGGCAAACGCATATGGATCTGTGCCCCATGAGATGATACAGTTGGCTCTTGAGATGTACCATGTGCCAAAGAACATCCGCGACATGCTCAAGAAGTACTTCAATGGCTTCTCAATGCGGTTCTCTACCAAGGAGTACACAACAGACTGGATCAACTTGGAAGTGGGTATTGCAATGGGCTGTGCAATTTCCCCAATACTGTTCGTGCTGGCAATGGAACTCATCTTGAAAGCAGCAACAAACAACGCGAGACAAACAGACCTTGGCGATGGATACAAGATGCCTCCTCTCAAGGCCTTCATGGATGACACTACAGTGATTTCATCCAGAGAAGACGAGACACGTCATGTGCTGGAGAGGCTGGACGACATAGTTGCCTCATCCAGAATGAAGTTCAAGCCAAAGAAATCACGGAGTCTCTCACTGAGGAAAGGAAAAGTGGCCGGATCTGTGGTCTTCAGTGTTGCCAACCAGGCCATTCCAACAGTCACAGAAGAACCAGTCAAGAGCCTTGGAAGATGGTATGATGATACGCTGAAAGACACACAAAGAGCAAAAGAAACCAAGCAGATGGCGGAGGAAGGCTTGGAGACCATTGACCAGTGTGGGCTCCCTGGCAAATACAAGGTCTGGTGTCTGCAGTTCATGCTGATACCAAAGCTGCTATGGCCTCTGATGATATACGACATCTGCACCAGCATAGTGGAGGCAATGGAAGCCAAAATCAACAAGTTCACAAGGAAATGGCTTGGTGTCCCACCCTGTCTGACTGACATAGCGCTGTACTGTCGCCAAGCAAAGCTGAAACTACCCCTGAAATCCATCCTGGAGGAATACAAAGCAGGGAAGATCAGACTTCAAAGCATGCTGGAGGACCCAGGAGACAAGGTGGTAGAAGCAATTAAGCCCCAGCTGAAGACAGGCAGAAAATGGAAAGTTCAAGAGGCGATGGATTCTGCAAAAGAAAGTCTCAAGATCAGAGAAATAACAGGACACACACAGACCAACAGACAGGGACTGGGGGTGACCAAAACTGAATGGTGGTCAAAGGCCAAAGGAAAAGCCAAAAGAGACATGATGATTCAGGAGATGAGAAAAGAAGAAGACCAAAAAAGACTCCAAAAAGCAGTCCAGCAGAGCCAGCAAGGGCAATGGACAACGTGGGAGAATGCACTCCAAAGAAGTCTCACTTGGAATGACATTTGGCACATGGCCCCTCTCAGGATCAGCTTCATTCTCAGATCTGCATATGACCTTCTGCCCTCAAATGCAAACCTGGTGAAGTGGGGGAAAACAGACGATCCTGCATGCCCCCTCTGCCATGAAAAACAAACAGTGGAGCATGTCCTAAGCTCATGTAAAGTAGCCCTGGCTCAAGGAAGGTACACATGGAGGCACAACCAAGTGCTCAAAGAAATTGTACAAGTAGTCTGGGCTAGTACCAACACCACAAAAGGGAAAATCAGGACTCCAAAAGCACCCGCAACATTCTTCACGGCAGGAGGCAGCAAATCATGGCCAAGAACAACAGTGCCACTCGAAACATGCAGGCAGAGTCTGCTGGACGGGGCAGATGACTGGGAGTGCACTGCAGACCTCCCAGAATGGAAGAGTCACCCAGAGATCATCAGCAAGAGTGGCATGAGACCAGACATAGTAGTCCACTCTAAGTCAACCAAGCAGCTGATCATGATCGAGCTCACGGTGCCATATGAGAACAGAATGGAGGCAGCTCAAATCTACAAGACTGAAAAGTATGCTGATCTGGCAAACAGCCTGAGGAGAGAAGGCTATCAGGTCAAAGTCCTCACTGCAGAAATTGGAGCTAGGGGGTTTGTAGGAACGTCTGCATACAGCCTCATGAAACAGCTCTCAGTTGCAGGGAAGGAAAAAACCAGAGCCCTGAAAGCAATGGCAGAAGCGGCAGAGAGGTGTTCAAGCTGGATCTGGTCAAGGAGGAACAAAAGTGAACTTCATAAGGCTTAATTTCCCTACAAATATCAGGTGTCCCTGTGGCTCAGTGGTTAAAGCGCGAGTCATTAAGTGGAAAATGAGCATGTCCAGAGGGTCATGGGTTCGAATCCCAGCCATGGCTCGTCCCAAGATGGGAAAAAAAGGGGCAGCAGAGGGACATCCGGAGTCATGAACCGGTGTGGCCCAACCCCCCTAGAGTGTCAGGAGATAAGGGCCGAAACACTTGCTTGAAGGGGGCTTCTCTTCTGAGGACTCTCTGCTGCCACGCTCTCCACGAGTTTCTTTCTACTTAACTCCCAACGGCCTCATTTTCATTCAACACCCATTTTGCACCAAGTATGGGAAGATACGTGATTGCTCGTTCTTCGTTTTCATTGTCCAAAATGTTGTTTGTTTTGGCCTGAAGGAGATCCAAGAGGTCAAAATGCATTATGTTTTGTCCTCTTGCGGAACTAATGACCTTTCTTTTCAAAATTCACTTCAATTTCCACCTTCAGTCACCTCGCTTTGAAACTAAGATTAAATATGTCAGAACCGGCACACTGGTTGCACAGTTTGAAGTGACTGTATTCACATATTTGTATTTATATACAAGACAAACTAATGAAAATAGATACCAGTAATGGGTTTACTTATATCGATTTATTCATTTTTCAACTGGTTACTGATTTCATTGCATGATTAAATAGGATTTTTCCTACTAAAACTACTTTTACGATATACTTATCTGTTCAAACCAATGCCTTATCTCCTACAAAATGGATCATCAGGAATTCCCCCCAAAAAGAAAGAACTATGTAGAGAGTGGGGACCCCTTGCCACTCAACCTACAGGAATATGTGATAGTGTTCTCCCTTGAGTGAAACATACTCACTTTACTCCAAAACAAATCAGTTTTCTTGCAACTCATATTTTGTGTGTCCTTCCTTGTCAGACAGAAGCACCTGAAACAGCAGCCGATGCGGGTCTGCCGGTGGGGTCCTGCTAGAGTAAGTCCTGAGTGAGCCAGAACACCCAAATCATGGCTTTAAACAATAACTCTGAACATCTCTTCTATGTCACAGCCCCCAAGGCCTATGGTTACCATTGTCTCAGTGATCTTTGGCAGGTTCCAAAACGGAGGCTGACTTTCATTCATTCATTCATGCCCATTGCTCCCTGTGGAGCATAGGCCATCAACGACCCTTCGCCATCGCACTCTGTTCTGGGCTGTTCTGGTCATTCCAGTCCAGTTGGTCCCTTGTTGTTTCAGCTCTGCCTCAGTGTCTCGCCTCCAGCTGTTGCGAGGCCGGCCTCTCTTCCTCTTTACCTGAGGGTTCCAGGTCAGGGCTTGGCGTGTGGTGCTGAACGCTGGCTTCCTTAGGGTGGCTATTTGACTTTATGGCAACCAAACGAAAGAAGTTTTCAGTCAAAATTTTTTTTTTCACTTGAGTTTAACCATTAATACTGTTTATCAATATATCAATTGTAAAACTCAACTCACACAACCAAAGATTAGAAATCAAGCTTACTTGGGGAAAGTGGCCCTGCCTGCCATGACTACCCCACCCAAGCAGTCTAGAGCCTCCATGTGTCCAAGGTAGAACCTGCCAAAGGTGGTCACTGTCTTCCAGCCTGCTGAATGACAGCAGTCAGCAACCGCAATATTCTGCCAGAGGGCAAGACTGGCGGATACAGTCCTGACTTCATGTGCCCTGATATCCTCTCTAGAGGGGCAGAGGTTTCTGGCCAAAGATGTAAGCCAGGCGGATGATCTGTCTAAGCCAGGAGCTTATCATCTGGGGTCTTACATCGGCACCAATTCTCCCACACCATAGGCGCCTGTCATGGGAGTCTGACTCTGTCCTCTGAAAAAAAAAAACCTTCAGCGCTCTGACAGGACAGATTACCTGCTCCGCCTGGGCCTAGAATCGACGACGAAGGAGCCAGCGGAGGCAAGTTAATCCATCAGAGGTCGCTCTTCGGCTTGGCGGTTTTGGCTAGGAAAGTCGGGCACGTGGACAGGGATACCAAGCCATCGCTATGCCATCAAAGGGACCATGGGTCCTTGGAGAGAGCATAAATCTCACTGACCCTGCATGCAGAAGCCAAGGTAACCAAAAGGCAAGTTTCCAGAGTGAGATTCCTGACAGAGCATTCGGATATAGGCTCAAAGTACCACGAGGCCAGATACTCCAGGACTAGGGGAAGGCTCCATTTAGGACACCTACTTAGTCTGGAACCCAGTGCGGAGTACGAAATCAGTTCGGACAAAAAGGGATCGGGGCTAACATCAATATATCTGCCCATAAGACGAACGATCTTTGCAATAGCAGATCTGAAGCCCCTCAGAGTGCTGGCCTTCCTTCCAGATATCTGAAGATCTTCTATAGAAATCACGGCCACTGTTAGAGAGACACCAGACTGTAAACACCATTTGGAAAACAGCTTCCACTTATTATCATATACCCTCAAAGTGGAAACTTTGGCCAGCCATGATTTTCTCCATGCATGAAGGGCGGAAATGTCTATGCTCTGAGAGATATCGCCAGATTTAAGACTGACGAGAGAGGAGTGTGGGATCAGAATGCCACCTCCACGTCCGAGGTTTTTTTGTTGTTGTTTTTCCGTGTACGCAGGCTGATACTCCTGCGGACACTCCCTGTGGAGACAGGCAAGGATTAATCCCATCTACCCAACAAAGGGAGTGGAGTTTTGTGTGTATGGCCATTTTTTATCCCGCCATTAAGGCAGCCATACTCCAACTTCGGGGAACACATCTGAGGTTGAATCAGGTCTTTCCGAGAGGGGAAAGATTGGAACCGTCACTAGCAGGGAAACCAGCATGTTTATCCAGCTCTTTAACCACTTCAGGGTGGAAATCAGGTTCAACTGGCATTTCTGTTTGGAAGCCTTCTTTAGGACTGCTGGAATGAAGGGGAATGGGGAAACGTGTAAGCGAACATCCCCTCCCAAGAGATCGACAGAGCATTACAGCCAGGGCTAAAGGGTACGGCACTGGGGTAACAAAAACTGGAAGTTGATTGTTCCACCTGGTCGCAAACAAATCAACATAGGGAGTTCCCAAACACAGGCATATAGACTGGAAAACTTTCCTGCTGAGCATCCACTCTGACAGTAGCACTTGATGCTTCCTGGATAGCGAGTCCGTTGAAACACTGAGTTTCCCTAGGATGTGCCTGAGAAGAAGAGATGTCTTCAGATTGTCGCAATATAGCAGGACCAATATGGGGAGTTTGTATTATACTCCCTGTTTGGCTAGTATACTTACCATGTCAGACCGTAGCATTCAACGGCAGTTAGTTAGCTCTGAAAAGCCGAATTTTTTGTGGCTAATGCAGTAATAAGACTATCACGTGACGCCCACCCTACTTCCGCCAGAGAAAGAAAGCCGGTGCCAACTTCCAGTACCTCATTCAGCGAGGCATATGCGCCAGGTAACCCTGAGAACCATAGCTCTAGAGAGGAAGGTAGGGCAGGCATTAGAGTCTGACATGGTAAGTATACTAGCCAAACAGGGAGTATAATACAGACTCCCCATTTTGGCATCATATACTATACCATGTCAGACTGTAGCAGAATTTAAAGGAACTGGAGGAGGGCCGAGTGCCCTAATGGTTCTTGGGGTAGAAGGCGGAATAGACATGGCTGCATTAGCCGCAACAAAAGAAATCCCTTTAGAACCATCAGGACTGGTCATGCGGATATCCCTTAAATAAAAGTTTATGAAGGGATTTTCCGAACGCCTGTAGGCTGCCTCCAGAAAGTGGCGCAAGAGGACAGAGTGCTGGAACGCTGCAGAAGTGGCCAGCGCTCCAACCTCATGGGCCCGAGGAGATAAGACGGGGAGATCCTTATATGCCTGGGCGTAAGCAGATCTGAACGTCTTGGAAAGCCACCGAGAGATAGTGCCAGCAGAGATGTCTTTATGATGATTGGGGTTGATGGATATGAGAAGACGCCTCGAGCGTTCCCAGTAGTATCTGAGACACCTAGAAGGGCACAGGTCCATATCTCCCCCATTTTCCCCTTTTCCCAAGATATCCGCAAGTGAGCGGATGATGAGGGAGGGAGAGGCTGTGCCTGGTTCCTGAATCTTAGCTAAGAATTCGGGAAGAAACTTGAGAGAGACAGAACCGTCCCTGTGGAAGGCAATGTCTCTGAGGTCCCCACTAAGGGCATGAATTTCGCTGCGCCTCCTGGCCGAGGCAAGGGCGAGAAGAAATGTGGTCTTGAGAGAAAGAAGGTCAAAGGGAAGGGAGGCGATAGGCTCAAAAGGGGGTTTTCTGAGAGCATCAAGGACAATGAAGAGGTCCCAAAGGGGAATCTGCCTAGGGGACTGAAACTCACGTAGAGCTACCCCCCTAGAAATCTCTCTGAGAAGGAAGTCATTCTCGAAAGAGGGTCCGCCGAGTTGGCGAACAGTGGTACACATAGCTGACCTGTAGCCCCGAATGGGGCTAGCAGAGAGCTTTAGGGAAGAGGATAGGTGGGATAGGAAGTTGCCCAACTGGATATTGGAAGGGCGGTCATGGGGAACTGAGTTGTCTGAGCAACAGGAGACCCATCCCACCCAACAGTAATCGTAGAGAGACTCAGTGCTGGCTCTGCAAGAGGCCGTAGCTAAGTCCCGTAGGTCTTCTGAGGCCCCTGCCACAGAGAGTATGTCTAGGACGGACTGGGATCTGTCTGACTGGGAGGGAGGGGCAGATGTTCGCAATTGGGCTGGCACAGAAGCCAGGCGTTCAGGCGGAGCATCTGGGGGTTGGAGTGGGGGCGACCCGAGCGAGGCTGTCTGAGCATGTCCCAACGTGTGCCCAGCTGGAGAGGGGGAACATGGGAGAGGGACTTGAGGTCCGGGAACCAGGACTGGGTCGGCCACCATGGGGCAATGAGGATGAGCCTGGGTCTTTCCAGACTTGCTTTCCTGATCACCTTGTGGAGGATCAGGAATGGAGGGAAGGCGTATGCTATGAGACCCGACCAGGGAAGGGAGAGAGCGTCGATTGCATACGCTTGGGGGTTGGGGACGGGAGAGACATATACTGGAAGATGGTGGATGAAAACAGCTACCTGTGCTGCGTGACAGTCGGGTGGCAAAGAGGTCGACCATGGGCCTGAACCAATGTTCCCACACCGAGAGGAGGGTTAGCCTGCTGAGGGTCCATTCCGTGTGGAGGAGGGACTTGGACCGACTGAGGGAGTCCGTTAGGATACTGTGGGTCCCCGCTATGTGCCTTGCGCGGAGAGTGATTTCCAACAAGTGGCACCAGCGGAGGAGGGCCTCTGTTCGGAGAGAGAGGCTGAGGGAGCGAGCCCCCCCTCTTGTTGACATAACATGCCACCAAAGTGTTGTCCGTGAACAGGAGAACAAGTCGGTGAGAGACCTGGGGTTGGAAGCGGAGGAGGGCAAGCCTGACTGCTTCCAGCTCCAGGACGTTGATGTGGAGATGAGCTGTCTCTGAGTCCCACACTCCGGAGGCATGAAGGTTCTCCAAGTGGGTGCTCCAGCCCGAGTTGGAGGCGTCTGTGTAGACTTCCAGAGGTTGGGTTGGGAGGGAGATGGGAACCCCACCCCCCCCCCCTCCCCTGGAGAGTGCACTGCCGCATACACTTCCCTGGTGAGATCCGTGTGAGACCTCTGTGTCATAGGGGGAGTGGTGGAGGGCACGGCAACCAAGTCCCCTATCCGCCTGTCTATGGATTGGAGTGGCTGCGGTAGCGTGGTCCCACCAAGGTCCGGAACGGATAGGTTACCCCTGGTCCCGCTGGTAGATCCTCCCCCCGGAGGAACGGGACTGTGGATGTTGCCCAAGTGGGGAATGGAATAGGTCCGCTCCCCAACGTCCTGTACCCCTAGGGGAAATGTTGACAATCGATCAGGGTAGGTCGAATGCCGGGGGTCAGAGCAACACAGGTCTGGGCATGGGGGTGCCTGCTGCTGCGACCCGGAGTTATGTCCAGTGTGAAGCCAGGGAGTGGACATAACTCCACCACCGGAGGAAGGACGCTCCTCGTGCACTAGGGGTCAGGGTGGCAGGGTCGAGCCACTCGTCCGTGGCCCATTGGAACCAAGGGCCCAGGGGAATGGACTGATCCCAGCGGTCGGAGGTCTGAGACCATCGACGACAGAACTCCCTTTGGAGTTGGCGCTTGGGGACCCGGCCTAGGGGAATGAAGGACGAGAGGGACTCCATCATCCCCAGGTGGGAGGTAAGGGTTCTGGCTGGGGTGTGGGTGGATAGGTGGAGGCGGGAGATGAGGTCCAAAATGCGGGTGGACCTCTCTGGAGTCGGGGAGACCATCATGGAGAGTGTCGAATCTCATGCCCAGAAAGGAGAACCGTTGACTGGGGTTGAGTTCACACTTGTTGGGGTTGGTGACAAACCCCAGCAGGGAACAGAGGCGCAGAAGTAGGTTGGTGTGGGATTGACACCGGGCCTGGGAGGGAGCCAGGATGAGCCAGTCGTCAAGGTACACCAGGAGACGAATGTCCTCCTGTCTTGCCAGGGAGGCCATCTCCCTGACCACCTTCGTGAAAAGGAAGGGTGCCAGGGAGAGGCCGAAGGGGAGCACCTTGAACTGGAACACCCGATCCTGCCAGACGAACCGTAGGTATCACCTGTGAGATGGGTGTATGAGAATCTGAAAGTAAGCATACTTCAGATCTACTGAGGTTGCCCAATCCTGGAGATGGATGGAGTCTCTGATCTGAGTTGGAGTGTCCATCTTGAACTTGGTGGCCCTGAGGTACTTGTTGAGGGGAGAGAGGTCGAGGATGGGCTGCCACCCTCCCGATGGCTTGGGGATGACAAAGAGGTGGGAGTAGAACCCCAGGTTGGGATTGGGGATCTCCATGATGGCCTCCTTTTGGAGGAGTTCGGCGACTTCCTGGCGAAGAGCCTCCGCTTGGCCAGGGGAGGGATGGCTGGGAGAGGGAGGGGGAGAACGTTTCAGAGGAGGGTGTTGGTGGGCCCAAGGCAGACGGAACCCCTCCTCTAGGACCGCTACTATCCATGGGTTGAGGCCCATACATCTCCACTGGTGGGCATGTCAGGATAAACTGCCCGCCAGAGGGGCCGAGGGCAGGGGTGGGAGGGACCCTGGAGGGGAGGGGCGAGTGGGAAGGACGATTGAGTGGTAGCGGTCTGAGTTCTCCCTGCTCCAGCTCCCTTGTAGGAGAGTCCTCCAGTCACCTCTTGGGCCGTCCCTGATGGCCAAAACGAAAATTCTGCTTGGGAAGGTGCGTGTTTGGCCCGAGAGGGGGGTTTAGAGTGCTGGGCGGGCCGTGCGGTGCGGGATGGGGCCTGCTTGGGATAGGGTTTGGGTCTGGCGAGGTGAGGGGAGGAACAAAGGGAGGGTCTGGGAGGGCAAGGCTGACGAGGGGGGGTTAGGCCTGGCTGCATATGAGGCTGCTTCTTTACGCTCTTCAGCTGAATGAGTGATAAAGGCAGCCGCATAGTCACCGAAGAGCAACTGCTGCCGACCCGAATGCACTGCAGGGCCGCCTTAAGCTCCGGGAAGAGATTAGCCTTCGAAAGGAAGACATCTCTGCAGGCCAATAAACAGTTATAATGGCTCCTGGCTGCGCTGTCCGCCGCAGCCGAAAGGTGATGCGAGATCCTGTTGACCAGGATTCGCATCATGGGGTCCCTGAAGAACCGTAAGTCAGTCTCCAAGTGTGTCTCAGAGGCCTGAGCGTCTGAGGACACGGAGACCGAGTCATCCTCCTCCGGCCAGATCTCCTCCACCCGCTGCGTGAGCATACTGAAAAAGACATGACCAGCAGTGATGTGTTGGATCCCCGATCTGGCAATGCGGTCCCATTCCACTAGGGTCTTGATTGAGATCGGAGTGGAAATGGGAGGGGCCAAATGGGGGATCAACCGGAAGTCGGCCGGAGAAATGGCAATTTCCCTGGCCGCCAGGTTGTCCTTGGAGAACAGGGAGGAGATGTGGGCCCGTCGGGGGTCCCTGAAGAACGTGCCTACAGGGGCCGCCTCCAGGGCCGAGAGGGATTCCCTCCCTGGATGAGGGACGACCTGCGCACCCCTGGATAGAGTTGCCGGACACTCCCAAATGGAAGACAGGATTTGAGGGGCGACAAGTCTGGGGCAAGCATGCTTGACCGGAGCGAATTTGGACACCGAAAAGAGCTTGTCTGAGGGTGGGGACTCCCTCAGGACAAGATCAGGGCGCCACTGCTCAATAGCAGACAGGTCACATGATGAGGAGAAGGAATCCTCCTCTACCTCATCCTCAGGATCGGGAGTGTTGGGTTCCTGGAGAGACTGCGACGAACCTTCTAGAGGAGGCAAAGACAGGGGTGCGTGAGGGTCCCACCCTAGCTGGGAAGTAGTAGGACGCGAGGGCGGGTCCCTGGTGGCTCCATGATCGGCGACCGGACTAAGGGGGGGAAGTCCGTCCTGCCAATCGGACAGCGCCTGAGAGGGAAGCGGACCGAGGTTGAACCAGCGTGAGGAGGCTGGATGCCCCAGGCGACCATGGAGCTGATGTAGGTCTGATCTAAGCCACTGGTCCCTCTGAGGGGCATAGAGCCACTGGTCCCCATGGAGAAAAATGGGCTGTGGCGGCCCGGGGGCAGAATTTCCATGGGGGCCAGGGTAACCTGAAACACCGGGGGGAGTTGCGAGAGAACGTGTCCTGTTCCCCCCCCCCACCCCCCCCTCTCTCGGAGAGTGCACTGCTGCATACACTTCCCTGGTGAGATCCGTGTGAGACCTCTGTGTCATAGGGGGAGTGGTGGAGGGCACGGCAACCAAGCCCCCTATCCGCCTGTCTACGGATTGGAGTGGCTGCGGTAGCGTGGTCCCACCAAGGTCTGGAACGGATAGGTTACCCCTGGTCCCGCTGGTAGATCCTCCCCCTGGAGGAACGGGACTGTGGACGTTGCCCAAGTTGGGAATGGAATAGGTCCGCTCCCCAACGTCCTGTACCCCTAGGGGAAATGTCGACAATCGATCGGGGTAGGTCGAATGCCGGGGGTCAGAGCAACACAGGTCTGGGCGTGGCGGTGCCTGCTGCTGCGACCCGGAGTTATGTCCATTGTGAAACCAGGGAGTGGACATAACTCCGCCACCGGAGGAAGGATGCTCCTCGTGCACTAGTGGTGGCTGCACTTGTGCACGGTGGGGGAGAGCGCCATGAGCCTGCGTGCTATTAGTCGGGGGGGGGGGGGAGGAGCTAATTGCAGTAGTCTCATTGAGGTGAGTGACGGGTGCCGATTCCATAGCCATCCCGTCACCCGTGCCGGTCCGTGCCTCGGTAAAAGCCCCTGGGGACCGAAGGTCACGTGACGCGGCATGATAGGAAGAGAAGACAGGGTGGCCAAGCGTCGAAAATTCACGCCGGTCATCCACGTCTTTATGTGTCTCACTGTGCATCGGAAGGGAAGAAGGCAAGCCAGCAGGTAAAATGGGGGGAGAAGGAGAATTCGCGTATGAATTCTTGAAATGGGCCTTCCCTTTAAGGGGAGCCTTGCCTTTAGTTTTATGGGAAATATTAAAGGAAAGGCACTTTGAAATGTTGGCAGCTTGCCTTTTGCCCTTCGGACACAGTGATCATGCATTCACCAGTCGGTCAGAGGAGGTATCAAAATGATGGTCGCGCGTCCCCTCCGCGGAATCCCCCTCTACACTGGCTGTACGTTCTTCCGAAGAAAGAATGGTTTGTTCAGAGGAATCGGCATGCGGGTCCTCCGGGGCAAAGAGCAACTTCTGGAGAGAGAGACGTTGCTCAACCTGTCGTTACCCTTCACCATTTTGGGCTATGGTGGCGGAACAAACATGGAGCACACGACCACAAAGTGGAGACAAGCTGGTGGATCGAGAGATCGGGAGGAAAAACTCGATCGACCTTGAGATAATGACAAGTAATGTGCAAGGGGAAACCTCAGCACCACTAAACCTAGGCAACAGGAAGTAGACGACCACGAGGTGAGGCAAGATGGTGGATTGAGAGACCGGCGTGAGGTGAGGCAAGATGGCGGATCGAGAGACCGGCGGAGTACTCGATCGCCGAAAGCAACAAAACAAATAGAGCATAAGAATGAAAACTAGCACACAAAGGGACCTCCCGTATCAAGAGGCCGTGAGGCACGCTTGATCGAAAGAGAATTAAAATAATGGTAAATGGAACAAAACACACGAGAGTGTAAGGAACGTTAAGTGATTGACCGATAAATGGTAGAATGACAAACCGAAAACCTCACGCAAGCCCTCACGCAAGAGAAGCGTCAAACTAAATAATGAAACGCCAACCGTAAGCCTCACACAACAATAGTACCCAGGGTTTAGCGCACGTCACAACAGAACAAGTAAAGAAGGCAAACAGGCAATCTTTACACAAAACAGAAGTATAGGCGAGACAGAGCAAGAAAACCTGTCCTTGTCAGGTGGAAGGCTGAAGCTGAATGAGGTACAGGAAGTTGGCACCGGCTTTCTTTCTCTGGCGGAAGTAGGGTGGGCATCACATGATAGTCTTATTACTGCATTAGCCACAAAAAATTTGGCCTTTCAGAGCTAACTAACTGCCGTTGAATGCTACGGTCTGACATGGTATAGTATATGACGCCAAAACTGCTCGATTGTTTAGACGTCTGGAGTGGGTTCCCCCTCGATTCCTTGAGTATGCTACCACAGTTGAGTTGTCGGAGCATACTGCGACAGTCTTTTCCTTCAAGAGATGGGACCACTAGCGAAGTGCTAACAAGACCGCTCACATCTCCAGAAGATTTATGTGGTCTGAATCCCAAGTTTCCCAAGAACCACTGCAGTCAAGGAAGTCCGGGTAGAGATGGGCTCCCCACCCGGTTTTGCTTGCATCTGCACAAATCGTGTAAGTTGAAGGGGAGATCTGTATAGGAACACCTGCTCCAGACTCAGCCATGGCTGAAGGGCCCGAGGAAAGTGGGCCCTGAGGAAAGTGGGCCCAAGGGAAGGGGGATGTCCCAATTTGACGTCAACTGGGTCCAGACCTCACTCAGTGCCCACTGCAGAGGACACAGGTGAAAACGGCCCAAAGGAATCAGATCCCAGTCCTTGTGTTTCTGAAGGAGATCGTCCAGATAGTTGGATGACATGGAGTTGGTCCTGAGTTGAACAATCTCCATGACAGCATCCATGACCCTCGTGAAAACCCACGGGCTGAGAGATAGGCCAAAAAGAAGAGCCCTGAAAGCATACACCTTGCCCAGGACGGCAAACTGGAGAAATTTCTGGGACGAAGGGTGAATGGGAATGTGGCAGTATGTGCCCGAAAGGTCCAGACTGACTGCCTAGTCTCCTGGAAGAACTGCCGCCCGTAACTTCCTAACAGTCTCCATGGTGAACTTTGGGGGAGAAGTGAATAAATTGAGTTTGCCCAGGTGTATGACCGACCGCCATTTTCTGTTTTTCTTCGGAACCAGAAAAAGAATGGATAAAAATCCTGGAGGACATCAGAGTGGAACCTCCACTATAGTTCCCTTCTAAATAAGCGTCTGTACCTCTGCTAGTAAGACTTTGGCCTTGGATGGATCAGAAGGAACCTTTGTCCAAATGGGGGTTGTTGATAATGGAGAGGGAAAAGAAAAGGAAAAGCTTTGTGGTGCTTAGAAGCTGTTCTGCTTGGGTCTTGGTCTTGCACTCTGTTAGGAATGATCCATTTCTAAGCATTTTGATTGACTGAGGGTCACCAGGAATACCTTGGAAACCTTTCTGGATTGCAAAAGGACTTAAAGTTGAAATCAGTTTCTCCTGTTCCATTCTTTCGACCACCAGCCATGAAGCCCAGAATCCTGTTCTTTTAATTGCTTGTGTGTCCGAATCATTGTCGAGATCCGAGTCCTTGATCATTGTTGTTTTTACCTTCATTTTTTTATGTTCTTTTTGTTGTTGTGAAGAAACCATTTTTGATGTGTGTTTATTTCATCTCTGCCTTACCCACCCACCATGGAGTCCAGCTACAGGGCAAGGGTCAAGAAACCACCGTCTTGACCCCTTCCATGTTTCCGGAGGGAAATACAACAAACAGAAGCCCACCAACCCTATCACCCCTGATCATGCTCAACTCCTGGGCACAGAAAGCTGAGAACTACAGGGGTTTCCTTGGCCAGCCACAGAACTGCCTGTCTTGACCCAGCCTACGCAGGGGTAGCCGATTGATACACCTGGGCCAGAGGGTACCTCCTGTCTAGAAGAGGTCCAAGCTAAAGAGATGTGTTGAGAGCATCTGCCCTCTCAATCACCAGGATCTCATTCCCTTCCATCATAGGCCGCACCGCACATCAAACACGGCAGACCACAGAGAAAAAAGAATGTGGAAAAGAAGACTTGAAGGGGTGACAAAGACAGAAAAGATCCATTGAGAAAGGCAGAAGATAGAACGATAGAACAGGAAAAGGACAGATTATGATTTGTAAGAGCCCTCACCCTTAATCTGTCTGACATAGGAGATCCTACCAGGAGCATCAACTCCTACCACACTGTACTTAGGCCAGTCTGCAACGTAACTGTACAGAGGTAGAAGAGTTAACAAAAACTAGCCTTCCATTCAAGTATTCATGCCCTGTCAGCTGAGTCTAAGGGATCACTGGACCGTGCACGCCCTCCAACCATGGCAAGGTTGCAATCCCCAGACAGTGTGTGCGGGTGCATGTGCGTGTGCGTGTGCGTGTGCATGTGTGCGCGAGAGAGAGAGAGAGAGAGAGAGAGAGAGAGAGAGAGAGTTCATGTACGTATTTAGTGTGTGTGTGTGTGTGTGCGTGCATTCTGCACATGTGCATATGCATATGTATATGTCTGATTGCATTCTGGCTGTGTACACCAGCTGAAAGCACTGTCTTTCCTTCACAGCCCTGACTGGGATGTTACCTCAGATAGGTCTGAGATGAGGGTGACGAGGGTTTCGTTGGCTGGAATGTGAACAGTTCGAATCTCCTTCAATGTGCTGATGCTCTCCCCAGCACTCACCACCACCAGTGAAGGAGTGTAGCTGGAGTCGGTGGGATCAATGCGCATACATAATCGATTGACCACCATGTCGGGCTGCATCTCCAAGCGAATCCAGTGCTGAAAAAAAAATGAAGGACACTGGTTATGAGAGAGCTGAAGCACATTTCTACCATTACTGGATGGCACCCACCCACCATTAACCCGTTCGCTGCTTGAAAATGTTACAAACAAAGGCTTTCCCAGTGCCAGGGAAATCTAATGATTTGGGGGTAATAATTAACAAAAAATTCTAGCTCAGAAACTACAAAAGATATAACAATGAAATATATATGATTTTTGAAGGAAATTGAATGAAGATTTTGAATCTGGGCTTCTTTTGTTTTAATTTTGATAATAAAAAAGTATTTAGGCAATTAGATTTGGATAGATTTTTTTGCACGATCAAAAGCATATGTATTTACCACTACATCTTCACATCCAAACAAGAACACAAAGCAAAAAAGTTGAAAATAAAGTTTGTATTGTCACACTACACCTGTAAATGAAAGTAAAACAGTTTAGAAGTCTATCAAGACGCTCACACTCTATGCAGACAGGTCAGTCCACGACCACGCCCCCCTCTCCCCACCACGCCCCCTTGCTGGACTTCAACCCTCTCTTTCACTGCTCCTCTTCCCCTACCTTTCCCTCTGCCCCGTGCCACGCC
This sequence comes from Conus canariensis, assembly GCA_033310375.1. Taxonomy (NCBI): domain Eukaryota; kingdom Metazoa; phylum Mollusca; class Gastropoda; order Neogastropoda; family Conidae; genus Conus; species Conus canariensis. The sequence continues at coordinate 32,493,560 of CM065720.1, forward strand.
GCGAGCAGGCCGCGCTCCCCTCTTGCGCTGACTATCACGTCACTGACCACTGGCACGCAGTGCAGAGTACACACTAGGCGAGCTCGTTCGACGCTGGCAAACCAGTCAGCTGAACACACATTGAGGTCACACAGCCCGACACAATAACTGACGAATACGGTCGGCAATTCCATCACTATCATCATCTCACCTTCATGCTCGAGTGAGTCGTTGAATAAAAGATTATTGTCTTTGTCAAAAATCATTAGCAGAGCCTGCTCAGCTGTGTAAATACGTTGATTTGGTCGCTGCGCTTGTCGAAGGTTGTGCCGCCATCTTTGCAAGCGAGACAAAGTGCTGGCTGGTCATCCAGTCAGTGATGAGAATAAATGGGCTTTCCCCTCACGTGTGGTCATTTACATATCATTTTAATACTACAGACATATAAGGCTTACTACGCACACTCTATTTAAGTCCGTTGATAGAAATAGTAACGAATGAAAATTCAAGAAAAATGCATGACGTCAGTGGACGGCCCATAGGCACTGGGAAAGCATTTTTAATGCGGCGTCAGCTGACGGCTTAAAGGCACTCTACGGGTTAACAAACAACAAAAGGAACACACATACATACTAGGGAGAAGAGAGAGAAAGAGGCCCCCGTTACATTCACACTGAAGTTTCCCTAAACTGAACCATTAACTTTTTCAAAAACCTCTGAAGAGAGAAGGAAGGGTTGAAAGATGTGCAGGGTAGGGGTGATCAGGTAGCAGGACTTGTACTACTGGTATCAATTCTTTAAAACAAAGACGTGAATGTATATCTGTATTTGTATAATATTCATACAGTTCCCTCCTTGCAGTTTTGAACAGAAGATCAGTTTCTGTTCTTGCTGGAGCATGAATCAATGTAAGGAATATAAGGAAAGACGCAGCATGTCTGCAACGTCTGATGTGTTTCCCATGTCTGTCTGATGTGTTTCCAATGTCTGCCTCATGTGTCTGCCATGTCTGTCTGTTGTGTCTGTCATATGGGTCATTCTCTGGAAACGTATACCATTTCTGTGACCTATCAAGTAAAAAATGAAGATGATTTTTCTGATGAAAAAAGCACCCTGTAAGAGAGATATACATATCCTGTATACTCTATCATGAAAATAAAAACTGTCCAAACTCTGGTTTTTGTGAAATTAATGATAAAGTAATGCGGGTCAGCATTGTCTCGCGTTTATCAAGGACACCATTTGATGTAACTGTTAATTAATTAATCAAAGATTTCTGCATTATTTTTTTTTTTAGTATTTTTTAGCTTAAAATGTACTGGTTAGACCAGTACTGGAATATGGTTGCTCAGTCTGGGATCCTTACAATCTAAAGGACATTGATAACCTCGAAAAGATTCAGAAGAGAGCAGCACGGTTCGTAACAGGGAACCATATCAGAGAGAAAGGGAATACTAGGAAGAACATGAGGAAATTAGAATGGAAACCCTTAGAAAAGAGAAGAGCTTTCATCAAACTTAATATCTTCTTCAAAGGCAGAGCTAAACTAATTGACACCCCAATGGAACAACTAGTATTGAATAAAAGTAGCACCAGGAGTGGCGGTCAATCTTATGCCATACCTGCATCAAATATTGACAGCCATTTACATTCATTTGATCCTAGTTCTGTACGGCTGTGGAACTCACTGCCGGGTGCCATCAAGATTGCCACAAATGCAGTCTCATTTAAAAATCAAATTGATACGACAGTCTTGAGATCTGCATATTGACTGATTTTTCTATTTTAACTTTCCCAGATATTTTATGGTTGCCTGGGCCTGAACCTGGCCATTGCTTTTAACTTTTTGAATGTCATGTGCGACCCCTTGTTGCCAAATCTTGCTCCAGGGGCCAACAGGCTGAGTCGCACTTTATTTTATTTCATTTTATTTTTTAACAAGCGCGCTGGTGACCTACTCGTTTTTGAGTGAACCAGCCTTTTAGGAAGAAGAAGAAGAAGAAGAAAAGTTGATTATTTAGTGTGCAGACCATGTAGAATGTAGAATGTAGTCATTCATGTCTGCATCTCCTCAGTTACAGCCTCTTTTTCCTGGAAGGTGACTTTGGGAGAGCACACTTCCTTGTTCATCAGTTTCGTAGTCTTCCTTTCTTTTGTGCCAAGGAATTGAAAATCCAGTATTATGTCTCTTCAGGATAACTTTAGAGTTCCAAGGAATAAGCCCGTCATCCATGCTCCGTCTTTGGGCATCTCTTCCCACCTCACATGTAGTGGCATTTCTACAATACAAATTTCTGCTAGGGAGATATGTGTTGCCATGTCTGTCTGATGTGTTTGCCATGTCTGCCTGATGTTATTGCCATGTCTATCTGATGTGTTTGCCATATCTATGTGATGTGTTTGTCATATCTATCTGCTGTGTTTGCCATGTCTATCTGCTGTGTTTGCCATGTCTGATGTATTTGCCATGTCTGTTTGATGTGTTTGCCATGTCTATATGATGTGTTTGCCATGTCTATATGATGTGTTTGTCATGTCTCTCTGATGTGTTTGCTATTTGTCTAATGAGTCTGGCATGTCTGATGTGTTTGTCTAATGAGTTTGGTTTGTCTGTTATGTTTGTCTAATGTGTTTGGTTTGTCTGATGTGTTTGTAATGTTTGTCTGATCTGCTTGCTGTGTCTGTCTAAAGTGTCTGCCATGCCTATCCCTTTTCAACTGGAAAAAGCACCGGTGCATAGCCTACCCTACGAATCAAGAAATGCGCTTGCATGAAAATCCCCATATCATTTGGGAAACATATACAGGTAGTGCATAGGTGGCCTTTTTCAAATAAGAAGCCTAAGCTGTGTATTCATCACAAAGTTTAATGGACTATGTCACTGGAACCAGCAACAATTCAGCAACATTTTGACAAGAAATGACCCAGCATTTTGAGCGAGAATTGATATGATTGGATTAATTTTAGGAAAATCAAGACTGGTGATTGAAAATAGTGAACACCAAAGTATAGAGCAGAAACAACAGCAGTACCAGCATGAATATAACAAAACAAACTGATTTATTCAGAAATGTAAATAGCTACAAAGTGAAAAGAGTGTTTCATGATGACTTTCATGCAGAAATAAATTCTATTGCCAATATTGTTGGAGATCCACATCAACAAAGTTGTAGTTGGGTTGAAAATTAGTCAGTCACCAACTGAAAGTTTGTGATGAGGCCGTATTGATTCAAATGTGAAATTGCCATCCAACAAAGATTTATTTGGAAACACTGAAAAATGCAAGCTTGTTGTGTTTGAATGGAAATTTCAGACTGAATAATAATTATCTACAGTTATCTGGGATGATTAACAGTGATGAACTTGGCCAGGTTTTGAATCGCAGTCTGAGATTGGAGGTGCTGAATCTAGATCATGTAAATCGATTGGCGGAATTTGTATGACCATTGCTTTTGTACGAAATAACATCACAAGTTACAATAATCGGGCGAGTGAACTTTGAAATCCTATCTTAGATGTAAATTTTGTATGTTTCATGAGTCTATATTTCATTTACTCTATTGTTTGTTAGAATAAAAATGAAACCTACCAACAATGCAAGTGGTAAAATCGAAATGGCAGCATCACTGATGGACCCATTTCAGTACACTAATAATGTTATCAACCCAGCCCATGCCTGGTATGCATAGCATGTCCGGTATGGCCGGTGGCAAGCCCGGATAAATGGGGAGCCAGGGCAAGCATGAGGTTAACTTCCTCACCTTGTCCTTAAATCTATGTAACTACAGAAACATCAACAACTACAACCCAGCAAACTCTTCTTAGAGTGAGGGAGCCTTCTACGGAGGACCTATGAGGGACTGCAGTGAAAGCCAACCGAAAGATGCAGTGCTGACAACTCTCTTGACGACCAAGAAAACAACATCCATAGGTGCTTGAAACATCTGGACGCTATATGAGACGGGAAAGATGAACCAGGTGACAGGGGAGATGAGGCGGTATGGGCTTGACATCCTCGGGCTCAGCGAGACCAGGTGGCTGCAGGCAGGACAGCTCAGGCTGAGCTCGGGCGAGCTGCTTCTCTACTCTGGACACAAGGACGACACGGCCATGCACTCAGAGGGCATGGCGCTGATGCTGTCCAGACAAGCTCAGGGAGCGCTGGTAGGATGGCAGCCACATGGGCCAAGAATCATCACAGCGACTTTCAGGATCAACAAGAGGATCGAGTGCTGCATAGCACAGTGCTACGCCCTGACCAACAACGCTGACGATGACAAAAAAGACAACTTCTACGACAGACTGCTGGGAATAATCAGTAAGTGGAGCGATAACAATATTAACATCCTGATGGGCGATTTCAACGCCAAGGTCGGACAGGACAACGCCGGATATGAGGAGGTGATGGGAAAACAAGGACTGGGAGAGATGAACGAGAATGGGGAGAGATTTGCCGACCTCTGTGCCCACAACGATCTAGTCATTGGAGGCAGCATCTTCCAACAGAAGAGGATCCATAAAGCCACATGGGTGTCTCCTAATCATACTACTGAAAACCAGATAGACCACTTTTGCATTTCCAAGAAGTTGAGGAGGACTCTGGAGGACATTCGTGTGAAACGAGGGGTTGATGCTGCAACAGACCACCACCTGCTGGTTGCCCACGCCAAGCTGAAGCTGAAAAGACACAGGAACACTGCAGCCTCGGGATGGAAAAAGTTCAACGCCAGCCTTCTGTGGAACACAGACACACAACAGCAGTATCATCTAGCACTGTCAAACAGGTTCCAAGTACTAGCGGAACTCTGGGATGAGGACACCGACCCGCACACACAGTGGCAACAGGTGAAAGAAGGACTGACAACAACCTGTGAGGAAGTTGTGGGTCGTCAGAAACACCAGGACAAAGAATGGATTTCTGCCGACACACTACAGAAGACAGAGGATAGGAGAGAGAAGAAGGAAGCAGTCAACAGGAGCAGGACAAGAACTGGGAAAGCAAGGGCACAGGAAGAATACACGAGGGCAAACACAGAGATGAAGAGGAGTGCAAAACAAGACAAAAAGGACTACACCAACAGTTTGACAGAAGAGGCAGCAGGAAGCGGAAACATGAGGCTGCTATACGATACAACAAGGAGATTATCAGGAAAGCCCAGACGATCAGAATGCCCAGTGAAGGATAAGAACGGGGAGCCAATAATGGACAGGGAGGGACAGCGCAACAGATGGAGAGAGCACTTTGAAGACCTCCTCAACAGAGCTGCCCCTCAAAATCCACCAGAGATATCAGCTGCCAGGGAAGACCTTCCAATCAACTGCAACCCACCAACGTGAGAAGAAATCCAGCACGCCATCCAGATGCAGAAGAACGGAAAGGCAGCTGGCCCAGATGAAGTCTGCCCAGAAGCCCTGAAGGCAGACATAGATACAACAGAGATGCTCTACCCTCTCTTCACAATGATTTGGGAGGATGAGAATGTTCCACTGGACTGGAAGGAGGGGCACCTGGTGAAACTGCCCAAGAAAGGAGACCTTGGCAAGTGCGAGAACTACAGAGGGATTATGCTCCTTTCAGTCCCAGGAAAGATCTTCAATTGAATCTTGCTAGAGAGGATGAAAGAGACAGTTGACACACTCCTTCGCGAACGACAAGCAGGTTTTCGACCAAACTGATGGTGCGCCGACCAGACTGCAATCCTGAGGATCATTCTCGAACAATCCCAGAAATAGAACTCACCTCTGTACTGCACCTTCATCGACTATGAGAAGGCTTTTGACAGTGTTCACAGGGACACCCTATGGCAACTCATGAGACACCATGGAATACCAACAAAGTTTGCCAACATCATCAAGAACTTCTACGAAGGAGTGAGCTGCAAGGTCATACACAAAGGACAACTAACAAGGAGCTTCCCTGTCATAACTGGAGCGAGGCAAGAATGTCTGCTTTCACCTTTCCTGTTTCTGCTCATGGTAGATTGGATCATGAGGACAACGACCGCCGGGAAGAGGAATGGTATCCAGTGGACCATGACTGGACAGCTAGACGACCTGGACTTTGCCGACGATCTGGTGCTCCTGTCCCACACCTATCAGCAAATGCAAGAGAAGACATCAGACTTGGCAGAAGTTTCAGCACAGGTCGGGCTGAAGGTGAACTGAGGGGAAACAAAACTACTGCGAGCCAGCACAAAGAAACAAGACCCCAACAGATTGAATGAAAACCCGCTAGAAGAGGTGGAAAAGTTCACATACCTGGGGAACACAGCTGACAGGCAAGGTGGAACAGATGCGGATGTCAAAGCAAGAATTGGCAAGGCCAGGAACACTTTTCGTCAATTAAAGTACATCTGGACCTCCAGGCTTGTCGGCAGACGAACCAAGATAGGACTTTTCGACTCTAATGTCAAGTCAGTACTCATGTATGGCGCCGAGACGTGGAGAACACCAAAGACCATCTCCAAGAAAATACAGACATTCATTAACGGCTGCCTTCGACAGATACTTCAGATCCACTGGCCAGACACCATCAGGAATGTGGAACTGTGGGAGCCGACACATCAACTCCCTGCGGAGAAAGAGGTGAAAAAGAGGAAATGGCGCTGGATAGGCCACACATGGAGGAAGCCCATCGATGACATTACGCGACATGCTCTGCGCTGGAACCCACAGGGACAGAGGAGAAGGGGAAGACCTAGGAATTCATGGAGGAGAGACTTGGATGCAGAGATGAAGAAAGCGGGATACACCTGGAGAGAATTGGAAAGGGCAGCCCAGGACAGGCGTGCTGGCGTTTTGTTGTTGATGGCCTTTGCTCCAGGGGGAGCTGATGGCTTGAACGAATAATGTTATCAATCACATTTACATGTGTCAAAAAGGGATTATTCAATTCCATTTTTATCCTCAACAGAGGAAAAGGAAAAAACCGAGCTAGTTTTAATATGGCGCAATGTTGTGAACTCACTGGGGGTGATAACTCCAGCTGGCCTATCTGGGGCTTAACTCTCTCATCACGAACAGACGCTATAGTGTTTTCCAAAGACGCAACGCTTCAGTACGAACGAATGCTATCAAGGTTTCGGCCTTCAACAATTTTTCATGCGGTGGTAGCGTGATCAGTACACGGCAACAAGATATAGATAGTATCGTCAGCATTCCTTCCTTCGCCTGCACAGAGGTTTCGCAGCACACCATGACCCACTTCAGCTCAGTGGCTGATTGACCAGACCAACCCACCTGACTTACTAATCTGCATAGAAACATGGCGTCTCAAACAAGTTTTTCTGCGAATGTGTCGGAGCAAAGTCGAGCCCGTCGGCAACATTTTAGCATTACTGAAGTTATTGAAATGCTACAAACGGAAGGTTCAGACATTGAAGAAGAAGATGACGAAGCTGATGAAAGTGATTCCAGTGAAGAATTTCGAGGAGAAGAGGAAATTGACACCGACTCGTCTGTGGAGCTCAGTGATGATGAAGGCGAGGGTGGGCCACTTCGCCACGCGAGCAGAGCGTTTGCGTGCTGTGAAAGACTGGGGATTTGAGTGAGCAAGAGTTCATTGGCTTTCCTTTACGCGACTGGCGTGGAGATTCAAGTTTTTTCCGACAGTGCCTCCTTTTTCTGGTACTCCTGGCCTTCGTGTGTCAGCAGAGTGCCACGCCCCCATTTTTGCATTATTCCAAGTTAGCTTGTGCATAGCAGGCATGTGATTTATCTATCTTATTTAGTTTCCTGGAGTGTATCTACCTTTTTTTCAACTCATTTAGTGCATTTACTGACTTTTTCTGCTGAATGTGAAGCCATGGACCCACTGACTCTGTGCAAGAGTGTTGTGATGCACCTGAAAAAAACTGGACATTTTTTCAGCCTCAAGCATAAGAAATTGTATGAAAGTGGGAAGTTTATTCTTTTGTATTCTACTAACAGAGTTTATGAATAACACTTCCTGAAACTTTCGTTGAGTTATCTCTTGTTTTGTATTTTTGGTGATTTTTTTACTAACCATAACAAATGGCCCATCCACAGGGAAAAACAAGGGACAGAACTGTCCATCCTAAGTGAGTTAAGGTAAATTAATTCTCTTTTCTCTCATTTTTTTTTCTTTTTTGGGGAGTGGTGATGTTCCATGCCAGATGGGGATAGGACGGCTAAGTATGAGAAAAATGGGCAGATGAGTATATGTGTGAGGATCTTACAATGTCTGTCTGATGTGTTCACCCCTTCCCTCCAACCTTTTGGTAAAACACATCCATACACATAAAAACATGCATAAAGACACAAAAACTCATTCACACAGAGAGACTCAAACAGGCGTATACACAGCCACATACATACAAATTCAGACACATCTCTCAAACACACGCATACCAAAAACTCTACAAACACCACCTTTCCCTGGGCTCCTGAGCTCTGCCAGAAGCCCTCATTAGCATCGATGAGCTTCATGGCCTGGTTCTCCCTGGAGGACACAGTGATGTTCTTCACACACATGTGCCAGTTGTCCACCACTGTCCCACTGGCCACTCCCCGCTGCACCGGCTTGGTCTGCTTGCCAGGTTTGCCTGCAAAAGTCGGCTCACTCCCTGCGGGCAGGAGTTATCAGTAACATCACTAGGTTGGATAATGAAAAATGCACATCATGTATAAAGGGCTTTACATGCTAACAAGGTTCTTAACGTGCACACACACACACACATACACATAAATATACATACACACAAGATGAAATAAATGATCAGTCAGTATAATGTTGCTTATAATGCAGCCGCTGCAAAAGGGGCCATATCAGGGCTGTCACTGCATTGAAGTCAACTCCAAAGTCATATTAACACAAACAAACCATCCACACAACTCCTTAAAATACACCTCCTAAAAACATGCCCGAAATGTCATTAAAATCTTTCTTCTGTAAAATCTTAGATCAGATGAAAATGTTGATCTCTATCAGGAATTCAAAAATCAAATCAGGTGGGACATCTCTGAACAAGGTTTTCATGGTGTCTACTGTAAAGTGTTTGTGTCTGACAACACATAACTCCCAACATTATAAAAGTACATGTTTCATTGCAAGTGGTACATGACATGGAATGCACCACATATTTTCTTCACCTTTTAAAAGGTATGAATGGATGTAAAAGGCATGGCCTGTGTGCTAATGGCACAAGACTGCTTCTTTCTGGCTACCATTGGAACATGGTAAAAACTCCCTTCAGGCTTGGACATATTTGGAAGAGTTTGTTATGCATCTGAGAGCTTTGGGTTTCAGATCTGTGTGAAGGTTAGACAATGTGCTCAACTCTTCCTTTGTACACTTGATCACAACAAAAAAACACCAGTTGTTCTCTGCCAAATTTTCGCCTTTAATGGACTTCTTCAGGACTGTCACCTTGGAACACCTAGTAGTCCTCCTTTGACGTCTATCTTGTCATACGTCATCATCTATACGTATTTACTGGTCTCTCGTTTATGTCATCAAACCTGGAAGATTTTTGTTTTGTTTCTTCCTTTCTCTGTTTCTTCTTTCTCTCTCTCTCTTTCTTCCTTTCTCTCTTTCTTTCTTTCTTTTCATTCTTTCAAAAAAAAAAAAAAAAAAAAAAAAACCCACACAAACACACACAGTTTGTCCGAGTGGCAGCAGGCGAAGAATCGTGGACACCACCTGAGCTCTAGTCCCATACATTTAGGCCGTCAGGGTAATTTGTTTTCAGTTTGTGGCGCCACAATCATTCCCTGACTTTGCGTTTGCACGCATTCTTGGAGTGGGACTGTTCTATTGCAATAACCCTCATGTCCGCCATGGAGTGGTTGTTAGCTTGGAAGTGTTTGGCTACCAGGGTTTCAGCACGGCAGCCTTCCGTTTCTCTGGTCCCTTCATTTTTTATGCTTGATCTGTGGCCATAAAAGCGTTTCTTTAGTGGCTGTCCCGTCTCCCCAACGTACTGCGTGTCCCCACAGTGTGCACAATTGATGAGGTACACCACATCACTGCTGGTGCACGTCAGCCTATGGCGTACCTGGAACACCTGACCGGTGCGGACACTGGTGAACTGTGTGGTCTCTTGCAAATGTTCAGCGCAGAGGACACAGCTCTTTGACTGGCACTCTTCCTTTGTGGCACTCTTTGCAAGTTGATCAACCCCCTCATTGACTCAAACGCCCACATGACCTCTTGGATGTGACTTTTAAATTTCAGTTTTTGTTCAAAGAAAACATTGGGAAATTTGGCTTCTTTCACAGCTGGATTTGCCCAGACAAATCTCAGGATCAGCTAAGAACTGATGAAAATTGTTAAAGTGGAAACTGAGTTTTAGTCCCTGAAAATGTAAGCCGTTTTTCTCAGCCCACTGTCAGATTTTACTAACACAAAGTTGGATTCGACGCTGCACGCTAGCATACAAGGCTCCAACTGCGTAAAGTGCGGCGAAGTCATCAAGCAGAGAACACTTGGAACCCTGGTTTACAGAACTGACAATCTGGTTGGTTTTGATGCTGAAGAGACCAGGAGAAAGAATTCTACCCTGGGCTACATCCAACTCCTGCTCATAGCTGTCTGACAGCTTTGTGCCAACACAAACTTAACTGCTGGCCAGCCAGAATGTTTTAAATAAAAACAGCCAAATGACCTTCATATATGCATGCAGAATTTCATATTTGCATGTGGTATCATAAGCTTTCTCCATGTTAAAAAAAAGATAGCAACCACTTGTTCTTTATTAATGAAGGGGTTGCCGGTGGTGGTTTCAAGACGGACTAAACAGTCAACAGCAGAGTGTCACTGTTCACTGGCCAAAAGGCCATTCGTTTCCAGCTTCCACATCAGATCTTTTCCATTAGCTTGCAGAAGCAGCTGGTCAGAGCTATTCAACGCTAGCTATTGGACAATAATTTGAAGGACTGGTAAGGTCTTTTCCAGGCTGGGGAATTGGAATGACCAGGGGTTTCTGCCAGGAGGGCTGAAAGTATCCTGTGGTCAAGATATAATTGTAGACTTTCAGAAGGGTTTGCAGACAGCTTTCTAGGAGATCTTTCAAATGTTGGTAATTGATGCCATCAAGGCCAGGAGCAGAATCGCTACAGGTTTGCAGAGCTGATTTCAGTTTATGAATGGAAAATGGTAGATTGTAGACGTCAGAGTTGTTTGAGGTGAAGTTACTGGGACATTTCTCTTTCAGTTGTTTTTTCAAAACAGCAGATTTTCTAGAGGAGAACATAAGTTCAATGGTGGAGGCCAACAGATTGGTAACAGCATGTTTGTCAGTAATCAGAGCATCAGCAAGTTTCAGGTGATGAATTGACAGGTTGGTGTGTTTCCTTTAGATTTTCTTGACTGTTTTCCAACACAATGCTGAGCACCTTTGCATTCACTGGAAATGTGCTGGCATTCAGAATTAAACCAGGGTGTTTGAGGCATTTGTAATTTATTTGAAGAAAATCGGAAATGAAATGAGGCAGGGAACAGTAAACGATAAACAGTAAACAAGTTGGGTATTTTTTGCTCCCATAAGAAAACCTAACACAGAGTAACTTTTATTCAAGACTGCCACAGCCTTTTAAACTTGAATAAAGTCAGACAAATACATAGACGAACAATCTAATAGTGGGGGAAAAAACAAGCGCAGGCCAACAACTGAACTATCTTCATAGTAATGACTTGGCAAAGATTTGGACTTAAGGGGGGGGGGGATTTGAAGATGGAGAAACTGGGAACATGAAATTAAGAAACTATGTTACAGATATGAAAACTCTTCACTAGCTGCATAAGGGAACCATCGCAATCCCTTTTGAAGGCAGATATATTTGTATTGCCTGCTCCGAGGCCTTTCGTCCGCTGGGTCGGACTCATCAGGGAGACACGGCTGGTTGTGTCTGCGCTCCTGGTGTCAAATACAGACACACCACAGTCCATAATACTGTGGTGTTCTCACCACCAAGGGTGCAAAAAAGAATCCAATAGCACCCCCAAAGCAGCCAGCGAAGAGTAGTAAATGAAACCAAACGAAAGTGTGGGGAGGAAAAAAGTTGCTGAAAAACTAAAGACATTATGCAAATAGTATAAAATGTAGGGGACAATCTTTGAGCCTACGCTTGAGGATCCACCCAAAGATGCAAGGGAGATCAAAAGACAAACACACAGACGGACAGAAACAAATACAAATAACCTCAATTTAATCAAAAGAAAATCGGAAATGAAATGAGGCAGGGAACAGTAAACGATAAACAGTAAACAAGTTGGGTATTTTTTGCTCCCATAAGAAAACCTAACACAGAGTAACTTTTATTCAAGACTGGCACAGCCTTTTAAACTTGAATAAAGTCAGACAAATACATAGACGAACAATCTAATAGTGGGGGAAAAAACAAGCGCAGGCCAACAACTGAACTATCTTCATAGTAATGACTTGGCAAAGATTTGGACTTAAGGGGGGGATTTGAAGATGGAGAAACTGGGAACATGAAATTAAGAAACTATGTTACAGATATGAAAACTCTTCACTAGCTGCATAAGGGAACCATCGAAATCCCTTTTGAAGGCAGATATATTTGTATTGCCTGCTCCGAGGCCTTTCGTCCGCTGGGTCGGACTCGTCAGGAGACACGGCTGGTTGTGTCTGCGCTCCTGGCGTCAAATACAGACACACCACAGTCCATAATACTGTGGTGTTCTCACCACCAAGGGTGCAAAAAAGAATCCAATAGCACCCCCAAAGCAGCCAGCGAAGAGTAGTAAATGAAACCAAACGAAAGTGTGGGGAGGAAAAAAGTTGCTGAAAAACTAAAGACATTATGCAAATAGTATAAAATGTAGGGGACAATCTTTGAGCCTACGCTTGAGGATCCACCCAAAGATGCAAGGGAGATCAAAAGACAAACACACAGACGGACAGAAACAATACAAATAACCTCAATTTAATCAAAAGAAAATCGAATGAAATAGGCAGGGAACAGTAAACGATAAACAGTAAACAAGTTGGGTATTTTTTGCTCCCATAAGAAAACCTAACACAGAGTAACTTTTATTCAAGACTGGCACAGCCTTTTAAACTTGAATAAAGTCAGACAAATACATAGACGAACAATCTAATAGTGGGGAAAAAACAAGCGCAGCCAACAACTGAACTATCTTCATAGTAATGACTTGGCAAAGATTTGGACTTAAGGGGGGGATTTGAAGATGGAGAAACTGGGAACATGAATTAAGAAACTATGTTACAGATATGAAAACTCTTCACTAGCTGCATAAGGAACCATCGAAATCCCTTTTGAAGGCAGATATATTTGTATTGCCTGCTCCGAGGCCTTTCGTCCGCTGGGTCGGACTCGTCAGGGAGACACGGCTGGTTGTGTCTGCGCTCCTGGCGTCAAATAGAGACACACCACAGTCCATAATACTGTGGTGTTCTCACCACCAAGGGTGCAAAAAAGAATCCAATAGCACCCCCAAAGCAGCCAGTGAAGAGTAGTAAATGAAACCAAACGAAAGTGTGGGGAGGAAAAAAGTTGCTGAAAAACTAAAGACATTATGCAAATAGTATAAAATGTAGGGATTGCGATGGTTCCCTTATGCAGCTAGTGAAGAGTTTTCATATCTGTAACATATTCATATCTGTAACATATTTTCTTAATTTCATGTTCCCAGTTTCTCCATCTTCAAATCCCCCCCCCCCCCCCCCCCTCCCCTAAGTCCAAATCTTTGCCAAGTCATTACTATGAAGATAGTTCAGTTGTTGGCCTGCGCTTGTTTTTTCCCCCACTATTAGATTGTTCGTCTATGTATTTGTCTGACTTTATTCAAGTTTAAAAGGCTGTGCCAGTCTTGAATAAAAGTTACTCTGTGTTAGGTTTTCTTATGGGAGCAAAAAATACCCAACTTGTTTACTGTTTATCGTTTACTGTTCCCTGCCTCATTTCATTTCCGATTTTCTTTTGATTAAATTGAGGTTATTTGTATTTGTTTCTGTCCATCTGTGTGTTTGTCTTTTGATCTCCCTTGCATCTTTGGGTGGATCCTCAAGCGTAGGCTCAAAGATTGTCCCCTACATTTTATACTATTTGCATAATGTCTTTAGTTTTTTCAGCAACTTTTTTCCTCCCCACACTTTCGTTTGGTTTCATTTACTATTCTTCGCTGGCTGCTTTGGGGGTGCTATTGGATTCTTTTTTGCACCCTTGTGGTGAGAACACCACAGTATTATGGACTGTGGTGTGTCTCTATTTGACGCCAGGAGCGCAGACACAACCAGCCGTGTCTCCCTCATGAGTCCGACCCAGCGGACGAAAGGCCTCGGAGCAGGCAATACAAATATATCTGCCTTCAAAAGGGATTGCGATGGTTCCCTTATGCAGCTAGTGAAGAGTTTTCATATCTGTAACATAGTTTCTTAATTTCATGTTCCCAGTTTCTCCATCTTCAAATCCCCCCCCCCCCCCCCCCTCCAAGTCCAAATCTTTGCCAAGTCATTACTATGAAGATAGTTCAGTTGTTGGCCTGCGCTTGTTTTTTCCCCCACTATTAGATTGTTCGTCTATGTATTTGTCTGACTTTATTCAAGTTTAAAAGGCTGTGCCAGTCTTGAATAAAAGTTACTCTGTTAGGTTTTCTTATGGGAGCAAAAAATACCCAACTTCTTGTTTACTGTTTATCGTTTACTGTTCATGGTTTGTATTGTTTCTGTCCGCTGTTGTTTTCTTTGATCTCCCTGCTCTTTGTGTCCCAAGCGTAGGCCAAAGATTGTCCTACATTATACTATTTGCATAATCTTAGTTTTTCAGCAACTTTTTCTCCCCCACTTTCTTGTTTCTTTACTATCTTCGCTGGCTGCTTTGGGGCTATTGGATCTTTTTGCACCTTGTGTGAACACACAGTATTTGACTGGGGTTCTATTACGCCAGGACGCGAACACCAGCCGTGTCTCCCTCATGATCCGACCACGGACGAAAGGCCTCGGCGGCAATACAATAATCTCCTCAAAGGATTGCATGGTCCCTATGCAGCTATGAAGATTTCATACTGTAACATAGTTTCTTAATTTCAGTTCCAGTTTCTCCATCTTCAAATCCCCCCCCCCCCCCCCCCATCCAAATCTTTGCCAGCATTACAAGATAGTTAGTTGTGCCGCCTTGTTTTTTCCCCACTATTAGATTGTTCTCTTGTATTTGTCTGACTTATTCAAGTTAAAAGCTGTGCAGTCTTGAATAAAAGTTCTCTGTGTTAGGTTTTATGGAGAAAAAAACCAACTTGTTACTGTTTATCGTTTACTGTTCATTGTATTGTTTCGTCCGTCGTGTGTTTGTCTTTTGATCTCCTTGCATCTTTGGTGGACCTCAGCTAGGCTCAAAGTGTCCTACATTTATACTATTGCATAAGTCTTATTTCAGCAACTTTTCCTCCCCACACTTTCGTTTGTTCATTTACTATCTTCGCGGCTGCTTGGGTCTATTGGATCTTTTTGCACCCTGTGGTGAGAACACCACAGTATAGGACGTGGTGTCTCTATTTGACGCCAGACGCAGACACAACCAGCCGTTCCCTCATGAGTCCGACCCAGCGGACGAAAGGCCTCGAGCAGGCATATTACAAATATATCTGCCTTCAAAAGGGATTGCGATGGTTCCCTTATGCAGCTAGTGAAGATTTTCATATTGTAACATAGTTAGTCTTAATTTCATGTTCCCATTTTCTCTCATCTTCAAATCTTCCCCCCCCCCCCCCACTTCCTCCCCCAAGTCCAAATCTTTGCAAGTCATTACTATGAAGATAGTTCAGTTTGTTGGCCTCTGCTTTTTTTTTTCCCCACTATTAGATTGTTCGTCTATGTATTGTCTGACTTTATTCAAGTTTAAAAGGCTGGCCAGTCTCTGAATAAAAGTTACCTCTGTGTTAGGTTTCTTAGGGAGCAAAAAATACCCAACTTGTTTACTGTTTATCGTTTACTGTTCCCTGCCTCATTTCATTCCATTTTCTTTTGATTAAATAGGTTATTTGTATTTGTTTCTGTCCGTCTGTGTGTTTGTCTTTTGATCTCCCTTGCATCTTTGGTGATCCTCAAGCGTAGGCTCAAAGATTGTCCCCTACATTTTATACTATTTGCATAATGTCTTTAGTTTTCAGCAACTTTTTTTCCTCCCCACACTTTCGTTTGGTTTCATTTACTATCTTCGCTGGCTGCTTTGGGGGTGCAAATTGATTCTTTTTTGCACCCTTGGTGGTGAGAACACCACAGTATTATGGACTGTGGTTGTGTCTCTATTAACGCCAGGAGTCGCAGACACAACCAGCCGTGTCTCCTCATGAGTCTCGACCCAGCGGTACAAAGGCCTCTGGAGCAGGCAATCAAATTATCTGCCTCAAAAGGATTGCGATGGTTCCCTTATGCAGCAGTGAAGAGTTTTCATATCTGTAACATATTTCCTTAATTTCATGTTTCCAGTTTCTTCCATCTCAAATCCCCCTCGCGGCCTCCGCTCCCTCACCCTTAGGTCCAAATCTTGCCAAGTCATTACTATGAAGATAGTTCGTTTGTTGGCCTGCGCTTGTTTTCCCCCCACTATTAGATTGTCTCATGTATTTGTCCTGACTTATTCAAGTTTAAAAAGGCTGTGCCAGTTCTTGAATAAAGTTACTCTGTGTTATGGTTTTCTTATGGAGCAAAAAATACCCAACTTGTTTACTGTTTATCGTTTACTGTTCCCTGCCTCATTTCAATTTCCCGATTTTCTTTTGATTAAATTGAGGTTATTTGTATTTGTCTTCGTCCGTCTGTGTGTTTGTCTTTTGATCTCCCTTGCATCTTTGGTGGATCCTCAAGCGTAGGCTCAAAGATTTGTCCCCTACATTTTATACTATTTGCATAATGTCTTTAGTTTTTCAGCAACTTTTTTCCTCCCCACACTTTCTTTGTTTCATTTACTATTCTTCGCTGGCTGCTTTGGGGGTGTCTATTGGATTCTTTTTTGCACCCTTGGTGTGAGAACCACAGTATTATGGACTGTGGTGTGTCCTCTATTTGACGCCAGGAGCGCAGACACAACAGCCGTGTCTCCTCATGAGTCCGACTCCATCGGACAGAAAGCCTCGTAGCAGCAATACAAATATATCTGCCTTCAAAAGGGATTGCGATGGTTCCCTTTATGCAGCTAGTGAGAGTTTTCATATCTGTAACAGAGTTTCTTAATTCTCATGTTCGCCAATATTCTCCATCTTCAAATCCTGCCACTCCCCGCCCAAGTCCAAATCTTTGCCAAGTCATTACTATGAAGATAGTTCAGTTGTTGGCCTGCGCTTGTTTTTTCCCCCACTATTAGATTGTTCGTCTATGTATTTGTCTGACTTTATTCAAGTTTAAAAGGCTGTGCCAGTCTTGAATAAAAGTTACTCTGTGTTAGGTTTTCTTATGGGAGCAAAAAATACCCAACTTGTTTACTGTTTATTTGAAGAAATCGGAATACTGTCTTTTGTACATTTGATCCCTTACGCTGAATGTCGCAACATAAGTCACGCTGTAGGGTTAGCCTTGCTAACCTACTTTCACCGACACACACAGATACAAAACTATGGCTCATTGACAAACTAATTTGCATAAATGACTGAACAAGCCATGAAACATGGATTTTCAGCTTTTTAGCTTAGTTTATAGTTAGCAGCAGCTTGTAATGCATAGTGCAACTCAAATCGTCTGGCAAACAACAATGGAGGCACCCAGAGGAAAACGTGACAGAACTAGGAACTTGTTTGAAGATTTTTTTGCTGATGCTGTTGTGGAAAAAGCAGGTGAAGAAGAAGTTATAGACATTTTGAAAGAACTGGGCATGGTCGGTGATAGTTTTGATTTAGATCAAGCACCACATAATCGTGATTTTGAGAGCAACATAGACAATGACTGGGCGAGTGATAAGGGTGAGGGGAATGTCAACATGCCATTCAGTG
Organism: Conus canariensis; assembly: GCA_033310375.1. Lineage (NCBI taxonomy): Eukaryota > Metazoa > Mollusca > Gastropoda > Neogastropoda > Conidae > Conus > Conus canariensis. Next base: position 32,511,465 of record CM065720.1, read on the forward strand.
GGGAAGAAAAACTCAGTGTAGCACTTCCAGATGATCCTAAACCTTTCACATGTAAACAACGACAGTGTGGACTACTTATTACATTTGTTGACAGTGACCACTTTGGGGTGTTTTTGTGTTATCAGCACGCGAGTTCAAAGTGAAAACTGAACTGTACCTTATTCACTCTGGATTACCTGCATGGAAGACTGGTACAATCCACACTGACTTTCCTTTGAAAAGGTTGCAACTTATTTCTGAATACTGTGGAACATTACTGACTGGATTATTTATGAACAAGCTCTTGAGTATGACAAGCAGGATGTGCCACCTGTTATTTTCACATTCTAGACAATTAAGCACCTAATCAAACACTCACAAGCACACCAGTTCTGTTTTATATTATTCTTTATTCAGTTACTAACAACTTTTATTCTGCATGTCATGTTCAAATACTAACAGTTGAAAAGTTATGCATGTTATACAAACGTAACTTTTTTTTTTTCAAACTTTCCTTCGTTAATTCACCAGACAACATACTTAAAAGTATGTTGTTAAATAACCAGCGCAAGGGTTAAGAGTATGTCTGTCAGGGTTTTGGCAGGGTCCAGACTTGGCAGAACTTCATCTTCTTTAAGTTCTCTTCGGACATATTCCGCACAGATCTCAGTTAGCTTTTGGATTAATTGTGGTGCTCAGGTAAACTGCAGCTTTCTTTACTATTGTTTCAGGACAACTGGAAAGTGGTCATTTCCGCAAAGATTGTTGTGACTACACCACTCACTGACCAGAACCAGTGAAGGTTCACATATCAACAAATCTATAACGAAAGTATATCTGTGGAAGAATGAGGTATGCTGGAGACTCATCGTCTAGAAAACACAAATCCAGCTCTGAAAAGACCTTCATGAAGCAGACCTGTGGATGAAGAAGAATTCCTATTACACCTTGGCTAATATAATGAGTTCACAACAAACTGTTTTATGGAGAGTGACTCTTACAGCTAATCCTGTAAAGGTGAAGTAGGAGCAATAGGGCTATACAGCAAAGATCTGTGGATAAGTAGGACAATGCCGTCTGTTAATCCCAATGTGGAAGGTTGTGCAGGATTAGAAAGAATATTGAAGCCAGAAAGAGTGAAGGTCTTCTGGCTTTGAATATTTATTTCCTGGAAAGCTACTGCTTGAGGATTAAGAATGTGGCACAGGAGCTGTAGCTCCTCAAAATCAGAGTCTAAACCACTGATATTCTAAGTGACTAGTGTACTATCCATGGTGCAGAAGACAAACAGGAGAGAAATCAGTTCATCTCTAAGTCATCGTCTACATCTGAAGGAGCAAATTTATTTTGAAGTGGGACAGGTTTGTTTGGTTCTCCAGACCCACTGGAAGACTTGCTCTCAGGTGGAGACGGCCTGGGTTCAGGAGTCGGTAGAGGTCGTTTTTTCATCTCCACCATCTCTACACTTTGATGGGCTCCCTTGCCCTCAATGGCACTGTTCTTGACAGGTCAAGGTAGAAGTGCTGTTTTTTTTTCAATTATTCTGCCCAGAAGCAGATACTGTGCAGTCTGAAAAGTGGTCGATTTAACACGCCCGCCAGGGGCATCTGCTTGGATTGGGAGTGGTGAATTTGCATCCACCTAGGCCAAACACTTAATCTTGCACTATTATTGAAAAATAGAAAGCATCAGTTTGGCAAGAAACAGAGTGAGTAGATACTCTCTTCACAGCTGAAGCATAGGAAGAGATGGAAGTGGACGACTGCCAAAGACCTGTTTCCTAGCTTCGAAAAATGAAATTTTGTTTTCAATTTCAACTTTTTGAATAACTATATTTTCCTGCAGCCAAACTGGGCAGCCGAGTAAAGAGGAGGGGCGATCGCCATTGCAGTTTACACGATGGGCCTGATCTTTACTAGGCCCATCATGGGTTGCTTTGCAGCAAACATCACACACCTTCTCCCCAGAACAACGATTTCTATGGAGTCCAAATCTCTGACATTTAAAACAGTGCCCGGGAAAAGGAATCTATAGCTGAACATTGAGATACCCCACTTTGATGGCTTGTGATAGGAGGAAGTAAAGAATGTCAGAAAGAGGGTGTTGGTGGGCACTCTCTCCGTTCCCTTTTGGATTGTGAGGAGTGCCAGTTCCATTTTTCTTTCTGCCTCTGAGACACCTCTGAGATCAGGATTCTGATAACTCCTTTGGATGAGTTTAGCTGTGAAGAGTTAGCCTAATCCCCCTGTCCACCAGCTTTGTGGCACTTGGAAGCTGTTCCGCTCAGTGCTTGGATTTGCATTTGATGAGGAATGATCCATTCTGAAGTCTTTTAACTGATTTAGGGTCGCCTGTAATGCCTTGAAAACCTTTTTGAATGGCAAAAGGACTTGATGCTGATATGGGTTTCTCCTCTTCAGTTCCTTTCACCACTAACAAGGAAGCCCAGAACCCGTTTCCTTTTTTAGTTTCTAAGTCCGAGTTGCTGTTAATTTCCAATTTGCGGGACAGTCTCAATGAATTTGTCTGTTCTTGCGTGTGTTTTTCTTTAGAGGGGAATGGGGGGAGGGGATTTTTTTTTCATTTCATTCCTCCCTTTCCCACCTATCATGGAGTCCAACTAAGGGGCTAGGGCCAAGAAGTCACTGTCTTGACCCCTTCCAGGCTTCAGGAGGGATATACAACAAACGATCCACTATTCAGATAGCAACGTACCATCTATGAAGATGAACACAACCTAAGAACTGCACTCGATGAAATGGCACTATCTTTGGATGATGCATAACATTTGGGGTTCTAAGAGTGTTCAACTGGAACACCCCTTCCAGCATGCTGTATCCGTTTTCAGGATGTACCATGAAGAAACACTAGTTTCAAAGCTTGAAAAATAAGCTAGGTTTTATACTGTACACATCATTTGTCAGAATAGCCTTTCATTAGATGAAGTCAAGCAGACAAGTCTTCGGAGTCTGTTCTCACCTGGTTCTGTGTAGCGCATGAAAGGATGGCGGTGAGACTTGACAGAGCGGAAACAGTTGTCACAGATGTCGTAATCCTCGCAAACCTTGCACTTGTAGCGAGGCCCTGTGATAGGGTTCATGTTGCACGAATCACACCTAGACAATGAAAAAAAGTTTTCATATAAAAAGTGTCATTTTGTACACACCTATTGATTAAAAGAGGTTTTCATTATGAAAAGTGTTATTTGTGCATATGAAAAGTCACTTGTGCATCATAGTGATTGACAAGGGTTTTCATTCTTAAATGTCATTTAATACACCCATACTGACTGAAAACATTTCCACGATGAAAAGCCTCATTTGGTACACCCCTACTGACTGACAGTTTTCATAATAAAAAGTGTCATTTGGTAGACCCCAACTGCTGTTGTTGTTGTTGTCGTACCCTGGCTTAAAGCCTCCAGGGATCATCCAAACAGCCGAAGTACTTGAACACTATGGTATAAATGCATCAGCTGGGGATGAGAACATTATGTAGACCCCAACTGATTGACAGAGGTTTCAATGATGAACAGTGTCATCTGGCACATCCCTATTGATTGACAGAGGGTTTCATGATACAAACTGTCATCTGGAATACCTCTGTTGACTGCCAGAGATTTTCATGATGAAAAATATAATTTCTCTCCCGTCCCTCCCCCTACCCCACACCAAGTTCATTAACAGGGATTTTCAAGATGTAAACTAAACTATATTTCAGAACACCTTTACTGATTGGCAGATGAAAAGGGTCATTTGGTATCATCTACTGATTGACAAAAGTTTTCATGATGAAAAAGGTCTATCTAGATCTTCTCTATTGACTGACAACAGTTTTCACCATGTAAAATGTTATTAAATACATCCTAATTGACTGACACATACTTTTATGATAGACAGTGTCAAATGGTACTGCACAATTGGATGACAGAGGTTTTCACAATGAAAATTATCTTTTGGTATACATGGGTGAAACCTGGGAAAGTTGAACATCCTGAAAAGTGGGGGTCCAGGGGGCCGGGAGGCTCCCTGGTGGGGTCAAGGGGCAGAGCCCTTGTTGGGGGTCAGGGGGCAAAGCCCCCTGAAGCTGAAGCATTTTTACATTTTCGTTAATAAAATCATTGTCCAGCCATCGCCAAGACCATTTGTTGGAGACGGAAGCATCAATCAGCGACGTGTCTTCATTCATAGCCACGAACGGCATCGTGCTCAAGGAAGAGAATGAAGTGCAGCAGATTCAGACTAGATCTAGGTCGACGGGATCGTTGCGACGTGAAGACGAATGAACACACGCTGTAGGCTATCGTGAAAGTGGTGCAAATCAGAAGACAAGTTTTGCAGCAACTTGGACGGGGCATGTGCGAGTTGTTCAAGAACGCAGCTTAACCGAAAACTACCCCAAAAAGGAAAATCAACCACGACACATGCCGATGTCCGGATTTCCGGACAAACGGCCAATACGAAATCCGGATTCCAGACGTGTGGTTTCACCCATGGGTATACCTCCATTGACGGACAGGTTTCCATGATGAAAAGTGTCATTTATTACATACCTATTAACTGACACTGATTTTCACACTATAAATGATTGACAGAGATTTTCTCAAAATAAATAAAGCGTCACTAGATAAGCCCACAAATTGAAAGAGATTTTCATGTTGAAAAGTACCATTTCGTACACAACTATTGATTGATAGTAACTAACAGGGGTTGGCACTATAAAAGTGTCATTTGGTACACCCTGCATTAACATCCACATTAACTGGCAAAATACCAAGTGCAAAACATGCCATTTGGTACAGCCATACTAACTAACAGGGGTTGGCACTATAAAAGTGTCATTTGGTACACCCTGCATTAACATCCACATTAACTGGCAAAATACCAAGTGCAAAACATGCCATTTGGTACAGCCATACTAACTAACAGGGGTTGGCACTATAAAAGTGTCATTTGGTACACCCTACATTAACATCCACATTAGCTGGTAAAATACCAAGTGCAAAACATGCCATTTGGTACAGCCATACTAACTAACAGGGGTTGGCACTATAAAAGTGTCATTTGGTACACCCTACATTAACATCCACATTAGCTGGTAAAATACCAAGTGCAAAACAAGAATACTGAAATTTTCTTGAGCTGTCAGTCCCAGAGACTAGTTTTGCAGCCGCTGAATTGAAACAGAGACTGCATCAGAACTAAACAAAAAATATATTTGTTAATTTTCAAGTAGAATGTGGATCACGGCCCAAGCAATTTAAAATCCTTTGCATTGTGCGTAATGGCAATTTTTAACCAGTACTTTAGTCATATGAAGCCTACATCATACACTCTTTTGGTCGTGACTCTGGATCAAAGAAACATGCTTTTCATTCTCTAAAAAGACGGCACTGCAATCACCAGTCAGTATATCTCTTATGGTCTTAAATATGAGCCTGCTACCATGATGTAAAAAACTGACAAAAATCAGTTTTCTTCATTCTAACCTGTCCAAACAAATGCCTATCTCAATTTGGTGTAGAACAACACCATACATCAGGATTCCCACAAAAAGATGAAAATGGAGAGCGGGCAGCTAACTCTTCCCCCAAATCACCAAGCCTAAAGGGGTTATCTTCCCTGGTGAGTTAACAACATTGCACCCCGAATGACTGAAATCAGTTTTCTTCTTTTCCTCAATGAGGAAACATGCCTTCTCAATTTGATTTCTTGAATTCGGTTTCCTCATGGATTCTCAGAAGCGGTTGTTTGAGTCGGCCTTTATAAGCGCTTCATCATTAAAAGCACTTCATCACTGCCTAATGAAGAAAATATGAGAAAACTCCTACTTTTGGCTTCATTGTAACAGTCGCCATCATCTTGGAATGCCTTGGTGTCTATCAAGTCGACTTGCAGTTCTCCTTCTCCTTGCTCTTCCAGATCCTGCCCATCATGCCAGAAAGCTTTCTCTGAACATGACTTACATGAAACCTGTGTCATTGCACCAGCTTTTCTTCCTTTCTTCCCTGCAGCTTGTGTGAGGTTTGGAAGGGTTCAATATGGCACTCAGTTTTCGGCTTTTTGGAAGGGTTCAATGTGGCACTCAGTTTTCGGCTTTCATCTCGAATGCCTTGACAGTCCGCCAATTTTGGCTAGTGCAGTACCCAACGCTCCTTGCTTCACTGCCATTCCTACAGTCTCAGGTCCAGTGGAAGCAGGTCAGCATCTCTCCCTGCACACTCTGTACCCTTTACCCCATGTAACGGAGGAGCTGCTGGGATCTGAACCTGTGCCAAGTAGGCCTAAGTTGAGTCTGCCGCCTCGGCTCAGCACTGGCTTGGAGAGTTACCTGGAAGGTGAGACACAAAGAAGAGGGGGGGGGGGGGGGGGGGGGGTTGCCAGTGGTGCAGAAAGGCGAACCTCGAGTTTTGCAAGCGGGAAGGACTGGGCATACTCTCATCGTCTATATCAAAGGAGTCTAATGATCAAAGCAAGGATGTTTTGATGCTAGGAAACTTTAAGATGATGAAAGATTTGGCCTCTAACTCAGAATTTTCTCTGGCAAGAACAGCTGTTAGCAATGTATGGTCCGTTGTGACTAATACTCTTGCAGACTTTTATTTCAATTCTTCCGCCTCCTCTGTCCCACGGGATCAAAGTTAAATCCTCTTTTTTCAAAGAGACCGGTGTGAATGATTCCATGTCTTCCATGTGCGTCCAAGGTGTTGTAATTTCATGATGCATTTAATGAAGCCTTACTCAACTACCATTTCGCTCACTCCAGCTATCCACAAGCGAGTGTTATGTATCCAGAGAACATATACGTTGTTAAAGATACACGTCTGGCCCTACAGGTTGAGTGCAGTCATCCAGAATTGTGCTATTTTTTGTCTTACTTTTATCCTATCTTCGGTGCTGTTTTTGAGACTTGCTTGCACATTGATTCTTAAATAAATGTTAGCGAACCGCCCAGAGAAACATGGACAAACAAGTCACAAGACAAAACACTACGCGTTTCGACCTCTTAGGTCTTCTTCAGGTAAGACACAAGCGAATATTCATTTGTGTGTTTTGTGTCTTACCTGAAGAAGACCTAAGAGGTCGAATCGCGTAGTGTTTTGTTTTGTGACTCATTTGTCCACGTTTCTCTGGGCGGTTCGCGAACATTTATTTAAGATTTGTTTAGATTTCCGCCTGCAGTCGTCTCACTTTGCAACACGCACATTGATTGTTTAGTCTTGTCATTTTCATTCCTGGAGCTGTCCTTGCCCTCGCTCTTGTCTCTTTTGAAGAAGGGAACCATTTCAGAAGATTTACAGAGTATCAGGAACCTGGTCCAAACTGGGACTGTCATCAATAAAGCAGCAAAATAAAAAATTATTTAGGTTCCCATAACACAGACAATAACTAAAGTATCAGATGAGATGGCCTCCTACTGAGTGAAAGACGGAGCAGAAGATATGAGGGGTTAAAGAGACCAGCCTCATGAGACTCCTAAATATTACCAGAAAGGGAATTCCCCAATGGTGAAAAGGCACTGGACAGGAGTCCCAACTGAGCAAAGATCTCTACACTCCTTCCTTGACTTCTGACATCATTAGACATTATTCTTGGCACAAACAAAACAGCGACCATGAGAAAAGGATGCAAAAGGAAGGAACTATTCAGCAGGAGAAGAAAACGCATTTACCATCATCAAGATGATGACCAAGGTCATTGCTGGAGGATTTCCTGAAGGATAGACTACTCACAAACTTGAAGGGCAAAAAATAATAATGAGAACTATAGCACAAAAACTACACATCTGCCATACATAAAATGAAGGATATAGGGTCACTTATCTCCTCAAAGTTAGGAGCAAAATGGAAATAGAATGGAAAGAGTATATACAGTCATCAACAACCAAATTTTCACATGAAGAGTCTCAAAAACATGAAGCTAAATTCAACTGAAAATGGAAGACACGACGGTAAATAGTTTATGTCCAGATGACCGTGCTCAACCTGTTGATACAAATGTGTACCTTTAATGATTGGTATGTTTTCCAGATACACGGCACACACTTGTGGAGAGCCAGAATGAGTGAACTGGGAGTCGAATATGGCTTCCAAAAAGCATCACAAAACTGTGACACCTAGGACACTCACAGAAGAGAAACAGAATCATGGTACCGGACTCAAAAAAATGGATTACTTGAACTCAGAAAGACTAAGGGGTGGTCAAATCAAAACGAGAACCTGCAAGAGTACTAGTCACAACAGACCATGCACTGCTGACCACTGCTCTACCCAGAGAAAATTCTGAGCTAGGGGTCAAATCATCATCATCATAACATTTGTCAACACAAAAACCATCCTCACCTTGCTCATCAGACTCCCATTCACTCGCATTCACCCCGAACATACCTTGATACAGAGGGTCAGAGCCCAACCAGTCCTTGCTTGCAAGTTGACAGACTCTATTGAGACCTACCTGGCAAACATTCAGGTACCAGCACAGAGCACACTGGGGGGAGCCACTAGCTTGGCTCCACTAACTCTGGGACCGTAGGCTGGACGGTGAAGCAGGAAGCATTGGTCCCTCTGCTTACCAAAACTGGCGGACCATCAAGACGTGCAAAGCAAGAGCCAAAACTTGTGCGGCACGTTTAACCCACCAACTGCTGCATGAGCTGCATGGAAGGAATGGAGAACAGCCGACACAGGTTTCATCAGAGTTGAGGTTGGAGACAGTTTTCTGACATGACAAACTGGCTCTCAGAGTACAAGGAAAAGAAGAAACACACTGACTGACTTGGTGGATGCTAGGGCATTCTGTGATGACAGTGAATGAAGTGATGAAGCCACAGAAATTTTCAGGTACTTTCTTCTCTAGCCAAGATGAAGAGTTTTCCCCCTGAGAGGTAAAGGCTGACTCAAATGACCACCTCTGAGAATCCTAGATAGAAACCGAACTCGATAAGTCCAGAAGACTGACTCAAATGACCACCTCTGAGAATCCAAGACAGAAACTGAACTCAATAAGTCCAGTCAAGGGCATGTTTCCTTGCCGAGGAAAATGAGAAAACTGAATTCAATCACCCAGAGTGGAATATTGTGAACTCACTGAAGGAGGTTATTCTTGTTGCCTTGTTGGTTAAACCGAAGAGTAAGCTCCCCACTCTCCAGTTTTGATCTGTTTATGCAAATCCTGATGTATGGCATTGTTCCACGCTGGTGAAGATAAGACAATTTTTTTTTACAAGTAAATAAGAAGGAAATTTGCCTAGTAGAGATAAGGCATTTGTTTGGATGGGTAAGTATGAAGACAATTCCTATTTCTTCTCAAAAAATGAATAAAATCAGACTCTGACAGTGTGGAAAATGTACAAATTACAGAAACCTCGATAAAATGTACAAATTACAGAAACCTCGATAAAATGTACGGTAAGCCTAACTTGGAGCCCCATTCAAGAGGTCTGTTGTCACTGATTTTTGTTTCCCTGGGACTGTTTCTGACACTGGATACTAAGTGACAATACAGGATAACCTGTGTTGTGACCAGTTTGCACAGTCCCTAGCAAGATCATTGCATACTGACAGAAGTTCTCTACAGTGTCATTTTGTACAATTTTTCAAGATATATAAAATGTCATTAGGCATACAGGGACTTTAATATGAAAACTGTCTTTGATAAGCCTTCATTAATTGGCAGAGGCTCTACTGATAATAAGTTATCATTTGTTACACTCCTATTTAGTAAAACTACACACTGAGTAGCTGATAAAATGCATGTTGTGCAGACCTGCCTACCATAATTAGACTTTAATATTTCTCTACAAAATAGAGAGTTCCTAAAAGTAGAAAAGAATCTATGAACAGCACCATACCCTGAACTCAAAAACTTTTCTTTTGCGGTTCCAAACACATTCTTTTCTTCATTTTAGTTTGTTTGTTTAAAAATATTCACTTTTCGGTGTCTGCTACAGTGTTTGCTTTCTGTCAGTCTCTACAACACTATGACTGTGGTAGCATGGGCCCTCTGAACAGTACATTTGGCCTTTGGAAAGAAGCTAAGTGCCTTTTTTGACTCACTGTACTTTTGAAGCATGGCCCTATTCATGCTTCAGGCCATCAATACCTTTGTGGGGTCTTGGCCCCTAAATGACTGAAAATCAGTCTGTTTTTTGCCGTGGTAATGTAACGCTGGACATCCAGACAACCTCCATGCAAAATTTTGAAGCGCAAGAGGTACACTGTACATATAGCATAAGTATACTCACTGTGGATTAGGAGATAAGATAATGTTGCTTATAGCCCAGCCGACCGCAAGGGGCCACATCAGGGCTGTCACCACGTTAAAATCAACTCACAAGTCATTAAAAAAAAAAAAAAAAAAAAAAAAAAAACCTTTCACACATCTCTTTAAATGACATCTTCTAGAAACGCACCAGAAACTTCATTAAAAATCCTTCTTCCGTAAAATCTTAAATCAGATGAAAAATGTTAATCTCTCTCAAAAAGTCAAGGATCATGTCAGGCGGGACATCCCTGAACAGGGTCTTCATGGACTCCACTGTAAAATGTTTGTGTCTCACATCGTGCAAGTCCCAACACTCTAAAAGAATATGTTTCATTGTGAGTGGCACATGACATGGAATGCACCACGGAGCTTCTTCACTCTTTAAAAGGTAGGAATGAGTAAAATACGAATGGCCGGTGTGCAGCCGGCACAGAACCGTTTCCTCTTTACGACCACCAGACGTAGATGGGAGGAACTCCTTAAGGTTTGGACGGATCCGAAAGAGTTTGTTATCCGTCTGGGTATTCCAATCCTCCTGCCAGAGGTCTTTCACATAATCATTAATTTTGGGTTTCAGATCTGAGCAGGGGATATATATGTTGGACAATTTCTCTCTTGTAGCATTCTTGGCTAAACGATCAACCATTTCGTTACCTCCGATGCCAACATGACCAGGAACCCAAGCCAGAATAATGTTGTAACCATCCACTTTCAACTTGCTAAAAAGTTCAAAGAAATGTAAAAGTTCTGGATGCTGAAGGTTGCGGCCAGCTATGGCCTCCAAAGCTGACAGCGAATCCGACAGAACCAGAAAGTCCCTCTTGGTAGATTGTGAAATTATTTTCAATGCCAGAACCAGAGCAGTAAGTTCAGCAGAATAGACAGAGGCATCTGGAGGTATATGTTTTAACAGTATCTGAGAAGGAGCACCAGGGCAATAGGCTGCACAGGCCACTCCATCCTCAGACTTGGAACCGTCAGTGAAAATTTTCTGACAGGATGGAAATTTTGAACAGAGGTCAGCATACAATGCCTTGTATGCCTGAGAGCTGGTGGACTCTTTACGAAAAGCTGCAAGATCAAAATCGAATCTCTGGTGTGAAAAAGGTCCACGGAGGCTGATCCGGAAACTTGGAAAAATCAGACACAACTCCTAGGTCTAGACCTGCATTCCGCGCGTGAGGCTGCATACGAACACCAAACGGCGGAATACAGTTAGGGTTGTTTTCGAATTTGTTTTGAAACTGGGGGTCAAAGACACAGTCATAGGCAGGATTCTGTGGTTCTGAGAACAGTCTGATGTAGTAATTTAGAGACATTTTCAGCCTGCGGTTGGACAGTGAGGGTTCACCTGCCTCTGCGTACAGGCTGTACACAGGGGTGGTGCGAAATGCTCCAAGACAGAGACGAAGCCCTTGATGGTGGATAGGGTCCAAGAGTTTCAGATAAGAGGGTCTTGCAGAGCCGTACACAGCACAACCATAGTCCAGTTTGGAGCGGACCAGGGCTCTGTAGAGATGCAGCAAAGTTTTCTTATCAGCGCCCCAGTCAGTGTGTGCTACGACCCGCAGAATATTCAGAGCTTTCTGGCAAGAGGTTTTGAGATTTTTAATGTGGCTGAGAAAGTTGAGTTTTTGATCAAAAATAACTCCAAGGAATTTGGCTTCTTTTACAGCTGGAATGGTGGACTTGTCCAGACGAATTTCAGGATCAGCAAAAAATTGACGAAAATTGTGAAAATGGATGACTGAGTTTTGGTACGTGAGAAGGTAAACCCGTTTTCCTCGGCCCACTGCTGGATCTTGTTGACACAAAGTTGGAGTCGACGCTGTACGCTGGGGTAAGAAGCTCCCACTGCGTACAGCGCAAAGTCGTCAACGAACAGAGAGGACTCAGAGCCCTGGCTTACCGATTTCACAATGTCGTTGATTTTAATGCTGAAAAGAGCAGGAGAAAGGATGCTCCCTTGAGGGACACCCAACTCCTGCCCATGGATGTCAGAGAGTGTGGTGCCAACACGCACCTGGAACTGTCGATCAGCCAAAAAGTTCTGTATGAACAGAGGCAGGTGACCACGGAATCCAAGTCTGTGCAGGTCCAGAAGAATTCCTGATTTCCATGTGGTATCATATGCTTTTTCGAGGTCGAAAAAGATAGCGACCACATGCTGTTTATTGACAAAGGCATTGCGGATGGTGGTTTCCAGACGGATTAGATGGTCAACTGTCGAGTGGTATTTCCGGAAACCGCACTGTTGACTGGCCAAAAGGCCATCGGTTTCCAGCTTCCACATCAGACGGGAGTTGACCATCTTTTCCATCAACTTACAGAGGCAGCTAGTCAGAGCTATCGGACGATAGTTGGAAGGGTTGGTAAGGTCCTTTGCAGGCTTTGGAATTGGAATGATCAGGGCTTTCCGCCAGGAGGGCGGAAAGTACCCTGTGGTCCAGATATGGTTGTATACTTTAAGAAGAGTCTGGAGACAGCTTTCTGGAAAATGCTTCAAAACCTGATAATGAATATCATCCAGACCAGGGGCAGAATCAGTGCAGGTTTGTAAAGCTGTTTTCAGTTCATTGATTGAAAAAGGGAGATTGTAGGCTTCAGAGTTGTCTGATGTGAAATTGTATAAAGATTTCTCTCTGAGCTGTTTGTTTTTTAAAAAGGCTGCAGATTTATTTGAAGATGAGGAGTTCTGTTGGATGGTGGAGGCCAACAGATTGGCAACAGCTTCTTTGTCAGTGATCAGAGCATCGGCAAGTTTCAAGTGATGAATGGAGGGGTTGGTGTTTTTCCCTTTGATTTTTCTGATGATGTTCCAGACTTTTTTCTTTGAAGTTTTTGATGTCAGCCCGGAGCAAAAGTTTCTCCAAGACTGACGTTTACTGATTTTGAAAGTGTGTCTCGATTTGGCGCGGAGTTTCTGATGGGCTCGAGCGTTGGAACCTGAAGGTCGTTGGTATACCCGACGCTGAGCCCGTTTGCGAACTTTTGAAATTTGTTGGCAGTCTAAATTAAACCAGGGTGTTTTGGGCATTTGGAGTTTATTGGAAGACATTGGAATACAGGTTTTAGCACACTTTATCACAGTGTTAGTCAGAGATTCAGCTGGGTCTGGACTCTGAAGAAAATCAGTGTCCTGGAATTCTTTCAAAATATTGGTGGCAAAAAGATTCCAGTTGGCCTTCTTATAATTAAGATGCTGTGAGACAGAGATGTTTTCAGTTAATAAGGGTTTTAAAAGAACAGGGAAATGGTCACTTCCGTGCAGATCGTCATGGACAGACCACTCATAGTCCAGGACCAGCGAGGGGTCACAAATCGACAAATCTAAGCACGAAAGTGAACCTGTGGAAGAGTGGAGGTAAGTTGGAGCTCCATCGTTCAGACAACACAAATCAAAGTCTGAAAGGACATCCTCAAGAAGCAGACCTCTGGATGACGAACTGACACTACCCCAAAGAGGATTGTGACCATTAAAGTCACCCAACAGCAAAAAAGGTCGAGGAAGTTCTTCGATCAGACTGACAAGGTCCTGACGACAAACCGGGACAGAAGGTGGCAGATACAGTGAGCAGATTGTAACAGTCTTGTGGAGAGTGACTCTCGCAGCTACAGCCTGAAGGGAGGTAGTCAGAGCGACAGGACTAAACAGCAAAGTTTTGTGTAAAAGAAGGGCAACACCGCCTGACAGTCCCAATGTGGATGGTTGTGCAGGTTTAGAAAGAATATTAAAGCCAGAAAGAGTGAAGGTCTTCTGGCTTTGAATTTTAGTTTCCTGAAGAGCCACGACGGAAGGTTTTACAGTTTGACACAGAAGTTGCAGCTCCTCAAAATTTGAATTTAGGCCACGGATATTCCAATGGATTAGTTTACTACTATCCATGGTGCAGAGGATGAACAGGAGAGAAGTCAGGTCATCTCCTCGTCATCGTCTGCGTTCAGTGGAGCAAATTTATTGCTTAGTTTCACTGGACTGTTTGGGTCTTCAGACCTGCTGGCAGACTTGCCCACAGGTGAAGAAGTCTGGATTTTGGAGATGGTGGAGGTTTCTTCCTCATCTCCACCATCTCCACACTTGGTTGAACTCCCTTGCCCGCACGGGCACTGCTCGAGGAAGTTCGAGGCGGGAGGGTTGGCTTTTTCATCTGCCCAGCAGCAGATGGAGTAGACTGCTGGGCAGTCTGAGGGGTGGCGGATTTTTTGCCTCCACCAGGGGCACCCACTTTGGGTTGGGAGGCGGTGGACTTGCTTCCACCAGAGCTTAACGGTCTTTCTTGCAATGTCTTGGTGAAAGTAAAATTGTCAGTCTGGCAGCAGACTGAACGGGTGGAAACTTTCTTTGTAACGGAAGCATAAGAAGACACTGTTGACGTCTGACTGCCAACAACCTGTTTGCGGGCCTCAAAAAACGAAATTTTCTTTTCAGTCTTCACTCTTTGGATGGTGGACTCCTGAACCCAAACAGGGCAGTTGCGTGAAGAGGAGGGGTGGTCACCACCGCAGTTCGCACAATGAGCCGGGTCTTTACACGGCCCATCATGGGTTGCCTTGCAACAAACACCACACACCTCCTGCCCAGAACAGCGGTCTCTGACATGTCCAAACTTCTGGCATTTGAAACACCTCAACGGGGATGGGACATACAATTGGACACGTACATTTAAGTACCCGACTTTAATGACCGGAGGCAGCACAGGGTTGCAGAATGTCAGAAAGAGGGTGTTGGTGGGCACTCTTTCTGCACCTTTTTTGACTGTCACCCTATGCACCTCTGTCACACCTTGGGACGCAAGTTCTGTCTTGATCTCCGCTTCCGAGACACCTTTCAAATCCGGGCACCGAATAACCCCTTTGGTCGAATTTAACTGCTTATGGGGGGTCACCCGGATCTCTCGGTCCACGAGTTTTGTTGCCCTCAGCAGCTGCTACGATTGCCTCTTTGATCTGCACTGGACGAGGAAAGTGCCATTCCGTAGCCTTTTCACTGACTGAGGGTCACCTGCTAGACCCTGAAAGCCCTTCTGAATAGCAAAAGGACTCAGAGCAGAAATAGGCTTTTCCTGCTCTGTCCCTTCAACCACAAGCCAGGAAGCCCAAAAACCTGTCATCCGTCTCGTCTCCATATCCGAGTCACTGTCGGAATCGTTATGACTAGAAATGGGGTCCACTGCCTTCCTCTTTTTTATGGGGGGTGTGATTTTGGATAAAGCCATGATTTATGTTTAGAAATTTCGTCTCTCCCTTACCCACCCACCATGGAGTCCAACTAAGGGGCCAGGGCCAAGAACTCATTGTCTTGATCCCTTCCAGGCTTCAGGAGAGATATACGACAAACAGAAGCCTACTGACCCTATCCCCCCTGATCATGCCCAACTCCCGGGAACAGAGAGCTGAGCACTGCAGGGGTTCCCTTGGCCAGTCGGAGAACTGCCTGTCTTGACCCAGCCCCACGAAGGGGAAGCCGATTGATACACCCGGGCCAGAGTGTACCTCCTGTCTAGGAGAGGTCCGAGCCAAAGTGATGTGTTGAGGGCGTTGGCCCTCTCAATCACCAGGATCTCATCCCCCTCCGTCACAGGTCGCACCGCACGGCAAACGCGGCGGATCTTAAGAAGACCACAGAGAGAAAAAGAGTGTGCAAAAGAAGGCTTGAAAGGGAGACGTAGAAAGAAAAGAACCGTTAAGAAAGGCAGAAGACAGAATAGGAAAAAGGTGGGTTACTATTTGTCTGGGCCCTCACTCCTAACCTTTCTGACATGGGAGACCCTACCAGGGGCATCAATTCCTACCACGTAATGCTTGGCCAGTCAGCAGCTTGGCTATACAGGCCTAGAAGCATTGACAACAACTAACCATCTAGTCGAGTATTGATGCCCCCGTCAGCAAAGCCTAAAAGATCACTGGACCACGCAAGCCCTCCGACCACGGCAAGGTTGCAACCCCCGGAGGGTCACTGTGGATTAAAAACAGCACACAGATGTTTTTCTGTATACTCTGCAGGAGCAAATATGTTCACGGAAAGTTGTTGATTGGAACTTCAGTTCAAATTGTAGACATGCTTATACAATCATGGAACAGACTTTTTTTCTGCTGATAGAATTTTTGGGGTCAAGCAGAACCCTTGTGGGGTGGATTCCATTAACGAAACGGTTGGCAAGTCTGGTTTAGTTATGCAGAGACAGGAGATAGGAGTGTGCATTGACAGCAACACTGCATGTGATATCATGTCATATTCAAGGAAGAGACAGATATTGTCTTGACAGTGATACTATGTGTTATATGTGTTGTGTTATGTACAGATGAGACAGAAGTATGTGCTGATAATCACACCATGCGTTATGAGTGTTTTGTCATGTAAAGAGAGGAGGTAGGAATAGGTACTGACAATCACACCATACACTATGTGTGTTATGCCATGTAAAGACAACAGACCTCAATGAGTGCTCACAGCCAAACCATACACATTGAGTATTGTGCCATATAAGGGGAGGAGACATAAGTGTGTACTGACAGTCATACTATACACTATGTGTGTTGTGCCATGTAAAGTGAGGAGATGGCAAGTGACAGAATATGCAGTATGTGCTGTGCTATGTAAAGGAGAAAGAAGCATGTACTGACGTGACATGGGGGTGTACACTGGGTACCAGTTCCATCTCCTCTATCACACCTGTCCAGTGGGCCTGCTGTGGAAAGTCCACTGTAACGTCACGTCCATTTGGATTGATGGCTGCACACAGAACCATTCATGCTGACAACACACATCAAGTCAATCATCAGGTCATGCCAGGTGTGATGAAAGCGCTTAACTGGTAGTTAATGAGTTATGAAAGGATTTTTCCTACTAAAAGTAGTTTTATCATATACTGATTTGCCCAAACAAATACCTTTTCTCTTTCTATGTGGAACATCAGGAATCCCCCTAAAAAATTATGTGGAGAGCAGGGAAGTTGCACCACTCAACCCACAGGAATACAAAAGTAGTCTCCCTTGAATGACATGAAACTCACTCACTTCACTCCAAAACAAATCAGTTTTCTCCCTTTTTCCCCAACTGCGGGGAGGAGGGAGGGAGTTCTAACTGTTCGGACAGATAAGTATGTCATAAAACTTCTTTTAGTAGGAAAAAAACTTTTTTTCATTCTTACTTGTCCAAACAAATGCCAGAATATCAAAAAGGATGGTGGGATCTCACCTGGGATCCAGAAGTTCAAACTCAAGCGCAAGGCTGACTGAAACTCATTTCAGAGCTAGGCACCAGAACCAAAATGTTTTAAATAAAGATTCCTGTAGGTTTAAAGATTGTTCCCGCTCTTCCTTAATGAATGACCAATCAAAGCACAAAAAAGTCAGGATTAGGAAAAGGAGAAAACCCCTGAAATCAACCTAGCACAGACAGGTTCCAAACTTGTTCCCAACTTAGTCTTGTAGGCTAGTAATTGTTCACACCGAGACACAGAACTCAATGTGTGTTTACAATGACTTCACGTCAATGTGGTAGCCAGGGCCAATTCAATTTGTTGCTAACAGTTAAGCAAGTGGACTTATACATATCTGGGCAAAAAACAACCCAGGAGGAAAATTTTGCCAAGATCCCAAGTACGTCACAGCCAAGCAATGTCCGAACATGAATGTAAATGTCAAATGTAACAAGATAAGGACTACAGAGCCATTCCTTTGAGGATGTGTCCTAAAACTCAAATTTATCACAAACTTATTCTGTGCTTGGGCAGGAAAACAAGTACAGAATACAGAGCCTTTAGACAAAGGTCATGTTCAAAATTATCATGAAACCATATTCAAGGATGTGATAAATATAAGCCAAAAGCGGAGTAACAAAAAGCACATTGATCTTTCAAATTGTACAGACCTACAAGAAACAAAGGCAATTCACTGATTGCTGTGATAAATTATGTCCAAAAGCACAGAGCCATTCCCTGATGGATGTGCAACATAAAAGGTTAACTCACTCCACTATGACGTCCGCTATAGCAGATGTCCTGCGTACAACACTTCCTCTCTGACATCCGCTATAGCGGATCGTGCATTAACATATTTTTAGAGCCAACGTCACTCTGCATGTTAAAAATTGAAGCGTTCCATGTGGTAGCGTTATTATCATAGAGCAACCTTTCACCGCTGCACAGGCCACCTCGTGATATGTTGGCTAACCAGTGAGC
The DNA here is from genome assembly GCA_033310375.1 of Conus canariensis. Taxonomy (NCBI): domain Eukaryota; kingdom Metazoa; phylum Mollusca; class Gastropoda; order Neogastropoda; family Conidae; genus Conus; species Conus canariensis. The sequence continues at coordinate 32,529,889 of CM065720.1, forward strand.
TATCTTTATACCAGCTCAGTCCTGTGTTTGAAGTGAGATCACAATGGCGTCTCAGTGGTGTGTGAAGAAGACAGGGAACATGTGTTTACAGCTTATGTGAAGCTGTTGAACTTGTTCAAACTGAAGGATCAGACCTTGAAGATACTGAACACGATAGTGACGTGAAACTGGCATGGCGATTTTTTTTTCCACCAATGCCTCCATACACAGGCCAGGAAACATATGGACTGAAGTTGCAAGGCATGACTGACCACACCCCTTTGGATTTTTTCGACCAGATCAGGCCCACGCTTTACGCCAAGATATTCAGTCATTACTGTTGACTCTGACAGTGTGTGTGTGTTTGTGTGTGTGTGTGTGTGTGTGTGTGTGTGTGTGTGTGTGTGTGTGTGCGTATGATGGTGGTGGTGGTGGTGGTGGTGGTGGGGGTGGTGGTGTGTGTGTGTGTGTGTGTGTGTGTGTGTATGTGTAAGATAAGATAAGATAATGCTGCTTATAGCCCAGCCGACCGCAAGGGCGTGTGTGTATGTGTGTGTGTGTACAACATATATGAACATATATATCGTGTGTGTGTGTGTGTGTGTATTTCTTTTTCAACTCTGTGCATGTACATATGGACAAATATGTTGAATTTGACAATTTACTTTTGTTATCGACAAGAAGACTGAGTAAAGTTGAGATTTTGATTATGACGCTGTTGTTTATTGCGACTGAGATTATGATCCTGTTGTTTGTCTGTTTTAGATGTCTAAATGGATCCAGCTGAAATGGGGGAGGTCACCACAAGGACAGGCAGGAAGATGAATCCCAAAGTTGTCCAGGACTACTCAGTCAGCATGGCAGGCGTGGACCGCAGTGAGCAGCTACTGGCCAACAGTGTATGACTAGTGTTTATTCATTTTTGATACTGTAGAAACTTTCAAGTAGTCATTGTGTACATACTGCCAGCATTCTACATGAGATTTGTATAGAAGCCCTTTTCTCAAGAGAAGCATAGGTTCACACCTGTTCATATTTCTAACTTACCTCATGAAAAATACCCCATCTTCTTCCTGTTGCTGACAGAGTACTGAATAAGTAAGAGCTTTGAAATCATGTACTTTGTTTATACAGGTACACAGTTATTATGTGTCAAAATTTCAAGTGTGTGTGTGTGTAGCCATTATTTTTTAATGATTTTTTTTCAATACTAAACAATTACGCACTCTCATGAAGAATGCTGAACGACAAACTACAAAGTACTCTTTCATATTTTACTGATTTTAGTTCTTTTGCTTAGTAAACAAACTGTCAAGCAGCTATTCTTTACACTCTACTGGGTTTCTAAAAGTGATTTATGATGAAAATGGACCTTTTTTCAACAACAGAGAAAATTTCCCTTATATGCCTGTGGAACTACCTCGAGTTTCACAAAATGTAAAAAATGACCTCCTTCATCCAGCTACAAAAAGAGTATGGTATATACTACAGCCTTGAATTTTTGCACTAACCATGTTCAATCACACAACAATCATGTGTCCAAATTTCAAGTATTTTTGTTGTGGTATAATTTTCTAATGATTTTCGAAAAGTGTACAAACGTCCAGTACACAGAGGAATGTTGAATTTTATATTGGCCAGTAGGGAGCAAGTTAAAAAGGTAGCTTAAAAGCAATAACCCATGGCTGCTTATCTCTTTAAACCTCCTGGAAGTGCTGTTTCTCATGTATTCCTTTTTTTTCTTTTTTAAACCCAACATTTTTTTTAAAGGTGACAAGAACTAAAGACTAACCAGACACTACTAAGGCTATACACTTTTGTGAACAATGCAAACTGTCTTTGAGAATGCTCATCAGATTTGAAAATAGGAAAAAAAAAAAAAAAGAACAAAAATCTTCAACCTTTCGGTCATAGACTATCTTCAGGTCTTGTGATATAAAACGAAAGACAAATAAATATGCATGGGCAATGATTATGAAAATGTATACATAAACGGATGAATACATGTTTAAAGGTGTGAGTGTGTGTGTGTGCGTGCGTGTACGTGTGCCTGCGTGAGCACACGTGCATGTGCATGTGTGTGTGCACGCGTGCGCACGTGTGTGTGTGTGTGTGTGTGTGTGGTGAGTGTGTGTGCACACGTGCGCACTTGTGTGTGTGTGTGTGTGTGTGTGTAATGGGTAAAAGGAAAAAGAGTGGCAGATAGAGGGAAAAGGCAATCAGAAACTGAGGTATAGAAAAAGAGAGACTGGTAGAGGAGGAGTCTTATGCTTGGAAGGGGGCGCTCGAGGGTATGTAAGAGAAAGGGAGAGCGTGGTTGAGGAGGAGTCTTATGCTTGGAAGAGCGCGCTTGAGGGTGTGTATGAGGACAACAAAAAAAAAGAGAGAAAAAAAACAAAAAAACAAAAACACAGAAGTGAAGGGTGTGTGTGGGGATGGGGTGGGGTGGGGTGGGGAGGAGGGTTGGGTGGAAAGTCCTGTAAAAGAATAGGTGCATATGGATTGTCCACATGTGTATGTATCTATGAGTATGCATACCTGGATGGTGGAGATGGTGTTTGGGGTGTATATATTATGCTCTACATGTTATGTTATAAATATTCTATATATGTACATGGGGTGTGAATGTAAATATGGTTGGATGGAGAAATTGGGGGAGGGGGGTGTAGAGAGAAAGGGATGGAGGAGAGGTTGGGGGAAAGGAAAGCGAGAGCCGGAATGATTCAAACTAAAAATATCAGATGTGGGAGTTGAGTCCATAAGGGATTGTGGTGCCAAGGCGACAGCTGATCCCTGACCTCATGAATTCTTTCTGGAGCCCAGCACGCATGTATGCATGCACGCAGGTGCACACACATACACACCTTTAAACACGTATTTGTCCGTTTACGTACATGTTTTCATATGTCATTGCCTATACATATTTATTTGTCTTTCGTTTTATGTCGTAAGTCTTGAAGACGATTCTTGACCGAAACGTTGAAGATTTTTGTTCTTTTTTTTTTTTTTTTTCTATTTTCAAATCTTCTGAGCATCCTCAAAGACAGCTTGTACACTACACACTGAAGTTTCACTCTCGATGGCCTTCTTGCTGAGTGATGGTGTCCCGCTGGAGTAAATCCTGAGTGAGCCGATACACTCAAATCATGGCTTTTGAAAAGTAACTGTGTTACAATTGTCTCAGTGAACTTTGGCTAGTTCCAAAACTAAGGCTATCTGCCTAAATACAAATGAAAAACCTGCTTTTCATAGAAGTTCCTTTCGACCGTTTTTCTTTTCTTTTTCTTTCTTTTTTTTTGTGTGTGTGGTAAAACTCACAACTTATGCAGCTAGAAATGAGAAAGTTACTTGGGGAAGGTGGCCTAGCACGTGACAACTCTACCAAAACAGAGCCTCCATGTCTTTACTCATATCTCTGAGATAGAACCTGCCAAAGGTGGTCATCATCTTCCAGCTTACTGAACGACAAATGTCAGTAACTGCAATATTCTGCCAAGGGGCGAGACTGGCGGATAGAGCCCGGACTTCATGTGCCCTGATATCCCAAAGACATAAGCCTGGGGGGAGATTCCTGATGTTCCATGTAGTAGGAGAAAAGGCATTTGTTTGGACAGGTAAGTGTGAAGAAAAGGAACTTTACAATTAAAAGTAGGTTTACTATACACTTACCTGTTCAAACAAATGCCTTATTCCCACTTGGATGGAGCAAAGTCATATTTAGAGGAATCCCCACAAAACAATACTGGAGAGCAGGCAGCTAGCTTCACCTCAGTCTCAAAAGTGATCACACCTAATCTTGAGGAATGATAGACACCAAATCTCCAAGACTGATGGTGCAGAGTGTACCCAGCCATACTGTACATGATCAACTGACACTTTCTCTGTACAACACAGATTCAAAGCAAATTTCAGCCAGCACCATATAGATAAAGAGGACACAGATACAGTTTTTAAAACCCTTGTGCAGAACACAGTACAGGTATTTCTCCTTCCTTCCCAGGAACAGGCAAATGGAATGACTATTGCAGGTTCTGGTTCTGCAGAGTCCAATCCCATCAACACTTACACATCAATGAACTGTACACACAAACATGCGGTTTCCTTTTTATTTGGGGTAGGCTTCCTTTCTTTGAAATGAGAAAACGATCAAGCTGATTATTTTCATTATACAGAAGTAGAATGCAAGTGAATGTTACATCATGGGCCAGGCAATGATTCCAACTACCATCGTTTTCCTATACTCCTTGAACAAGACCAAACTTATGCAAATCTCTTCAAATCCTTGGCTTGGCATCCAGTTTTCAGAAAACCTCACAAGGGAAGTCCCCATCAACTCTTTTACCAAAGAATACCATCATAATTTCTTCAACACGCAAACATAAGACATTCATACCCCTAGTTAGACTATTGCTCGAGTCCATATGAGGCAGTCAGACCTGAGTTCTTATCACAGACAAAAAACTGGGAAGCTGGAAAGCATACAGAGCATAGCAGGAAGCTTCAATGACATCTTTGTTCACAAACCTCCACATCCACCTGATACTCAACAACCTGTGGAAAAGTGGAAATGTCAGGTGCTTCATAGCTCCAATGCCTCACACTAAAAGATGTCCTGTGGACCAAGGCTTTGACTATAAAAAACAAAACAAACAAAAAAACAATACATAATTATATCACCAAATGACGAAAGTTTACAGACCGTTTCCTTAAAGTAACAAAAGGACCTACCTGTAACAGTACCAATGCTCCCATGTGTGACAGAGCCCCATTTATATGTTGGTGTGGTCACACTTGGCTTCACACGCACCTTGTCCAATACCTTGATGGGTTGTGTTGTGTCTGGAACAATGAGCAGATTTTCTTTACGCATGCACTACTGTGTTTGCAAAATTGGAGAAATGGGGAGTTTGTATTACACTCCCTGTTTGGCTAGTACACTTACCATGTCAGGCCATAGCATTCAACTGCAGTTAGTTAGCTCTGAAAGGCTGAATTTTTTGTGGCTAATGCAGTGATAAGACAGTCATGTGACGCCCACCCTACTTCCGCCATAGGAAGAAAGCCGGTGTCCGCTTCCTGTTCCTCATTCAGCGAGGCATGTGCGCAAGGTAACCCCGAGAACCATAGCGCTAGAGGGGAAGGTAGGGCGGGCATTAGAGTCTGACATGGTAAGTATACTAGCCAAACAGGGAGTATAACACAAACTCCCCATTTTGGCATCATATACTATACCATGTCAGACCACAGCAGAATTTAAAGGAATTGGAGGAGGGCCAAGTGCCCTAATGGTTCTTGGGGTTAGAGGGCAGAACAGATATAGCTGCATCAGCCGCCACAAAAGAAATCCCTTTAGAACCATCAGCCCTGGTCATGCGGATATCCCTCAAATAAAAGTTTATGAAGGGATTTTCCAAACGCCAGTAGGCTGCCTCCAGGAGGTGGTGCAAGGGGACAGAGTGCTGGAACGCTGCGGAAGTGGCCAGCGCTCTGACCTCATGGGCCCGGGGAGATAAGACGGGGAGATCCTTATACGCCTGGAAGTAGGCAGATCTGACCGTCTTGGAAAGCCACCTAGAGATTGTGCCAGCCGAGATGTCCTTACGATTATTGGGGTCGATAGAAATGAGGAGACGTCTCTCGGAGGAGCGCCTGGGGCGCGAGCGTTCTCAGTAGTATCTCAGACACCTAGAAGGGCACAGGTCCATGTCCACCCTGCTTTCCCTTTTTCCCAAGATATCCGCAAGTGAGCGGATGACGAGGGAGGGAGAGGCTGTGCCCGGTTCCTGATTCTTAGCTAAGAATTCAGGGAGAAACTTCAGAGAGACAGAACCATCCCTGTGGAAGGCAATGTCTCTGAGGGCCCCGCTGAGGGCATGAATTTCGCTGCGCCTCCTGGCCGAGGCAAGGGCGAGAAGAAATGTGGTCTTGAGAGAAAGAAGGTCAAAGGGAAGGGTGGCCATAGGCTCGAAAGGGGTTTTCTGAGAGCGTCAAGGACAATGAAGAGGTCCCAAAGGGGGATGCGCCTAGGGGACTGAGACTCACGTAGAGCCACCCCCCTAGAAATTGCTCTGAGAAGGAAGTCATTCTCAAAAGAGGGTCCGTCGAGTTGGCGAATAGTGGTACAGATGGCTGACCTATAGCCCCGAATGGAGCTAGCCGAGAGCCTTAACAAAGAAGATAGGTGAGATAGGAAGTTGCCTATCTGGATATTGGAAGAGCGATCATGGGGAACAGAGTTGTCTGAGCACCAGGAGACCCATCTCTCCCATCGGTAATCATACAGGGACTCAGTGCTGGCTCTGCGCGAGGCCATCACCAAGTCCCGTTTGTCTTGCGAGGCCCCTGCCCCAGCGAGGATGTCTAGGACGGACTGGGATCTGTCCGTTTGGGAGGGAGGGGCAGATGCTCGCAATTGGGCTGGCACAGCAGCCAGGCGTTCAGGCGGAGCATCTGGGGGTTGGACTGGGGGCGACCCGATTGAGGCTGTCTGAGCATGTCTCAACGAGTGCTCAACTGGAGAGGGCGAACATGGGAGAGGGACTTGAGGTCCGGAAACCAGGACTGGGTCGGCCACCACGGGGTGACGAGGATGAGCCTGGGTCTTTCCAGACTTGCCTTCCTGATCACCTTGTGGAGGATCGGGAATGGAGGGAAGGCGTATGCTATGAGGCCCGACCAGGGAAGGGAGAGAGCGTCAATTGCATACGCTTGGGGGTCGGGGACGGGAGAGACATACACTGGAAGGTGGTTGAATCAGGTGGCAAAGAGGTCGACCATGGGCCTGAACCAATGTTCCCACACCGAGCTGAGGGTTAGCCTGCTGAGAGTCCATTTCCGTGTGGAGGAGGGACTTGGACTGACTGAGGGAGTCTGCCAGGATATTGCGGGTCCCCGCTATGTGTCTCGCGCGGAGGGTGATTCCCTGCGTGTGGCACCAGTGGAGGAGGGCCTCTGTTCAGAGAGAGAGGCTGAGGGAGCGAGCCCCCCCTCCACCCCCCCTTGTTGACATAACAAGCCACCGAAGTTGATGTGGAGATGGGCAGTCTGTGCGTCCCACACTCCCAAGGCATGAAGGTTCTCCAAGTGGGCGCCCCAGCCCGAGTTGGAGGCGTCTGTGTAGAGTTCCAGGGGCTGGGTTGGGAGGGAGATGGGAACCCCGGGGGTCAGAGTGGCGGGGTCAAGCCACTCTTCCGTAGCCCATTGGAACCAAGGACCCAGGGGAATGGACTGATCCCAGCGGTCGGAGGTCTGAGACCATCGATGACAGAACTCCCTTTGGAGTTGGCGCTTGGGGACTCGGCCTAGGGGAATGAGGGACGAGAGGGACTCCATCATCCCCAGGTGGGAGGTAAGGGTTCTGGCCGGGGTGTGGGTGGATAGGCGCAGGCGGGAGATGATGTCCATAATGCGGGTGGACCTCTCTGGGGTCGGGGAGACCATCATGGAGAGTGTGTCGAATCTCATGCCCAGAAAGAACTGCTGACTGGGGTTGAGTTTGCACTTGTTGACGTTGGTGACAAACCCTAGTTTGGAACAGAGGCGCAGAAGATGGTTGGTGTGGGATTGACACCGGGCCCGGGAGAGAGCCAGGACGAGCCAGTCATCCAGGTACACCAGGAGGCGAATGTCTTCCTGTCTGGCCAGGGAGACCATCTCCTTGACCACCTTTGTGAAGAGGAAGGGTGCCAGGGAGAGGCCGAAGGGGAGCGCCTTGAACTGGAACACCCGATACTGCCAGATGAACTGTAGGTATCGTCTGTGAGATGGGTGTATGAGAATCTGAAAGTAAGCGTCCTTCAGATCTATCGAGGTTGCCCAATCCTGGTGGTGGATGGAGTCTCTGATCTGAGTCGGAGTGTCCATCTTGAACTTGGTGGCCCTGAGGAACTTGTTGAGGGGAGAAAGGTCGAGGATGGGCCTCCATCCTCCTGATGGTTTGGGGATGACAAAGAGGTGGGAGTAGAACCCCGGGTTGGGATGGGAGATCTCCATGATGGCCCCATTTTGGAGGAGTTCTGCGACTTCCTGGCGAAGAGCCTCCGCCTGGCTCGGGGAGGGGTCACTGGGAGGGGGAGGGGGAGAACGCATCAGAGGAGGGCGTTGGTGGGCCCAAGGCAGGCGGAACCCCTCCTGTAGGACCGCTACTATCCACGGCTGAGGCCCATACATCTCCACTGGTGGGCATGCCGGGATAAGCTGCCCGCCAGAGGGGCCGAGGGGCCAAGGTGGAGGGCAGGCGAGTGGGAAGGATAGAGAGGTAGCGGTCTGAGTTCTCCCTGCTCTAGCTCCCCCGTGAGTCCTCCAGTCACCTCTGGGGCCGTCCCTGCTGGCCGAAATGAAAATTCTGCTGGGGAAGTTTTGTCTTCAGCTGAGAGGGGGTTTTAGAGCGCTTGGCGGGCCGTGCGGTGCGGGATGGGGCCTGCTTGGGATAGGGTTGGGGTCTGGTAAGGGGAGTGGAGGAACGAAAGGAGGGTCTGGGAGGGCGAGTCTGACGAGGGGGGGGCTGGCCACTCTTCAACTGAATGGGCAATGAAGGCAGCCGAATAGTCGCCGAAGAGCGACTGCTCCTGACCCGGAATGCACCGCAAGGCCGCCTTAAGCGCCGGGGCAAGATTAGCCTGTGACAGTATGGCATCTCTGCAGGCCAGTAAGCAATTGTAGTGGCTCCTGGCTGCGCTGTCCGCTGCAGCTGAAAGGTGATGCGAGATCCTGTTGACTAGGAGTCGCATCAAGGGGTCGCTGAACAAGCGAGATTCAGTCTCAGGGTGTGTCTCAGAATACTGAACGTCTGAGGACACGGAGACCGAGTCGTCCTCCTCCGGCCAGATCTCCTCCACCCGCTGCAAGAGCATGCCGAAAAAGACACATCCAGCAGCGGTGTGTTGGATCCCCAATCTGGCTATGCGGTCCCACTCCACCAGGTTCTTGATAGAGATTGTGGTGGAAGTGGGAGGGGCCAGATGGGGTATCAACCGGCAGTCGGCCGGGGAAATGCCAATTTCCCTGGTCACCGGATTGTCCTTGGAGAACAGGGAGGAGATGTGGGCCTTCCGGGGGTCCCTGAGGAACGTGCCTACAGGGGCTGCATCCAGGGCCGAGAGGGATTCATTCCCTGGAGGAGGGACGACCTGCGCACCCCTGGATAGGGTTGCTGGACACAACCCAAATGGACGTGAGAGTCTGAGGGGCGAAAAGTCTGGGGCGAGCCCGCTTGGCTGGTGTGGCCGCTGTGTATTTGGACACCAAAAAGAACTTGTCCGAGGGTGGGGACTCCCTCACGACAAGATCCGGGTGCCACTGCTCAATGGTGGACAAATCGCATGATGAGGAGAAGGAGTCCTCTACCTCATCCTCAGAATCGGGAGTGTCGGGTTCCTGAAGAGGTTGCGATGAACCTTCTCGAGGAGGCAACGGCAGGGGTGCGTGAGGGTCCCGCCCTAGCTTGGTAGTGGGAGGACGCGAGGGCGGGTCCCTGGTGGCTCCATGATCGGCGGCCGGACTATGGGAGGGAAGTCCGTCCTGCCGATCGGACAGCGCCTGAGAGGGAGGGAGACCGAGGTCGAACCAGCACGAGGAGGCTGGATGCCACATGCGACCATGGAGCTGGTTTTGTTGGTCTGCTCTAAGCCACTGGTCCCTCTCAGGGGCATAGAGCCACAGGTCCCCACGGAGGAAAAGGGGCTATGGCAGCCCTGGGGCAGAATTTCCGTAGGGGCCAGGGTAACCTGAGACACCGGGGGGGAGGGGGTGCGAGAGAGCGTGGCCTGTCGTACCCCTGGAGAGTGCACTGCCTCATACACCTCCCTGGTGGGATCCGTAGGGGCCCCCTGTGTGTTAGGGGGAGCGGTGGAGGGCACGGCAACCGAGCCCCCTATCCGCATGTGTACGGATTTTGAGTGGCTGCGGTAACGTGGTCACCACCTGGTCCGGGTCGGGCAAGTTACCCGTGGTCCCGCTGGTCGATCCTCCCCCCGGAGGAACGGGACCGTGGACATTGCCCAAGTAGGGAGCGGAATAAGTCCGCTCCCCAATGTCCTGTACCCCTTGGGGAAATGTCGACAATCGACCGGGTTGGGTTGACTGCCGGGGGTCTGAGCGGCACAGGTCCGGGCGTGGCGGTACCTGCGGCTGAGACCCAGAGTTATGGCCAGTTTGATCACAGGGACTGAGCATAAGTCCATCACCAGAGTAAGTACGCTCCTCGTGCACCAGTGGTGGCTGCACTTGTGCACGGTGGGGGTGAGCGTCATGAGCCTGCGTGCTATTAGTGGGGGGTGAGCTAATGGCACCAGTCTCATGAAGGCGAGTGACGGGTGGTGATTCCGTATGCATCCCGTCACCCGTGCTGGTCCACGCCTCGGCAAAATTCCCCGGGGACCGAAGGTCGCGTGATGCAGCATGATAGGGAGAGTTGTGTGTCTCACCGTGCGTTGGAAGGGAAGAAGGCAAGCCAGCCGGTAAAGTGGGGGGGAGAAGGCGAATTCGGGTACGAATTCTTAAAGCGGGCTCTCCCTTTTAAGGGAGCTTTGCCTTTGAACTTACGGAGAATACTGAAGGAAAGGCATTTTGAAATGGTGGCAGCTTGCCTTTTGCCCTTCGGACGCAGTGATCGTGCATCCGCCGGTCGGTTAGAGGAGGTATTAAAATGATGGTCGCGCGTCCCCTCCGCGGAACCCCCCTTTACACCGGCCGTACGTTCTTCCATAGAAAGAACGGTTTGCTCTGAGGAATCGGCATGCGGGTCCTCCGGGGCAAAGAGCGACTTCTGGAAAGCGATGTTGCTCAACCCATCGGTGCCCTTCACTATCTTGGGCTATGGTGGCAGAGCAAACACCGAGCACACGACCACAAAGTGGAGACAAGTTGGCAGATCAAGAGATAGTAAAGAAAACTTGACCTTCCTTGTAATAATCATAAATAAGATCGAGAGATCGTAAAGAAAACTTGATCAACCTTGTAATAATGATAAATAAGGTACTAATAAATGTGCTAGGGGAAACCTCCGTACCACTAAACCCAGGTACGACCGAACGTGGACGACCACGCGGTGAGGCAATATGGCGGAAAGGTAGACCGGCGTGGAGTAAATAAAGATTGCGGATTGAGTGACCGGCAAGAATTCGATTGCCGAAGTGACAAGCAATGGAGCGCAAGAGTAAAATAAACTAACGCGCAGCAGACATCACGAATCAAGAGGCCGAAAGGCAACTTGGTGGAAGGAGAATTTAGGATAAGGAATGGAACGCTGCACCTGAGAGTGCAGGGCCGAATGGAAGATCGAAATGGAGACTGAAAACAAAGACAACGCGAGCTGTCACACCATAGAGCGTGAAAATAAAATAATGACACACCAACCGTAAGCCTCACGCGGCAATAGTACCCAGGGTTTAGTGTAAGCCACAACAGAACAAGTAAAGAAGGCAAACACACAAGCAATCTTTACACAAAGCAGAAGTATAGGCGCGACAGAGCAAGAAAACCTGTCCTTGTCAGGAAGAAGGCGGATGCTGAATGAGGAACAGGAAGCGGACACCGGCTTTCTTCCTATGGCGGAAGTAGGGTGGGCGTCACGTGACTGTCTTATCACTGCATTAGCCACAAAAAATTCGGCCTTTCAGAGCTAACTAACTGCCGTTGAATGCTATGGTTTGACATGGTATAGTATATGACGCCAAAAGTGGGGTTTTTGTGTCAGTTTGTGAAAATAACAGCATCACATTTAGACACTGTAATTCTTCCTGGAAAGACTTTAACCCTCTTGCATTCGCATTTTCCAGCCCCAAACTGCTCCTAGTATTCGTATTGTTTTGAGAAATTTAACCTAAAACTCACCTACTGCCTTTGAAAGGCTGTAGTGGACAAAGTTTCCACTGCAGCGCTGTCAAATTTAGTATGCAAAATCCTAATACATCATATTTCATAATGCAGAGATGTCACATGTTTAGGATGCATGTTGGTGTCATTGTCACCCTGTTTGTCACAAAACAATGGGACATCAAACGTTGACATTGTTACTATGATACACCAGACAGACAATAACATTGTCGGCATGCATTTGTTAGTATAAATCATCAAAGGGTGGCCTACCTCAACTTGAAAACAGCAGTCCTGGTTCAGTAAATCCAGTATGGGATGTCGCAAAGTGTCACATGATTGTCACATACACAAACATGCGGCCAGGTAACTTTACAGTTTTTGTTTTTTATCCTAAAACGTGTGTTTGTCACTACTGAACGATTTTTTAACACCGGAATATACACAAAGAAAGAAGTAAAATCTAGAACCAGCCGCCGTGGCGAAGTGGTCAGCGTCGCGGACTGCCGGCTGGGAGGTCGTGGATTCGAATCCCATCAGAGTCATGTGGGTTTTTCTGCCTCGACCGGCTCCTACCCAGAGTTGAGTTTGCTGCGGACTCAGTTGGGAAGACCGGGACCACACAGTCGAGTTTCATCCACTTAATGGATGCGTTTCTGAGAGCGTTGCTCAAATTTCCCGACCAACACTGCAGGTGCCTGTATCTCTCAGGCCTGGTTGACGCCGGGATATATTATGAAAGGAAGCGTAGAGTACAGCCCTGTCATGTAGTCTCAGACCGAAATGGAAATCCGTAGCATCATCGTAATCATCCTCATTCTCATCGATCAGCATAAAAAAAAAAAAAAGTCTCAAATTCTGTGGCCCTTCATGCCCTGCTCTCATGGTGACCTCAATTTCGATGTCCTCTACATGTCTGTGGCCTTGGTTTGGTTCCGTCGGGGTCACCGGTATCGGCGAGTCCATGGGGGCTGTTGTTGGACGGACATGGTGGCGCCCTCCGGAGGGACAGCTCACTCACGCCGGCTCCGCGACTAAGCAATTATTGTCGTCAGTAGGGGGCTTAGTAGGTGGTGTCCTGCGTATGTTAGATCAGAACAGGCGCCACTGAACACCACCGAAGTGACTCGGCAGCAGTGCAGTGTCTCCTCCGGTGGGTTGCCTCTTGACGACTTGACATTGCCTGCTCCCTGTGGATTGCCGGTGCCGGGGCTGCGGCGGGGCCTGACCGGGCTGTGGCTGTGGACGGGGTGTCGGAATGAGTAGTGTGGGTGCACTGCCTCTGAGGTGGCGCAGAGGTTGGGACAGCAAAAAAAAAAAAAAAAAAAAAGAAGTAAAATCCATTATTTACACCCTAATGTGGTGTCTGGTCACACACAGCAGGAAGTTAAGTGTCACCACTGTCACATGTCACCAATATGGTGAATACTACTCTTGATCCATGGTTTCTACCATGTTTGCCGCATGGTAGTCACGGAAACAGTCGTGCTGGCAGAGAGGGACGTCACAGAAGGAACACTTGAAGGAGGTCTCTGGTTGTCGGCCTTTGGCTGTCTTGCGACCCACGTTGACACACTGACGACAGGTGCGCTTTCGTCCTTCAATTTTCACTTGTTTATGGTGGTCGATTGTTTCCTTCGCAATCGGGGCCTCTGTTACGTTTGATCGTCTTCCAGCACTTTTCTTCCTGCTGGTAAAGCCAGCACGGAGCTGTTCTGCCACGTCAGCCCTGAACCACAGGTGGTCATAGGTCTTCTTGGGTGTCGGATTATGGGGTGACCTTTGCCAGGTGATGTAGGCCTGCATGATGATGAGATTGATAAGAGAATGAAAGAGGTAACGCCACCACTTCTTATTCTGATGGCCAACCGGGTAGTAAGCCCTGTGCTGGTCAGACTTGTCTACCCCTCCCATGTTGTGGTTGTAGGCCTTGATGACATGGGGTTGCAGCTTGTCGTCGCTCTCAGGTGCAGGTGTTGTCTTACCTGGTGGCTGGTTGGTGCTGAGGAAGTAGATAGGGCGTTTGTCTTTATATGCTGTCGCCATCAGGGGCCCCTTCTGCATGTGAATCAGCTCGCCTTGTTGTTTTAGGCGAGCCTTGGTCACCTCCTCTGGAAGCCTTTTGCGGTTGGACATCACTATATCCCGTGTTGTGACAGGTGTCGCATGAGTGGCACAGAGGTGAAAAAACGGTTGAAGTACAGGGGTCGATTTTGTCCGTAGTACTCTGATGCCATTTTGTCCACTACTTCATGTCCAAGGGGTACATTTGTATTAGTGCAGCTGTGTTTGCCTGTGTAGATGTCAAAGTTGATGCAGTAGCCAGTGTCAGCGTCGCACATCTCCCACACCTTTACGCCCCACTTGGTTGGCCGGCATGTACTGTTTGAAAAATACTCGCCCTTTGAATCCTATCATGGCTTCACTGACAGAAAGGTCACGGCCTGGCTTGAAATTTTTTTTGAACATGGGCAGAATCAAGTCGAGGAAGGTCCGGATCTTGAACAAAGGGTCATAGTCAGGACTGTCGCGGCCAGGTGCGTTCTGTGTGTCTCTCAGGTGAAAATACTGGTTCAACTCGAGAAACCTTGTTTTTGACATCACCCCACTGATCCACGGCTCGCTAAATCTAAGATCAGTCGACCAGTAGCACCAGAGTCTTGGCAGACGTTTGATCCTCATCATGATCAGTACAGCTACGTAGGCCCGCATCTCGGCAGGTGTCGTATCCTGCCAAAGTGGGTCAGGTTGTCCCCGCTTTGCCATCTGCTGCCTGGTGTACAGGTTCGTCTGGTCAGCAGCTGTAGTAAAAAAACAACTGCGGCAGGAAGAGAAAAAAATATTCCAGAGGTGTAGCTGTGTCTGGCAAATCATGATTTGGCCCAGTCTCCTCCTCGAAAGGCTGAACCACGGGTGCGGAAGTCGCCGGTCGCCACATGGTCACAAACGCAGACAAAGGCACATCATCATCTTCATCACTTTCTTCACCTTCTTCTCTCGCTTCCTCCTCTCCCACATCCACATCACTTTCATTTAACTCCTCTCTTTCATATCTCTCTACTTCTTGTAATATTTCATCCAACTCATCTTTGGTATAATCCAAAAAATCACCATCGGTAGAAACACTAGCAGACGCCATTTTCAGAAACGAGGCGATGCCGTCTGCAGCAACGGAATGCGGTCAGTTCACGACCCTTGTCTTTGTGAATGAATCGTTTCCCACACCCCATACTGCTGCTAAGATTTTATTGGACCCTCTCAGAGATGCCCATTTATTTTTAGCCAGCCTTGACTTAAAACGAGCTCGCAGTGTGTGAGGGAAAGTAACGTGGCACGTGTGGCCGTTTGCGGCCGTAACGAACACCACGGAGATAACCAGAGCAGCCGGATACGGGCAAAACAAATGCAAGAGGGTTAAGCCAGGTCAGTCAAAACTGTCATGTGCTTAACAGCGCCTTTCAACAGAGCTCAGACATCAAATCTGAGACTACAATACAACATGGGTCTGAGATTAGTGTGTCCTGGTCCCAGTGGCTGATGCTGTATGAAACTGACCTGTTGAGATCACATTTGGAGACATTTCATACTTTACAGCATGACCAGTGTCCATGAATACTCTATGTCATCTGGAGACATTTCATACTTCATTTCATACTTTACAGTATGACCAGTGTCCATGAATACTCTATGTCATCTGGAGACATTTCATACTTCATTTCATACTTTACAGTATGACCAGTGTCCATGAATACTCTATGTCATCTGGAGACATTTCATACTTCATTTCATACTTTACAGTATGACCAGTGTCCATGAATACTCTATGTCATCTGGAGACATTTCATATTCTGCACCATGACCAGTGTTCATGAATACTCTATGTCATCTGGAGACATTTAACCCTCTTGATAAGCGTGCGCCTGCTAGCGCCCAACCGGAAATCACACAGCCAAAAGGCTGAGCACCTGCCAGCGCCCGGTAAAACACGTGGCAACAATGGGCGCGCCATGTTTCTCATAGAAAAGGAAGTCTCGCGAGAACGTGACTTCCTTCTTCCTGTAGCCATTCACTTCCATTTGCAAAAAACCGCGAGTCGATACGTGCTGTAGTTCTCGAGTTATGAATTTTTAAAGTTTTGTGGTCGAAATGCTGTTTTTCACCATGGCTAACCTTGATTTCTGCCATTCTACAATGAGATTTAGTAATGAAGATACCGTGATTTGTAGGATTTACGGCATAAGACTTAGTGAAAGTGCTGGGTGATGAAGCTTACAGTGACCTAGATTTCGACTGGGATGAGGTTCCAGATATGATAAACAACGATTCGGAAGAAAGTTCTGAAGAAGAAGATCTTTTTTTCCCCGAGTAAATGGCTCATGTGACATTCTTCAAACTTATGATATAGCAACATATATATTCATAGGAATTTTTAAAATGATTTTCATTTCATTATTTCCTTTCCTCTCTTTTAAATTAATTTTTAAATTGGGTAACCATGTTCAAATTACGGAGTTATTTATCTTGCCATGGTTTTTCGGCGTAACTAAACTCAGGTAAGTGCATACTGAAGAGGGTTAATACTTCATTTCATACTTTACAGCATGACCAGTGTCCATGAATACTCTTATCTCAAGACAAAAGCTCACTTCTTTCATTTCCTTTGAAAGCTTATGACAATAGAACAGAAATAATTTTCTAAGGCATGCATCCACCCCTACCCAGAAACTGTAACATGTTCCCTAAAAAATAAATTTAAAAAAAGAGCCCACAGAGTTCAGTCTTCAGAAAAGGAAAGCAGACAACTCACCCCTGGCCATGTTGGTGAATCCCAGTAGCTCCACGTGGATATAGCGCACCCAGTATGTCCCTGTCTTGCGCTGCCAGTCCGCCTGGATGTTCAGGTCATGCAGTCCATCACGATCCAGCTGGGGGGGAGAACCAGATTTGGGATCATTTCTCTTTTTTTTTTTTTTTGCTGTCCCAACCTCTGCGCCACCTCAAAGGCAGTGCACCCACGCTGCTCATTCCGACACCCCGTCCACAGCCACAGCCAGGTCGACCCTGCCGCAGCCCCAGCACCAGCAATCCACAGGGAGCAGTCAATGTCAAGTCGTCAAGAGGCAACCCACTGGAGGAGACACTGCACTGCTGCCGAGTCACTTCGGTGGTGTTCAGTGGCGCCTGTTCTGATCTAACATACGCAGGACACCACCTACTAAGCCCCCTACTGACAACAATAATTGCTTAGTCGCGGAGCCAGCATGAGTGAGCTCTCCTTCCGGAGGGCGCCACCATGTCTGTCCAACAACAGCCCCCATGGACTCGCCGATACCGGTGACCCCGACGGAACCAAACCAAGACCACAAACGTGGAGAGGTTATCGAAACTGAGGTCACCATGAGAGCAGGGCATAAAGAGCCACAGAATCTGAGACTTTTTTTTTAATGCTGATCGATGAGAATGAGGATGATTAAGATGATGCTACGGATTTCCATTTCGGTCTGAGACTACATGACAGGGCTGTACTCTACGCTTCCTTTCATAATATATCCTGGCGTCAACCAGGCCCATGAGATACAGGCACCTGCAGTGTTGGTCAGGAAATTTGAGCAACACTCTCAGAAATGCATCCATTAACCCGTAGAGTGCCTTTAAGCCGTCAGCTGACGGTGCAGTAAAAATGCTTTCCCAGTGCCTATGGGCCATCCACTGACGTCATGCATTTTTCTTTAATTTTCATTCGTTACTATTTCTATCAACGGACTCAAATAGAGTGTGCGTAGTAAGCCTTATATGTCTGTAGTATTAAAATGATACGCAAATGACCACGCGTGAGGGGAAAGACCATTTATTCTCATCACTGACTGGATGACCAGCCAGCACTTCGTCTCGCTTGCAACGATGGCGGCGCAACCTTCGACAAGCGCAGCGACCAAATCAATGTATTTACGCAGCTGAGCAGGCTCTGCTAATCATTTTTGACAAAGACAATAATCTTTTATTCAACGACTCACTCGAGCATGAAGGTGAGATGATGATAGCGATGGAATTGCCGACCATATTCATCAGTTATTGAGTCGGGCTGTGCGACCTCAGTGTGTGTTCAGCTGACTGGTTACCAGCGTCAAACGAGCTAGCCTAGTGTGTACTCTGCACTGTGTGCCAGTGGCCAGTGACGTGATAGCGCGAGAGGGGAGTGCGGCCTGCTCGCGGCGTGACACGGGGCAGAGGGAAAGGTAGGGGAAGAGGAGGAGTGAAAGAGAGGGTTGAAGTCCAGCAAGGGGGCTATTTGAGTCCGTTGATAGAAAAAGTAAATGAAAATTCAAGAAAAATGCATGACGTCAGTGGATGGCCCATAGGCACTGGGAAAACATTTTTACTGCGCTGTCAGCTGACGGCTTATAGGCACTCTACAGGTTAATAGTTGGATACTTTTGCATCTTTTTGCTCCTTTTCTGTTTGTATTCTAACTCATCTTGGAAATGTTTCAAGCCCCTCCTTAATCAGGATGTAAGCTTGTAATCAGCAAAAATAACTTATATGTATCAAGAGCTCAACTTAACATAGATAAAAAGGAATTTTACAATTAAAAGAAAAGTAGTTTTATTATTATACTTACCTGTTCAAACAAATGCCTTATCTCCATCTAATGTGGAACACACTCACACTCAGAAAGAAAAAAAAAAAAAAAAAAAAAAAAAAAAAAAAAATTGAAAAGGAGAGCTGGAAGGTAACTCTACCCAACCTATAGGAATATATGAGTGGTCTCCCCTGCCCAACACTAATCAACTCTTTCTTCCCAAATAAATTCAGTTTTCTTCCCTTTTCCATACAGGTAAGTATATCATAAAACCACTTTTGGTAGTAAAATTCCTTTTCTTCATACTTACCTGTCCAAACAAATGCCACAATATCGAAAAGGATGGTGGGAAAATATTCCGACTCAAAGTACAAGGCTGACCCATCCCAGAGCTAAGCGCCAAAACCAAAATGGTTTTAACTAATGATTCCTGGAGGTTTAAAGGATTGTCCACGCTCTCCTTTGTAATGACAGACATAAAATAAATATGAGAAAGTTTCAAACTGAGGTGACTGCAGGTGGAAACAAACAAATTCTAAAAGGAATTTTAAGTAACTCCACCAGTTAACATGGACAAACAAATTACAAGACAAAACACGATGCGTTTTGACTCTTTGGTCTTCTTCTGGCAAGATAAACAACACTCAGGACAATGAAAACGAAGAACAAGCAATCACTTTTCTTCTCGAATTCAGCACAATGCCCATTTTGCGCCAAATTTGAATTGGTTAAGAAATAAACTTACTTTGCACAGAAACATTGGAGTCACTGACATGAATTAAGCCAACTTGATCGAGCTGTAAAACTTGTGAATTTGAGATCTCCTGACTTTCAAAATGAATGAGGAAGCCTCATCATTTTGAAGCACAGCCCATGCCTTGCATGCCCATTATGGCCGGTGGCAAGCCCGGATAAATAGGGGGCCAGGGCAAGCGCGAGGTTAGCTTCCTCATCTTGTCCTTAAATCTATGTAACTACAGAAACATCAACAACTACAACCCAGCAAACTCTTCTTGGAGCGAGGGAGCCTTCTACGGGAGGACCTATGAGGGACTGCAGTGAAAGCCAACCGGAAGCTGCAGTGCTGAAAACTCTCTTGATGACCAAGAAAACAACATCCATAGGTGCTTGAAACATCTGGACGCTATATGAGACGGGAAAGATGAACCAGGTGACAGGGGAGATGAGGCGGTATGGGCTTGACATCCTCGGGCTCAGCGAGACCAGGTGGCTGCAGGCGGGACAGCTCAGGCTGAGCTTGGGCAAGCTGCTTCTCTACTCTGGACACAAGGACGACACGGCCATGCACTCAGAGGGCATGGCGCTGATGCTGTCCAGACAAGCTCAGGGAGCGCTGGTAGGATGGCAGCCATATGGGCCAAGAATCATCACAGCGACTCTCAGGATCAACAAGAGGATCAAGAGCTGCACAGCACAGTGCTACGCCCCGACCAACAACGCTGACGATGACGAAAAAGACAACTTCTACAACAGACTGCAGGGAATAATCAGTAAGTGAAGCGACAACATTATTAACATCCTGATGGGCGATTTCAACGCCAAGGTCGGACAGGACAATGCCAGCTATGAGGAGGTGATGGGAAAACAAGGACTGGGGGAGATGAATGAGAATGGGGAGAGATTTGCTGACCACTGTACCAACAACAATCTAGTCATTGGAGGCAGCATCTTTCAACACAAGAGGATCCATAAAGCCACATGGGTGTCTCCTAATCATACTACTGAAAACCAGATAGACCACTTTTGCATTTCCAAGAAGTTCAGGAAGACTCTAGAGGACGTCTGTGTGAAACGAGGGGCTGACGCTGCAACAGACCACCACCTGCTGTTGCCCACACCAAGCTGAAGCTGAAAAGACACAGGAACGCTGTAGCCTCAGGACGGAAAAAGTTCAACGCCAGCCTTCTGCAGAACGTGGACACACAACAACAGTATCATCTCACGCTGTCAGGTTCCAAGTACTAGTGGAACTCTGGGATGAGGACACCGACCTGCACACACAATGGCAGCAGTGAAAGCAGCACTGACAACAACGTGCGAGGAAGTTGTGGATCGTCAGAAACACCAGCACGAAGAATGGATTTCTGCCGACACACTACAGAAGATAGAGGATAGGAGAGAGAAGGAGGAAGCAGTCAACAGGAGCAGGACAAGAACTGGGAAAGCAAGGGCACTGGAAGAATACATGAGGGCAAACAAAGAGATGAAGAGGAGTGCAAAACAAGACAAAAAGGACTACATCGACAGTTTGACAGAAGAGGTAGAAGGGGCAGCAGGAAGCGGAAACATGAGGCTGCTATACGATACAACAAGGAGATGATCAGGAAAGCCCAGACGATCAGAATGCCCAGTGAAGGATAAGAACAGGGAGCCAATAATGGACAGCGCAACAGATGGATAGAGCACTTTGAAGACCTCAACAGAGCTGCCCCTGAAAATCCACCCAGGATACCAGCTGCCAGGGAAGATCTTCCAATCAACTGCAACCCACCAACGCCAGAAGAAATCCGGCGCGCCATCCAGATGCAGAAGAACAGAAAGGCAGCTGGCCCAGATGAAGTCTGCCCAGAAGCCCTAAGGCAGACACAGATACAACAACTCAGATGCTCTACCCTCTCTTCACACGGATTTGGGAGGATGAGGATGTTCCACTGGACTGGAAGGAGGGACACCTGGTGAAACTGCCCAAGAAAGGAGACCTTGGCAAGTGCGAGAACTACAGAGGGATTATGCTCCTTTCGGTCGCAGGAAAGATCTTCAATCGAATCTTGCTGGAGAGGATGAAAGAGACAGCTGACACACTCCTTCGCGAACAACAAGCAGGTTTTCAACCAAACCGATCATGCGCCAACCAGACTGCAATCCTGAGGATCATTCTCGAACAATCCCAGGAATGGAACTCATCTCTGTACTGCACCTTCATCGACTATAAGAAGGCTTTTGACAGTGTTCACAGGGACACCCTATGGCAACTCATGAGACACCATGGAATACGAACGAGGTTTGTCAACATCATCAAGAACTCCTACGAAGGAGTGAGCTGCAAGGTCATACACGGAAGACAACTAACAAGGAGCTTCCCCGTCAAAACTGGAGTGAGGCAAGGATGCCTGCTTTCACCTTTCCTGTTTCTGCTCGTGGTAGATTGGATCATGAGGACAACAACTGCCGGGCAGAGAAATGGTATCAGTGGACTATGACTGGACAGCTAGACGACCTGGACTTTGCCAACGATCTGGTGCTCCTGTCCCACACCCATCAGCAAATGCAAGAGAAGACATCAGACTTGGCAGAAGTTTCAGCACAGGTCGGGCTGAAGGTGAACAGAGGGAAAACAAAACTACTGCGAGCCAACACAAAGAAACAAGATTCCATCAGACTGAATGACGACCCGCTAGAAGAGGAGGAAAAGTTCACGTACCTGGGGAGCACAGTTGACAGGCAAGGTGCAACAGATGCGGACGTCAAAGCAAGAATTGGCAAGGCCAGGATAGCTTTTCATCAATTAAAGAACATCTGGACCTCTAGGCATGTTGACAGACGAACCAAGATACGATTTTTCAACTCTAATGTCAAGTCTACTCATGTATGGCGCCGAGATGTGGAGAATAACAAAGACCATCTCCAAGAAAATACAGACATTCATTAACGGCTGCCTTTGACAGATACTTCAGATCCACTGGCCAGACACCATCAGGAATGTGGAACTGTGGGAGCGGACACATCAACTCCCTGCGGAGAAAGGTGAAAAAGAGGAAATGGCGTTGGATAGGCCACACACTGAGGAAGCCTATCGACAACATTACGTGGCATGCTCTGCGCTGGAACCCACAAGGACAGAGGAGAAGGGGAAGACCATGGAATTCATGGAGAGACTTGGATGCAGAGAGGAAGAGAGCAGGATACACCTGGAGAGAATTGGAAAGGGCAGCCCAGGACAGGGCACGCCGGCAGTTTGTTATTGATGGCCTTTGCTCCAGTGGGAGCTGATGGCTTGAACTGAACTGAACATAATTTTGACTGTGAAACTGCTGACCAACAAAGATTTGTTGGCAGACCTATTTACCTCTTTCGAAACTGTTCAGTGTTCATGGCATAGATTTTCAGTATTTTGAAACAAAACTGATGCATTTTTAATTCAAAGAGGAAAACTGTTCTTAGCCATAATTTCAAGCAGTCAGATACCTTTGCATTCCTTTGTTAACAATCAGATACCTTTACATCTTTTGTTAACTGTCTGATACCCCATCATCTTTCTGCTTGTTTTCCATTTGTATTTAGAAATGCTTCAAGCCCCGTACTTACTTATTCAGGATGTAAGCATGTATATAAATACTCACAAAAAATTTTATCTTGCAAACACTTGACATCTTTGAACTACACTGTTCATCATAATCAGCAAAATTAGCTCATGTGTCCATGAACTCTACTTCACAAGAGTAGAAGTCATCAGTTCTGTAAATACTGTATCCTCAGTCAGACATGTCTATCTAATATCCCTCTGATGAATCAAATATTGTCACTCCCAACAAACCATCCTGTTGTCAATTATCTTAATCTGCACAGCTGTTTGCTGTAAGAAATAGCCTACTCTTCACCCTCAGAAGAGAGAGAGAGAGAGAGAGAGAGAGAGAGAGAGAGAGAGATTGGAGGGGGGGGATGGGTGAGAGAGAGAGAGAGAGAGAGAGAGAGAGAGAGAGAGAGAGAGAGAGAGAGAGATGGAGGTGATGGATGGGTGGCTTGGGAATGTGACGGGGGATGGTGTGTCATGAAACTACTGTTCAACAAAATTTCAAATTTTTCTAGACTAACTTTTACTTTCCCATATCCCATTAGGTGATATTACTTTAAATATAGTTTATTTTTTCCCCCATATATTATCATCAGCATCATTCTTATTATCATTATAAAAAAAAAATGCTTGCAAAAGTTGCAATTAAATTTTCTTTCAATTATTATAATCACTCTTACTATTACTACTGTTACGATTATCATTATTATCATCATTAAATACGCTTATAAGAGTGTAATTAAATTTTCCTTCAAAATTTTGTCAAAACCCATGTTCCAGATATGAACTTGTGGGGCAAGGTAGGAAGGGGATGAAGGAGGGGTAGAAGATAGGCTGAAGGCAGATTAAAAAAAAAAAATAAAACGAATACATATTTGTGAAAATAATCATAATAATAACAGGAACTCAATGGAACATGCAAGAGTATGCAGGGAACAGGGCAGGTCACTTCGCTCCAACCATACACATGTGCCACATATATATACTTATGCATATAAGAATAGGTTGTGTATGCATCACACATTAAAGCTGTCTATGTTACTGAAATAAGTACAAAATTGTATTAATCGATCCATTTCAATGGTAGACGGAAATTTTGTTGTGAAGCAAATATAGCAGTTTATACATCAATTTCATGCAAACTGATTTACTTGAAAAGTTATGAATACTGATGTGATGGACCATTTTTTGTCCGATCACAGTTTTTACAATAACTCCGCCTACCGAGCGAGGTTACTGAAAAACCAGTTGGTTAGTTTGGTTAACTGGTGTTCACCTGCACACCGTATAAGCCGAGTGAGCGCGGGTAGCCAACCAGTCTCTTAAGAAATTCCGGCTTGTTCGCCTACCCAGTCCAGCCGACGAGGGACTCAGTTTAATTGTTGTGACAACCAGGTATGTTGAGTTAGTTAACAAACTCAGAGTCTAAATTGAAATCAGTTCTCCCCACGGTTAGGGGTTTGTAACTTCCTCAGCGCCAGTGAAGGTTTTTGTTTTTTCAAAAGAAATGAGAGAAAACATTCATGGCTTTGCTATGCTTTTAATTTGCTACGGTGTAGGAGTAAATTATCGTTTAACCTCCGTCAGATAGAAAGAAGAGGAAGCATGCTGTGATTGAAATAGGACATGGCTTATGCTTTATTATTGTTTCAAAAAGGGAAAAAACAAAGTTGTTGTTTATTCTTTGTTAAAAGGTTATGATGGTGAGCTCCGGAGGTGAGCAATGGAAACTGTCGTGTGTTCATGGTGTCCATGAATTACTCTGATTTATACTGTGGAATGCCAAAAGGAAATCCTTCTAGATTACGATGTGGGGAGCTAAATGGAAACCCTTCTCATGTGTATGTATTGCTTACGGATGCCAGTGATGAATAATCTTTCTCTTATGTATTTCTTACTGATGGAGAGGAATGTATGGAAATCATGTTGAGAGTTATTTAAAGCCAGCTTATGCTATGTTATGTTATGTGTGTGATGAGAGAGAGAGAGAAGAGAGAGAGAAGAGAGAGAGAGAGAAAAGAGAGAATGAATGTTGCTTATAGCCCAGCCGAATGCAAAGGGACATTTCAGGGCTGTTGCCGTGCGTGGCATGTCACTGAATTTTACGAGGGGAAAGACACATGTTTAACTTGTCGAGGCTGACCATCCAATCCCTGGAACAACAACCTCAGCTTGCTGAGGCCTATTACTGGCCTAACTTCCAATTCCTTGGAACCAAGGAAAGGAAGGCCAAGACATCTGACAGGCAAAGAAGAGTGAGCTCCCTCCTGGAGCAAAGAGACCGTTGCAGAAGGAACTGCACCCGTAGATGTGTCTCTGTGTCAGGAACTGGTCCAAACTGTGTTGTCAATAGGGGAGCCAAAAGGAAATCCTTGAGGTCGCCAAAACACCCAAGTGTCAGAAGAGATGGCCTCCTACTGAGAGAAAGAAGGAGCAGAAGATGCTGGGGGTAATAGAGACCAGTCTCACAAAACTCCTGGAGATTACCAGAAAGGGAATTCCCTCACAGCGAAAAAGTAATGGACAGAAGCCCCAACGGAGCCCGAATCTCTATACTCCTTCAACTTCTGATGTCATATTACATCTTCACCCAACGGAGCCCAAATCTCTATACTCCTTCAACTTCTGATGTCATACTATATCATTCTTTGCATATACGTAATTGTAGCCATGAGAAATGGATGTGAAAGCAAGAAAATATTCAGCAGAAAATGAAAACTTGTCAACATCACCAAGGTTGCGATCAAGGTCATCACTGCAGGAATTCCCAAAGGAGAGACTTCTGACAAACTTGCTGATGAGGAAAAATATGGCACAAAAACCAGAAGTCCGCTGTATTTAAACTGCAGGATATAGACAACTGCTTATTCCCTCAAGTTAGGAGTAAAATGGAAATGGAATGAAAACAGTATACTGGGCCATCAAAAATGAGAGGCTCAGAAATTTAACTTGAGACGGAAGACGAAGGGCAAATGGTGCGCATCCACATGACCATGTTCAATCTGTAAATGCAAAAGCGTATTTGTACTGATTAGTATGTTTTCCAGATACACAGCACTCACTCACAGATTGCTGGAACAAGCAAAGTGGGAGTCAAGAAAGGCTTCCAAAAAGCTTGCGGAAGAGAAACAGAATCATAGTACCGGACTCCTCCAAAAAAAAACACAAAAAAACGAGGGCTAAACTCAAACCCAGTTACACAAGGGGGCAGATGAATCAAAAAAAGAAATTGCACTTACTTGTCACAACAGACCATGCATTACTGACCGCCATTCTAGCTTGAGAAAATTTTAAGCTCTGGGGGCAAATCACCATCATAACATTCGTCAGAACAAAAGCCATTCTTGCCTTGCTCATCAGACTCCCATTTGCTTGCATACACCCTGAACATACCTTAAGGCTGTGTGCATAGTGGATCTGGATTCGGCCTTGTTTCGCATGGCCGTGCGCCGCTCGTCCAGGAGAAAAAAACCCCGGTTCATCTCTTTTCCAACTTACAGGCGACGGCCAAAGCCGTGCATAATGCACCCGGCCCGACCCATGTGATTAGACCCGTGATTTTGTTGGTAGTGCAACCGGGTGGGACAAGGCCGTGCTCTGCACAGCCGGGTCCAGGTCCACTATGCACGTAGCCTGACACAGATGGTCAGGGCATAATCAGTCCTCCCTGCTTGTAAGACCTGGGGGTTCACCCTTCCGCACCACTGACTCTCCTTGGAGTCACCCATTCCTGTAGCTCTCCAACCCAGTGGCTTGCCAAGGTGGCAGCCTCAGCTGAGGCCTACCTGGCAAACGTTCAGATAGCAGCTGCTCTTCATCAAATGAGGGCGCAGAGAACATTGGAGGGAGATGCTGACCTATCTCAACTGGACCGGGGACCATAGGCTGAACAGTGAAGCAGGAAGTGTCGGTCATTGCCCTCACCAAGACTGGCAGACTGTCAAGACATTCAAAACGAGAGCCAAAAATTGTGCATCATGTTGAACCAGTCTAACTTCACACCAGTTGTATGGCAGTAAAGGAGAAAAGCCGGAGCAGCTGAAGCAGGTATCAAGATCGGAGACAGCTTTTTGACCTGACGAGCAGGCTCTGAAGTACAAAGAGGGGAAGAAATGCTGGTTGACTTGGTAGACGCCAGGGCACTTTGTGATAACTGCGACCATAATGGCAAAGAGAAGCGTAGGTATTTTCTCCATTGGCCATGATGAAGCAATTTCCTCTTGAAAGGGGACGGCCAACTCCTGAAAGGGGACGGCCAACTCAAATAACTGTTTAGAATCCAATATGGACATTTAACTAACAAACTCCAGTGGATGGCATGTTTCCTCACAGAGGAAAAGCAGAAAACTGAATTCAAACTGTCAGGGTGAACTGAGTATGAACTAAGGGAGACTACTCCTGTTGGCCTGATTGTTAAAGGGAAGATTCGGTTCCCCCGCTCTCCATTTTAATCTTTTTATAGGAATCCTGATGTATGGAATTGTTTCACGCCCAGTGGAGATAAGGCATTTGTTTGGACAAGAAAACTCACTGAGCTGAACAATACATATTCCATCGCCCAGGTAAAGGAGAAAACGTTATTCCATCATGCCACTCTGGCTGGCTTGATTGGGAA
Source organism: Conus canariensis (assembly GCA_033310375.1). Lineage (NCBI taxonomy): Eukaryota > Metazoa > Mollusca > Gastropoda > Neogastropoda > Conidae > Conus > Conus canariensis. The sequence goes on from CM065720.1 coordinate 32,557,189, forward strand.
TTATGGCATGATTAGCTCCCTGCTCTTCCAATTTTATTCTTTGAGGAATCCTGATAGTATGCAGTGATAATTATTTCCTGAAAATTAGGGGGTCAGACTCAGTATGAAAAACTCACTTCCAAATTGTCAGGGGGTCACAAAGATATTTAGGGGGTCACCATTTATTTAACAACTGCTAGAAAACGTGGTGAAAACACACACACACACATACGAGCATGCTCTCACTGGCCCACACACATAAATGCGCAGAAAAAGAGATAGAAATACATTAGAAAAGAGGTGTTTATAATAGAGATAGAAATACATTAGAAAAGAGGAGTTTATAATAAAGTTAATAAAACATTCTAGACAGTGCTAAATATTATCTATTCATATTCATGTTCCTATGTTTTTAAAGGGTTATCACTAACATGAGTAAATGTGAGCACCTACACTATCAGGATTTTAACAGTGAAACTTGATTTGTGGGATGTCCTCTTCAATTATCATCACAGAATTTCCACTACGCGAGCCATTTCCTTCAATGCTGAAATATTTTATTCTATGACCAAATTCCAATCGCCATGCAATGGTTATTGGAAGCCTGGTGGAACCTATGACGAAACTGTAGACTGGCCATTCTTGCTCTGTAAGCAACACATTCGTACGTCCAGAACGGTGCCATTTTAACTATCCAAAATGGTCATGTTGCATAGATCATTCGACTTTTGTTCCATTCCCTGGATTATCACCCACGAGCCACAGCTGAACTGCTGGATTCTGAAAAGCCGAAATTCCTACGGTTTTCCATGCTTTTCCCACTTAGCTGAATCACGTTATGGTCCAATCATAGACTGGATAGACTTAGTCTATTTTGACGACTCTTGTTGGTTTTCAGTAGAGAAGAGTTCTCAAGCAGAAGTGTTCATCGATTTAGAATGTTCTAAAACGTTGAGGAAATTTACATTTTTAACTTTGATTGTGGCGGATAAGATGAAAGCCTTTTTGCTTGATGCGCTGCTCAGAGTTGTAACGCGTACAGGAGAAAATCAGTGCGTAAGAATTATCACTGGTATGGCACTGTTCCATGCCAAGTGGGGGATGAGGCATTTGTTTGGACAGGTTAGTATGAGAAGAACACACCATCTGCCAAAAGCAAGCAATACAACTGAGCAATGAACTTCATGCTCCATACCATGAACATGTGGTCACTGACCTTGATGACCCTGCCGATGTCTCCTTCATGTACCTCCTCGTAGGTCTTACAGCAGCGCACCATCATGCCCACCTGTATGTTGTCACGCACGTACATGGCATAATCGTCATGATTGGCATAGTCTGCCCTCTTCTTGTACATGGTTGACTGACCCAGCAATTCCATGGGAGCAGCAGACTGTGGAAGAGAAATTACAAACAGGGGTGTCAGGGCTGGATTAAACAAGTGATCTGGCTACAATGCAAAAACAGATGGTTTCTTTTTTTTTTTTTTTTTTTTTTTTTTGGTAATCAGCTGCCTGGTCTTCTCTCTGGGGCATTTTTCCCTTGCCATTTATCATCACAGCTACATCTAGGTCAGACCTGTCTGCCTCAAAATTGAACCATTAGTATTCCATGGAGTAAATTTCAGTATTCCATGACAAAAAAGAGTATTTTTCTTACTTTGAACTTTAATAATTATGGATCTTATATCGCGCAATTCTTGCAGCCAACTCACTGCGCTGCACTCACACTAAAACACTCACACCAACTAGCGCAAGTGCACCACTGTGCACACACACTGCACATATCTAGTTGACCATATCATTAGAAAAAAAAAAATCATAATACCCTCTTCCCTTTCACCCCCTCTCCCCCGCACGCACGCACACACATACACACACACACACCGTGACGGACAGTGACACACATGTATACCCTTTATACAGTTTTCATTTTCCATCTTTTTCTTCTCTTTATACTGCCACTCCATCCCCCTCCCCCTACCCCCTCCCCCACTTTTGGAGGGTGGGGGTGTGGGCGGAGGGAGAGGGAGCTTATTAACAGTAGAAGTTAAAGTGACAGACACACCTTGAGCAATTTTGCTGTCACTAGTGTCAGGAAACATCTTCTTGAATAGGGAACAAGACAATCGGTGTCGACCGGGACAGATTCGTGTCAGCTATACCAGCCTACACATCATGATCATCATCTCAGCGTTTGTCACCTGCTGCTCCAGGTCCCCCACTAGACTTCGCCTCAGCCTTTTTCAATGCTTGTGCAATTGAAGGAGTTCCTTTCACCATTTCGGATAGTTTTTAATGCTATTTTGACGAAACATGGTATATGCAGTTGTTGCGCCCTCCACGAGCACAACTAAAACCTGCTTCGCATTAAGCGCACCACACCAAAGTTGGAACTTGGGACTAAGCACTTCCAAGTTTGTGTGGTATGCATTCAGGAAAGCTTGCTCCCTTGTTTTGGCGACCTTCTTTTCAACATCTAGCTCTTCATCACTCTCATGGATGCGTAATTGCACTGGTGGCGGCATTCTCTTAGTGAATATCTGTGTCAGTTGCTCACTATAAAAGATGGCCGACCATAGTGGAAGCGAGCACGCGCAAACTGGAACTTGGGGCAATAACTCGCGTCTTCAAACAGGAAAATAGTACTTTTTTTTTTGTAGCCAATGTTGCCGATTTTCTTATTTTTGTCCTACTCGGCATACTATTATATTTTCCATTAAAATTTTGTAAAATACACTAAAAAATCGTACAGTACGCAGGCCTGCTAGGTTCATCCTGTTAACATCCCAACACCAGCAGTAAACAGGAACTATGATGTCAGTTGTAATGACACCACATATAATGTATATTCATTTTTAGATAAACATCCAAAATAGTCATTGACAATTTGGATTTCCAAATGATGAACAGTTTGATAGTCTGATGAGGTCATTTATTTCAAATCAGATGAAAATAATCATTATTCTTAATGATAAAGAATAAACTAATATTTAACAAGTATTCACTGTGAATGGACTACAAGGCAGAATGCTCTGTTGTCCAAATTCTGACCTGAAGCACCCTGCACACCAGGAACCAGTTTTGTCAAACACACTGTAAAGGCAGTTCATACATGATCCGCCATCATATTCAGTAACCATGTCTACAGCTCTGAGTTTCACTGTGCCAGCATGCACATCAATCCAGCATACCAGCCCAAGAGGCGTACGAGATATGCAGACATAACTTCAGACTGACTTTCATTTCCAGGCTATAATATGCACATCTTCTCATTCCTCTTCTTCCATTCATTTTTCTGACCCTTCTATTTCCTTACCTCTTCCATCCATTCCTTAGATCCTTCTCCCTTCCTTTCCTTTCCACACACTCTTAAAATCTTTTCCTATTTTCAGCAATTGTGTTGTTTCCCCTCCTACCTAAACTGGTCACTTTCTTCCCCTTGTCTTTCTCAATAACACAAGGCCCTCTTTCCTCACTTCAAAAGAGTCCATTTCTCCAAACTCATCAGACATGGAGTCGGTATCAGAATGGATGTCATAGCTGTTGGACTCGGAGTCAGAGTCATCGTGAGGGAGGTGGGGGTGTTCCAACAGCCAGCTGACCAGACTCTCTGCACTGGGTGTCTCCACTGTCCCGTACACCACGCTGGCTGCAACACCATTGTTTTGATTCCATGAAACTGTCACAGAATTAGTCCCAAATGACATATATGCTGCATCTTGTTTTCAAAATTATGTTTTATGAACAAAATACTGCACACTCTCCTCAGTACTTAAACCTGAGAGAGAGATTTTATGTTGCTTATAGCCCTGCCAACTGCAAAGGGCCATTTCAGGACTGTCAAAATGTTGGAAGTCAACTCTCAAAGTCATATTACTTAAAACACACACACACACAAGCACACACACACATATGCACACAACTTATGTAACCCTTTCACTGCCAGACATTCTCTTTTGCATGAATCCCCATCGCCAGCCATTTTTTGCGAAAAACTATCATTTTATACCAGCATGTGTGAAACGCAGATATCTCAGGAACTAGAAAAGCAATTTTCATTGGTTTTTTTTTGTTTGTTTTTTTAATGGAGGAGAAAAAGTGTATTTTTGTAATATTATAATATAGTAGTAATGGTAAGTCAAGAACAATTTCAAATTATTTAGTAATTTCAAGTTTAAAAAAATGCAAAATAAAATTTTGAATGTTATCTTTCATCTCAACATGAAAAAGAAGTAAGCATGCCAACAAACTCTGAACAAGGAAGGAAAAATACTCCACTCACCAAATGAAGACCAGAAAGTATGTAATATCCATCAGAAGAATGAAAAATACAGCCTCAAAACCACAAACTCCAAATCAGAAAACTGGTGATGGCAGTGCACAATAGACAGGCAAGTATCAAGTTAGTGAGTGTGTCCAGGGTTCGGTTTTCAGACAGAATGAAAAAAAATGAGTTCTACAACTACAGATGACACTATTTCTACTGTTTGTGCTGTGATGCAGAAAAGCAATCACACACACACACACACACACACACACACACACACACACATCAACACACACACACACACACACACACACACACACACACACACACACACACACCACAACACAACACGCTCACACACACACCACACTTCTTACACCAAGAGGAAATAGCACACACACACACACATACACACAACTTATGCCCCACTGGTACACACATGAAAGAAAGAACAAGGGAAAACACGCACACACACACACACACACACACACACACATCAAACACACACTCTCTCTCTCTCTCTCACACACACACACTACAACACAACATGCTCACACACACACACACACACACACACACACACACACACACCACACCACACTTCTTACACCAAAAGGGAATAGCACACACACACACACACACATACACACACACACACACACACACACAACATATGCCCCACTGGTACACACATGAAAGAAAGAAAATGGGAACACACACACACACACACACACACACAAACACATACATCTATCTTTCATTCTTATTTTTGAAAGCAATCATTTTTATGAAAACAAAGTCATTCATTTGCCTGTTGGCTCTGGAACCTGGGGAGCCATTCTCCCAGTCAAACTTTTCTGTGGCTGGCATAGTTTGCTGTTGCTGCAGCTTGCACACCTCTGCCACGTGTCACTCTGCCATGCCCCCTTCGACCTTGACGCCTTTGTGCTCGCAGTCACTTGTCTCTGAGCCCTCCATGTTGCTCGCCCCCACCGTTATACAGTCAGTCGTCTCACTCACACTACCATCAGTTTTGAACCTACTATCAGCATCAGTTCGTGTTGGCTCGTTGCCAACAGCACGTGAGCCCACAGTGCGCTGGCCAGCCCACTTCTGTTTGCCACGCATGCAACTGGGTCAGCCATGCTTGTTTCGACTCGGTCGAGCTTTGACTATCCGATAATGTACCCTGGTCACCATCTGGGTGTTCTTGATCCAAATCAGTATCAACTGACCATCTACTCCACATTTCCTGCACCTGATCTGTAGTAAATGTACGGCGAGGCCGAGCACCTGAAGTGCTTGGTGGTGACGCCATAATGAATAAAAAACTTATCAACAGAAATGGATAAAAACACTAAACTGAACACCACTCTGATGAAACTAATGGCTGTGAGGCACGTGTCAGTGAATACCAGAACTATGACGGTTATCGCTGGCTTTCTGTTTCGTCATGTTCGAGAGTGAGAGTATCGGGAGTTAGGTCAACCTAGTTAGTCGCCGAACGGCGACGTTGGCAGTGAGCCACGTTGTCGCCACATGGCGACGTCGGCAGCGTTACACACCTTCTAAAAACACACTGAATTTCTTTTTTTTTTTTTTTTTTTTTTTTGCTGTCCCAACCTCTGCGCCACCTCAGAGGCAGTGCACCCACGCTGCTCATTCCGACACCCCCTTCACAGCCACAGCCTGGCTGGCCCCGCCGCAGCCCCAGCACCAGCAATCCACAAGGAACAGTCAATGTCAAGTCGTCAAGAGGCAACCCACTGGAGGAGACACTGCACTGCTGCCGAGTCACTTCGGTGGTGTTCAGTGGCGCATGTTCTGATCCAACATATGCAGGACACCACCTACTAAGCCCCCTACTGATGACAATAATTGCTTAGTCGCGGAGCAGGCGTGAGTGAGCTCTCCCTCCGGAGGGCGCCACCACGTCCATCCAACGACAGCCCCCATGGACTCGCTGATACCGGCGACCCCAATGGAACCAAACCAAGGCCACAGGCGTGGAGAGGACATCGAAACTGAGGTCACTATGAGAGCAAGGCATGAAGGGCCACAGAATTTGAGACATTTTTTTTGTGCTGATCGATGAGAATGAGTATGATTAAGATGATGCTACGGATTTCCATTTCGGTCTGAGACTACATGACAGGGCTGTAGTCTACACTTCCTTTCATAATATATTCTGGCGTCAACCAGGCCCGAGAGATACAGGCACCTGCAGTGTTGGTCAGGAAATTTGAGCAACACTCAGAAACGCATCCATTTAGTGGATGAAACTCGACTGTATGGTCCCAGTCTTCCCAACAGAGTCCGCAGCAAACTCAACTCTGAGTAGGAGCCAGTCGGGGCAGAAAAACCCACATGACTCTGATGGGATTCAAACCCACAACCTCCCAGCCGGGAGTCTGCGACGCTAACCACTTCGCCGCGGCGGCTAGTACACACTGAAAATTTTGCTGAAATCTTTATTCCGTAAAATCTGAAATCAGAGTAGAAATGCTGATCTCTTTCAGAAACTAAAAAAATCACATCGGGTGGGACAAATTTGAACAGGATTTTCATGGAATCTGCTGTAAAGTGTTTGTGTCTCACATCACGCAAATCCCAGTATTCTAAAAGAACATGCTTCATTGTGAGTGGTATATGACATGGAATGCACCACAGAGCTCCTTCACCTTTTAAAAGATAAGAATGTAAAATAAGTGGCCTATGTGCATTACAGCAGCGCATAGGAGAAGGAATGTGCAGTTGAACATGGACGTTTAAATATCCCACTTTGATGGCTTGTGGCAGGGATGGAGGATAGAACCTCAGGAAGAGGGTGCTGGTGGGTACTCTCTCTTTTCCGTTTTGGATTGTGACCCTATGGACATCTATAACTCTTTGTGGCGCCAATTCTGTTCTTATTTCTGTCTCTACTTGCCTCTTGAGATCAGGGTATCGAATAATTCCTTTATAAATATGAGTTTAATTGTTAATGAGTAGTAACCCTAATTCCTCTGTTCACCAGTTTTATAGCCCTTTGACGCTGTTCCGCTTGGCACTTGGATTTGCACTCCAAAGTGTTTTAATTGATTTAGGGTCACCTGCAATGTGTCAATGAGGAATGGTCAATGCCGAAGTCTTTTAATTGATTGAGGGCCACCACAATGCCTCGATGAGGAATGATCAATTCCAAAGTCTTTTATTAATTTATTTAGGGTCACCCGCAATGCATTGAAAATCCTTTTGAACGGCAAAAGGACTTACTGCCGTTATGGGTTCCTCCTGTTCGGTTCCTTTCACCACTAACCATGAAGCACAGAATCCTTTTTCTACTTTCAGTGCCTGAATCACTGTCAATTTCTAATTCATGGGATGCTCTTACTGAATTTGTTTGAACTTTTCATTTTTTTAGAGAGGGCAGAGGGTAAGGGGGCGGGGAGAATTTTTTTGGTGAAGAATTCTTTTTTGTTTTGTTATTATTTCCACCCTCACTTACCCACCCACCATGGAGTCCAACTAAGGGGCTAGGGCCAAGAAGTCACTGTCTTGACCCCTTCCAGGCTTCCGGAGGGATGTATGACAAACAGAAGCCCTCCACCCCTGTCCCCCCTCATCATGCCTGACTCCCAGGAACAGAAAGCAGAGCACTACAGGGGTTACCTTGGTCAGCTGGTAACTGCCTGTCTTGACCCAGCCCCACACTGGGGTAGCCAATTAATACACCTGGGCCAGAAGAGGTCCCAGCCAAACAGATGTGTTGTGAGCACCTGCCCTCTAAATCACCAGGATCTCATTTCCCCCCATCATGGCAAATGCAGCAGATCTTAAATTACTAAGAAAAAAAGAATGTGAAAAAGGAAACTTGAGGGAGAGAAGACGGAAAAGATTCATCAAGAAAGGCAGAAGATAGAATAGGACAAAGGCAGGTTAGAATTTCTCAGGGCCCTGTCCTTTAACCTGTTTGACATGGCAGACACCACTATGGGCATCAAATCTTCCCATGCTGTGCTTTGGCCAGTCAGCAACTGGGCTATGCACACCTAGAAGCGTTTACAAAAATCATCTTTCCATTCAAGTCATGAGGCCCCCATCAGCAGAGCCTAAGGGATCACTGGAAAGCGCAAGCCCTCCAACCATGGCAAGGTTGCAACCTACGGGGGGAATACTAAGTAGAATTATGTCAACAACTGAAACATCAAGACATCTTGAGGCCACATGTTCCTTCAAAGCAGATATAAAAAAAAATGTTAAAAACATAAAAAGAGTTGACGTTTAACATTAGTAAATTTACAACTCTACAAAATATTAATAAATATACTTAAAAAATTACTAATCAAAATAAAATCGAAAATCTGCATCAAAAACAAAAGCTCTTTACAAATAACCAGTAAATGAAGTGGCAATTCCCTTTCCTCCCCCCTCACCCATTGCTTCCCTCCATTTTCTACTCCCTGCCTCCACCTCCTTATTCTCTGTTCTTCCCCTCCCCCTAAACCCCTCCTTTGTGTCACACAAAATGCAATTCCCAAATCTAAAAGATCCAAAGACACTAACACAAAGCCTTTTCAGCCAGTTCCACACTTTTGCGAGGAAAGCCCATCTCCACCAGCTGACTGACGATAGGAGAGGGTGGAGGTGGAGCTGATGTTTTCATCTTCTTCTGCCGAGAGGGTGGGACAGGTCGAGGAATGGCACCTGGCATGTCAAACAGTCCTTTTAAGCCCGGAGGGGAAGATGTTGACAAGACTGCTGCTGCTGCTGCTGCTGACGATGATGCCTCTGTCAAGTTCTGTTCATCATCAGAACTGGAGTCGTTTGAGGGCTCATTGGTGGGTGTGTCCAGTTCAGCCTGTAGGTACTGACACACTTCTGTGGCTGTCACCTTAATAAAATTGACACAAGTGACAAGTCAATGAATTTTACCCAAAACTACACACATGAAATTAATGTACACAAGAAATAAAACAATTTTCCATACCTCTACAGATGCCACCTTAATAAACAGAAACAAGTGACAAGTCAGTGAACTTTACCTAAAACTACACACATAAATAAATACAGTGTAAGGTAAGGTTATGTTGCTTATAGCCCATCCGACTGCAAAGGGCCATATCAGGGCTGTGACCATGTTTAAGTCAACTCGTAAGTCATAAGCAAAAATAAAAATAAAAAATACCCTCATTCACACAACCCTTTAAAATATACCACCTAAACACACACTGGAATTTTGTTAAAATCTTTTTTCTTTAAATTCTTAAATCAGATGAAAAATGTTGATCTCTTTCAGAGACTCGAACAGTCAAAGATCACATCATGTGGGACATCTCTGAACAAGGTTTTCATGGAGTCTGCTGTAAAATGCTGTCTCACATCATGCAAGTCCCAAGGTAAGGGTAATGTTGCTTATAGCCCAGCCGACCACAAAGGCCCATATCAAGGCTGTCACCGCACTAAAGTCAACTCACAAGTCATTCAAAAAAAAATAAAATCATTCACACAACCCCCTAACTCACTTGCTGCTTTTGTCAGCTAATGCGGACATCGTACGACAAAACATACGATGCCAATGTCCGCATATGCGCATTCGTATTTTGTAAATTTGTGCTATCCGAGTGACGTATTGGGTACGAAACTCAAGAACAGAGATGGTTCCTTAGTTATCCCCTACCAACTTTTCATTCACTTGCACCGTGTCTGTGCTTGACTCACTCGCTAGCCGCCGACAACAAAGAGTACCGTTAGTCAGCTCTGCTCCGTGATTGACAAGACGGCGTTATGACGAAGCGTTCGACACTGTAGGGCCCGTGAATTGTTAGTGCGGAAGACGCACTGGAAATAACTCAGACTGAAGGGTCGGATGTCAAAGAAGACACCAGTGATTCTTCTGATGAGGATTTCAACCCCTACAGTGTGGAGACAGACGTGCATTCCGACACTAAAGTGGGCACTGATAGTGATGAGGAAGCACACGAATTTGTGCCAGCACATGAGCCTCAACAACAAGTGACTGATTCTGATACCGACACTGAAATTGGTGAAGAAGTCGACGATTTTAGGGCTGTGTTTACTGACGATTGGACTGACAATTTCAATTTCTTTCCTCTCAATCATCCTTTCACAGCACACCAGGTTTATCAAACGACTGGCCAGTCAACACTCAGCCATTGCAGTTTTTTTAGTTGTTTTCTTGCAGCGTCATGCTGCACCTGATTCGTGATCAAATGAACAAGTATGCCAGGGAAAATTTAGCCGAGCGTGGAGAGCTGAAACCCCACAGTCTTTTCAGGCGCAGGAACCAGTGTCTGAAAATGATATCAGAGGTTTTCTTGCCATTCTGATGCACATGGGCCTCGTGCACACGCCCAAGATAGAGGATTACTGGTCCATGAATCCTGCTCTGCAGACCAGTTTTGCTTCCAAAGTGATGCCGAGGAACAGATTTCAGTGTATTCTGGCCATGCTACATGTGTCGGACAACAGTACATATGTTCCACCTGGCGAACCACTGCATGATCCCCTCCACAAGATCAGACCCATGTACTCCATGCTGAGGGAGAAATTCAGTCAGGCCTAAACACCTACCCAAAAGCTGTGTGTGGATGAAGCCATGTGCCCATGGCGTGGCAAGTCTCACATGCAGGTCTATATGAAAAACAAACCGGTGAAGTGGGGACTGAAATTATATGAATTATGCAAGTCTTCATCTGGCTACGGTCTATGATTTTGAAATCAATTCTGGTGACTCATTGATGTTGTCATGCGACTGACCAGCCCCCTGCACAACACCAGCTACACAGTGTATGTAAACAACTACTACTGCTGTCCAGAGCTGGGTGATTTGCTCACACAAACTGGCACAAACTGTGTTGGCACTGTGAGGGCAAACCGGAGAGACATGCCACCTGAGTTCCGCAAACCTGAAAGAGCTCTCCGCCAAGGCAAAGTCCATGCATTCCGCAGTGGTGGGTAAAGAGAAATTATTACTACATAAATTGTTCTGTGTGTAAATGTGTCATATTATACACACTATGTGATTGCATAGTCCTTGCAGTGATCTATTCATGTATCAGTAGACTAGGGGGCGAGAGGAAAAGGGAGGGTTAAACAAAGGGAGTGAGTGATTATATGTACTGAGTATTTGTGCATTACTCTTGTGTGTGTGTGTGTGTGTGTGTGTGTGTTTGTGTGAGTGAGAGAGAACAGCAACACATGTTCATGTTTCGTAACTCTGTGCATGGGTATGTTTGTTTTCCAGGCATATTTTTACCTGATTTTTATTGTGGAAAAAAACATAATTTGTGCATTTATAGAATAAACTATTAAATATAAAGTAATTTAGGTAATTAATGTATTATGGTGCTGGTATTATAGAAAAAAAATCCAAGTTGATTCTACTTTATAGCTTGCAAAAGCACCAAACTATGCATCCATACACATGAATGTTTATTACAAACAATGGAATACACAGATATATAAAAAAGAAAAGAAAAGCTTATATGATCATTTTTGTGTGTATGGCTGCAGGTCATGTTGCTGTGCTGAAGTGGCAGGACAAAAAACCGGTCCACATGCTGATGATGCTGCCAACCACCATGATCTGCGTCACAACACGGCACTGCCCTGAGAGACAGAAACCAGCAGCAGTACAGAACTACATCACCAACATGGCAGGAGTAGACATGAGTGATCTGCTCATGGCCTACATGCTCCTGAATAGGCCCTGGTGGAAGAAGCTATTTTTTCATCTTCTGACCTTGACTCTTATTCAGGGGTCTATCCTGTACAACAAGCATCTTGCAGTCCATGGTTTGAGGAAGATGCCGCTGGAAAAATATGTCCTGTCAGTCTGCAATGCCATCAGCACCAAGTACCATGACGTGAATGCTGTTGCTGTTGCTGCACGTCATCAGGTGGTGCAAAATGCTGGTGCTACTTGGAGTGGTGGCGCTGCTCCTCCTCCTCCGCCCCCTGCTGTTCCAGGACCTTCAAGGGCTGCCCCTCCTGCTCCTGCACCCATGCCCAGCCAGGCTGACAGGCTGAATCCTGTGGACCACTTCAGTAGTCCTCTACCCCCAACTCCGGCAGAAAGAAAGGCTAGCTAGGAAGAAAGGTGGCAGAGTGGTTAAGACGTTCGCCTGCCAATCCAACGTGTGAGAAGTGCGTGGGTTCGAGCCCTGCCTTTCTCGCCCTTTCTTTCCCAGTTTGAATGACAAATCGAACTGAACATCAAGTCCATCAGATGGGGACTATAAGCGAGTTGGACCCGTGTGCCTTCCTGGCCCCCTGCACATGTTAAAGAACCCACGGCAGTTGAAAATCGAAAAGAGCAGGGGGGTTCCCCGCTGCCCTGGCAAAATTGATGTAAAGTAAAGATAGCCGCATGGTATTTCTTAGCAAGCCACAAAACTGTCACTTACTGTTATCGTGTGCCATCGTGTGCTGGTGGAGGTGGAGGACACGTATAGGACATCGTATGCATCCTATGTGAGAAACTTGAGGAATAAATGAGATAAATGAAAATGAGTGACTGATATTTGAATGGTACGGGAAACGACTGGATGAGCACCAGTAGGCTGCTCTTCGGCCGGCTCTACCTGGGTAGGCAGCCTGTTGAGTGAGTGAGTGAGGTAGTGTGTTTATTGTAAAGCGCTAAGAGCTTGGTCTGTGACCGAGGATAGGCGCTATATAAATACCCATATAATAATAATAATAGCATAGGTGTAAGGTCTGTGAAGACCGACACAAGCAGCACCAGACACCAAGGCGTCATACGCCCAACTGGTGTCAAAAATGTGGAGTGCCGCTATGTGTGCAGCTGAGCCCAGGATGCAGTGTCACTTGCTATGAGCTTTTTCACTCCAGAAATGACTACTGCCAGTGATACATCACCAGTGTTTTGTACACAGTGAACTTTTTTTTTTGTTTTTCATCCTGTAAAGACATTTTTTTTTTTTTTTTCACATTCCCCATCACCTGCTTGTGATTCAATATTATATCTCCTGTGTCTTCAGTGACTCCACTTGTGCTAGAATGTGATGTAGAACATTTCCAAGCTGCTAAGGAACACTTAGTATATATATATATATATATTTCTGATGGGTGCAAAAGTGCTAAAAAAGGACAAAAATTGGATACCACTTTCACCACCAAGATGGTGAGTAAATTACTTCATATTTTTGTTCAAATATACACTAATATGCATTGTATCCACTAACCAAATTTCATGTGTCTGTCTGCTCATTTATAATTGTGAGAATTTTTTTCCTACCCTATACAAATCCCAGGTTTTCAGGGGAAAAAACTCATGGCATGGAGTGAGTTAAAAACACACCTTCTAAAAACACACTTCTGTAAAATCTTAGTGCAGATGAAAAATGTTAATCTCTCTCAGAAATTCAAAGATCACATCAGTGAAAAAGGACTTGTATGCCAAGGAGCTAGTGGTATCTTTACAGTGTAAGGCTAAATCACAGGAAGCATGGATAAATTACACACCACTCCATGGTCTGTATCTGTATTGTTCAAATGGAGAAGAATATGAATTCCCAGGGGTGGGATGGAACTGGGGTGGTCATCAAATTTCTTTTGAAACTCAGGGTCAAAAACACAGTCACATGCAGGAATCTGGGATTAAGAAAATAGATTCAAACAGTCGGACGATTCACAGGTCAGAGCCAAAGAGAGGTGTTGAATATAACTGTCCTCTCAATCACAAGGATCTCATTCCCCTCTATCACAGGTTGCACAGCACTGAAAACACAGTGGGTCTTAAAAAGACCAGAGAGAAAAGTAAAATGTAGAAAAGAAGACTTGAAGGGAAGAAGAATACTGAAAAAAGATCCATTCAGAAAGGTAGATTATACAACAGGACAATGGCAGGTGAACCTTTGTCATGGCCTTCACCCTTAACCTGTCTGACATGGGATATCCTACCAGGGACATGAAATCCTACCATGTTGTGCTTAGGCCAGCCAGCAACTTGGCTATACTGGCTTAGAAGTGTGTTTGAAAACTAACCTTCCATGAAAGTGCTGATGTTGCTGTCAAAGAGCCTAAGGGATCAAAGGACCATGCAAGTTTTCCAACTACAGCAAGGTTGCCAATTCTGTACGGTCATGTACCAGTTATGAGACACAATCACATATCTGCAGACATTCCCAGTGTTACATAAGTCTTTTAAAAAACAAAACAAAATATAACTTAGGTTTCTTCATACTTACCTGTCCAAACAAATGGAACATCAAGAAATTCCCCCCAAAAAGAAAGAATCATATGGAGAGCGGGGAGCTCGTGCCACTCAACCTACAGGATTATATCAGTGCTCTCCCTTGAGCGAAATGAACTCACTTTACTCCAAAACAAATCAGTTTTCTCCTTTTCCTCGTTGTCGACACATCTCTCTCCAGTTCAAGTGCTTGAACCTGGCTCAGCAGAAATGCCTTTCTGAGTTGGCCTTATTTCTCTCGACCAGTCTACGCCTTCCCAGTCGGAATTTTCGAGAGAACTTACTCTCCTTGTGTCTTCTCTTCAGTCTCCTTTACTTCAAGGCTCTTTGGCGCAACTCAACAAGGCCGGCGTTTCTTCTCCCCCAGTCATCAGAGTTTGTTGCTCCTGTTGACGAGTGGTTTCCTCACAAGACCAGCGTGGAACTGGCGTCTTCTGCACTGGCTGTTTTCCATTCGCCCATTGCAGCTCGTGCAAATGCTGGTCGTATTCAACATGCGCTCAGCATTTTCTGTTCAGTGCGACAGATGTCTTCAACATGGTGCTCAATGTTTTCTCTTCAGTACGACGGTCAGCCAGTTTTGGCAAGAGGGGTGACCGATGCTCCTTGCTACACCCCTTCAGTCTCGGTCCCAGGTGTGGTGGAAACAGGCCAGCGTCTCCCCCCAGCACGCTCTCCTTCCCCTAGTCATTTTTATGCTGTTCGACTCAAGACATTTATTGGAATTCACAAGAATAAGATCTTTTGTCACTGAATCAGATAGTATTTCGTTTACAGTGAACATATATATTTTAGGGGTCAAACTTCCGTCTCGATTTAAATTCTGCGGCCGGCTTATGTTGCAATGGCTTCTCATTTGGGAATTCCTGCAGTAATGACTGATCATAACCTTGTTGATTTATACTAGTTTTCTTCTCCTGCTGACTATACTTCTCTTTTGGCATCCTGTTTTCATGGTCGCGATTTCGTTTGTATGAATAATAATTTATGATGATTTCTGAGGTTGACGAAAGAGCATGGAGGTTTATCCTTTCTTTAGTCTTCGATCTGGCGCCCTTTTGCCGTTTGGGAATTCCCCTTCCGTGACCTCTCGGATTTTGTAAAAAAAAAAATTTTCTTTAAAAAGGAAAAAAAAAGCAAAGTAATTTCTTATTGGCTTCCCTATTGACTGTCGTCACAGTTGGACCAGTTCCTGACACAGAAACCCATCCATGTCTGCATCTCCTCAGTTACAGCCTCTTTTTCCTGGAAGGTGACTTTGGGAGAGCACACTTCCTTGTTCATCAGTTTCATAGTCTTCCTTTCTTTTGTGCCTAGGAATTGGAGTTGGCCCAGTATTAGGTCTCTTCAGGTTGATTTTAGTGTTTAGGCCACCTTCCCCAAGTAATTTCTCATCTTTGGCTGCCTAAGTTGTGAGTTTCACCATATCAAATGAATGGTAATTAAATAAAGACAAAGAACTTTGATTTAAAGAAAGTTTCTTTTTCTTTTGCATAAAGTCAGACAGCCTCAGTTTTGGAAGCTGCCACAGCTGCTGAGACAAAGGTAACAATAGGCCCCGGTGACTGTGGCGTAGAAGAGATGTTTCACAGTTACTGTGTAAAAGCCATGTATTGGCTCACTCAGGACTTACTCCAGCGGGACCCCATCACTCAGCAAGAAGGCCATCAAGAGTGAAACTTGTGTGTGCAACCTTAGTAGTGCCTGGTTAGACTTTAATTCTTATCGCCAACTGTTGGGCTTAGGATTAAATGAGAAAGGGCACTTTCAGGAGGTTTAAAGAGATACTAGCAGCCATGGGTTTTATGTTACCTTTTCAACCCTATGTGCTGCACAGCCATCAGGGAATGGCTCTGTGCTTTTGGACATGAACTTATCCCAGCAATCTGAGAATTGCCTTTGTTTCTTCTATACCTGTACAAATTGGAAGGTCACTGTGCCTTTTGTTACTGTGCTTTGGCTGACTGTTATCACATCCTTGAATATAGTTTTGTGATAAGTTTGTTTTGGACATGATTTTTGGTGAAAGGCCCTGTATTCTGTACTTTTTCTCACACAAGCACAGAGTATTTTTACAATAAATTTGATGTTTTTTGGACACATCCTTAAAGGAATGGCTCTGTGGTCATCTTGTTACATTTGATTTGTACGTTTATGTTCAGACATTGCTTGGCTGTGACTAATGGGGACTGTGGCAAAATTTTCTTCCTGAATTATTTTGTGCCCAGATATTACAAGCCCACTTACTTAACTGTTGGTGACAAGCTGAATTGGCCCTGGTTACCACATTGACTTTAAGTCAATGTGAGTGCACACTGATCACCCAATTTTGTGCTATGTTCTTGTTGCAGTGTGAACAATTACTAACTTACTAGACATTGGTTCGGAACCTGTCTGTGCCAGGGTAATTTCAGGGGTCTTCTCCTTTTCCTGATCCAGACTATTTTTTTGCTTGACTGTTCATTGCATAATGGAGAGCGTGGACTATCTTTAAACCTCCAGGAGTCTTTGGTTAAAGCCATATTGGTCTGGTACTGAACTCTGGTGTGAGTTTCAGGCATCCTTGTGCTTGAATCTAAACTTCTGACTCCCAAGTGAGATCCTACCATCCTCTTTGATATTCTGGCGTTTGTTTGGACAGGCAAGTATGAAGAAAAGGATTTTTCCTACTAGTTTTATGATATACTTACCTGTCCAAACAGCTAGACCTCCCTCCCTCCTCCCGCTATTGGGTAAAAGTGAGAAAACTGATTTGTTTTGGAGTAAAGTGAGTTCATTTTGCTCAAGGGAGAGCACTAACATATTCCTGTAGGTTGAGTAGCACTAGTTCCCCGTTCTCTGTATGATTCTTTCTTTTTTGGGGGGAATTTCCTGATGTTCCATGTTGTAGAAGTAAAGGCATTTGTTTGGACAGGTAAGCATATCATAAAACTTGTTTTAGTAAGAAAAATCCTTTTTCATTAAATATGAAGGGTCTATGGCCCTACTCTGGTAGGAAGACACTCTATGGAAGGTTTGACAGCAGAGAAGATGGCCCTTTCAGATGAATCTTTTGGCCCTGAACCAAATTCTAGTACTCAGAAAAACTCCATTCGCCCCCCCTCCCCCCCTTCCCTCTTTCATCCTTCCTCCATACTCCAAAAGAACAGACTTGCCCAATTATACACACAGCACACCCTCTCCTTCTCCCTCCTGCAATTTGCCATTGCCATGCCCTCACCTTCATCTGCTCCATGCTAAACATGGCTTTCAGGGGCGACGGCTGGGTGGCCATGGCCAGGATCTGCTGCAGCAGACTGGAGGACTGCTGCAGTCCTGCCTCCCCCA
Source organism: Conus canariensis (assembly GCA_033310375.1). Classification (NCBI taxonomy): domain Eukaryota; kingdom Metazoa; phylum Mollusca; class Gastropoda; order Neogastropoda; family Conidae; genus Conus; species Conus canariensis. Next base: position 32,574,980 of record CM065720.1, read on the forward strand.
CTGACCCCTCCTCTTCAGAGCCCAGCCCTCCTAAGCCCTGTCCCTGGGTGGCCAGGAGGAGGGCCTGGGTGAGGGGTGGAGCGGGCTCTGTGGGCACCGGCTGGCAGAGGATGCTGCGCAGGTTGTGTTGGTGTCCACAGAGACAGGCCACTGCCCGCATCACTCCCAGCAGAATGTGCTGCTTCACCAGGTCCTGGCTGCTGGGACTGACTGCTGTAGACACAATATGAACATGGAGGTCATGGGTCACTCTTGTGATATGTATGGACGATTTCACAGCATTTGCGAATAACTGTGATTGTCAAAGTCATGAACTTGAGCTGTCTGGGCTAACAGCTGTGCACACATTATAACATGAAGGCATTGGCCACTATGCACATGGCATAACGCGAAGGACTTGGCCCACTGCAGTGTACACATAGTATGATATGGAGGACATGGGTCACAAGTACAGATGGTACAACATGAAGGACAGGGTTACTGCTGCATTCACATTGCTTATAACACAGACGGAGTGACAGATAATGTTGTTGTTTATAACACAGACGGAGTGACAGATAATGTTGCATATAGCCCAGCCAACCACAAAGGGACATATCAGGGATATAACCACCTTGAAGTCAACTCTCATGTCATTAAAACACAACACACACACACACAACACACACACACACACACACACACACACACACACACACATCCTCCACACAACAAATTAAAATACACCTTCTAAAAACACACTGGAAAATTCATTTTAAACTCTTTATTCCTTAAAATCTTAGATCAGATGAAAAATGTTGATCTCTTTCAGAAATTCAAAGATCACATCATGTGGGACATCTCTGAACAAGGTTTTCATGGAGTCTGCTGTGAAGTGTTTATGTCTCACATCATGCAAGTCCCAACTTTCTAAAAGAACATGTTCCACTGTGAGTGGTACATGACAAGGAATGCATCACAGCGTCATCTACAGAATAGACTGCCATGACTGTAACCAACACTATGTCGGAGAAACAGAACGTCCCCTCCAAAAGAGACTTACAGAACACAAGAGGGACTCTTCACCTGTCGGAGCACACCTGCACTCCGAGCAACACCAATTTGACATGGACAACGTCAACATCCTGGACAGAGAAAACAAGTGGTTCCAGCGAGGGGTCAAGGAGGCCATCTACATCGCAGCCACCAACCCTCCTCTCAACAGGGACCGGGGCCACTACACCTTGCCCCCAGTGTACGCTTCACTGATTCGATCACGTGACCTGGGTATGTCCCATGGTCGCGTGATCTGAATCGTGTTCACTCAGTCAGCAACAGCATCGCTGAGGAAGACGGCCGGATGGCTATCGAAAGCTACGAGTGAGTAGTGTATTTTCTTCTGTTGGGAGACTTGGTCTTATTCTAGGTAGCAATACACCACTGAACTCTTCACCTTTTAAAAGGTAAAAATGGGTGTAAAAGGAGTGGCCTGTGTGTAAACAGCACAAGACTGTTTCTTCTTTGTGGCTGCCCCTGGAACATGGTAAGAACTCTTTCAGGTTTGGATGGCTTTGGAAGAGTGTGTCATCTGTCTGCGAATTCCATTCTTCTTGCCAGAGGTCTTTGACATAAGCCTGAGCTTTGGGTTTCAGATCAGTGTGAGGGATAGACATTCTGCACAACTCTTTCTTTATGGCACTCTTGGCAAGTTGATTAATCACCTCACTGCCTCAAATTCCTACATGACTGGAAACCCAAGCAAAAACTATGTTGTATCCATGAGATTTCAAAGAGGTGTATAAATCAAACAATTTCAGCAGTTAAGGGTGTTTGAAGTTACAGCAGGCAATGGCCTCCAAAGCAGAAAGGAAGTCTAACAAAATGACAGAATCTTTCTGTTCTGATTTAGAGACCATTTCAAGAGCCACTGTCAACTTAACAATGCAGATGAAGCTGTCAGTGGGAATGTGTTTAGAACATTTCTGAGAAGGATCTGCTGTGCAAAACAACACAGCAGACACAACCCCCTCCTCAGATTTGGAACCTTCTGTAAAAATTCTTCTGAAGGATGAAACTTTGTACACAGTTCGTCAAAAAAGGACTTACACACCAAGGAGCTAGTGGTATAACACAGAGAATATGGGTCACTGCTGTGTACAGATGATATGAAGAACATGGTTCACTGCTGTATGTATGTCAACAACCTGAACTGGTGTCCCGTTTTCGTGATAGGCACACTGAAAAATTAAACAAAGATTTCTTTTAAACATTGTTACACTGGACAATCATTTCTTTTTCGCATGCCTACATTGCAGAATGCCATTTTGATGTGAGTTTCATGTCTACACTTCTATCTAACCCCTTCACTGCTATCATATTTTGCTAAGTCCCATGCTGGACGAAACAGAAACAGAAACAGAAACAGTGTTGAATCATGACGAACAGCGTTCGTCAACTAAGCATTGCAGACGACACTTTTTATGACGAACGCCAACAGCGCAGTGAAGAGGTTAGTGTTAACATTTAACAGAATATTTATATCACAATGTGTTCAATTTTCTTTTACTCAGTATTTCAGTGGCATACATTCAATGCCAGGCATGAAATATTCTGTGTTTGAATAAGCACACTCGTTTGAGAACACGTCAGTCACTTGACAAAGTTGCCCTTTGAAGATATAAACCACCAGGCATGTATCGAATGCCAGGCATGAAATACTCTGTTTTTAAACATGCACACTCATTTGAGAATACCAGTCACTTGACAAAGTTGTCTTTTGAGAATATAAACCCTCCTCAGATTTGGAGCCATTTGGATTTGGTGAAAATTCTTCTGAAGGATGGAAATTTAGCACACAGTTCAACCAAAAAGGATTTGTACACCAAGGAGCTTGTGGCATCTTTATAATGCAAGGCTAAATCAAACCTGAAAGTGAGGAAAGTCTGTGGTGGGTCATCAGGTAACCTGGATGAGTCACATTCCATTCCAAGGTCTATATATGCATTGTTCAAATGGGGAAGAAGAATAATTTCCAAGGGTGTAATGGAACTGGGGTGGACCTGAACTTTTTTTTTAACTTCAGGTCAAAAACACAATCAAAAGCAGAGTTTGGGGATTCCGAAAAGAGATTCAAACAGTAGTTGAAGGTAAGTTTCAGCCAACAATTCGAGAGGGATGGTTCTCCTACCTCAGCATGCAGACTATAAGTAGGGGTGGTGCGGAATGCACTCAGAGTTAAAGCCCTTGATGGTGGATGGGATCTGGACTTTTCAGGTAGGAAGGTCTGGCAGAGTCATAGACTACACAGTTCGTGGACCAGTTTTAAGCAGATCAGAGGCTGGTAAAGATGAGTTTTCATATCAGGGCCCTAATCTGTGCTTAAGTTTTCTGGTATTTACTACATTGGCTAAAGTGGTGAAGACCAAAAAGACTGCTTCTAAGAATCGATGATGGAAACAGAACTCATGAAGTCCAGTCAAGGGCGAGGAAAAGAAGAAAACTGACTTCAATCGTTCAGGGTGAGGGACTATGAACTCACGAAGGGAGACTACTCCTGTTGGTTTGATGGTCAATGGGAAGAGCTGCTCCCTTCTCTCCATTTTCTCATCTTTTCGTGGGAATCCTGATATATGGCGTTGTTCAACACCCAGAGAAGATAAGTCATTTGTTTGGACAGGTAAAACTTAATATCCATCAGTCACACTTTTCTTCACCACTTCACCACCTCCCATCCCCCATCCCTAAACCTCTCTCCATCATGTATGCATACTCCACTGCTGTCCAATTTCTCCCTCCACCCATTTCTTTACCCTTCTTTGCTGCCATTCCTCCTTCCCTTTTTCCAATATCCCTCTTACCCCCTCCCTTTTTCTTCCCCTTCCAATTCTATACTTGCCCTCGGCCCCACCCAGAATGATGTCCATCTTCACTTTTCCTCCATCCCTTGTCAATATCTTTTTGTTGCATAGTGTACTGTTGCATAGTTAACCCTTGGACTCCCAGAACTATTTGTAATTTTGGGGAAAAAAACACCAACCTTACACACAAAAAAAAATCACAAAAATTCAAGTATAGCTCTAAAGTATACAGAAATATACATTTTATTGAAGGAAAATGAATGGAGAATACAATAATTATATGTTTCATATTGCCAGGATGCAATCATGGGAAGATAATCAAGATTTTAAGAAAAAATAAACAATTTTTTTTTTTTTTTTAATCCATGAAAATTCAAGTCGCTGTATATCATGGGTGAAAATGGTATTGAAATGTGCACAAATCTATAGGACATAACAACCAAGCGCAATTATTTACTAACAAAGCACACAGTATGTTCAGGGATGCATTGAGTAATGCATATCAATGTTGGCTAGAAAGGCGACTTTTACTAACACTTCACCCATCTAAAAAAAAAAATTGGTAAAAAATTAACATGTGTTCAAAAGTATGTAAAAATATAACATATTCTTCAAGGAAAATGAATGGACAATGTAATGAACATAATCATGATAATGACATGTTGAAAACTCTCATTCAAGGGGAGGTTACTTAGATTTACATGATTTTTTTACACAGAAAAGAGAGGGAAAAATTATGGGAAAAATTCAAATCCCACTATTTCACATGTCAAAATGGTACCAAAATATATGGAAATATGTTGTACATAACAAACTTGTTGTGTTATATGGTACTTGTGAAGAAAACACAATGTTCAGAAGTGCATTATGTGATGCATATACATGTCGGCTTGAGTTGCAACTTTTACAAACACTTCACCCACCTTACAAAAAAATTATTAAAAAATCAACTAATGCTCAGAAGTATGCATGTACATACATATTGTCCAAGGAAAATGAATGGACAGAATCATCAACATAATTATGATGACATGCTGAGACAACTCTCATTCAAGGGGAGATTACTGAGGTTTGGATAGCTTTTTACACAAAAAAGAATGGGAAAAAAAAAGATGAAAAATTCAAATCCAATCATTTTACATGTCAAAATGGTACCAAAACATATGGAAATATGTTGTACATAGCAAACATGTGTTATTTGGTACTTGTGAAGAAAACACTATGTTCAGAAGTGCATTATGTGATGCATATATATGTCAGCTTGAGTTGCGACTTTTACAAACACTTCAGCCACCTTACAAAAAAATTATTAAAAAAATTACCTAATGCTCAGAAGTATACATGTATATACGTATTCTCCAAGGAAAATGAATGGACAGAATAATCAACATAATTACAATAATGACATGCTGAGACAACTCTCATTCAAGGGGAGATTACTGAGGTTTGGATAGTTTTTTTACACAAAAAAGAAAGGAAAAAAATAGATGAAAAATTCAAATCCAATTATTTTACAAGTTAAAATGGTACCAAAATATATGAGAATATGTTGTACATAGCAAACATGTGTTATTTGGTACTTGTTAAGAAAACACTATGTTCAGAAGTGCATTATGTGATGCATATATACATGTCGGCTTGAGTCACGACTTTTACAAACATGTCACCTGCCTTACAAAAAAACTGGCAAAAAATCAACTAATGCTCAGAAGTATACAGATATGTATATATTCTGAAGAAAAATGAATGCACAGAGTAATCAACATAATTATGATAATGGCATGTTGAGACAACTCGAATTCAGGGGGAGATAACTTAGGTTTGGATATTTTTTACACAAAAGAAAGGAAAAAATTAAATGAAAAATTCAAATCCAATTATTCTACATGTCAAAATAGTACAGAAATAAATGGAAATGAGTTGTGCATAATAATCATGGGTTATTTGGTACCTAGGAAGTACACACTATGTTCACAGTTGCATTATGTAAAGCATGTTGGCTCAAGTTGCACCTTCTACAAACATTTCACCCATTATCTCAAAACTATGTTTACATGTGGACTTTTGGTTGACAATCAATGGAGAATGAAATCAAGACCACTATATGTTGATGGTTTTGTAATAACATACATTCAGGGAGGGATTACCCAGTGAAATAAGAAATGTAAGAGAAAAAAAAGCCCCCTTCACACACACACATCATGTTCTTATAAATAAAATACTGCAAGACTGTATATAAATGTTCAAATGCAGTACTCATATTTTACTGTTTTCTAAAACAAAACAAAAAAGAAAAAAAGTTAGTAGGAGATGCATGCAAACATGTATGTTATACACATAGTAACAGTAAGACTGGCCACATGAGTACACAAACTGTGTAATATACAATACAGCACAAGCACAGTGCTTGCATCAACAGTGAGACAGTGATCAGTACTCACTTTACTGAGGAAGATGAGCCTGATGGTATTTGCCATGGCAGCCATCTCTACACAGGCGCACCCGACATGTTGCACATCCAAAATTTGACTCACGTCGTACAGTCTGTTGTACTCCAAGGCTACAGTAGGCACATCGTCCACCTGGCATCACCTTCACTTCGACGAGGCTGACTGATTCATGTCCCTTCATCAACATGGTTGGAAGTGGTGCAGCAGGAGCACTGGGTCCAGGCGTACAACAGACAGTGTAATTAATTTTTGTACCAGTCCATCAATCACAGCAGTCCGGAACTTGAGGTGAGACAGCACAGTCTGTTTCTGACTCAGTGGTGACTGAAGTCTCTGGAACCACTGACTGTACACAATATAACTGTTCACCATAGTCACATCCAGTAAGAACAGGAAGAGACGCATCCACCAGCGGCGAGATTTCCTGTCAATGCCATAGGCTTGCCGCATCTGATCGGACCGGTCAATGGGCCCCATGAACTGATTGCAGTTTCTTACACAGGCAGGAGAGGCTACAATCATTTCTGTCCCATCTTGTTTTTTCTTTCTCTTCATGGTGGAATCATCATGTGAAGGGTGAACATTAGTTATGAACGACACAACCTTTGTGTCCTTCCACACAGAAATGATATGGGAGCTAACAGCAGCAGTGTGGAACTCACCATGACCCAGATTATTCACAAGAGTGGGGTCTTTCAATACTTGGGGGTACTCCTAACGGGTAGATTGTATTGTTCCCACACAGTAAATGCCGACTGACTCAAGTAGACATGACAATGGCAGTGACGTAAAAAAATCATCCATATAAACAACATGGTTGTTACCGTTTGGCAAGTTACAGTCACATAAATCAGTCACGACACGATAAGCCAGCCCATGCTCCACAATTCCTGCCATCTTGCCTGTATACACTTGCATATCATAAACATATGCACAGCATGAACAGCTAAAAGCCCCCACCTTGCTCCCTCTTTTGATTGGCTTCAATGGGAGGTACTGTTTCAATGGATTTTTCCCCTTCCCTTTCACCATCATCTCATCAACAGACACATTTTGTCTGATGTAAAATTTCTCTTGCAATTCCTTCAAGAGTCTCTCAAACAGTGGCCTTATTTTCCACAGCTTGTCATATCCTGGCTTTCCTGCTCTGGGTCTTTGTGCTTCATTGTCTGCAAGATGAAGATTTGTCCACAGCTGCCACCATCTCTTCTTCGTGAACACAAGTGTGAAAGCAGGAACAGCAAGCACCCAGTTGTTAGAAAAATAGTTATTCATTTCTGGAAGCCTGTGGATACTAAGAAAGAATAACATTCCAATGAAGGCCCTCATTTCTTCTACAGAAGTGTCAAAATCCCACTCAGAATTCTTTTGAGCTGCATACAATTTTGTCTGTTCTACCAACAAATCCACAGCTTCATCTGAAAACAGCATGTTGAAAAAGTCCACCATAGCAGCATCTAGTGGCGAAAATTCAGTGGGTCCATGCATTCCATGATACACAGGGTAGTCTTTGGGGATACTGGCATCAAATGTGTTGTCAACCACTGTCTCTGGCATCACATTCTGACGATTTTTTCCTCTCCTACCACGTCCTCGACTACGCCCACTACCAGCACGACCACGCCCCCTACCTGTCGATGTACTTGGTAGATCAATATCTTCTTCTGGGTAATCCGAATCACTTGACTCATTGTCAGGCTGATCAACAACCACATCACCTTCATTTTCTATGTCACTTTCGTCGTCGCTAATTTTACCTTCGTACGGTGTTTCAAACACAATTCTCGCCACCTTTGCGGCAGTAAATCTTCTGGTCACCATGTTGATTTGCTCGACTAATGTTTGCTTTACAAAACGCAAAAAACTGCGTCAAAATCGACCCAAAAATTATTGAAAAATCGCTTCAAACACGCTGTATGGGAGCTGCCATTTTCACAGAAGTAAACAGTATCATGTGACAAGTCAAATGATCAATTATGCGATGACCCTTGAACCGCAGCTATATCCGCAGCCGGGAGCGAAAGGCTTAACTGTTGTCATTGAAGTCAGTGTTCCTCATTCTCCACCTCCAATCATCAACCACTTATTGTGCTGTGGAAGAACTACTCTCAGAATGCTGACTCACCAATTTCTTCCAAAGATCCCATAGTCCTTCCATCCCTAGTTTATTCTGTAACCATCAGGTACAGCTATCAACCACTTAGTCTTGATTTTAAATGATTATGTAGGAAAATAAAATCTGTTATACCTAGAAACAAAGATATGATATTATCATGTCACTGTAAAAGATTAACCATTACTTTACGCGAGCTCATGCAAGAGAAAATGGTGACAACCTGATAACCTTACACTGCAAAATTTACTATATCCAGGCATGCTGTCATGTGCACTGCTTTCAGTGACAAATGTTTGAATGGATTTGGACTTCACTGTTTATCACTGACATGTAATACTGTTGGACACTTATGTAAATGAAATAATGATCTGATATGTAGAATGTTCAGGAATCTTACAGAACTAAACTAAATTCCCCAAATGTATCACAGAGGCTATCACTTGAATCTATGAACCAGTATTTGAGCATCTGTGTGTACTAAAATAAAAGTACTTAAATAGCCTAACCAAAGCAGTGAGAGAAGTGGGACAGGGAAAACTAAAAGGGAAACTCACAGTCAATGACTAGGGTCAAACAGAGAGATCTAAAATAAGAGGACATGAGGACTGAGGTGAAACTGGGAGGCTCACAGTCAGACAACAATTACTGAGCTTAAACAGGAAGACTTGGTCATGGAGACTTAGTCAGAGGACTCAATGACTGAGATCTAACAAGGAGAATAACAGTCAGAAATCTTAACTGATTGAGGAAGTCTAACAGGGTGACTCATAGTCTGAGACGTCCTCGATGTCAAAGGAGGCCTAACATGAAAAACTCACAGTCAGAGAACTCGTTGACTGAGAAGATCTAACAGGGCGAGCCCCATTAAGTGGAATTAACTAATATGGAGATCTTACAGGGAGATTCACAGTCAGAGAACTCAATGACTGAGACAATCTAATAGGATGACTCACAGTCAAAGGACTCAATGACTGAGGTGGCTTAACAGGGGTGGGACTCTCCATAAAGAAAAAAAGAGGAAACAGTCGGGGGGGGTGGGGGTGGGGGTGGGGGTTCCGGGCGCACCCCCAGGAAATTTGGGTTGCTACATTCAATTCTACGCAATCTGGTGCATTTTGTGACTGAAATTAGCAAGTTTTAAAGGAAAAAAGCCAACACTTTTTTTTTTTTAAACACAAAAAGCTATAAAAATAAACTTTACTTACTGTCTTTCACAACTTGGACCAAGTGTAGATGAGAGGAGTTCCTTTTCAACCTAATGGCACACAAAATTAATGCAAGATGTCCAGCTCCCAAGTGGAGCTGGACATCTTGCATTAATTTTGTGTGCCATTAGGTTGAAAAGGAACTCCTCTCATCTACACTTGGTCCAAGTTGTGAAAGACAGTAAGTATAGTTGAAACATTTTCTCCGCGTGAAACGACGTCTCTTCGAGTGTCACCATTTTGAAGATCGCAAAACCGGAAGGAGAAAGTTACCAAGTTAACTGCGAATCCAAGCCCTTTAAGAATTGCGAATAGTTTGTGGATAAATGACACCCGATGTTTTTGAAGACATGAATCACAGATCGCTCCCGCGGAACTGACACACTGTTACACGGAATGAACAAGGATCTACCGCGGAAATCCACGGATCCGAGGAAAAATCCGGCCCCTGTTTAACAGGGAGACTCACAATCATGGGAATCAATGACCAAGAAGATCTAACAAGGAGAGTCATAGTCAGGACTCACTGACAGAAAAGGTCTAACAGGGAAATTCACCTTCAGATGACTCAATGACAGAATACCTAACAAGGAGAGTCAGTCACAAGACTCAACAATTGTGGAGACCTAATGTGAAGTCTCAGTAAGAAGACTCGACGAATAAAAAGGATTAACAGAGATGGAATCACAGTCAGACTCAATGACTGAGGAAGGTCTAACTGGGGGACTCTTAGTCACAGGACTCAAATGAAGAAGACTCAATGACTGAGGAGGTGTAACAGGGAGACTGACAGTCAGAGGATTCAAAGACAGCAGAGATCTAACAGGGGCACAGATAATCAGAAGGTTCAGTGGCTGACGAGATCTGACAGGAAGACTCATGGCACAGGACTCAATGTCTATGGAAAATATTAAAACTCACTGGACTAAATGACTGAAGATCTCTAACAGGGACACTCACATGACACTAACAGGGAAACTGATGTGACCCTTATGCTCAATGCTCAATGACTGATTAAGTCTAACAGGTAGACCATCGGCTGACTTTGTGACTAGGGAGGTCCAACACGAAAATCATCGAGATATTAACAAGGAGACTGATATGACACTAACAGGGAGACTCACATGACACAGGTTCTATGCTTCCAGTGCTGGTGGCCAACGGAGCACGCATGAATTCCTTGTCACGGTCTGCTGAGCGCAAGATGTTCATGCTGAGACTGATGAGGTGTGCCCAGTGGCAAAGGTCCTCCTCTGTCATAGGCATCTTCTCCACTCGGAAATCCACCACAGGCACCTGCCGTAGGTTACAATAACATGAGTTGAGAATGGAGAGGGTAAAGTAATGTTGCTTATAGCCCAGCCGACTGCAAAAGGCCATATCAGGGCTGTGAGAATGGAGAGGGGGCTGGAGTGTTAATGGGTTGGGGTGGGTTTAAAGGGATAGAGGTATGAACAAAGGTGCACAGTGCATGATGGGTATGCATGTGGATTGGTGAGAATGTGTCAGAGGAGGAGGGGGGAGGGGACAGGGGAGGGATGCTTGTGAGGTGGGTGTATGTGGGGTAAGGTAAGGTAATGTTGCTTATAGCCCGGCCAACTGCAAAGGGCCACATCAGGGCTATCATTGCACTGAAGCCCACTCACAAGTCATTAAAACAAAACAAAACAAAAAAACCTCATTCACACAACCCTTTAAAATACACCTTCTAAAACACACCAGAACTTTTGTTAAAAATCTTTCTTCTGTAAAATCTTAGATCAGATGAAAAATGTTAATCCCTCTCAACACATCAAAAGTCACATGAGGTGGGTAGATGGGTTGCTTTGGTAGGTGTGAACGTGTGATTGAGTTGCCATGCGTACAGAGGTATAGACGGATGGTGACATGCGCCCTGAAAAAAAGGATTTTTCCTACAAAAACTAGTTTTATGATATACTTACCTGTCTAAACAAATGCCTTTTCTACTACAACGTGGACCATCAGGAAATTTCCCCAAAAAAGAAGGAATCATATGAAGAGTCGTGAGCTTGTGCTACTCAGCCTACAGGTATATAAATGCTCTCCCCTGAGCGAAACGATCTCACTTTACTCCAAAATTTAATTAGCTGTTGCAAATATGATGTAGAACCTATACACATTCATGTATGATTGTCTTATGACAATGGTGCAAAATTCATGCAGCATGAAGATAAATAAAAAACAACCATGGTTACCATGGGCTGGGGCTGGAAGTCTACGAGATATATTCATGAAAGTATTCAGACCCATTCTGCTCCTCCCTGCCGTTGTTGACAGAGCTGTAGATTTGGATGGAAAGACTGGATGGAACAAATGCTGGATGTAATGCAAGAGTGCTGCTCACAGTTTTTTTTCTGACCAACACTGCAGGTATCTATGTATTTCAAGCTTGATGGATGCCAGGACATGTTATGAAATGAAGCATGTGCTCTTTGACTAAAACTGTTAACCAAAATATCTTTATTGCCATGACCAAAGATTATTACTACTAAAGTTTTATGTCTCATTCTGTGGCCCTTCAAAGGGGTAACAGTTTTGATTTGCCCTCTATATTCTTGCCTGTAGTAAGTTTGTGTCCTGTCTTTGTTACCAGAAAGTTCATGGAGATTACTGTGGGACAGATATCATTGTTGTCTCCCTTGGATAGGAATACACCTTCCCATCAGATTCACAACTAACCAGTTACAGTTGCCAACAAGAGCTTAACAGGCAGTGTCCTTTGAAAAGTGAATCAGATCAAACATCAAGCAACACCACTGAAGTGACTTGAAAGAAGTGTAGCATCTCCTCTGGTGGGATGTCTCAGGAAGACCTGACACTGATGGCTCCCTGTGGACTGTTGACTCTGCAAGAGGTAAAATAAGGCAGTGTTGCTTATAGTTCAGCCGACTGCAAGGGGCCAAATTAGGGCTGTCACCACGTTAAAATCAACTCACAAGTCATTCATTCACACAACTCTTTAAAATACATCTTCTAAAAACCCATCCGAAGTTTTGTTAAAAAACTTTCCACTGTAAAATCTCAGATCAGTTGAAAAATGTTAATCTCTTTCAAGAATTCAAAGATCGTATCAGGCGGAACATCTCTGAACAAGATTTTCATGGAATCTGCTGTAAAATGCTTGTGTCTCCCATCATGCAAGTCCCAATACTCTAAAAGAATATGTTTCATTGTGAGTGGCGCATGACATGGAATGCACCATGGACCTTTAAAAGGTATGAAGGAGTAAAATACAAATGGCCCGTGCGCAGCCGGCATAGAACCATTTCTTCTTTGCAACCACCTGAGGTGGATGAGAGGAACTCTTTTAGGTTTGGACGGATCTGAAAGAGTTTGTTATCCGTCTGTGTATTCTAATCCTCCTGTCAGAGGTCTCTGACATAATCATTCACTTTTGGTTTTTGATCTGTGTAGGGGATACGTATGTTTGACAGTTTCCCTGTTGTGGCATTCTTGGCCAAACGATCAACCATTTCATTCCCTCCGATGCCAACATGACCAGGAACCCAAGCCAGAACAATGTTGTAACTATGCGCTTTCAACTTGGTAAAAGTTCAAAAAAGTGTAAAAGTTCGGGATGCTGGAGGTTGCCACCAGCTATGGCCTCCAAAGCTGACAGTGAATCCAACAAAACCAGAAAGTCCTTCTTTGCTGACTGAGAGCTTATCTTCAATGCCAGAACCAGAGCTGTAAGTTCAGCAGAGTAAACAGAAGCATCTGAAGGAATATGTTCCAACAATATTTGAGAAGGAGCACCAGGGCAATAGGCTGCAGAGGCCACTCCATCTTCAGACTTGGAACCGTCAGTGAAAATTTTCTGACAGGATGGGAATTTCAAACAGAGATCGGCAAACAATGCTTTGTGTGCCAGAGAGCTGGGGGACTATTTGCGAAAAGCTGCAAGGTCAAAACAAATTTCTGGTGTGGAAAAGGTCCACGGAGGCTGATCTGGAAACTTGGAAAAATTGGACACAACTCCTAGGTCTACACCTGCATTCTGCACATATGAAGACCAAACAGTGGAATACAGTTGGGGTTGTTTTCGAATTTACTTTGAAACTGAGGGTCAAAGACACAGTCATAAGCAGGGTTTTCCGGTTCTGTGAACAGTCTGATATAGTAATTCAAGGATAGTTTCAGCCTACGGTTGGACAGTGAGGGTTCACCTGCCTCTGTGTACAGGCTGTACACAGGGGTGGTGCGAAATGCTTCAAGACAGAGACGAAGCCCTTGATGGTGGATAGAGTCCAAGAGTTTTAGGTAAGACGGTCTTGCAGAGCCATACACAGCACAACCATAGTCCAATTTAGAACGGACCAACGTTCTGTGGAGGTGCAGCAAAGATTTCTTATCAGCGCCCAAGTCAGTGTGTGCTACGACCTGCAGCAGAATGTTCGGAGCTTTCTGGCAAGACGTTTTGAGGTTTTTAATGTGGCTGAGAAAGTTGAGTTTCTGGTCAAAAGTAACTCCTAGAAATTTGGCCTCCTTTGACAGCTGGAATGGGAGATTTCCCTATTCGAATTTCAGGATCTGCAAAAAACTGACGAAAATTATGGAAGTGAATGCACTGAGTCTTAGTAGCAGAAAAGGTGAAGCCGTTTTCTTCCGCCCACTGATGAATTTTATCCACACCAAGCTGGAGCCTGTGCTGGACACTCGGGTACAAGCTTCCAGTTGCATAGACGGCAAAATCATCCACAATGAGCAGTCATAACCCTGTTGAACTGACTTAACAATGTTGTTGATTTTAATGCCAAAGAGGACAGGAGACAGTATGCTCCCTTGTGGAACACCCAACTCCTGCTCATGAACATCAGAGAGAGTGGTGCCAACCCCAACCTGAAACTGTCGTTCTGCCAAAAAATTTTGAATAAAAAGTGGAAGATGACCCCGAAAACAAGATCATGGAGATCATGAAGTATTCCAGATTTCCAGGTGGTATCGTAGGCTTTCTCCAAGTCAAAGAAAATAGCCACTGCATGTTGTTCGTTAATAAAGGCATTCTGATGCGTAGATTCCAGACGGATCAAATGGTCCACTGTAGTTCGATGTTTGCGGAAACCACACTGTTCTTTCGCCAGAAGGCCGTCGATTTCAAGTTTCCACATGAGTCTAGTATTGACCATTTTTTCCCATCAGTTTGCTGACACAGCTGGTCAAAGCTATCGGAAGGTAATTGGATGGGTTCGAAAGATCTTTTCCAGGTTTGGGTATGGGTATGATAAGGGCTTTCCGCCAGGATGGTGGAAAACACCCTGTGGACCAGATATGGTTGAAAACTTTCAGAAGGGTCTGGGGACAGCTTTCTGGGAGATGTTTCAAGAGCTGATAGTGGATCTCATCCAGGCCAGGAGCAGAATCGTTGCAGGTTTGCAGAGCTGATTTTAGTTCATCAATCAAAAATGGCAGATTGTAGGCTTCAGTGTTGTCCAATGAGAAGTTACAAGGAGATGTTTCTTTTACAAGTTTGTTTTCAGAAAAGAAGGCATTTTATTTGTGGAGGAAGAGTTCTTTTCAACAGTTGAGGCCAGCACATTAGCTACAGCTTGTTTATCTGTGATCAGGGCTTCTGCAAGTTTCAGGTGATGGATAGAAGGATTTGTATTTTTTCCACTAATTTTCCGGATCACTTTCTTCTTGGAGGTCTTTGAAGTCAACTTGGAGCAGAAGTCTCTCCAAGACTGACATTTACACTTTTTGAAAATGTAGCGAGATTTGGCGCGGAGATTTTGGTGGGCCCTTGCATAAGGTATTGATGGCCTGCGACAGACGTTGAGCCTTCTGGCGTTGATTGTGGATTTGTTGGCACTCAGCAGGACTTTTCGCCATCTGAGATTTGGTGGTAGAAGCCGGAATGATGTTCTTGGCACAGCTGATGATGATGTTCGTCAAGGTTTCAGCAGGGTCAGGACTTTGAAGAACCTGATCCTCCACTAATTCTTTTTGTATATTCATAGCAAAAAGATCCCAGTTGGCTTTTCTAAGGTTAACCCGTTCCCTGCCTGCTACGAGTGCCGTTCGTAGTGAAAACCAAAAATCGCTACGCCCGTATACGAGTACGCCACGTAGTAACTTCATCACGGAAAGCAGAAAAACCTACTTGGGAGACGACCCTCTAAAATGTTTCCACTTCTTCTACTGATGTCAAGGTATGGGCCCTTTTCATTCAAGCGACCGCACAACTGACCACATGATATGCAAATTGCGAGTTGAGAGGTATCAGCTGATAAGCGTATTCAAGATGGCAGCTCAACCTAGCACTTCGTCGACACGTTCCGTTTTCAAGCATTACACTGCACTTGATGTTTTAGATGATGTTCTAAAGTATCAAGATAGTGATGAAGAAGACCTTTGAGGATCGGATCCTGATACTAGCGATGAGGAGCAGACGGATGGGAATCAGTACCATCCACTTTTATCGGTGGTAAGTGCTGGTGATAACGTGACTTGATTGTTCTGTACACAAGACAGCAGTAAAGAAAGCGCCATTAGCGTGGGTGATGAAGCGGAAATAGCCGAACGCCTGCCGTCAACGAGCACTGCACCCCCTCCTGTCTTGAGGGACAGGGTCGTGGACGTGGTACAGCCCTTCAACCTTGCTGTTGTTTTGACTGGGAATCCTGGTCTGAAAGTCAGCTGCGCCAATTTTCGGCTGTACAAAGTTCAGTCTTCAGTTCCTTCATGACCAGAAACCGGTTTCAGGCAAGTAGCTCTATTTTTCTTTTGCTGTTGTTGTTTTTTTGTTTTTGTTTTTGACTACTTGATTCTTCATTCCTTGACTATTTATTTTCTGCATTTCTCTTCTTTGCCCTATTTCCTACTGAAACCACATAATTATGGAAAATAATGACTTTATGGATAGGTAGGACTGTGTGTGGTGTGTGTGTGTGTGTTGTGTGTGTGTGTGTGCACATGTGTGTCTAAGCATTATTATTTCTGTATGCAAGTTTTCCATATAAGTTTGTTCATTTTGTACAACACAGAAGCACTCATCCACAGCAGTTTTTTTGTTTTGTTTTGTTTTGTACCACTGTGGTGTTTTTACATGCATGTGTGTGTGATACTGTTAGTGTGTGTTTGTGCATATGTGTACATGTGTGTGTGTGTGTGTGTGTATGTGTGTGTGTGTGTGTGTGTGGTGTGTGTGTGGTGTGTGTGTGTGTGTGTGTGTGGGAGAATTGTGTGTGTGTAGGCTGGTTGTGTGTATGCATGTGTGCGTGTGTGTGTGTGTGTGTGTGTGTGTGTGTGTGTGTGTGTGGTGTGTGTGTGTCTGCTTACTGTGTGTGTGTGTGTGTGTGTGTGTGTGTGTGTGTGTGTGTGTGTGTGTGTGTGTGTGTGTGCCCAATTGTGGGTCTGATTACTGTGTGTGGTGTGTGTGTGTGTGTGTGTGTGTGTGTGTGTGTGTGTGTGTGTGTGTGTGTGTGTGTGTGCCCAATTGTGGGTCTGCTTACTTATCTTGAAACTTTTATTCTGTATTTCAGATTCTTCTTCAGTTTCTGCATTTCAATGACAATGCAGCCATGCCAGTCGAAGGTGATCCAGGGTATGACCGGCTCTACAAGATTCAACCCATTCTGGATCATCTGCATAAAAAGTTCCAGGAAGTCTATTTTTCCATTCTACAGTTGTTGTTTTTTTCTCACCTGCGCGCGTGTTCACGATGTTGTCAATGCTGTGACCAGACCAAGTGCCATCAGTAAAAGAAGACCAAGTGGCGTATAGAATGAATCTCAATGTGTGTTTCTTTGAACCACGATTTGGACAGACAAAAAAAAAAAAAGAGAGCACTGTCTCCTAAAATTATGAAGCAGGGAATGCAGACAACCTGAGGATTATGTCCAAGACTTCGTACGGCAAGTGATGGATTCCTATATAGAACAGCGTGGCAGTAATGTAAGTACTTGTTCAGAAACTCTAACACAGTTCCTACAGTGTTTTGTGTGATAACAAATGCATACAATGTGTGTGTGTTTGTTTTTTTTTTCTTTTCAACAGTCAATTGTTTATTTTTTTCTTCAGACTTTTTTTTCCATGGTTGTCATTTTGAACATTTACCAATAAATATTATACTATAACAATTTGGACCACACTGTATACTTACAGTGATGCTGAGTAAACTGCTGTGTTTAGTGTGCTTTTATGTGCTGAATTCTTCTAAAACTATCGAATTGAAAACAAAACAAAAACTGTTTTATCACATGTTACTAGTGTGAACCATCATCACTATCAAAAAATCAAATTAGAATGATGTGAAATTGTAAACAAGGGTATAAGGAAGTAATTCGCACACCTAACAAATAACTCAATGAATGGATGAGTAATGTACATGTTAGTGAACATACAGTGAAAAGCATGATTATGCCCCTTTTTACCTAAAAAATAGTACCCCAATTATGAGCAGATTATCATCAAGAACAACATTCCTTATGACTGTCATGTGTTAGTGCTGATGTTGAATAAATAGTAAGACCACTTTTTCAGTGTTTTGACTCATTTCATTTGGCACAGTGTGACGTCAACGTAAATTATGACGTCAACTTAAAATGACATAGGTAACTAGATGACGAAAATAATAATATTAGACGAGAGAAGAGAGCAAGAACTAACGGCTGAGGCTTTGGTGTCCAGCCTAATTTATTTTGTTTTAATCGTCATTTTCTCCGTAGTGATACTATGTGGAGAGGCTGACTTTCAAGTCAGTAGTACGTCGATGTTCACTGTGTATGTGCGATACTTCTGATGACGGTACCAGCGAAATATGTACCAGGAAATGTATTTGTTATAAAAAATGTGAATGCTGTGTCGCCGAGAGTGACTTAAAACTCTTGCAAGAATATTTATGTGCTCAAATTGTACCACCACATGTGTGTCGGTGGGCTGAGTTTATTGATGTGAACATTGTAATATCAATACATGGAGAAGCTAATTAATTTGTGTTTTAGATCAACAATACGTCGAATCGAAGTTTATTGTGTTCTATGGGACTTTGCTGAAATCGTGTTCTCTGGGGATTCAGTATTGATTGCTGTTCCTTGTGAATCTGCAGTTCTTCAATGGTTTACTGTGCCTTATGAATCTGCGGTTCTTCTTCTATGGATTGCTGTGCTTTGTGAATCTGCGGCTCTTCTGCTATGGATTATTGTGCCTTGTGAATGTAAATCTGCGGTTCTTCTTCTGAAAGTTCTACGTGATT
Source organism: Conus canariensis (assembly GCA_033310375.1). Taxonomy (NCBI): domain Eukaryota; kingdom Metazoa; phylum Mollusca; class Gastropoda; order Neogastropoda; family Conidae; genus Conus; species Conus canariensis. The sequence continues at coordinate 32,593,801 of CM065720.1, forward strand.
TATTGTGCTTGTTGTGTGGAGACTCTGTTTCTTCTTCTTCATCGCTTGTGTTTGTGAACGGCTGTGTTTACCGTGTGGGGACCTTGGTTATCCTTCTTCGTCTTATTTTAATGCTGTAGACTGTGGCTTGGGTACTGTGGAACCGAGTGCGTTGATTGTATATGTGAGACACTGTGGACGGCGCCGGCGAGATCTGTGAGTTATATCAAGATGTGTAATATGATATCTGATGATTGAAGTTCCTATGTATTGATATCTTGATCTATATGCTATGTAGTGACATGTATTGATTTGTACCAATTCACATGAATGTATATTTTGATGGTTCAGGCAGCATAATTATAAAGAAAAAAAATCTAACTCGTGTGTTGCCTGGCTATCCATGTACATATGGTGTGGGTGTGTGTAGGGAATAATTATTACACGCATCCAAACTTTTGAGAGCGAGAGTCAGACAGCAAAACACGCACCGCACACCATCCGTAACACACAGTGTGTTCATGTATACTTGAAAACTGTTATTTTTGGTAAAATTTTTATAATTATGTCAATTTCTGCTACACTAATTATCAACATAATCAAGTCATTTTTACAGGACATTATAGATCAATGCATAACAACAAAACATGCCAAAAAAATCTGAAAGATTTGTCAAGAAATAAGTGAGCAGTAACCATTTTACTGAACCTACCCAAAAAAGCAAAATTTTACCTTGGCACACAGTTATTCAAATGTGCTATTATACTGTGGCAGTGAAGGGGTTAAGACGTTCTGGTAAGATGATGTGTTCTGATGATTTATGTCTCAAAACTATTGGAAAATGGTCACTTCCATGTAGATCATCATGAATACTCCAATCAAAGTCCAACACCAGTGAAGGATCGCATACTAATAAATCGATGCAAGAAAGAGTGCCTGCCATTTGACGAATGTAGATATGTTGGAGAGCCATCATTCAGATAACACAGTCAAGCTCAGAGAAGACATCCTCCAGAAGAAGACCTTGGGGAGAGGAGTCTGCACTGACCCAAAGAGGAGAGTGGCCGTTCAGATCCCCTAGAAGCAATAAAGGTCGTGGGAGTTCTTCCATGAGGCTAACCAGCTCTTGATGACTGACAGATGATGATGGAGGTATATACAGGGAACAAACTGTCACTGCTTTATGTAGGGAGATTCTAGCAGCTAAAGCTTGAAGAGAAGATTTAAGGTTGACAGGGCTGAACAACAACGATTTGTGGATGAGTAACGAGACCCCACCTGAAACTCCAAGAGCTGTAGGCTGGGCTGGTTTTGAGTGTACATTAAAACTTGAAAGAGAAAAGGACTTTTCTTTGTGCATCTGCGTTTCCTGAAGAGCTACCACAGCTGGCTTTAAATCTCGGCAAAGAAGTTAAAGCTCCTCAAAATTAGAATGCAGACCTCAGATATTCCAATGGAATATGGCTGTGTCCATCATAATGGAGATACGGTGAAGGTAAATAAATCTTGTAACTCTTCACCAGCACATTCCTTTCATTCCATGTTGACATCTTCCAGATCTGAGAGAATTGCAAATCTGTTGGTGTTTTTCTCCGCTTTTTTCTCTCGATCTGATAAAATATTTGGCGCTTTCTTTTTAGGCGGCGATTTTGCCTTTCCTCCAGAACCACCAGCACCCTTGTTGACAGCTGCAGGGTGCCCTTTGGAGGGTTTTGAGGGGGTGGTCTTGTCTGGCACCTCAACAACTTCCACTTTCTGCCGCCCTGAAGAGCCTGTAGGTCTTTTGCCCCCTGATGGCCTGGGGGTGGGAGTGGGCTTTGAAGACCGAGTCGTATGTGAAGGCTGGGGTTCGTCACATACAGTGTTTCTGCCTGAGGCTACAGACTTTGCTTCTGGCTCTCTCTCGGCAAATGAGGATTTGACAGTCTGCATGCCAATGCTGACTGTTGTTGGCTTCCATACTGCAGCTGCAAACGAGAGTCCAGCAGTTGGTTGACTCTTCATTGCAATCTTTTTCGCCTCAAAAAACGGTATTCTCTGTTCAGTCTTGATTCTTTGAATTTCTTTTTCCTTCAACCAGCTTGGGCAGGTCTCTGATGATGATGGGTGCTTGCCTCCACAATTGGCACAGAGTGATGGACTGTCACACACATCCTGGTGGACTGGCTGGCAGCAGGTACCACACACCTCTTCTTCCCTACACCTATCCCTCACATGGCCAAACCTCTGGCACTTGAAACAGCACAGAGGGGACGGGATGTACAGCGACACTGAGACTCTCAGGTAGCCCACTGTGATTGACTCCGGTAGAGAAGTAGAGCAGAAGGTCAAGAATAGGGTGTCAGTCGGAACTCTGTCATTGCCTTTGCGCACAAGTACCCGATGAACGTTGCTCACTCCTTGCGATGCCAGGTCCGACTTGATCTCTGCCTCCGACACTCCTCTCTTATCTCTGCATCGGATTACTCCCTTGGAAGAGTTGAGAGTTTTGTGTGGAGACACCCTGATCGGTCGATCAACCAAAGTTGTTGATTTCAACAGCATTTCTGAGTGCAGCTTGGAAGAGCACTCAACCAGAAGTGATCCATTCCTTAGTCTCTTGACACTCGTTGGCTTCCCGCTGAGGCCACTGATTCCTTTCGCAATCGCAAAAGGACTCAGGCCCGACAGAGGTCTATCTTTATCTGCTCCCTCAACAATCAGCCAGCTGGGCCAGAAGCCTGAAAGGTTTCATATCTTATGATCTGAATCTGTATCCGTGTCCGTTACTGAATCATGCCTATGTCTTTTTAAAAATTTTTTGGTGCCATGTTGTATTCATTGAAATTCATTTCTTTTGATTCCCACCCACCATCGAGTCCCAACAAGGGGGATGCCCATTTCATACAGATATCAAGTATATCAGGGCACCAGAATTTCAAAAGAAGTATATACAGGCCTGAAAGCCTCCATGCCACGGAAGCTCCCAAACCTGTTTGACCCAAGCTGCCACCTTCTAGCCTGAGCTAGGGCATGCATGCGACCAGCCGCTTGATCGAAGTGGGCCACTTCGACCACCTGTCTAGAGCAAGTCCAGGCCAAAGAGGTGTGCTGACTTGATGCACCGCAGTCACATCAGCGGTCTTAACCTCCAGGATCCTATTCTCCCCCATCACAGGACGGCAAACATGGTGGGCCTCAAGAAGACCACAGAGAAAAGAAGAAAGTGGGAAAGAAGACCTGATGGGGAGACAAGGACAAAAAAGAGCCAAGTAAGAAAGGCAGAAGATAAGAAAAGGAAAAAGGTGGGTTACTATTAGTCAGGGTCCTCACCCTTAGCCTATCTGACATGGGAGGCCCTACCAGGGGCATCAACTCCTTACCACGTTGTGCTTAGGCCAGAAAGCAACTTGACATTTCAGGCCTAGAAGCATTTTCAAAAACTAGCCTATCATCAAGTATTGATGCCCCCGCCAGCTAAGCCTAAGGGATCACGGGACCACGCAAGCCCTCTGAGCATGGCAAGGTTGCAACCCCCAGAGGGGACTCTGCAAGAGACCCTGGATAAGGTTGTGTAAAGGGTAATCAGAATGAATGACATAAGAGGTATAAATATGTTATTTTCAGAAGATGAAAACAGAAAGTGCTCCAAGGATACAAAAATGTTTAGAAATAAACTCTATCTACCGACACAACTTTAACCCAATGCCTACCGGATTGACCATGAGATTTCCTCTATCTGAATACCGGATTGACCGAGATCGACCGTTGAATACTAGGTCAATGACTTCTCTCTTCCGCCATTGCATATCCCAGAATGCAATCGTGACAGAATAGTCTTCCGGTACGGAAGTTTCTGGACGCCATTTTGTTTTTGTTTTTTGTTGCACGAGTTTTGGTGGAGTAGTTTCGCTGCTGTGAATTTTCAAAGTTCGGCTTTTTTTCGCGAAGATTTTCTGGGAAAATGGCGGATCAAGTACCTATGCAACTTGCAGAATTCATTTTCTGAAGTGATATTGATGAAGAGAGCGTATTTGCGGACTACACTCTTGAAGAAGATTTGAAGCGAGACGATTCGGACGTCGATCTTGACCTAGTTATAAATAAAGATCGACTGGTGACTGATTTTGAGGCCCGAATCGATAATGAATCGGGTAATGATAATGACGGCGTCGAATAGCCCATTGCTGCTGGGCCCAGCCCCCCAAAAAAGAAAATTTGAAAAACATAACATGCTAGAGATTCTTTAATTGTTGACTAGAGTGGTTAGCTACAAGAAGTGAAGCCCCCAAAAAGTTTCCCTTGTTTTGATAGCCAGGAGACCGGGTTAGTCAGTGGGTGTGTCCCATGATTTGCCTGTGGGAGCGTCACCTTTAGCCTTTAGATTTCAGACGAATTTTGGCAGACTTTTAACGAGAAACAAATTTATTTGCTGCACAAAAGCAAGCAGAAAAGGATGAACATAAACTCTCGCCTAAAATAAAACTGCCTGTTTATCAAAAAGCAAAGAGGAGACGGACAAGAGGTACATCATCACCACAGTGTGTGTGGGGAGGGGGGGGGGGGATTGCTCAGTGCACTTGTGCAAAAGCACATTTTTGCTGAATTCCATCACAATCTAAAGTCCAGTATTCAGTAATCTGTTCTTGTTATTTTTTCCCTTCAGTAGTTAGAAGACAAATCTTCTTGTATGTGATGCCTTCAGTTTAACAAAATTGTTGAAGTTTGGTTGTTTTTTTTTCTTCCTTCACAACAAAAGTTGATTATTTAGTGTGCAGACCATACAGAATGACTTTATTTTGTTCCTGAAGGTTTCAGTACTTTGTTTAGACTTGGAAAATCACTCTGTGCTCCTAATCCATGACATTCTGTGGGTGCAGTGAATTTAGTGAAAATTGTTTTAGCACCAAGAACACTGAAGTAGAGTTAGTCCATTCGGTTCGTTTCTTCCTCGAGTACCAGTTCACTATATATGGGAAAAAAGGGCTGTTTTGGATGGAGTGATGTCTTTGAATTTTTTTATTACTTTTACAGAATAGATAAGTTAAAAACAATTTTTTTTAAATTGAGGTTTCTTTATGGCAAGTGTGTATGTGTTGCGGAGTTACCTCTCTTGGCATGGTATTCACATAGTCATATAGCACAAAGTCATGCGGTAGGCAGAGGAACTGAAAATGGAAAAAAAGGGGAACAAATGAAACACAGCAGTATGAACTTATAAAAGATATCTTTCAGGTCACGCATCAACTTACCGGTGTCAGCTCTGACAGGCGGCAAATTCGCAGCTTGCCATCATTGAATTGTATATGCACTTTGCCCTTGGGAGTGATGCAAGCCACTGTCCCTATCTCAAAGGCCTCATGTTGTACCTGACCACCCAATCGGGGCCGGGTATCCACCCCACCTACTACACCCAAGATGGCCAAGATCGTTCCCATCTGCTCACAGGTGGCACTCTCCGTGTCCTGCACAACACAGCATCAGATCATGTCTCACTACTGTTGTAGGCAGATCAGCAATATTCAGCTCCAGTCTCACTACTGTTGTTGACAGATCTGCTACAGTCAGCTCCAGTCTAACTACAGTTGTTGACAGATCTGCTACAGTCAGCTCCAGTCTAATTACTCTTGTTGACAGAACTGCTACAGTCAGCTCCAAGTCTAACTACTGTTGTTGACAAGTCTGCTACAGTCAGCTCCAGTCTGACCACTGGATCTGCTACAGACAGCTCCAAGTCTAACTACTGTTGCTGACAGATCCACTACAGTCAACTCCAGTTTTACAACTGTTGTTGACAGATTTGCTACTGTCAGCTTCAGTCTTACTACTCTTGTTGACAGATCTACTACAGTCAGCTCCAGTCTTACTAACCGTTGATGACAGATCTACTACAGTCAGCTCCAGTCTTACTACTGCTGCTGACAGATTTGCTACAGTCAGCTACAGTCCAACTTCTCTTGTTGACATCTCTGTCAACGTCAGCTCCAGTCTAACTACTCTTGTGACAGATTTATTACAGTCAGCTCCAGTCTAACTATTGTTGACAGATCTGCTATCGTCAGCTCCAGTCTTACTACCTTTGTCGACAGATCTGCTACAGTCAGCTCCAGTCTAACTATTGTTGACAGATCTGCTATCGTCAGCTCCAGTCTTACTACCTTTGTTGACAGATCTGCTACAGTCAGCTCCAGTCTAACTATTGTTGACAGATCTGCTATCGTCAGCTCCAGTCTTACTACCTTTGTTGACAGATCTGCTACAGTCAGCTCCAGTCTAACTATTGTTGACAGATCTGCTATCGTCAGCTCCAGTCTTACTACCTTTGTTGACAGATCTGCTACAGTCAGCTCCAGTCTTACTACCTTTGTGACATCTGCTACAGTCAGCTCCAGTATTACTACCTTTGTTGACAGATCTGCTACAGTCAGCTCCAATCTAACTATTGTTGTTGACAGATCTGCTATTGTCAGCTCCAGACTTACTACCTTTTTTGACAGATCTGCTACAGTCAGCTCCAGTCTAAGTATTGCTGTTGACAGATCTGCTACAGTCAGCTCCAGTATTACTACTGTTGTTGACAGATCTGCTATTGTCAGCTCCAGTTTTACTACTGTTGTTGACAGATCTGCTACAGTCAGCTCCAGTTTTACTACTATCGTTGACAGATCTGCTACAGTCAGCTCCACTCTTACTACTGTTGTTGACAGATCTGCTACAGTCATCTCCAGTTTTACTCCCATCGTTGACAGAAATGCTCCAGTCAGCTCTACTCTTACTACTGTTGTTGACAGATCTGCAACAGTTAGCTTCAATCTAACTACTTGTTCTTGTTGACAGATCTGCTACAGTCAACTCTTGTCTTTCTACTCTTGTTGACAGATCAGCTACAGTCAGTTACATTCTTTCTGTCCTTGAAGACAGATTAGCAATGATTTTGCTGCCATCTTACTGCTACAGCAAATGTGCTACAGGCAATCAAGCAAGAGGTCTTGTCAGCCTTTAACCAACGGCAAGGCCTTAGACCCAAAAGAAAATTTTCCTTCAAACTTAATATCTGTGAAAACTCAAATGATCTTCAGATTAACCCTCTTGCATTTGCATTTGCTAGTCAAAAACTGCTCCTAATATTCATTTTTTTTTGGAGAAATTTAACCTAAAATTCACCTACTGCCTTTGAAAGGCTGTAGTGGACAAAGTTTCCACTGCAGCGCTGTCAAATTTAGTATGCAAAATCCTTATACATTATATTTCATAATGCAGAGATGTCACATGTTTGGGATGCATGTTGGTGTCATTGTCACCCTGTTTGTCACAAAACAATGGGACATCAAACATTGACAATGTTACTATGACACACCAGACAGACAGTAACATTGTCAGCATGCATTTGTTAGTATAAATCATCAAAGGGTGGCCTACCTCAACTTGTAAACAGCAGTCCTGGTTTAGTAAATCCAGTTTAGGGTGTCACAAAGTGTCACATGATTGTCACACACTCAAACATGCGGCTAGGTAACTTTACAGTTTTTGTTTTTCATCCTTAAAAAAGTTTGTTTGTCACTACTGAATGATTATTAACACCGGTATATACACACAGTCACAGAAAGAAGTAAATTCCATTCTTTACACTCTAATGTGATGTCTGGTCACACACAGCAGGAAGGCAAGTGTCACCTTTGTCACATGTCACCAATATGGTAAAAACTATTCTTGATCAATGGTTTCTACCATATTTGCCACATGGTAGTCGCAGAAACAGTCACTGTGATGGCAGAGAGGGACGTCACAGAAAGAACACTTGAAGGAGGTCTCACGCTGCCAGCCTTTGGCTGTTTTGCAACCCACGTTGACACACTGATGACAGGTGGGCTTTCTTACCTCAGTTTTCACCTGTTTATGGTGGTCAATTGTTTCTTTTGCAATCGGGGCCTCTGCTACGTTTGACCGTCTTCCAGCACTCTTCTTCCTGCTGGTAAAGCCAGCACGGAGCTATTCACCTTGTGGATGATCGGAAATGGAGGGAAGGCGTATGATGTGAGGCCCGACCAGGGAAGGGAGAAAGCGTCGATTGCATACGCTTGGGGGTCGGGGAAGGGAGAGACATATACTGGGAGATGGTGGTTGAATCGGGTGGCAAAGAGGTCGATCATGGGCCTGAACCAATGTTTCCACACCGAGAGGAGGGTTAGCCTGCTGTGGGGCCATTCCGTGTGGAGGAGGGACTTGGACCGACTGATGGAGTCCACTATGACATTGTGCGTTCCTGCTATGTGCCTCGCGCAGAGAGTGATTCCCTGCGAGTGGCACCAGTGGAGGAGGGCCTCTGTTCGAAGAGAGAGGCTGAGGGAGCTGAGTACAAGAGGGCTAAAACAAGGTCGCAGTGTGTGAGGGAAAGTAACACGGCACATGCGACTAGTTGCGGCCATAACGAACGCCAGGGGAGGCAAACAGAGCGGCCGGATACCGGAAAAACAAATGCAAGAGGATTAAACTTTAAACTGATATCATGTGAATGAAAGCATGCACACAAAAATCATGTATGCTCCCATCTTACTGCTACCACAAATGCGCTACAGTCAATCAAGCGAGGGGTCTGGTCAACCTTTAACCAACGGCAAGGTCTTAGACCCAAAAGAAACTTATCCTTCAAACTTCTATTCTGTGAAAATTCAAATGATCTTGTAGTTGTTCAGATTAAACTTTAAACTGATATTGTGTGAATGAAAGCATGCACAAAAAATCATGTATGCTTGTAAAATATCATTCTACATTTCGTTTGAAAAAAAAGAATAGAAAAAAAGAGCAGTCATCATGTGCCAGTGAAAAAGATGACATGACCCGGAATCCAAGCAAAAACTTTGTTGTATCCATCAGATTTAAAAAAAGATGTGTAGTTTAAACAAATTCAGAAGTTCAGAGTGCTTGTGGTTACAGATGACAATGGCCTCCAAAGCAGAAAGGGAGTCATAAAAAATGAGGAAATCTTTATGTTTTGATCTAGAAACCATTTCAAGAGCCAGGACCAAGGCTGTCAACTTAGTAGTGTATATGAAGCTGTCAATGGGAATGTCTTAAGAACATCTCTGAGAAGGACCTGTTGCACAGAACACAGCAGAGGCAACTGCCTCCTCGATTCGGAGCCATCGGTAAAAATTCTTCTGTAGGAAAGGCTCCATTCAGGGCACTCACTTAGTTGAGGGGAGCCCTGTGCAGAGACGAAATCAGTTTGGACAAAAAAGGGACGATGACTAACGTCATTATCTCTGCCCATAAGTTGGAAGGTCTTTGCCATTGCAGAGTCCCCCAGAGTACTGGCTCTTCTGCCAGATATTTGTAGATCTTCTATAAAACAGGTGGTGTTCTCGATGGCGACCTCTGCCGGAAAGACACTAAACTGCAAGCACATTCGGAAAAGAGAAACATTTTCCACTTATCACCATACACCTTCAAAGTGGATTGTCTTTGGCCTGCCATGATCTTCTCCATGCATGATGGTGGAAAACATCTCTGCTCAGAAAGATATTTCCTGATATAAGACTGGTGTGGAGAGATAGAGATGTGGGATCGGCATGCCATCTCCGCGTCAGGGGCTGAAACAGAAGATCTATCCAACGGTGGAGGGAGATTGGAACAGTCACTAGGAAATCAGCAGGTTTATTCAACTCTTTAGCCACTTCAGAGTGGAAATCAGACTCAACAGGCATTTCTCTTTCAATGCCTTCTTGGGACAGCTGGAAAGAGGGGAGGATAGGGGAAACGCAAAGGCAAACATGCTCTCCAAGAGGTTGCCAGAGCATCCATAGTTAAGGCAGGTGTGTCAAGAAAAAGATACATAAGAAGGCATGGGTAGGACCCAGATAAGTAATATCCTTAAAGGACCCAGATAAGTAATATCCTTAAACATGTGACTACTAAGAATAAAAGGAAAAGATGCTCCCAGGATTCACCGAAAGGGGGAGAGAATGATGAATCCATTGGTGCTCAACCAATCATGACTGCAAATCCCAAACGGACTATGAACATGGACCAAATGGAATATCCATGTGTCTGTGGAAAGCGTTTCGCTACAACCCGTGGCATGAAGATCCACAGAACAAAGATGGGATGTGTGAAGACTCATCTGAATGAGCAGCAGCGCACTGCATCAGCAGATAAGACGTCGGAAGACCAAGGCCAGGATTTAAACCACAGTGCCAAGGACATCCACGCTGTTGGTTCGGATGAGGAATTTGCACAGGCCCTCGATGCCAGGCGCCTGAAACTCAACCTGCCACGAGCAAACGAAACTGAAGATTGGGAGAAACTGGATGCAAAAATCGTCCAAAGACTCGATGCACTGATAGGGAAAAGCACCCTGGAACACAAACTAGCCACATATGGGGACATTGTGTATGCCACATGTAGAGACGCCTATGGAGCAAAACTACCCAAAGAGAAAACACCTCCAAAGAAATTCAGACGCCAAGAAAAGATGGACAAGATCAGGGTCCAAAAGAAAAACCTCAAGATGCAAATGAAGACCGCACTGCCAGCTGAAAAACAAGGCTTGGAAAAACTGTGGAAAGACCTGAAAGAAAAACACAGCGCCCTCAGCAAAGCGGAATCTGCGAGGAAGAGGAAGAGCAAAAAGAAGAAGACACAAGAGCGCTTCTTCAGAGACCCTTCCAGTTTGCCAGAACACTGTTTGAGCAGCCAAAATCTGGGACCCTAAGTGTGGACAAAGGAGTTCTTGAGCAGCATCTGAGGAAAACATACTCTGACCCACAGAGCAAAGCACCACTCGACATTCAAGGTCTGGTGTGGCCAACCAACCCTAAGGAACAGTTCAATGGCAAGCCTCCAACGTTGGCGGAAATCAAGAAGGTGGTCGACAAAGCCAGAGCCAAATCATCACCAGGGCCAAACGGAATACCTTACCAGCTTTACAAGAAATGTCCCAAGGTGCTGGAGTGCCTCCACAGGCTGCTGCGATCGGCTTGGAGAAACCAGAAGATCAGCGGCCAGTGGATGACGGCAGATGGTGTGTACATCCCCAAAGAGCAAAACTCAAGTGATATCAGCCAGTTCAGGCCAATATCACTACTGAACGTCGAAGGGAAAATCTTCTTCTCTGTCATGGCAGCAAGGCTGACCAAGTACCTGATGGAAAACAAGTACTTGGATGTGTCAGTCCAGAAAGGTGGCATCCCAGGCGTGGCTGGCTGTGTAGAACACGCCACAATGATCTGGGACGCAATCCAAAAAGCAAAAACAGAAAAGAGAGACCTGGACGTAGTGTGGCTTGATCTGGCAAACGCATATGGATCTGTGCCCCATGAGATGATACAGTTGGCTCTTGAGATGTACCATGTGCCAAAGAACATCCGCGACATGCTCAAGAAGTACTTCAATGGCTTCTCAATGCGGTTCTCTACCAAGGAGTACACAACAGACTGGATCAACTTGGAAGTGGGTATTGCAATGGGCTGTGCAATTTCCCCAATACTGTTCGTGCTGGCAATGGAACTCATCTTGAAAGCAGCAACAAACAACGCGAGACAAACAGACCTTGGCGATGGATACAAGATGCCTCCTCTCAAGGCCTTCATGGATGACACTACAGTGATTTCATCCAGAGAAGACGAGACACGTCATGTGCTGGAGAGGCTGGACGACATAGTTGCCTCATCCAGAGTGAAGTTCAAGCCAAAGAAATCACGGAGTCTCTCACTGAGGAAAGGAAAAGTGGCCGGATCCGTGGTCTTCAGTGTTGCCAACCAGGCCATTCCAACAGTCACAGAAGAACCAGTCAAGAGCCTTGGAAGATGGTATGATGATACGCTGAAAGACACACAAAGAGCAAAAGAAACCAAGCAGATGGCGGAGGAAGGCTTGGAGACCATTGACCAGTGTGGGCTCCCTGGCAAATACAAGGTCTGGTGTCTGCAGTTCATGCCGATACCAAAGCTGCTATGGCCTCTTATGATATACGACATCTACACCAGCATAGTGGAGGCAATGGAAGCCAAAATCAACAAGTTCACAAGGAAATGGCTTGGTGTCCCACCCTGTCTGACTGACATAGCGCTGTACTGTCGCCAAGCAAAGCTGAAACTACCACTGAAATCCATCCTGGAGGAATACAAAGCAGGGAAGATCAGACTTCAAAGCATGCTGGAGGACTCAGGAGACAAGGTGGTAGAAGCAATCAAGCCCCAGCTGAAGACAGGCAGAAAATGGAAAGTTCAAGAGGCGATGGATTCTGCAAAAGAAAGTCTCAAGATCAGAGAAATAACAGGACACACACAGACCAACAGACAAGGACTGGGGGTGACCAAAACTGAATGGTGGTCAAAGGCCAAAGAAAAAGCCAAAAGAGACATGATGATTCAGGAGATGAGAAAAGAAGAAGACCAAAAAAGACTCCAAAAAGCAGTCCAGCAGAGCCAGCAAGGGCAATGGACAACGTGGGAGAATGCACTCCAAAGATGTCTCACTTGGAATGACATTTGGCACATGGCCCCTCTCAGGATCAGCTTCATTCTCAGATCTGCATATGACCTTCTGCCCTCAAATGCAAACCTGGTGAAGTGGGGGAAAACAGACGATCCTGCATGCCCCTCTGCCATGAAAAACAAACAGTGGAGCATGTCCTAAGCTCATGTAAAGTAGCCCTGGCTCAAGGAAGGTACACATGGAGGCACAACCAAGTGCTCAAAGAGATTGTACAAGTAGTCTGGGCTAGTACCAACACCACAAAAGGGAAAATCAGGACTCCAAAAGCACCCGCAACATTCTTCACGGCAGGAGGCAGCAAATCATGGCCAAGAACAACAGTGCCACTCGAAACATGCAGGCAGAGTCTGCTGGACGGGGCAGATGACTGGGAGTGCACTGCAGACCTCCCAGAATGGAAGAGTCACCCAGAGATCATCAGCAAGAGTGGCATGAGACCAGACATAGTAGTCCACTCTAAGTCAACCAAGCAGCTGATCATGATCGAGCTCACGGTGCCATATGAGAACAGAATGGAGGCAGCTCAAATCTACAAGACTGAAAAGTATGCTGATCTGGCAAACAGCCTGAGGAGAGAAGGCTATCAGGTCAAAGTCCTCACTGCAGAAATTGGAGCTAGGGGGTTTGTAGGAACGTCTGCATACAGCCTCATGAAACAGCTCTCAGTTGCAGGGAAGGAAAAAACCAGAGCCCTGAAAGCAATGGCAGAAGCGGCAGAGAGGTGTTCAAGCTGGATCTGGTCAAGGAGGAACAAAAGTGAACTTCATAAGGCTTAATTTCCCTACAAATATCAGGTGTCCCTGTGGCTCAGTGGTTAAAGCGCGAGTCATTAAGTGGAAAATGAGCATGTCCAGAGGGTCATGGGTTCGAATCCCAGCCATGGCTCGTCCCAAGATGGGGAAAAAAAAAAAAAGGGGCAGCAGAGGGACATCCAGAGTCATGAACCGGGTGTGGCCCAACCCCCCTAGAGTGTCAGGAGATAAGGGCCGAAACACTTGCTTGAAGGGGGCTTCTCTTCTGAGGACTCTCTGCTGCCACGCTCTCCATGAGTTTCTTTCTACTCAACCGCCAGAAAAAGCAGCTGGGAGCATCCTGCACCACCCTTGGAAGCCTGCGCTGTGTTCACATTGGGTGCCGGCACAAAGCTGGCATGTATATAGTGATATCAAAACTAGAGTTGATTGTTCCACCTGGTTGTGAACAAATCCACATGTGGGGTTCCCAGACACTGAAATACTTATTGGAAAACCCTCTAGTTAAGGATCCGATCAGAAGGTAACACCTGACCCTTCCTGGATAGAGTGTCTGTCAAGACATTTTTCTTTTTTAAATCCCTTGCTGTAGTCTTAGAAGAGATATTTTAAAATCCATCCGAAATAGGACTGACACTGCCAGATCTTTAGACATCTGGAGTGGGTTCCCCCTTGATTCTTCAAGTATGCTACCACTCTAGAGTTTGTCTGAGCATACTGTGACCAACTTCCCTTCAAAAGATGGGACCAATGGCGAGGAGCTAACAAGACCGCTCGCATTTAAAAAGATTTAAGTGGTCTAAAATCTGAGTTTCGCAAAGTCCACTGCACTCACAGAAGTCCGGGAAAAGGAGGACTCCTACCCAACCTCACTCGCCTCTGCACAGACCATAAGTGTGAAGGGGTATCTGCAGAGGACCGCCAAAGTCAGCCACTCAAGACTCAGCAAGGGGGGTCAGGACATCGGCGAGGGTCCAGTGTGAGGGGGCGTATCAGAGGAAGAGGGCGTGGCACTCGTCAGTCTGAACTTGTTTCAGAATGGACAGATGCCAGTGCTGATCGCCCAAATCCCGACATATCTTTCACGGGTGATCCGGGTATCAAGGTGAACACTGACAATTTCAAGCCTGTGGATTTCATGGAGTTGCTTTTGTGGTGTGTGTGTGTGTGTGTGTGTGTGTGTGTTGTGTGAGTGTGTGTGTGTGTGTGTGTGTGTGTGTGTGTGTGTGTGTGGTGTTTGTGCATGGTGTGTGTGTGTGTGTGTGTGTGTGTGAGTGTGTGTGAGAGAGAGAGAGAGAGAGAGAGAGAGAGAGAGAGAGAGAGAGAGCAGTGCTTGTGCATGGTTTGGGTATACAGTGTGTGTGTGTGTGTGTGTGTGTGTGTGTGTGTGTGTGTGTGTGTGTGTGTGTGGTGCTTTTGCATGTGGTGCTTGTATGTGTGTGTGTGTACATGTGTGTGTGTGTGTGTGTGTTTGCTTTTGAATATAGTGCTTGTGCACAGAGTGTGTGTGTGTGTGTGTGTGTGTGTGTGTGTGTGTGTGTGTGTGTGTGTGTGTGTGTACCCAACTGTGTGTCAGTCAACTATAACTGGCAATTATTGGCAGTAGTGTGGGATCCTGATCCTTCTGTCCATAGGTTCTGTGGTGCTTTCATCATCTGTGGTGTGGCCTTTTGTAGCTCAGTCCTATCTTTAGCAGTCTTTAGTAGTCTTTTTTTTTGGTGTGGTTGGTTTTGCAATGTTTTATGTATTACCTTCTCTGGTGATGGCTTTTTATCAATCACACTTAGTTCATGAGTGAACCAAACCACATATGTGAAAGAAAACAGACAGAATAATTGAAAGTTACACTGAGTGTTGTTATTGTTATTTCATCTCTGCTTAACGAGACCAATTCCCAAGAGGCTTTGCAAGATGTGCAGACTGATGCTGTGGATAATGTGTAATTCCCATCTTCTTTCCGCTTTACCTGGACTGGAGTGCCCCCCTATGATATGGGTTGCTAAACATTTTATGCATTGTCAAGCTTTATTGTGAATACAGATGTTTGTCCTGAAGTTCAAAGGATACTAACACCAGTTTTTGTGGTATTTCATTGTGATTTTAGTGCTGTAGTTTTGTTTATGTTCTGAAAGTGTCTGTTTTTCAAACAAAACATTCATCATTATATGTATTTTCGTCTACTCATCACAAACAAAATCAAACTATTCTGATATCTGGCTGTAGCCAAGGATATAACAAGAAAATTTCCCAAGTATCTAAGATATATGTCAAGAATTGAAAGAGCAGTGGGCATATTAGTGAACCTACCTAAGAAAACAAAACTGTGTCCCTTGATACCTGGATTGTAATGTACCCCAGAAATACATAGATTTATCATATAAAATAACAATTGTGGGTTGTAAATTCACTACCAAATATTTACACATGTGTTCAGTAAACACTAAAACCACTTTTTGCTGGGTTTGTATGTTTTTTGTTTAGCTGCTGTGGGGTTTTGTATGCTTGCAAAGTTTTTTGTTTTTTTTTAAGTTGAATTATAAGATTATTTATTATACTCAGAATAAACAAAATCAAATATCATTTGCAGATATTATAGCCCTGGGTATAAGAAGAAAACATGCCAAAAATCTAAGAGATATCTCCACAAATAAATGAGCACTGATCAAATTAGTGAACCTACCACAAAAAGTCAAATTTTGCTCCAGCACACAGAAGTACAAAACTGATACAAAACAGCGGCAGCCAAGGGGTTAAAACCATTCATTTCATGGGGACCAGACCCAGAATATATATCGGTCAATGCTTTCACAGTAAAATGGAACAAGTGGGTTAGTTATATTTTTCCACCTTTCAGTGTTATCCAGAGGGCGCTGAAGAAGATGTAACAGGACCAAGCCGAAGGCATTTTCATCGTGCCTCACCGGCCCACAGCTGTCTGGTATCCACAAATGTTGCAGCTATTGACACGACCACCAATTATGCTACCACAGAGGAAGTACAATCTCCAGCTGACACACTCAGGTGCACCTCATCCACTTCACAGACGACCACAGCTACTGGCAGTCTGCTTATGCGGAAAACCTTTGAAATTCAAGGAGTACAGGGACAGACTTGTGACATCATGTTCCAGGGGTGGGACTCTCCATAAAGGAAAAAAGAGTAAACAGTGTAGTGGGGACTGGGGGCATGCCTCTTCAATGTGTCGCCATTCTGAAGATCGCAAAACCGGAAGGAGAAAGTTACCAAGTTAACTGCGATTCAACAAAACAGCAGTATTCATCATATCTCAAAAGATGGAACTTTTTTTGTATCAGAAGGCAGGAAAATCCATTTCAGGCATCTGTGAATGTAGTATTAGAATTCTTGGCAAATCTGTATAATGAAGGGCTTCGATACAGTGAAATAATCACTGCACACAGTGCAGCCTCTGCTGTTGTTCACCCAACAAATGATAAATCTGTTGGAGCACATACATTGGTGACCTGATTCATTAAAGGAATTTTTGAACTGCACAAACACCTCTTCCCAAGTATACCTACACTAAGGACATCTCAAGTTTTGCCGGATTTTTTCAAGAAAGAAAATGTACACGAGGAACTTTCATTAAAGCAGTTACCCAAAAAACTATGTGCACTGTTTTTGATTGTAACAGCACAGAGGATACAAACGTTTCATTTGACAAAATTTGAGCAATGTTCCTTTTAATAAAAAGGGATGTTCCATCTATTTCAATGACAAACTTAAACACACAAGACAACAACCAGCGGAAGGGTTAAATGATGTATCAGTACCAAGAGTGGTGCAAAATTGTTCTGTTTAATAAGATTTCTTTTACACTTTGCATGCATACCATTTATTTTCAATAAACATCAAATCACGCAAGGCGATATTATAATTTAAGCTTGTGTTGTTTATTCTGTAAATTATCACATTTTTGTAGAACCAATGTTAAAGTCTCATCTGGCACACAGTTCGGGAAACTACAAGAAATGAAATTAGGCACATAACCGAGAACTTTTTTTTTGTTTTTTTTGTTTGTTTTTTTTGAAGGTTTCAGTTTATTCACAAACGGACCATAAGGGGGGTGGGGGTGGTGGGGGGGGGGGGGGGAGGGATGGAACAATACAAAAAATACAATCAAATTCAAGCACGTTAGGTCGTCATGAAGCCACATCGAGGAAATACAATAATTTCATGATCAATCTGCTAATGCACAGTGACAAACGCTTTACAGTCCCTGGTCTATATAAGTTTATGGTACATAACCGAGAACTTACCATGGGAAGTCAAAGTTTGTGTGGAATTTCATGAGCGTAGCTGACAGAGATGGAAGGACAAATGCCCTCCCATAACTTAAAAAGGAACCCTCCCTGTTTTTTAAGTAAGATATTTGGTTGTACAAAAAAACACACAGATCATTAGAAATGTATGTATGTCAAAATATGGTCTTACTGTCATCCGCGTCTCATCTGTCCCTCCGTCTCCATCAACTACGCTCATGAAATTCCACACAACCTTCGACTTCCCAAGCAAAGTTCTCGTTTATGTTTCCAATTTCTTATGGTTCCAAAGTCTGACTTAGTTGATACTTGGTGTCTGTGTGCAGTGCAGAATATGGTCCACTTACCGTGGACTTGAGAACCGAGACAATGGCAGGCAGCTGGGCAGTGATGTAAGTGTTGATGTGTCTGTTCCACACATCCAGGGAATGCAGTCGGCGTATCACGGCCACCATCTCCTCCGCCACTGTACTGGTGTAGGTGGCAGTCACAGACACTCTGGGATACGGTGGTTTCACTGGGCCTCCAGGAATGTCTGGTCATTATCAGTAACATCATTGTCACAACTATCACCAGGAATATCGTGAAACAAACAGGGTGAATCAAAGGACCCTAAAGACATTTTTATACCAAAAAAAATACCACATTCAAAGCAACTGACAGGCCCTACAAACCCAATCAATGCACATTATATGGAATTATCATAAATGTGTCAGCGTCATTCTACCTGTCAAGCGTTTTTGTCCTACTTGGCATGGAGATGGCCAAAATGGTTAGGAAATTTAAAAATGTTTTTGTTTTTTAAGTCAAAATATTGCTTATAGCCCAGAATGAAGAAAACTTTGATCAAAGAGTGAAAGGAAGAGTGAAATTTCTCACACTTAATTAATTTCCAAATGATTGGGATAGAATTTACATTGGAAGAACCCACAGCATCATCATGACAGCATATAACATATGCAGACATACAAAAAAACCTACCATCGCAGCATATGAAACAGAGGAACAACCATATAATATATACAGACAGAGGAACAACCATGGTGGCATATGAGATATACACACACTGCGGAATTACAATGTCCTTTAAATGGGGAAAAGGGTATAGAATTCTTGATCTATTTTTTCTCACCTGAGCAAACGAACATGACACACTTTCATGCCTCACCTGAGTTGATCAGAGTTGGGTCTGTGGCACAACTGGTCAGCACATTGCCTAGCAGGTGGAAAAGACTCTGGACGACCTCACTGAGGCGTGATACGTCAGATGATGGATCCCAGTGTGGTAGCACTGCCCTCAGCAACTTCAAGGTCAGGATCTAGACATATCACTATCCACTGATATTCTTGATGTGACATCAAACACGGGACCATACCACCTATTTGTTGATGCTTTTGGTGTTACAACAATGGAAATAGTTCTACCTGTCTTACAATGTTCTTGATGTTATACCAAACAAAGGAAATGGGGTTACTTGTCTGTTTATGTTACACTGAACAGTGTTAACTCTGTCTGTATGTTCTTATAGTGTTACACCAAACAAAGGACTTGTTATTATCTGTCTTTGATGTTCTTGATGTTTTATATCAAATTAAGGACAAAGTATAACCTCTCTGATAAAGTTCCTTGTGTTATACCAAACAACAGACACACAATCACCTGTGTTTTACTGTTCTTGATGTTTTACCAAAGGACACAGTATACCTGTTGATGTTCTTGATGTTTTACCAAACCAAGGACACAGTATCACCTATCTGTTGATGTTCTTGACATTATACCAAACAAAGCATACAATATCAAATGTTGTTGTTGATGATGTTATACCTAAGGACACAGTACCAGCTGTCTATTGCTGTTTTCATGTTATAACAAAAAAGGGACAGTGCCATCTGTCTGTTGATGTTATAATTATAAGAAGAAAAAAAGAAACATGGTCCCCTGTCTGTTGAAGTTATATCAAACAAAAGGACATAGTATCAGCCGTCTGCTGAAGATGTTATACATAACAAAAGAAACTTACCCATCTGGTGATGTTTTAGATGCTCTATCTAAAGGGAACAGTGTCACCTATCTGTTGGTGTTCTTGATATTATCTCAAAGAAAGAACCGAGTATCACCTATCTGTTGTTCTTGATGTTATACCAAACAAACGGACATTATTAACTGACTGTTGGTGTTCTTGATCATAATGTTGACAGTAGTGATGATGATAATGGTGATGTTAATACTAACTGAGGTAGTAAGAATGATAATTTTTTTTTCCTTGATGATAATATCTTACTGCTGGAATCTTACTGCCAGACTTGGAACTCTCCACCCTCATGGCATCAACATCCAAAAACACCATGTACCCATCCACCTCTGCAACACCAGCCCACAATATCCTCCACCAACACACATGCACACTACCACACCTCCCACTGTTTACCTCAGACTTAAGTTACAGCTATCTTCCTTTTCCTTCTCCCTACACTTGCTTGGTCTCTCCTTTTGCTACATCAATCTACTCCCTCCCTACCCCCCCCCCCCTTTTTTTTTTAATTTTTGTTTTGTTTTGTTCCAATTGTAATGTTAGCCTTTCCCTTTCCAGCCACTATTATGTTTACTAATACTACTACACTTACCACTGGTCTTTCATCGTTATCATCATCCAACAGTACTGTTCGCTGTTTATTCATTGACCATTTCAACTCCTTTCCACCAAGTATTATTACTTATATCATTTCTACCATTCTTACTATCATTATTATTATCATCATTATCATTACGGCCATCATTATCAAAATTACTAATGTCACTGTTGTTATTATTACTGCCATTGTTATCACTACAATAATACTTATAAATCGCTATGTTCTATTATAACCAATCCTATCACCAGCATTAATTGTTGAAGTAATAGTGGTAATAATGATATACAATAACTTATTCAACAACAACAAAAAAAGTGAGTGTGCATTTATGTGTGAGTGTATACATTTATGTGTGTGAGTGTTTAGGGGTAGGAATGTTGCCCTCCCTCCCCTCTTTTTTTTTTAGTCCTTTCCCCTTCTTCCCTCCACCTTCATAGCATCAACATCCAAAAGTAGCATGTATTTATCCACCACCGCATCAGCCCACTATGTCCTCCACCAACACACATATACTTTACATGATACATAAGTAACAGCCATCTTCCTTTCCTGTCCCACTACACTATCTCTATTTGTTACATCAATCAATTTTTCTCTCAGATATTTATCCACTCCCTTTTCTTCATCTGGTTTTCTTTTAATTTCATATACTATCTCCTGTACAAGAGTTTACCTTCCCTCTTTCCTGTACATATCAGTGTGTGTAGGTGTTGGTGTAGGTGTTTCTTTCTGTTTGCCAATAGGAATGCACGTCCTTTACTCATTGATCATTTCTATTCATTTCCAGCCACTATTATTATTACTAATATTACTACACTTATCACTGATACTATCATTATTATCATCTTCCAATAATACTGTTTGCTTTCTATTCATTGACCATGTCTATTCCTTTCAACATACTATTATTACAAGATTGCTCATGGCAGTCGAGATCCCCACATTTCGCCTCCCATTAGAAAGGGCTGGAGATAATTTTTCTACAGGCCTGTGGCTAAATATAGGGCACACGATAGGGCCCCGCTCCCGAACAATTGTTGGAAGCGCGCGCACACACAAGCCCTACAGTCAGTCAAAGAAGGGAAACGTTATTCGCCATTGCAAAGCCTGCTGTTCTCCCTGCTGATTTTGTGATAAAAAATCGAATTTCAATGTGTTTTGGATACTTCTGTTCATCATCTTTGCTTGTTGCAGTTTTCATATAGTCACAGCTCTGTAAAGAAGTGGACAGGATGTCACTTTCGTCCAAATCTTCAGAATGCCATCGCCGTTAGAGAGAACAACTGGAAAACTGGCGCTTCTTTAGGATAAGTAAAATTCAAGCATTTGGGGGTTTGCTGACAATGTTAACACTTAAATTTTGGTCTTTTTGGTGTATGGACCACTCTAACAACTTGTTGACAGGAATGCTTTTAGTTTCAAATATTAAGTTTTTTTTGGTTTTTTTGTTGTTTTTTTCTGTCCCAATCTCTGCGCCACCTCAGAGGCAGTGCACCCATGCCGCTCATTCCGACACCCCGTCCACAGCTACACCCTGGTCAGCCCTGCCGCAGCCCCGGCACCGGCAATCCACAGGGAGCAGTCAATGTCAAGTCGTCAGGAGGCAACCCACCGGAGGAGACACTGCACTGCTGCCGAGTCACTTCGGTGGTGTTCAGTGGCACCTGTTCTGATCTAACATATGCAGGACACCACCTACTAAGCCCCCTACTGATGACAATAATTGCTTAGTCGCGGAGCTGGCGTGAGTGAGCTCTCCCTCCGGAGGGCGCCACCACCTCCATCCAATGACAGACCCCATGGACTCGCCGATACCGGTGACCCTGACGGAACCAAACCAAGGCCACAGACGTGGAGAGGACATTGAAACTGAGGTCACCATGAGAGCAGGGCATAAAGGGCCACAGAATTTGGGACTTTTTTAATGCTGATCAATGAGAATGAGGATGATTAAGATGATGCTACGGATTTCCATTTCGGTCTGAGACTACATGACAGGGCTGTACTCTACGCTTCCTTTCATAATATATCCCGGTGTCAACCAGGCCCAAGAGATAGGCACCTGCAGTGTTTGTCAAGAAATTTGAGCAACACTCTTAGAAACGCATCCATTAAGTGGATGAAACTCGACTGTGTGGTCCCAGTCTTCCCAACTGAGTCCGCAGCAAACTCAACTCTGGGTAGGAGCCGGTTAGGGCAGAAAAACCCACATGACTCTGATGGGATTCAAACCCACGACCTCCCAGCCGGGAGTCCGCGACGCTAACCACTTCGCCATGGCGGCTGGTCAAATATTAAGTTATCAATGTCATATTTCAGCAACAAGCCGCTGAAAGGCTATACATAAGCTGGTTAAAGTGGTGAAATTCATGTCTCTGCCGTCTCAGTAAACCACTCCCATGTCTACGTCACTTTGTGTGTCCTATTAACACGTACTGTGTTCTTCCCTACGAAGCAGACAACAGGTTTTGTGCTCTCTCTGTCTGTCTGTCTTTCTCTCTCTCTGTGCATGCTAACTGAATTTTGTATCATTGCAGGAGTCATCATTTTTCTCCCACTGTTTTCTTCACTTTAGAACTCGGTGACTTTTTTCCTATTAATTTCTTACAGCAGGTGACTTTTCTCCCTATTGATTTCCTCACAACTTCCGTCCCCCACCTTTGTGCTTTTACTTACTAACTTATTGATTTTTTTCCACCACTGCAGTGTGTGTGTGATGTGTGTGTGTGTGTGTGTGTGTGTGTGTGTGTGTGTGTGGTGTGTGTGTGTGTATTTGTGTTTGTGTGTGTGTGTGTGTGTGTGTATGTGTGTGTGTGCATGTGTGTGTGTGTGTGTGTGTGTGTGTGTGTGTGTATGAAATGAGTTAGTTGCCTATAGTGGCAAAGCAAAGTTAACCCGTTGACTGCCCTTGCACGAACGGCGTTCGAGATGGTTTCGGGAAAGCTGTGTGCCCTTGCAATATCAGGTGTCCCTGTGGCTCAGTGGTTAAAGCGCGAGTCATTAAGTGGAAAATGAGCATGCCCAGAGGGTCATGGGTTCGAATCCCAGCCATGGCTCGTCCCAAGATGGGAAAAAAAAAGGGGCAGCAGAGGGACATCCGGAGTCATGAACCGGGTGTGGCCCAACCCCCCTAGAGTGTCAGGAGATAAGGGCCGAAACACTTGCTTGAAGGGGACTTCTCTTCTGAGGACTCTCTGCTGCCACGCTCTCCACGAGTTTCTTTCTACTGATGCATGGGTAAACCATTGACTTCCGGGAATAGGCCGGAGGACGTCCGGGAAAGACCGGAGGACACTGGGAAAGACCAGAACCAAGGGCTCTGTGGGCTGGCTCCCCACTTTGCCTTAAACATGTGGCTACTAAGAATAAAAGGAAAAGATGCTCCCAGGATTCACCGAAAGGGGGAGAGAATGATGAATCCATCGGTGCTCAACCAATCATGACTGCAAATCCCAAACGGACTATGAACATGGACCAAATGGAATATCCATGTGTCTGTGGAAAGCGTTTCGCTACAACCCGTGGCATGAAGATCCACAGAACAAAGATGGGATGTGTGAAGACTCATCTGAATGAGCAGCAGCGCACTGCATCAGCAGATAAGACGTCGGAAGACCAAGGCCAGGATTTAAACCACAGTGCCAAGGACATCCACGCTGTTGGTTCGGATGAGGAATTTGCACAGGCCCTCGATGCCAGGCGCCTGAAACTCAACCTGCCACGAGCAAACAAAACTGAAGATTGGGAGAAACTGGATGCAAAAATCGTCCAAAGACTCGATGCACTGATAGGGAAAAGCACCCTGGAACACAAACTAGCCACATATGGGGACATTGTGTATGCCACATGTAGAGACGCCTATGGAGCAAAACTACCCAAAGAGAAAACACCTCCAAAGAAATCCAGACGCCAAGAAAAGATGGACAAGATCAGGGTCCAAAAGAAAAACCTCAAGATGCAAATGAAGACCGCACTGCCAGCTGAAAAACAAGGCTTGGAAAAACTGTGGAAAGACCTGAAAGAAAAACACAGCGCCCTCAGCAAAGCGGAATCTGCGAGGAAGAGGAAGAGCAAAAAGAAGAAGACACAAGAGCGCTTCTTCAGAGACCCCTTCCAGTTTGCCAGAACACTGTTTGAGCAGCCAAAATCTGGGACCCTAAGTGTGGACAAAGGAGTTCTTGAGCAGCATCTGAGGAAAACATACTCTGACCCACAGAGCAAAGCACCACTCGACATTCAAGGTCTGGTGTGGCCAACCAACCCTGAGGAACAGTTCAATGGCAAGCCTCCAACGTTAGCGGAAATCAAGAAGGTGGTCGACAAAGCCAGAGCCAAATCATCACCAGGGCCAAACGGAATACCTTACCAGCTTTACAAGAAATGTCCCAAGGTGCTGGAGTGCCTCCACAGGCTGCTGCGATCGGCTTGGAGAAACCTGAAGATCAGCGGCCAGTGGATGACGGCAGATGGTGTGTACATCCCCAAAGAGCAAAACTCAAGTGATATCAGCCAGTTCAGGCCAATATCACTACTGAACGTCGAAGGGAAAATCTTCTTCTCTGTCATGGCAGCAAGGCTGACCAAGTACCTGATGGAAAACAAGTACTTGGATGTGTCAGTCCAGAAAGGTGGCATCCCAGGCGTGGCTGGCTGTGTAGAACACGCCACAATGATCTGGGACGCAATCCAAAAAGCAAAAACAGAAAAGCGAGACCTGGACGTAGTGTGGCTTGATCTGGCAAACGCATATGGATCTGTGCCCCATGAGATGATACAGTTGGCTCTTGAGATGTACCATGTGCCAAAGAACATCCGCGACATGCTCAAGAAGTACTTCAATGGCTTCTCAATGCGGTTCTCTACCAAGGAGTACACAACAGACTGGATCAACTTGGAAGTGGGTATTGCAATGGGCTGTGCAATTTCCCCAATACTGTTCGTGCTGGCAATGGAACTCATCTTGAAAGCAGCAACAAACAACGCGAGACAAACAGACCTTGGCGATGGATACAAGATGCCTCCTCTCAAGGCCTTCATGGATGACACTACAGTGATTTCATCCAGAGAAGACGAGACACGTCATGTGCTGGAGAGGCTGGACGACATAGTTGCCTCATCCAGAGTGAAGTTCAAGCCAAAGAAATCACGGAGTCTCTCACTGAGGAAAGGAAAAGTGGCCGGATCCGTGGTCTTCAGTGTTGCCAACCAGGCCATTCCAACAGTCACAGAAGAACCAGTCAAGAGCCTTGGAAGATGGTATGATGATACGCTGAAAGACACACAAAGAGCAAAAGAAACCAAGCAGATGGCGGAGGAAGGCTTGGAGACCATTGACCAGTGTGGGCTCCCTGGCAAATACAAGGTCTGGTGTCTGCAGTTCATGCCGATACCAAAGCTGCTATGGCCTCTTATGATATACGACATCTACACCAGCATAGTGGAGGCAATGGAAGCCAAAATCAACAAGTTCACAAGGAAATGGCTTGGTGTCCCACCCTGTCTGACTGACATAGCGCTGTACTGTCGCCAAGCAAAGCTGAAACTACCACTGAAATCCATCCTGGAGGAATACAAAGCAGGGAAGATCAGACTTCAAAGCATGCTGGAGGACTCAGGAGACAAGGTGGTAGAAGCAATCAAGCCCCAGCTGAAGACAGGCAGAAAATGGAAAGTTCAAGAGGCGATGGATTCTGCAAAAGAAAGTCTCAAGATCAGAGAAATAACAGGACACACACAGACCAACAGACAAGGACTGGGGGTGACCAAAACTGAATGGTGGTCAAAGGCCAAAGAAAAAGCCAAAAGAGACATGATGATTCAGGAGATGAGAAAAGAAGAAGACCAAAAAAGACTCCAAAAAGCAGTCCAGCAGAGCCAGCAAGGGCAATGGACAACGTGGGAGAATGCACTCCAAAGATGTCTCACTTGGAATGACATTTGGCACATGGCCCCTCTCAGGATCAGCTTCATTCTCAGATCTGCATATGACCTTCTGCCCTCAAATGCAAACCTGGTGAAGTGGGGGAAAACAGACGATCCTGCATGCCCCCTCTGCCATGAAAAACAAACAGTGGAGCATGTCCTAAGCTCATGTAAAGTAGCCCTGGCTCAAGGAAGGTACACATGGAGGCACAACCAAGTGCTCAAAGAGATTGTACAAGTAGTCTGGGCTAGTACCAACACCACAAAAGGGAAAATCAGGACTCCAAAAGCACCCGCAACATTCTTCATGGCAGGAGGCAGCAAATCATGGCCAAGAACAACAGTGCCACTCGAAACATGCAGGCAGAGTCTGCTGGACGGGGCAGATGACTGGGAGTGCACTGCAGACCTCCCAGAATGGAAGAGTCACCCAGAGATCATCAGCAAGAGTGGCATGAGACCAGACATAGTAGTCCACTCTAAGTCAACCAAGCAGCTGATCATGATCGAGCTCACGGTGCCATATGAGAACAGAATGGAGGCAGCTCAAATCTACAAGACTGAAAAGTATGCTGATCTGGCAAACAGCCTGAGGAGAGAAGGCTATCAGGTCAAAGTCCTCACTGCAGAAATTGGAGCTAGGGGGTTTGTAGGAACGTCTGCATACAGCCTCATGAAACAGCTCTCAGTTGCAGGGAAGGAAAAAACCAGAGCCCTGAAAGCAATGGCAGAAGCGGCAGAGAGGTGTTCAAGCTGGATCTGGTCAAGGAGGAACAAAAGTGAACTTCATAAGGCTTAATTTCCCTACAAATATCAGGTGTCCCTGTGGCTCAGTGGTTAAAGCGCGAGTCATTAAGTGGAAAATGAGCATGCCCAGAGGGTCATGGGTTCGAATCCCAGCCATGGCTCGTCCCAAGATGGGAAAAAAAAGGGGCAGCAGAGGGACATCCAGAGTCATGAACCGGGTGTGGCCCAACCCCCCTAGAGTGTCAGGAGATAAGGGCCGAAACACTTGCTTGAAGGGGACTTCTCTTCTGAGGACTCTCTGCTGCCACGCTCTCCACGAGTTTCTTTCTACCTTGCACGAACGGCGTTCGAGATAATTTCATCATCAAAATTCGGCGATTTAAAGAAGGGAGGCAAGGAGAAAAAATGGTTTAAACAGTTGCAGGGACCCTAAAGGACGGTTTCTTCCCTTTCACGGATCGCTGACTGACCGGCTCGCGTCCGTTCGGGCAATAACTTCGGCAAGGTTCGGCTGAGTCATTCTCGGTTGAAGATGGCGAGTCGAGTAGGCAGTTCGATCAGGCGCGTGCCGTTTTCAAACGATCTAATGCTCTTGAAGTGCATCAAGAAGTTATCCGAGACCGTGAAAACTATGACGAAGACTTCAAAGAAGTGGAATGAAGCGATTCGGAGGAGGAATAAAGTGATCACAATCAACACCACCCTTTGCTATCGGAGATTGGTGTTGATGACGAAGCTGATCCCCGACTTCAAACCGAGCGATACCGGCGCAAGTGGGGCCGAATTGGAGAGTGACGAGCCGATTCCGTGTATGTCGAGTGCCCCCTCCCTCCTTTCGTGAGAGGTCGGGAGGAGAGTCGAGGAAGGGGAGGGGGTTTAGGACAACGGCGAGGGTCCAGTGTGAGGGGGCATGGCAGAGGAAGAGGGTGTGGCACTCGTCAGTCGGAACTTGTTTCAGAATGGACAGAGGCCAGTGCTGATCGCCCAAATCTCGACCTTTCTTTCACGGGTGACCCAGGTATCAAGGTAAACATTGGCAATTTCAAGCCTATGGATTTTGTGGAGTTGTTTTTGTGGTGTGTGTGTGTGTGTGTGTGTGTGTGTGTGTGTGTGTGTGTGCTTGTGAGTGTGTGTGTGTCTGTGTGTGTGTGGTGTTTGTGCATGATGTGTGTGTGTGTGTGTGTGTGTGTGTGTGTGAGAGAGAGAGAGAGAGAGAGAGAGAAAGAGAGAGAGAGAGAGAGAGAGAGAGAGAGAGAGAGAGAGAGAGAGAGCAGTGCTTGTGCATGGTGTGGGTATACACTGTGTGTGTGTGTGTGTGTGTGTGTGTGTGTGGTGTTTGTGTAGTGTTTGTGCATGGTGTGTGTGTGTGTGGTGCTTTTGCATGTGCTGTGTGTGTGTGTGTGTGTGTGTGTGTGTGTGTGTGTGTGTGTGTGTACACATGTGTGTGTGTGTGTGTGTGTGTGTGTGTGTGTGTGTGTGTGTGTGTGTGGGTGTTGCTTTTGAATATGGTGCTTGTGGACAGTGCGTGTGTGTGTGTGTGTGTGTGTGTGTGTGTGTGTGTGTGTGTGTGTACCCAAATGTGTGTCAGTCAACTATAACTGGCATTTACTGGCAGTAGTGTGGGATCCTGATCCTTCTGTCCATAGGTTCTGTGGTGTGGTGTATTCTCTGTGACACCGGTGTATTTTTCAGTTGTTAGTGTGCTTTCATCATCTGTAGTGTGGCCTTTTGTAGCTCAGTCCTATCTTTAGCAGTCTTTAGTAGTCTTTTTTTTTGGTGTGGTTGGTTTTGCAATGTTTTATGTATTACCTTCTGTGGTGAAAGCTTTTTATCAATCACACTTAGTTCATGAGTGAACCAAACAACATGTGTGAAAGAAAACTGACAGAATAATTGGAAGTTACACTGAGTGTTGTTATTGTTAGTTCATCTCTGCTAAACAAGACCAATTCCCAAGAGGCTTGCAAGATGTGCAGACTGATGCTGTGGATAATGTTCAATTCCCATCTTCTTTCCCACGTTACCTGGGCTGGAGTGCCCCCCTATGATATGGGTTGCTAAACATTTTATGCATTGTCAAGCTTTATTGTGAATACAGATGTTTGTCCTGAAGTTCAAAGGATACTAACACCAGTTTTTGTGGTATTTCATTGTGATTTTAGTGCTATAGTTTTGTTTATGTTCTGAAAGTGTCTGTTTTTCAAACAAAACATTCATCATTATATATGTTTTTGGTCTACTCATTACAAACAAAATCAAACTATTCTGATATCTGGCTGTAGCCAAGGATATAACAAGAAAATTTCCCAAGTATCTAAGATATATGTCAAGAATTGAAAGAGCAGTGGGCATATCAATGAACCTACCTAAGAAAACAAAATTGTGTCCCTTGATACCTGGATTGTAATGTACCCCAGAAATGCATAAATTTATCATATAAAACAACCATTGTGGGTTGTAAATTCACTACCAAATATTTACACAGGTGTTCAGTAAACACTAAAACCACTTTTTGCTGGGTTTGTATGTTTTTTGTTTTGCTGCTGTGGGTTTTTGTATGCTTGCAAAATATAATTTAAAAAAAAAAAGTTGAATTATAAGACTATTTATTATACTCAGAATGAACAAAATCAAATATTATTTGCAGATATTATAGCCCTGGGTATGAGAAGAAAACATGCCAAAAATCTAAGAGCTATCTCCACAAATAAATGAGCACTGATCAAATTAGTGAACCTACTGCAAAAAGTCAAATTCTGCTCCGGCACACAGAAGTGCAAAACTGATACAAAATAGCGGCAGTCAAGGGGTTAACTCCAGTGTTGGTTGCCTTACCCCAGCTCTAAGGAGTGACTGAAAAAACAAAAGAACTCCGAGAAATTGAAGGAAACAGTCACCTGTCTGTTGATATTCTTGGCATATTTGGAGCCATGGTCCTCCTCCAACACCTGCATCAGCAGAGTGATCCAGCGTCGGGTGCTCAGAGCACGACACAGCATGCTGTCAGATGCCAAGCTTCGCACAAATCCCAGGGTGCACCAGCGCAGATGCTGCTGACTGGCAATTTGGATGGCGGCTGAATTGGTGTCT
Organism: Conus canariensis; assembly: GCA_033310375.1. Taxonomy (NCBI): domain Eukaryota; kingdom Metazoa; phylum Mollusca; class Gastropoda; order Neogastropoda; family Conidae; genus Conus; species Conus canariensis. The sequence continues at coordinate 32,623,679 of CM065720.1, forward strand.
GGACAGGTAAGACATGAAGTGATGCTAGACACTAGAATGTGCAAACATTTCTGGATTAATTATTAATGACACATACAAACACTTCCCTTTAGCACCCTCCCTTTCTTACCTCTCCCCACACTTCCGTTGTCAACATCCCTTCCACTCTCTCCATCCCCCTTCACCTTCCCACAAAGACATTCCCTTGGCAAATGTCATGAAAAAAGAAAATCAATTCAGGTTGTTTTTCTCATACTTGCTTGTCCAAACAAATGCCTTACTCCTCAGTTGGCCTGTGACATCGCCATATCATCAGAATAATTTAATTTTTAAAAAAAGAAACTGTGACAGCAAGGAGCTAACCTTGCCTCCATATCCAGATTTGCAGCAAAAGTGACTGTCCTCAATGACTTCACTTCTTTGCACCATATTGAACTAGATCAGTTTTCTCCTTTTCTATGGATAATGTTGTTTTTTCCAGACGCAATGGATTCCCAAAAATGTTTGTTTAAGCTCGCCTTTGCTTCTGAAGAAAATGCAGCCTTTTCTTCTGCTTTTCAATGGGGAATTTTGACCAGTAATTCCCAAAATTTCATTCTGTTGCCATCTCTCTTGAGCAGTCACTATGTCAGTTTTCACCATAGCATACTCCCACACATCCTGCTCCTTCAACATCCATTAATGTTAACTCTTTGTGCTTTGACTGTGCCTTCATGCCAATACACAGTCCATTCACATTCACTCTTTGTGCCTTGATTGGGCCTTCATGCCAATACACAGTCCATTCACATTCACTCTTTGTGCCTTGATTGGGCCTTCATGCCAATACACAGTCCATTCACATTCACTCTTTGTGCCTTGATTGGGCCTTCATGCCAATACACAGTCCATTCACATTCACTCTTTGTGCCTTGATTGGGCCTTCATGCCAATACACAGTCCATTCACATTCACTCTTTGTGCCTTGATTGGCCTTCATGCCAATACAAGTCCATCACATTCACTCTTTGTGCCTTGATTGGGCCTTCATGCCAATAAAAGTCCATTCACATTCACTCTTGTGCCTTGATGGGCCTTCATGCCAATACACAGTCCATTCACATTCACTCTTTGTGCCTTGACTGGGCCTTCATGCCAATACACAGTCCATTCACATTCACTCTTTGTGCCTTGATTGGGCCTTCATGCCAATACACAGTCCATTCACATTCACTCTTGTGACCTTGTTGGCCTTCATGCCAATACACAGTCCATTCACATTCACTCTTTGTGCCTTGATTGGCCTTCATGCCAATACACAGTCCATTCACATTCACTCTTTGTGCCTTGATTGGGCCTTCATGCCAATACACAGTCCATTCACATTCACTCTTTGTGCCTTGATTGGCCTTCATGCCAATACACAGTCCATTCACATTCACTCTTTGTGCCTTGATTGGGCCTTCATGCCAATACACAGTCCATTCACATTCACTCTATTGTGCCTTGATTGGGCCTTCATGCCAATACACAGTCCATTCACATTCACTCTTTGTGCCTTGATTGGGCCTTCATGCCAATACACAGTCCATCACATTCACTCTTTGTGCCTTGTTGGGCCTTCATGCCAATACACAGTCCATTCACATTCACTCTTTGTGCCTCTGTTGGGCCTTCATGCCAATACACAGTCCATTCACATTCACTCTTTGTGCCTCTGTTGGGCCTTCATGCCAATACACAGTCCATTCACATTCACTCTTTGTGCTCTGATTGGGCCTTCATGCCAATACACAGTCCATTCACATTCACTCTTTGTGCCTCTGTTGGCCTTCATGCCAATACACAGTCCATTCACATTCACTCTTTGTGCCTCTGTTGTGCCTTCATGCCAATACACAGTCCATTCACATTCACTCTTTGTGCCTTGATTGGGCCTTCATGCCAATACACAGTCCATTCACATTCACTCTTTGTGCCTTGATTGGGCCTTCATGCCAATACACAGTCCATTCACATTCACTCTTGTGCCTTGATTGGCCTTCATGCCAATACACAGTCCATCACATTCACATTTTGCCTCTGTTGTGCCTTCATGCCAATACACAGTCCATTCACATTCACTCTTTGTGCCTTGATTGGCCTTCATGCCAATACACAGTCCATTCACATTCACTCTTTGTGCCTTGATTGGGCCTTCATGCCAATACACAGTCCATTCACATTCATCCTTTGTGCCTCTGTTGTGCCTCATGCCAATACACACATGTCCATTCACATCTCAACTCTTTGTGCCTTGATTGGGCCTTCATGCCAATACACAGTCCATTCACATTCACTCTTTGTGCCTTGACTGGGCCTTCATGCCAATACACAGTCCATTCACATTCACTCTTTGTGCCTCTGTTGTGCCTTCATGCCAATACACAGTCCATTCACATTCACTCTTTGTGCCTCTGTTTGGCCTTCATGCCAATACACAGTCCATTCACATTCACTCTTTGTGCCTTGACTGGGCCTTCATGCCAATACACAGTCCATTCACATTCACTCTTTGTGCTTGACTGGGCCTTCATGCCAATACACAGTCCATTCACATTCACTCTTTGTGCCTCTGATGGGCCTTCATGCCAATACACAGTCCATTCACATTCACTCTTTGTGCCTCTGATGGGCCTTCATGCCAATACACAGTCCATTCACATTCACTCTTTGTGCCTCTGTTGGGCCTTCATGCCAAATACACAGTCCATTTCACATTCACTCTTTGTGCCTCTGATTGGGCCTTCATGCCATCACAGTCATTCACATTCACTTTGTCCTTCATGCCAATACCGTCCATCACATTCACTCTTTGTGCCTCTGTTGGGCCTTCATGCCAATACACAGTCCATTCACATTCACTCTTTGTGCTTTGATTGGGCCTTCATGCCAATACACAGTCCATTCACATTCACTCTTTGTGCCTCTGTTGGGCCTTCATGCCAATACACAGTCCATTCACATTCACTCTTTGTGCTTGACTGGGCCTTCATGCCAATACACAGTCCCAGCATTACATACTCTTTCCCTTGTGCCTTCATGCCAATACACATCCTTCACATTCACTCTTTGTGCCTTGATGGGCCTTCATGCCAATACACAGTCCATCACATTCACTCTTTGTCTGTTGGGCCTTCATGCCAATACACATCCATTCACATTCACTCTTTGTGCCTCTGTTGTGCCTTCATGCCAATACACAGTCCATTCACATTCACTCTTTGTGCCTCTGTTGGCCTTCATGCCAATACACAGTCCATTACATTCACTCTTTGTGCCTTGATTGGGCCTTCATGCCAATACACAGTCCATTCACATTCACTCTTTGTGCCTTGACTGGGCCTTCATGCCAATACACAGTCCATCACATTCACTCTTGTGCCTCTGTTGGGCTTCATGCCAATACACAGTCCATTCATTCACTCTTGTGCCTTCATGCCAATACACAGTCCATTCACATTCACTCTTTGTGCCCTTGACTGGGCCTTCATGCCAATACACAGTCCATTCACATTCACTCTTTGCCTTGACTGGCTTCATGCAATACCAGTCCATTCACATTCACTCTTTGTGCCTCGTTGTGCCTCTGCCAATACACAGTCCATCACATTCACTCTTTGTGCTCTGTTGGGCCTTCATGCCAATACACAGTCCATTCCATTCACTCTTTGTGCTTGATGGGCCTTCTGCCATACACAGTCTCACATTCACTCTTGTGCCTGACTGGCCTTCATGCCAATACACAGTCCATTCACATTCATCTTTGGCTTGATTGGCCTCATCCATACACGTCCTTCACATTCACTCTTGTGCCTCTGTTGGCCTTCATGCCAATACACAGTCCTTCACATTCATCTTTTGCTTGACGGCTTTCATGCTAATACACAGTCCATCACATCACTCTTTGTGCTTGACTGGGCCTTCATGCCAATCACAGTCCATTCACTCACTCTTTGGCCTTCATGCAAACGCATCCATCACATTCACTCTTTGTGCCTCTGTTGTGCCTTCATGCCAATACACAGTCCATTCACATTCACTCTTTGTGCTTTGATTGGGCCTTCATGCCAATACACAGTCCACTCGCATTCACCTTGGCCTTTGGGCCTTCATGCATAACATCCATCCATCCCTTTGCTGATGGCCTTCATGCCAAACACGTCCTCCATTCACTTTGGCCTCTGTTGGCCTCATGCCAATACACAGTCCATTCACATTCACTCTTTGTGCCTTGACTGGGCCTTCATGCCAATACACAGTCCATTCACATTCACTCTTTGTGCTCTGACTGGGCCTTCATGCCAATACACAGTCCATTCACATTCACTCTTTGTGCTTTGATTGGGCCTTCATGCCAATACACAGTCCATTCACATTCACTCTTTGTGCCTCTGTTGGGCCTTCATGCCAATACACAGTCCATTCACATTCACTCTTTGTGCTTTGACTGGGCTTTCATGCTAATACACAGTCCATTCACATTCACTCTTTGTGCCTTGATTTGGCCTTCATGCCAGTACACAGTCCTGCTTCCCCTGCATTGGCTGTCAAAACAAATTGTGCCAGTTGTCTGGAGTCTGATTTGGATTGATCAATGAGATGACACAAAAGCATTTGCTTGATCTGGACTAATGAAGCAATTGCTTTCTCATGACCTGGAAGAGGACAAGATCCTGCTAAGTGAAGATCCTGCAGGAAGACTTTTAGATTTTATACTGAATTGTGCTAAGTCAACCATTCCTACATCTTCCAAGAAGCCCCTAATGCCAAAAGTTCCTTGGTTCAACTCTGAATGTGAGGGAATTCACAAAGCCCACAAAAGAGCTCAACGTTGGGTCTCCCACAGACCACTGATGCCCAGCATCCAAGCACATCAGAAATTGAGAGCAAAATCCAAACACATCTGTAAAACCAATCAACGTTCATCTTGGAAACAATTTTTCTCTAGTCTAACGTCTAAAACATCGAAGAAAAAAGTGGAAAATCATTAAGAAAATTAAAGGGAAGACCACCTGCCCTACTGTGAACCATTTCAAGTTTTCTGACTCTTTAATAACAGAGAAAAAAGCTGTTGCCAATCTGCTTGCTCCAACTGTTGAAACGAATTCCTTTTCTTCTAATAAATCAGCCTGTTTAGTCAAAAACAAAGCCCTCAAAGAAAAATCACCCTGCAAGTTTTCATCAGACAACATGGAAGAGTACAATCTTCCTTTCACTTTAAATGAATTGAAATCCGCCTTATGTGCCTTCATGCCAAACAGGAAGGGGAATTTCTTCTTGCCCTACCTATGTAAAGAGACAGTAAATAAAAACTACAGGTAGTGCAATGACCAGTCAGCAGGCATAATTCAACAGTTCATTGCTTGCACACACATGATGAAGGCCTGAAAAAGAGAAATAAGGCTTAAGCCATATTAAAAAAAATATTCTTCCACCACTCATACAGAATATGAATGGAAAAAAAAAATTCCCACTGTATATGAATGCACATAAGAACAAAAATCTTGGAATTAAATAGTCATGCTTTTCCCATTCATACACCTCTGGACAAAGCCTAATTAATAAGATTTCCATGCTGTTCCCATTTGTTCTCTCTCTCTCCCTTGCCACCACACCCACATAATGACAATAATAATAATACTGACAACTTCTTAAGCGCCCATCCTTACAATGTAGTCTAAAGGCCACTTTACAAGTTTTAACAAATCAATATCTAAAATATAGGCTGGATACACACACACATGCACATGCGCCAGTGTACAATTCTGCATTAATGAGTCACACACACACACACACACACACACACACACACACACAGCACACACTGGGACAAAATGTCGCATACATGAACACATACACAAAATAACATGGAGAACAGCTCATTCGTACACGAGCAAAGAGTGCAAATGACATGTAGTAATTTAGTAATATTTCAGGTGGTATTCTGCAACTGGCGTTTAAACAGATACGTTTTAAGTGCAGACTTGAAAGTCAGGAAGGAAGGGGTGTGACACTGATGGAACGGTAGCAAATTTCAGGGTACTGCCGCAGAAAAAGAGAATGCTCTTGAACCGTTCTGTTTTCAGTTATATGAGGGATTTAGAAAAATTTGGTCATCAAAGGAAGAACGAAGGGAACATGTTGGAATATAAATTTCGAAGAGGTCAGAGATACAGGCAGGCATTTCATCTGAGATAATCTTATAACATAGACTTTTACTGAATACTGTGCTTGATTTTGAGCCAGAGCAATTTCTGCAAGAGATACGAAATATGATGTTGTTTTGGCGCCTTGCAATTAAGGCCAGCGGTTGAATTTTGAATATGCTGTAGCGGCTGGAGTAAAGCTGCAGATACACCAAAAAGGAAAGTGTTAATGATCTAATCTTCACAGAATGCAGGACGACAATATGTTTTCACGGCCTGTTCTGTAAGGAAAGGTCTGATAGAGCTGATGCAACGGAGTTCATGAAAGGATGCTTGGCAGATTTTGGCTATGTGGTGTTTCAGGGTGAGATCAGAGTTGAGACAGAAGCCAAGGTCATGAACAAGTGGCATAAATGAGATATCAGTGGAGCCTCGGACTACTGACAGTTTCCAAAAATAATCCAATTCACATCTACCTATTTACAAACAACAAAAAAAAGAGGACCAAGCAGAATGCCTGCATTTTACTGCTAATTAAAAAAAAAAGGTCTTGTACCAGTGAGAGACATTCTCTGAGGGGGTCATTCTGAGAAAAATCAGGGGTTGAGGATGAGGATCGGTAGACCGGGCAGTGAAAAAGGTGGTAACTGGAGACAGCATTTCCACATCTGCTATAAAGTTCAGTTGTCCTGGACAATCCGACAGGTGGGTATTTTGAGCCCTGCTCTAGATGTGGATTAATAAAGAGTATGGCTATGACATAACCATACTATGCTAGGCCAGAATTAATGATTGTGATGGCATAATCTGGACTAATGAATGCGATGACATAATTTGGACTAATGAGTGTTATAATTCAATCTAGACTAATAAATGTGATGACACATTATAATAACAATAATAACACTAATAATAATAAAAATTATTTATGGCACTTAATCTTACATAGGCCCTAAGCGTTTACAAATACAGAAAAGATTAAAGAAAACACAAATAAAGCCAAAAGAATATAAATATTGCAATAATTACAATGCACCTACAAACAAGAATGCATATAAACACACACCCACACACACGCACACATACAAAGACACACACACACACACACACACACACACACACACACACACACACACAAACACACAATCCCACACACACTGTCTCACAACAACGCACACACACACACACATGCACGTGTGCTCACACACACATGCGAGCGCACACATACACACAAGTCGCAGAATTAATCTGATGGGGAAGGGGAAGGGGAAGGGGAAGAAAGAAATGCTATTGATAGGTGAAAAGGGTTGTTTTAAGAGGGTTGTAAGATAGGTGAAGAGGGTTGTAAGAGGGTTGTTTTATTCCAAGAAACCGGACCCTGAAAAGAAAAAGAGCAATCACCACAGATTTTTGTTTGAAATCAAGGGATTTTGAGTGTTGTCGGCAGAAGAACGCAACTGCCTAGAAAGAACATAGAGATGAAGGAGATCAGAAAGGTAGAAAGGAGCTAAGCCATTCAAATATTTAAAGCAGTGTAAGGACAGTTTGTGGTCTATTTGTTTTTAGACCAGCAGCCATTGAAGAGGAAGAAGTAAGGGAGTGACATGAGAAGATCTGGGTTGTCTAAGAATCAAATGAGGAGCATTGTTTTGTACTTTCTGGAGACGACTGAGAAGATTCTGGGGACAGTCAGCAAGGAGAGAATTTCAGTAATCAAGTCTTGATAGAATGAAGGCAGAAACAAGGGGTTTCTGTGGCATCAATAGAGAGATGTTGCACAGAACCAATGCAGCTAAGCTCAAAGTAACAGACACATTACTAGATGAAGATTAATACATGTGATGAAACACCGACATTTTGCAAGCTCAAGACCAATAAATGTGAAGAAGTCAAAGCACTGACAGATTTCCACTAATGAGTGTGATGATGACTCAAGGTATTCCACTAGATCTGTACTAATGACACAAATGCATTCCACAAGATCAAGATCAGGACAAACAAATGCATTCTGTGGGGTCTGCCACAAACACACCCCATTAGATCTTGACTGATGAATGTGATGACATCAATGTACTCTGCAAGATCTGGACTAATTAGTGTGATGAGGTACATTCATTCTGCTTGATCTGGACTTATTAAATTAATGTGAGGACATAAAAGAAGCTCCACTCACTGAGGCCGTAATTGCAGCCAGCCTCGATGATGCTGTGCATGAGGCCGCTGAGGGCGCTAACAGCTTCTGGCTGACAGCGAGGGGTATGGATAGCAGCACACAACGACAGGACTTTGAGCAGACCCACTGTGGACTTCCGTACCAAAGAGGTTGGGTGCTTGCTCTCTGGCTTGACTTTCTCTGCCAATACATGCGCAGATGCATGGCATAGCTTCCAATGTAAACCCATGAAACAATGAGTAAAACTGCTTTCTATGTAAACACATGGAGCCATACATGACTCACCTTTCAGTGCAAACAAATGGAGCAATGAATAACACAACTCCTATGTAACAAAGCATGATACACCTTAATCTGTAAAACACATCAAACAAAACTTTCTCTGAAAACATTCCAGCAATGCAATACAGAGATTTCTCCATACACACAAGGACCAGTGATTAACATAACTTTCTCTGTATTCATACTTTCTCTGTAATCACACTGAACAAGTTGTGACAGCTTAGTCTGTAAACACATGACACAATGGTTGTAGGAATGCTATTATGGTAAGAGCTCACAGCAGCTGATGATAATCATTACATGACATGGCACTGCTCAATAGTTTCACATAGGTCTTTGGGTCCAGCTAGAACGAAATACTGACAATGCTTTAATCTAAAACCATTTACAACAACAACAAAAATCAGCTTCATTCATTCCCATACAAGTTATTTGGGAAGCTCTGAGCACTAAGAGAGCATTTGAGAACAACTGCTCTTGACAAAAGTGGTTGCTGTCTGTAAAGTAATTTTGATTCAAGCCCAAAAAGTTTTTTAAAAAGAAAATTTAGATCATAACAAGTGACAATGAATGACAGAAATATGGAACTTCAGTTTCATATAACTGTGGACAATTTAGTGACACAGACACTGCTGAACCAATGATGACAAATCATAAAGCTGTGTAAACTGTACAACAGCATTTGCATTCACTTCAAGGTCATGGAGGGATTCCAGACGTTCCATGATTAAGTAAGCAACTGAAATGGTCAGTTGTAAAGATCAACAACACAGAAATAAACACATGTACAACAAACGGAATACAGGGCAAGATTTTCACTTAAAATGTGGTGTGATATAGACTTGCACTATTTGTTTGGTAATATAAAAAAAAAATGAAAAAAAAAGTACACGAGTTATTGATTAAAGTTTGATGCTCTCAATTAATTATTTGGTAGTTGTGGTAATGTTACCTAAAAGGACTTGGTAAACAAAGGTTTAACGTGACCTAAAAAGACTTGGTAAATAATGGGTTACTGTGAGATATATACAATTATCCTTCCCCTCATGCAGTTTGTAGTGATATGCTTATTTCACATTTCATCTATTCTACCTTTAATTGTTTACAAATGCACACAGATGACTTTGGCACTAACTTTTGAGCTTAAACAGATCAGGCAACCCTCATAAACTTCAGCTGAGAGAGAGATATAAAGATGACAAAAGAGAAAAAGTATTGGTGCACACAAAGCTGGATGAGTTCCCACACTACCTGACTCAGACTCCTCTTCATCATCATCCTCGTTGTCTGGCACCTCCGGAGGCTGTGCCAACTTGAGATCATATTTACCCTCCTTGCCCATGCGGTAGGAGTTGGTGCTGCCTCCATTTTCCCACTGTACACGGATCCAGCCATCCTCCCCCAGCTCTCCAATCACTCGCCCCAGGCCCGGAGGGGGTCCATCCTAACCAACAATACACACACAGCATCATGTTTGTTCTTTCTTTTTTTTTTTTTTCCCCTTCTTTGTTTAGCTCTCTCCTCTTCCTGTATTCCTGTGCCATTTATTGCATCTCCTCATACACAACCGCATCCAAATTCTGTCACAATTCTAGCACCAGTGTTCCATAGGAAGCTATCAATATTGGGTCAATCAATATATGGCAACCTTGAGGAGAAATGTACGACTGAGTCACTTCAGTGGTACTCACTGGTGCCTATTCTGATTTAGTATGCACAGGATAACACTTTTAAGCACTTCCTACTGATGACAATAACTGTTTAGTTGCAGAGACCAGGTATGTGAACCTCCTCCAACTTGTTGCTTTTGTTTCTTTCCAGGTACAGAATATATCTGGTCAGTGTCAGCCCAATTAAAGTATGGTTCATGTCATCATAAAACTGTAACACACTAACTGATTTTGTGCTGACATCACTTTATTTTCATCTTTCTTTATTTAATCAGAAAGAAAAACAGAGAAAAACAGAATTAAAGAAAAAGAACAGTGGCTGATCTAAAATTCAACATTTATGGTCGAAGATCTATGCTGACAGCATACTTTCAATTTAGCCAGACTGAGCTGAAGTGCAATGTTCAGCCCATTATGTATGTTCAGAAACTGAGAGAAAAAAAAATCTTGCATGTTTTGCCTAGCCTGAAGACCTATAAAGACTAAGCACATCACAAGAAATAGACTTCATCAGTGTAGTCCAAAAGATGGATGGTTCATCCATGTAGTCCACAACATTAAGAACCGAGCAAAATGGGGAGTTTGTATTATACTCCCTGTTTGGCTAGTATACTTACCATGTCAGACCATAGCATTCAACGGCAGTTAGTTAGCTCTGAAAGGCCGAATTTTTTGTGGCTAATGCGGTAATATGACTATCATGTGACACCCACCCTACTTCCGCCAAGGAAGAAGCCGGTGCCAACTTCCTGTACCTCATTCAGCGAGGCATATGCGCCAGGTAACCCCGAGAACCATAGCGCTAGCGGGGAAGGTAGGGTGGGCATTAGAGTCTGACATGGTAAGTATACTAGCCAAACAGGGAGTATAATACAAACTCCCCATTTTGGCGTCATATACTTTACCATGTCAGACCATAGCAGAATTTAAAGGAATTGGAGGAGGGCCGAGTGCCCTAATGGTTCTTGGGGTTAGAAGTGGAATAGATATGGCTGCGTTAGCCGCAAAAGAAATCCCTAGAACCATCAGCCCTGGTCATGCGGATATCCCTTAAATAAAAGTTTATGAAGGGATTTTCCGAACACCAGTAGGCTGCCTCTAGGAGGTGGCGCAAGGGGACAGAGCGCTGGAACACTGCGGAAGTGGCCAGCACTCTGACCTCATGGGCCCGAGGAGATGCGACGGGGAGATCCATATACGCCTGGGCGTAAGCAGATCTGACGGTCTAGGAAAGCCACCTAGAGATAGTGCCAGCAGAGAAGTTTTTATGATGATAGGGGGTGATGGAATGAGGAGACGCCTCTGGGAGGAGCACCTGGGGCGTAAGCATTCCCAGTAGTACCTCAGACACCTAGAAGGGCACAGGTCCATGTCCCCCCACTTTCCCCTTTTCCCCAGATATCTGCGAGTGAGCGGATGACGAGGGAGGTAGAGGCTGTGCCTGGTTCCTGATTCTTGGCTAAGAATTCGGGAAGAAACCCGAGAGAGAGACAGAACCGTCCCTGTGGAAGGTAATGTCGCTGGGGTCCCCAATAAGGGGTTTTCAGAGAGCGTCAAGGAGAATGAAGAGGTCCCAAAGGGGACCCGCCTAAGGGACTGGCCTGTAGCCCCGAATGGAACTAGCAGCTACCCCCTTAGAATCTCTCTGAGAAGGGAGTTATTCTAAAAGGGGGGCCGCCGAGTTGGCGAATAGTGGTACAGACAGCAGACCTGTAGCCCCGAATGGAGCTAGAAGAGAGCCTTAGGGAGAGGGTAGGTGGGATAGAAAGTTGCCTAACTGGGTATTGGAAGGACGATCGTGGGGAACAGAGTTATCTGAGCACCAGGAGACCCATCTCCCCCAACAGTAATAGTAGAGAGACTAGGTGCTGGCTCTGCGCGAGACCGTAGGTAAGTCCCGAAGGTCTTGTGAGGCCCCTGCCACAGACAGTACGTCTAGGACAGACTGGGATCTGTCCCGAGGGAGGGAGGGGCAGATGTTCGCAATTGGGCTGGCACAGAAGCCAGGCGTGCAGGAGGAGCATCTGGGGTTGGAGTGGGGGCGACCCGAGCGAGGCTATCTGAACATGTCCAAACGTGTGCCCCACTGGAGAGGGGGAACATGGGAGAGAGACTTGGGGTCCAGGAGACATATACTGGAAGACGGAGGTTGAATAGGGAGGCAAAGAGGTCGATCATGGGCCTGACCCCATGTTTCCACACCGAGAGGAGGGTAGCCTGCTGAGGGTCCATTCCGTGTGGAGGAGGGCCTTGGACCGACTGAGGGAGTCTGCCAAGATATTGAGGGTTCCACTATGTGCCTCACGCTAGGAGGTATTCCCCACGAGTGACACCAGCAGAGGAGGGCCTCTGATCGGAGAGAGAGAGACTGAGGGAGCAAACCTCCCCCCCCCCCCCCCCTCTCTGTTGACATGCCCTGCCACCAAAGTGTTGTCTGAGAACCGGAGAACAAGTCAGTGAGAGACCTGGGGTTGGAAGTGGAGGAGGGTAAGCCTGACTGCTTCCAGTTCCAGGACGTAGATGTGGGGACGAGATGTCTCTGAACCCCACACTCCGGGGGCATGAAGGGTCTCCAAGTGGGCGTCAGCCCGAGTTGGAAGCGTCTGTGTAGAGTTCCAGAGATAGGGTTGGAAGGGAGATGGGAACCCCGGGGGTAGGGTGGAAGGGTCGAGCCACTCGTCCGTGGCCCATTGGAATCAAGGGCCCAGGGGAGTGGACTGATCCCCACGGTCGGCGGTTCGAGACCATCGACGACGGAACCCCTCTGAAGTTGGCGCTAGGGGACCCTGCCTAGGGGAGAGGAATGAGGGACTCCATCATCCGTAGGAGGGAGGAAGGGTTCTGGCAGGGGTGTGTACAGGAGGACCTCTCTGGAGTCGGGGAGACCATCATGGAGAGTGTGACGAATCTCATACCCAGACAGGAGATTGACACCGGGCCCGGGAGAGGGAGGGGGAGAACGCATCAGAGGAGGGCGTTCGTGGGCCCAAGGCAGACGGAACCCCTCCTCCAGGACAGCTACTATCCATGGGTTGAGGCCCATACATCTCCACTGGAGAGCGTGTAGGGATGGGCTGCCTGCCAGAGGGGCCGAGGGGCAGGTTTCGGAGGGACCCTGGAGGTGGTAGTGGACTGAGTTCTCCCTGCTCCGGCTCCCCCGTAGGAGGGTCCTCCAGACACCTCTTGGGCTGTCCCTGACGGCCACAACGAAAATTGTGCTTGGGGAGGTTTGTGTAGGCCGAGAGGGAGGAGAAGAGCGCTGGGCGGGCCGTCCGGTGCGGGATGGGGCCTGCTTCCAATAAGGTTGGGGTTTGGGAGGGCGAGGCTGAAGAGGGGTGGCCTGGCCGCATATGAGGCTGCTTCTTTACTCTCTTCAGCTGACTGAGCGATAAAGGCAGCCGAATAGTCGCCGAAGAGCGACTGCTGCTGGCCCAGAATGCACCGCAGGGCCGGCTACGCTACGGGGAGAGATAGCTTTCGAAAGGAAGGAATCTCTGCAGGCCAATACATAATTAAAATGGCTCCTGGCTGCGCTGTATGCCGCAGCCGAAGGTGATGCAAGCTGCTGTTGACTAGGATTCGCATCATGGGATACCTGAAGAACCATAATTCAGTCTCCGAGTGTCTTCCAGCGGCCTGAGCATCCAAGGACACAGAGATCGAGTCGTCCTCCTCCGGCCAGATCTCCTCCCCACGCTGCGTGAGCATGTCAAAATTCATGACCAGCAGTGAAGTGTTGGATCCCCAATCTGGCTATGCGGTCCCATTCCACTAGGGTCCTGAGGGAGATCGCAGTGGCAGAGGGAGGAACTGAATGGGGCATCAACCGGTGGTCGGCAGGAGAAATGGCAATTTCCCTGGCCGCAGGGTAGTCCTAGGCAAACAGGGAGACGTGGGGCCATCGGGGGTCCCTGAGGAACGTGCCTGCAGGGGCCGCCTCCGGGGCCGAGAGAGATTAACTCCCTGGAGGAGGGACGACCTGCACACCCCTGGATAAAGTTGCTGGACACTCCCAAATGGAAGACAGGATCAGGGGGTGACTAGTCTGGCGCGAGCATGCTTGGCCGGGTTAGCCGGAGCAGATCTTGACACTGCCAAGCACTTGTCCGAGGGTGGGGACTCTCTCAAGACAAGATAGGGCGCCACTGCTAAATAGCAGGCAAATCACAAGATGAGGAGAAGGAGAATTCCTGAACCTCATCCTAAAGATCGGGAGTGTCGGGTTCCTGGAGAGGTTGTGAAGAACCTCTAGAGGAGGCAAAGACAGGGGTGCGTGAGGGTCCCGCCCTAGCTGGGGAGTAGTACGACGCGAGGGCGGGTCCCTGGTGGCTCCATGATCGGCGACCGGACTAAGTGGGGGAAGTCTGCCCTGCCGATCGGACAGCGCCTGAGATGGAGGCGGACCAAGGTCGAACCAGCTTCAGGAGGCTGGATGCCACAGGCGACCATAGAGCTGAGCGGTCCGCGCGAAGCCACTGGTCCCTCTGAGGGGCATAGAGCCACTGGTCCCCATGGAGAAAAATGGGCTGTGGTGGCCCGGGGGCAGAATTTCCATGGGGGCCCGGGTAACCTGAAACACCGGGGGGCGGGGGGGGGGGGGGTTGTATGCGAGAGAGCGTGTTGTGTCGCACCCCCCCGGAGAGTGCACTGCAACCGAGCCCTCTATCCGCCTGTCTACGGGTTGGTGTGGCTGTGGTAGCGTGGTCACACCAAGGTCCTGATCGGACAGGTTACCCCTGGTCCCGCTGGTAGATCCTCCCTCCGCAGGAACAGGACCGTGGACGTTGCCCAAGTGGGGAACGGAATAAGTCCGCTCCCCAACGTCCTATACCCCTAGGGGAAATGTCGACAATCGATCGGGGTACATCGAATGCCGGTGGTCCGTGACACAGGTCCAGGCGTGGCGGTGCCTGCGGCTGATGACCCGGAGTTATGTCCAGTGTGAAACCAGGGAGTGGACATAACTCCGCCACCGGAGGAAGGATGCTCCTCGTGCACTAGTGGTGGCTGCACTTGTGCACCGTGGGGAGAACGCCATGAGCCTGCGTGCTATTAGTGGGGGCGGGGGCTAATAGCAGCAGTCTCATTGAGGCGAGTGACGGGTGCTGATTCCGTAGCCATCCTGTCACCCGTGCCGGTGCATGCCTCGGTAAAGACCCCCGGGGACCAAAGGTCAAGTGACGCGGCATGATAGGGAGAGAAGACGGGGTGGCCAATCGTTGAAGATTTGCGCCGGTCGCCCGCGTCTTTGTGTGTGTCACTGTGCGTGCGACGGGGAGAAGGCAAGCTAGCAGGTAAAAAGGGGGGAGAAGGAGAATTCGAGTGTGAATTCTAAAACGGGCCTTCCCTTTATGAGGGGAGCCTTGCCTTTAGTTTTTAAGAGGGATGTAACAGAAAGGCACTTTGTAAGGTAGCAGCTTGCCTTTTGCCCTTCCAACGCAGTGATCGTGCATCCGCCGGTCGGTTAGAGGAGGTATCAAAATGATGGTCGCGCGTCCCCTCCGCGGAACCCCCCTCTACACCGGCCGTATGTTCTTCCGAAGAAAGAACGGTTTGTTCCATGGAATCAGTATGCGGGTCCTCTGGGGCAAAGAGCAACTTCTGGAGAGAGAGACGTGCTCAACCCATCGTTACCCTTCACCATGTTGGGCTATGGTGGCGGAACAAACACGGAGCACACGACCACAAAGTGGAGACAAGGTGGTGGATCGAGAGATCGGGAGGAAAACTCGATCGACCTTAAGATAATTACAATAACTAATGTGCAGGAGGAAACCTCCAGCCCACCAAACCTGGTAACAACTAGAAGAGGACGAACATGAGGTGAGGCAAGATGGCGGATCAAGAGCCCAGGAGGGGTACTCAACTGCCAAGCGCTACAAAATAAAATAATAATAAAACGCCATGCGGAAGCCTCACGCGACTATAGTACAGTTTAGTGGAGACAAGGAGGTGGATCGAGAGATCGACCTTAAGATAATTACAAGAACTAATGTGCAAGAGGAAACCTCCAGCACAAGTAAACCTGGGCACAACTAGAAAGAAGACGATCACATGGTGAGGCAGGATGGCGGATAGAGAGACCGGCATGAGGTGAGGCAAGATGGCGAATCGAGTGACCGGCGGAGAACTCGATCGCCGAAAGAAGCAAAACAATAGAGTGCGAGAATAAAAACTAGCGCACAGCAAGACCTCCCGAATCAAGAGGCCGTGAAGCAAGCTTGATCGAAAGAGAATTAAAATAATAAGGAATGGAACACAACACGCGAGAGTGTAAGGACCATTAATGATAGACTGTTAATGGAAGCATGAGAAACCGAAAACTCACGCGAGCCCTCAGGCAATAGTGTCAAAATAAATTAATGAAATGCCAACCGTAAGCCTCAAGTGACAATAGTACCCAGGGTTTAGCGCAAGCCACAACAGAACAAGTAAAGAAGGCAAACACAAGCAATCTTTACACAAAACAGAAGTATAGGCGAGACAGAGCAAGAAAACCTGTCCTTGTCAGGTGGAAGGCCGAAGCTGAATGAGGAACAGGAAGTTGGCACCAGCTTCTTCCTTGGCGGAAGTAGGGTGGGCGTCTCATGATAGTCTTATTACTGCATTAGCCACAAAAAATCTGGCCTTTCAGAGCTAACTAACTGCCGTTGAATGCTATGATCTGACATGGTAAAGTATATGACGCCAAACATTCATTTATAAAATATGCTGAAAGTAAGAACAAAGGCTATCCAGCCAGACATAATGTACCTGATCTCCCCACTTCCAGTCCACACCCCTGACCACCAGCGTGCCAATCTTCATCAAACCTGCCAGTTCAGGCCCTGAAAGGGGCATTTGTTGGTTCTGTTTCCGTATTTTCTGTTCCTCCACCACTGTGCACAACGTGGTCCCAGTCTCTGGCACCTGCACTTCTGGGTCGATGCCTGCAAGAGCACATAAAGACAAATCTCACATCCTGCAAAAACGCATCAAAGCATATCTCAATTCATGCAAGAATGCGTCTTCCTCTAAGAATACATCAAGACAAGGTTCACTTCTTACAATAAACACATCAAGATATAATTCATTTCTTACAACAACACATCAATACATACTTCACTTCATGCAACAACACATCAAGAATAATTCACTTCCTGCTGCAACCCATCAAGAGACAGTTCACTTCATACTACAACACATCAATACATTTATGATGTGATGATGGTAGATTCAGGATCCATGGGACCACAGCCAGTCAAGGACAGCTCTGAGGGAATTAAGTGGCATTTCTTCCCTTTTCTTTCACATCAAGATTTCCAGGAACACAACATCTCAGTCTTACAGCCCTTTGTATACAGCAGAAAACCAGATTACAAAGCCAGCAACATAGTACTCCAGACAAATGAACCTAGAGAGGCTGGAACTGCCACAAAATTGTGTTTTCTGTCACAGCTCCTGGCTGGCTTGCCGTCTATTTCAAAGTATTCAATCACAGATGAAAACTCAAGAAAAACAAGAAATAAAATAAAGTATGCCACTTTTGATAATTTTGTTATAATGTTGGATCATTGGCAGTTACAGTCAGAGAATGGACCCAGTTTTAACAAGTTTCTACCATATCTTCCCCACTACAATAATGAATACCAAACAGTATGAAACATTTTTATAATGAATGAATGGCCAGCATTCTACGTTTAAAAATTTTTTTTTTTTTTTTTGCAAAATCATTAATGTAATGATAGAGGAATTTTTAGCCTGCACTTGTTTCCCCCCACTGCCAATTTGTTCAACATATTATTGTTTGGTTAATCAGTGGGAGATTGTCTCTCCTAGAGGATCCTACATAAGGCTGTTCTGCACAACTGTGCTGTCAGCACTTACATGAGGCGACTGACAATACTTGGGCTATAAAACAGTGAAGCTGACCACTCTGACTATTGACACATTTTGACCTCCCTTGCATCCTTAATGGATCCTCAAGGTCAGAGTTCTGGGTTACAGAAAAGGTCAAGTAGTAACAACAAAGTTTAAACCGATGAAAATCGCCCTGGCTCTGTGGAAAAAAAATTTTTGAATGTAAAAAGAAAATTTCATCTTGGACTTTGTGGTCTGTAAATTAGTTCAATGCCATATGTCAGCAAAAGTAGCAGAATGATGCATGACCTGTGGACTCTTGTGTTTCTATGCCATTAGTAGGGCACTAGGATTTTGGAGTGAAAAGTATAGCAGACGACAGGAAAATGAAGGGTCATGTAGACTGTGTGTGCATAGAAAAAGGAACAGACATGAGACCTGCCTCAACGTCGGATATGGTATGGGTCAAGGGCTGGACTGTGTGATGAATATGTTTTGGTACTGGCTGATCTAATGAGAAAAGCCAGATGCAATTTTGAGTGGAATATAGAATGTACAGCATTTTGGTCAACTGTAACTGTGGACTCAGACCTATACATTTGTATCTGAAGGCAAAAATCCATGAAAACTCTTGAAAATGCTTGAAAAGGTGATTTTTGCTCTAAACTATTCATAAAAACTGAGGATAAAGATATTTATTGCATTTTGGTCTGTATGTGAATTATGTCTGATTGAAAAAGAAAAAAAAATCTAAAAATGTTGCCTAGCAACATACGAAATCAACATGGACATGCTTAACTGCTGTCAGTTTGATGCTCCAGGCTACACCATTGGGAGAAATGGTGCTTGCTGCATGTTCAACAGAAATCCGGACCAAATGGCTGTATAACCATGAGTTCGAGAAAATCTGAGACTTTAAAAAAAAATAAGTTCCTATGCACATAGACTCAGCTATGTGCTGGTACGAAGGCAAGGTGCATTCCCACCCTTCAACTTGATGCGTCACACCTATGCCACAAAAAAACTTGCACATTGGCTGCCAACACCAGTCTTCAACCCAAGTAGATGTGCCTTGGCTTAAGGCTGTGACAGACCAATTGACATAGGCTAGAACACCAAGGCTATATGAAAATGCAATGCTCTGCATAGTTATGCGGGGATTGTCTTCATTTATGACAAGCTCCTAGCATAACACCATCAGTCTCCAAAATCCCTCAAAGTCGGAGTGTGGCTGCCCATGCGGTGGGGTAAGAACGTGTTCTTTGCTTCGCTGGGCACAAGCACATGATTTTCCGCTTCTTTCGGAAATTACCGAACATGTGCAATGGAAATGGCGGCGACTGGCGGCAACAAATTCCAAACCACAAATATGAATTGCGTGTAGTTAGGAGTAAAACTTAATAATTGGTCTGCATTTGTATTTAATTAACTTGTCACGGCCGTATATTTCCACTCAGCGTGAGCCCCTTAATCCTGACCCCCTTAGCCAGCAGCCACATGTGGCACCGACCGTGAGCGGAATATCTCCCATCTCACGCCAGCCTCGCTTCCATTTCCACTCTCTGAGCAGTATTAGTGCTGACCAAATTTGCTGGATGTATTCAAAGTGGAAATAATATGTTTTATTTTGGGTTCCTGAGGATTATGTGAATTCATATTTTGCTGTCTGTGTTTTATATCGTTTTCAGAATCTTTTAAGTGTGGTTATGTGTATATAGTTTGAGGTGAGTGATTCATCAGTTTTCTACAATGGCATCAATGACATTCCATTCGTTCATGTTGCACTGCGAGAGAGTAAACTCTGTGTGTCGAGTTTGTGGAGAGCGTGTGTTAAGACTGGGAAAAGATAAGCGCATTAGTGCAAGATTGTGTAAAAACTATGCCAGTGAGCTATTGCATTGTTACAATTTAGACATTTTGAATGATGAAGAGGGAGAGCAGTCTACAGCCATTTGTATGAAATGTTACAAAAAAACTCATGGGGCTAAAACACGCTCTGTGTGTGTGTGTGTGTGTGTGTGTGTGTGTGTGTGTGTGTGTGTGTGTGTGTGTGTGTGTGTGCATGTGTTCAGGTTATCCTACAAATTTGTGCATGTATATGCATGTGCTATATGTGTATATGTTTTTGTGTGTGTGCTTGTGTACATATGTGCTTGTGTGTGTGTGTGTGTGTGTGTGTGTGTGTGTGTGTGTGTGTGTGTGTTTTATTATTAAGTTTGCACACAATGCATATTACAAGCATATAAGATTTTTTAGTGTTGACCACTGTATCAGTGGTAGAAATGAAGCATGCTGCACGCACGACATATAAAAAGGCATGCTACATGCAAATCTTGTTTCTAGCTGAGGACTTTTATATCCACAGATCCAGTGCAGTTCAAACCGTGAGTATATTGTATGTATGCCCTTGAATATAAATGTATAAACTACCTCTTGTGTGTGTGTGTGTGTGTGTGTGTGTGTGTGTGTAAACATCCTATGATTTATGTTTTTGTACTCTGTGTGTGTGTGTGTGTGTGTGTGTGTGTGTGTGTGTGTGTCCCTTTCTTGTGTTATGTTTTCTTTCTAGTAAGAGAGCCTTTCTATATGTTAATTTTCTTTTAAATAAATACAAGGCAAGTAAATTACAGTACATTTCTTCCTGAGTTACATCTCAGCCATCAAACCCCACTCTCCCCTCACACAATATCCTCAGCAGAGACATCCCCCCCCCCCCCCCCCCCCCCTTCTTATACAGAGTAGCTGTTCAGCTGGCCCTCATTATGTTCCTATGTTATCTGATACTGTGAAGACCAAAGTCTCTGTCCCATGGAGCAAGTGCTGGGTCAGCCAGCAAACTGTTTACAGGCCCGCTGGTTCAGTGAGTGCAGTGGGATAGGGATGCATGTGTGAGCTGCACACGGGTGAGCTGTACACACCATCTCCGATCTTTTGAAAAAGCATGAATGCGTTTGCATGCACACACACACACAAAACACACACACACCACACACACACAAACACACACACACAAACACACACATTTTTTTGCAGCAAATACTTACACCCAGTGCGTGTACCCATTTATAATGTGTGTGTGTATGTGTGTGTGAGAGAGAGAAAGAGAGAGAGAGAGAGAGAGAGTGTGTGTGTGTGTGTGTGTGTGTGTGTGTGTGTGTGTGTGTGTGGTGTGTGTATAGATGAAAAAGAATCAAAAGACTATTTGATTTTGTACTTTATTACAGAAGAAATACAGGGATAGAATTGTTCGCAAAAAAAAAAAAAATCATCAGTTTGATGCAAAATTGAGACTTGGGTCATGTCATGTGCGTGCGGCTGCCGAAGTTAGTTGCATGAAACTGGCATTGTCAGTTATATGACGCATTTCGGAACAAACAAGCTTTAAATGTTTTTGAACAGACTTTTTTGTTGCTGTAGTCTCAGTAGAGGCAAGTATCAAACTTGTGCACTAGTTAAGAAGGGAATATAAACTATCCAGAAAGCGCTGACGTGAGTTATTTTTGCACCATTTTGTGTGTGTTGTCATTGTTTTAATGCTGCGTGACCACTTCCGTACAATCTTTCATGCCATGTCTTTGTTATCTGTGGGAAAATAAACCTAGTCAAGTTTGATATCAAAAGAATTGTCTGGAATTTGCCAATACAGCCGTCTCAGGAGCGCATAAATATTACATTCTTCACAACAACCACTGATTATCAAACTGACAACCCCAATTATAACAGCCACTCAACAATGCCAAACACACTGCTGCCAGACTGCCTGTGCACAGCTGACATGCAGCGCTAAGTACAGCACTGAGTACAGCGCGGTTAGCTAGCTGGTAGGGAGCCCGCTAGCTGGTAGGGAGCGCCCTGCAGAAAACACTCCCTTCCCTGACCTCGGCCTGTGCAGCAGCCGGACAGTTGTTAACTCCCCTGCTTCTCTGAACACTTTATGACTAGCTCTGAACAGCCGTGAATTGTGTAAAACACACACACACACACACACACACACACACACACACACACACTCATCTGCATTCAAGCATTTTCATTTGATTCCTTTCCTATGTTGTCTTAGTGACTGTTCCCATGATCACGCACTACGATCTTCATGCCTATGTTTCTGACTTACTTTTCTGAGGGCAACTTAGTGGTTTACCCTGTCTAAAAGCACATTATAAACAAAGTTAGTGCCATTCCTTCCTGCAAAGAAGGATCAGTTTTCATCACTGGTAAGGGAAATAGCTGGGTCAGTAGACTCTCACATTCCTATAGAGAAAAAGGTGTGGTGGAGGGAAAAGGGAGGGTAGGGGAGCTGAGGGAGAGAAAGAAATAGAAAAAGAAGAAGGAATAAACGGATGGAGAAGGGATAGCTGAGAAAAAGGCAAACTTGGGGAGAAAGGGAGAGACCTGTGTGTGTGTGTGTGTGTGTGTGTGTGTGTGTGTGTGTGTGTGTGTGTGTGTGTGTGTGTGTGTGTGTGAGAGAGAGAGAGAGAGAGAGAGAGAGAGAGAGAGAGAGAGAGAGATCATATTCTTTGTAGTCCAGCCGACCACAAGTCATAAATAGCTCTCTCTCTCTCTGTATATGCTTGTGTGTGTGTGTGTGTGTGTGTGTGTGTGTGTGTGTGTGTGTGTGTGTGTGTGTTGTAGACGTGAAGAGAGTTGACAAAAGTATTAAGAGGGGAGTACTAGAGAGAGAGAGAGAGAGAGAGTCGAAGTAAGTTTCGAATGTACTGTAATATCTTTATTTCTACTGAATTCTTTCACTCCAATCCTTATTTTTATGTTCTCTGCTGGTACAACTTCTAGATTAATATGATTATAAATGGGTCATGAAAATGTGAGATGACGACGATGATGATGATGTGTGTGTGTGTGTGTGTGTGTGTGTGTGTGTGTGTGTGTGTGTGTGTGTGTGTGTGTGTGTCTGCACGCGCGTGCGTGTGCACATGCACACGCGTGCGTCGTGTAGGTTTGTGTACATGAGGTGAGAAAACCCAGCTCTGATATTTCTCTTCCCAGAATTTATTTCAATTTTCTAAGGATTCCTTTGCAATTCAGTTTCTATCATGACTTTTGTCACAATAATTCCAAATTCTAGAATTAAGTAGTTCAGTAAGAGTTGCCAATGAAATGAGCGTGGAGTTTACAGCTGTCAAGAGCTTTCCTGTTACAAAGCGTCACAAATGGAAGATAAACTAAATTTTGTATTCTGGGTGTACGGGATGGCACATCTTAATTTTTTACAAGCATTGGAAAAACAGTAACAGAGCATTGTAAAAACAGTAACAGAGTATTTTGCCACAATTCTACTGCAGCTTCTTTTGGGCATTGGCTGTCAAGACCATTCTGTAATCTCATGTGCAGCGTCAATACACGCCTGCAAAAAAACAACAACGATCATTCGAAAGTGGCAAGGTTAAATTTACAGCTATTCACAAATTACGCACCGATCATTTGTCTAATTATACCTGCAAAACACACACCACACACACACACACACACACACACACACACACACACACACACATGCACAGATGCACCCTGCTCACACCTCATCCACCCAGCACCCCTGCACACTGCTATACCCTCTTTTGCTGCCTCTTCCCCCCACATGCAAACATAGACAATGGATAACATTTATAATACGAAAACAGAGATTGGAAAGGGGTTAGGGCGCACACAGAGAGAAAGAGCCATGTAGGAGCTTACCTTCACAAACTTCTCACGTGCGTGCAGGCACACACACACACACACACACACACACACACACACACACACACACACACACACACACACACACATTCGGGCGTGCATGCACACGCGCTCGCGTGTGCACTAAAATGTTCACCAATAACTTCTTGAAATCTGCCTTTTACATAAAATCGCAAAGCAAACAATATATGTATTGTGAGTGGAAGGCAATCTCGTCTGGAGAATGAAGATCACTGATGACAGCACAAGGGCGATTGGAAAGGGGCTAGGTGGCACACAAGAGAGAGAGAGAGAGAGAGAGAGAGAGAGAGAGAGAGAGAGAGAGAGAGAGAGAGAGAGAGAGAGAATGTAGGAACTTTACCATCACAAACTTCTCACACGCGCACACGTGGTGTGATCACAAAAACTTTGACGCGTTCTCAGAAAATCTTGTCTAATAAAACGAGTTCACGGAACGCGGTCAGCCTTCTCTTCTGATTCTGTGAAGTTCGTGGCTCACACACACCTTAAATACACACACACACCCTCCACACAAACAGTCTGGTTGCTGAAAAAGCTAAGCGGCTGTGCTGTCAGAGCAACTACGAACAGAGTTAGCGGTTGGGGGGGGGACCACCACTAATGTTACGAACTTATTTATGAACAAAATCTCTCTACGTAGTCATCATGAAACGCATTTTTCACTGCTACAAACTATTTGCTACGAACTAGTTCGTATATGCAAAGAAGGCTTCATAAAGCTGACCCCTGGTGCCAATGCTGCTGAGAGAGAGAAAGCATGCACATGAGAGAGAGAGAGAGAGAGAGAGAGAGAGAGAGAGAGAGAGAGAGAGAGAGGAGAGCGAGGGTTGGGATAACATATAACATTGAAGGGATGAAAAAGGAAATGGAGCAGGCAGGAAGTGTGTGTGTGTGTGGGGGGGGGGGGGGGGGAAGGTTAAGATTATATGGGAAGGAGGAAGGGAGAGGGGATAAGAGGGAGAGAGGTGGTAGTGTGGAGAGGGGGAATGCATGGATTATGAAAACTATTCATACCCTGAAATCACAAGACACCCTCTTTTGTTCTTCTTTTCCAACAGAGTGGACCAACAAGTCAATTCACTGAGGTGCAGTTTAGCTGCAGGTTTAGCATGGACTTAAATTCACTTTCTCCTGCGCACCAGTTGCCTGCTCTGCACAGGCTACTTCAAGATTACTTCAGTTTTCAGTATGAAAGTCTTCTTTTCAGGACAAAGAAAATGGAGTAAAAAAAAAAATCAAAATTCATTAAAACAAACTTGAGGAAGGTAAATGTCTTGAAGAAGTCTGATATATGCCGCCTGTCTTAGTCCTTACCAAACATCAAACGGATGGAGTGAATCATTCCCAGCATCGAAGCCTATTAAATCAGGATAACCCTGGCATCATCAAGGGAGACAAATATACAAATTCTAAGAAACGGCTATATTACAAAAGGGTCATTTCTCAAAA
The DNA here is from genome assembly GCA_033310375.1 of Conus canariensis. Classification (NCBI taxonomy): domain Eukaryota; kingdom Metazoa; phylum Mollusca; class Gastropoda; order Neogastropoda; family Conidae; genus Conus; species Conus canariensis. Next base: position 32,648,956 of record CM065720.1, read on the forward strand.
GGCATGCTGGCAATCGACTGTATTTTCACAATTCTAGCATGAACAGACTTTTGAGTCATGGTTGACATTTTTCCTGCAGATTTGAACCACGGCTGTGTCCATGACATTTTGGCAAATGCATGTCAACAGGATGGAGACCCTTTTTAACGAACAAACCAAAAAAACAAAAAAAAAACAAAAAGGGGGGGGGGGGGGGGGGGGGCTGTAGAAGGGCATCTGGTAGTCATGACCTGGATGCAGCCCGGCCCCACTTAGCGTGTTAGGAGTTCAGGGCCGAAACACTCATCTGAGGGGGGGGGGGGGGGGGGGGGGGGGGGGGTTTCTTCTCTGAAGACCTGCTGTCAAGCTCTCCCTCGAGTTTCTTCCTACTAAGGATAGGTTCTTACAAAAAATGTTTTAAAATTCTATTACACAGAAACTCATTCTTCTTAATACTGCTTCAGTTGTGTATTGCAACATGCTATAAAATTGTGAAAAGCCATGTCTCTACTTTTCCATTTAATGTGTTTATTTGTTGTTTGAAATGTGTGTGTTCCTGGCTCATTCTGTGACTGTTTTGACAGCCCAGGGAGGGTTACAATATGTCTTTGCTGACGACTGTAACTTTGAAAATGCCTAAATGGTAGCCTTATATATAATTCTTTTTCTATTATACAGATAGGACAAAGAATGATTTTAAGCATGTTTGGTCAAACCCGCACGCTTTACGCTTGTGTACAACCATAGGCTCAAATATTTTCCCCTACAGTTCATACTGCTTAATTTCAGTTTCTCATCAACTTATTTCCTTAACACACTTCTTTTAATTTCATTTTCCTACCCTTTACAGTGTTACTGGATTTGTGTTTTAACCCTTGGTGGTGAGAAATCTACAGAATTATAGATTGTGGCATGTCTTCAACTGATGCCAAGGGAGCACAGAGACAAGTAGCTGTGCCTCTTCTTCTTCTTCTTCAATAGAGCAACCACAATCAACATTCTGATTCTTATGTCGCTATATTGAAGGGGGGCCCACCAGTCAGCGTTCAGTGTTTTAAAAAAAAAAAAAAAAAAAAAAAAATCCCATTAGCATTGCCAGTCTTGCTGCCACCAAGACACATCATCCAGTCCTCAATGGGGTCTCCTCTCACGAGATCCCTCCACAAACATAGCCGGTCTTGCTGCCACCAAGACACCAACTCAGACTTTTGCCTTTGGAAGTCCCCTCTCACAGGATCCACTCCAAATTTTTGCCTTGTGAAATCCCCTCTCACAGGATCCACTCTTCATTTGAGATCTTGCTTTTTTCTTTTTCTTTCCTTTTCCGGCTATTCCCTTCCCTTATCCTTTCCCTCTTTTCTTTTTTTTTTTTCTACTAGAGATTTGCTCCGCCATTTCATCTCCCCTGGGCCCCCCAGAGCTAATCCCCAGAATGACCCAGGTGAGCCAGGCAGAGCCCTTAGGACTAAATTTTATGAATTTACCTCCCCTACCCTCTCCCACTCCTCCTCCCCACCCCTCATCTACTTGTGAATCAAAACAGTTTCTGCTGGCGGCCCTTAGTGAGACCTGATAAGTGCGATCTAATGGACAAAAGGTCTCAGAGTAGGCAATATGAATATTCTGTCTTTAAGATGGATTACAAAGAACTCCATATGCTGTTAGCGAAAGGTTTTATATTTCCCTCATTTTCATTTTCTTTCTTTCACACGCCCCCCCCCCCCCCCCCCCTTTTTTTTTCTTTGTTTTTCTCTTTAAAATCTTTGCAAATTCATTAATGTAATGATAGAGGAATTGCTAGCCTGCACTTCTTTTCCCCCCCACCACTGATTTGTTAAATATATATCCAAAACTGTATCTGGGCTGAAAATGTTTCTCTCTTAACATTGGTACAACTGGCTTAGTAAGGTTTTGGGTAGGTCTCAAACCGATAACACTGAACATAAGAATATAGAGATAATGCCTGGATGAAGAATATACCGCTTTGATTAACAATATGAAGTAATGGTATTTACAATTTCCATTGTGGATTTGTACATAGCCCTAAGAGTTCCATACTGCACCCATTTCATTACCAGCGTATGGTTAAAAAGTATTATCTGATATCTCAATTTAATTTCAATCCGGAATGATTTTAATGTAGGTATTGTTTTATCTGATCTGCCTTGATATATGTGAAATTTTGCACACAACAGAATAAAGTAAAAAATGTGGTCACTCTTGAAATTTTAGTGAGTACCAAAAATGATGATGCATTCATTTAAACTTACTTTATCTATACTGCAGTTGTGTGCATATTACTGTTATGTATTACACTTCATAACTATGTCCCAGAGAATGTACATTCTGATGTGAAAGAAAACAAGCAATGAGTAAAGTAGATAAGGTTGCATTAAAGAATGGGAGTGAAAGAAAGAATAAGACAGCGAGACAGCTGGATATAAGAAGAGAGATAGCTGGATCTAAGAAGAGAGAATGGAGTGGGAGGAGGGGAAGGGGTGTAGAAGAAGGAAGAAAGAAGCAGAATACATACAATCATAACAACGTAGTGCCAGAATGTTTGCTTCCAGTCATGTCTCTTTTAAGTTCTGTTGTTAAATTCTTCTTTTGGGGGGAAAAAAGTATCTCTACAGAGATCATATTCCAAACTTCCATCTGTCATAATGTGTAAACAGGTACTAGCATGTTTTGGTATACATCTGTATTCATGAGGCACACCTTTGTGTATACTGAACAATGTGCCAAAACTGACAAAAGTAAAAATGTGCATAGTGCAAATACTGAAAGCATTTATGGGAATATGCATGTATAAACTTGCCTATTTCTTGATGGGCAATGTGATCGTGATAAGGGGGAAAAATGTCATTGTCAGTCATTTCGTATGGTCACAAGCTTGTATGGGAAATATTGTAAGCACGGGAAATTCGAAATGAAAGCTTACAAAATTTACTTTTAATGTATGCTTTGGATTCTACAGTTCTCTCATATTTTGTGTGAAATCAAGAAATATTCAAGGTCTGTCTGGCAGAAATTTGAAAATGGCACTGAATTTTAATTGTGCAAAATATCAATTTAAAGAAAATATGGGCTTTCCATTTCAATATATTTGTAAGAATAAAACACACTAATATTTGTGACTCCAGTAATGTATATATTATGATTTCACAGACTCTGAGGTATTGGCATTTTAAAGATTTCACACACAATAATCAGGAGTCATCAATGAAGGGGGGTAAGGAGTAAGGCAACTAGAACAAAAAACAATTTGTCTGGTAAAAGGTGACCAAGAGATAAGTGCACATGATAGCATCTGGCTACACACAGTTTACTTCCTGCAACATCACATCAAGACATTTCTTGAAATACTACATCATCAAGACATAGTTCACTTCCTGCAACTACACTTCAAAACATAGATCACTTTCTACACTAATACATCATCAAGAAATAGTTCACTTCCTGCAACAAGACATCATCAAGACAGTTCACTTCATGTAACAACACATCAAGACATACTTCACTTCCTGCATCAACACATCATCAAGACATTGTTCACTTCCTGCAACAACACATCAAGACATACTTCAAATTCACTTCCTGCAACAACAATCAAGACATACTTCACTTCCTGCAACAACACATCAAGACATACTTCAAATTCACTTCTTGCAACAACACAACAAGATATACTTCACTTCCTGTAACAACACATCAAGACATACTTCACTTCCTGCAACAACACATTGACATACTTCACTTCCTGCAACAACACATCAAGACATACTTCACTTCCTGCAACAACACATCAAGACATACTTCAAATTCACATCCTGTAACAACACATCAAGACATAATTCACTTCCTGTAACAACACATCAAGGCATACTTCAAATTCACTTCCGTAACAACACATCAAGATATACTTCACTTCCTGTAACAACACATCAAGACATACTTCACTTCCTGTAACAACACATCAAGACACACTTCACTTCCTGCAATAACACATCAAGACATACTTCAAATTCACTTCCTGTAAAAACACATCAAGACATACTTCAAATTCACTTCCTGTAACAACACATCAAGACATACTTCACTTCCTGTAACAACACATCAAGACATACTTCAAATTCACTTCCTGTAAAAACACATCAAGGCATACTTCACTTCCTGCAACAACACATCAAGACATACTTCACTTCCTGTAACAACACATCAAGACATACTTCACTTCCTGCAACAACACATCAAGACATACTTCAGTTCCTGTAACAACACATCAAGACATACTTCACTTCCTGCAACAACACATCAAGACATACTTCAGTTCCTGTAACAACACATCAAGACATACTTCAAATTCATTTCCTGTAACAACACATCAAGACATACTTCACTTCCTGTAACAACACATCAAGACATACTTCACTTCCTGTAATAACACATCAAGACATACTTCACTTCCTGCAAGAACATACAAAATACATAGTTCATTTCCGGGAAGACTGCATCAAGACATACTTCACTTCCTGCAAGAACATATCAATACATAGTTCATTTCTGGCAAGATCACATCAAGACATACTTCACTTCCTGCAAGAACATACAAAATACATAGTTCATTTCCGGCAAGACCACATCAAGACATACTTCACTTCCTGCAAGAACATATCAATACATAGTTCATTTCTGGCAAGATCACATCAAGACATACTTCACTTCCTGCAAGAACATATCAATACATAGTTCATTTCAGGCAAGACCACATCAAGACATACTTCACTTCCTGCAAGAACACATGATGATGTCTTTCACTTCCTGTAAGATCAAATTAAGACCATGCTTCACTTCCTGAGCAAGTACAGCAAGACATACTTCACTTCCTGCAAGAGTATATCAGCCTGATACACACTGAGACATTTTTCTCTTCCTACAAGGAAACAAAAAAATTTAAAAAAATTTAAAAAACCCAAACAAAAAAAACATTTGCTTAGTCACATACACATTCATGTGCATACTCATAGCAAAACACAGACACACACAAAAATGTATGCAAAGCAATAATTATACATACACCAGCATTAAACCTACCAGCCAGACGGAGAATAGTCTGTGTGAGGGCCAGCAGTCCAGAGTTGAGCAGCAGACTGAGGCTGTGAGCATGATGCTCCCCCATAAGCACCCCCAGGGTGGCCAGGATGAACCGACTGGGTGGCAGTGCCCCCAAACTTAACTGCTCCTGGAACCCAGCATTCAAAGCACATCAGTCTGCAGATAACAAGAAGATCCAGATAACATCCTTGAAAAAAAAAGTTTACAACTAAAATTAGTTTTACAATATACTTACCTATCCAAACAATTGCCTTACCCCATTTGGCATAGAATATTGCTATAATAAAAGGATCCCCTCAAGAAACAAAACTGAAAGAGCAGGGAGCTTGTTTCACCTCAATCCCTTGATTAGCCACTAAGAGTGAGTTCACAACATTGTGTCATAATTGAACTAGTACAGTTTTTTTTAACCTTTTCCAGACAGAACCAGTACAGTTTCCTTTTTTAGCTTTTCCAGACTAAGCAGGGAGGTAGGAGGGTGTCCTTGTGTTTGGACAGGTAAGTAGATAGTAAACCTACTTTTAGAAGTAAAAATTCCTTTTCCTCAATCTTACCTGTCCAAACAAATGCCTTACCTTAGAGGATGGTTGAAGAATGGTAAGGTAAGGTAAGGTAAGGTAATACTGCTTATAGCCCAGCCAACCGCAAAGGGCCACATCAGGGCTGTCACCACATTAAAATCAACTCACAAGTCATCAAAAAACAAAACAAAAAAACCTTTCACACATCTCTTTAAAATACATCTTCTAAAACACACCAGAAACTTCGTTAAAAATCTTTCTTCCGTAAAGTCTTAAATCAGATGAAAAATGTTAATCTCTTTCAGAAACTCAAAGATCACGTCAGGCGGGACATCTCTGAACAGGGTTTTCATGGACTCGGCTGTAAAGTGTTTATGTCTCACATCGTGCAAGTCCTAACAATCTAAAAGAATATGTTTCACTGTGAGTGGAACATGACATGGAATACACCACGGAGCCGCTTCACCTTTTAAAAGATAAGAATGGGTATAAAACACCAGCCGCCGTGGCAAAGTGGTTAGCGTCGCGGACTCCCGGCTGGGAGGTCGTGGGTTCGAATCCCATCAGAGTCATGTGGGTTTTTCTGCCCCGACCGGCTCCTACCCAGAGTTGAGTTTGCTGCGGACTCAGCTGGAAAGACTGGGACCACACAGTCGAGTTTCATCCACTTAATGGATGCGTTTCTGAGAGTGTTGCTCAAATTTCCTGACCAACACTGCAGGTGCCTGTATCTCTCGGGCCTGGTTGATGCCGGGATATATTATGAAAGGAAGCGTAGAGTACAGCCCTGTCATGTAGTTTCAGACTGAAATGGAAATCTGTAGCATCATCTTAATCATCCTCATTCTCATCGATCAGCATTAAAAAAAAATGTCTCAGATGCCTCTGAGGTGGCGCAGAGGTTGGGACAGCAAAAAAAAAAAAAAAAAAAAAGAATGGGTATAAAACGACTGGCCTATGTGCAAGTGGCACAGGACTGTTTCATCTTTACGACTGCCTCTGAACCATGGTAAAATCTCGCTGAGGTTTGGACGGATCTTCAATAGTTTGTTATCCGTCTGCAAGGTCCATTCCTCTTGCCAGAGGTCTTTGACATAGGCCTGTGTTTTGGGTTTCAGATCAGTGTGAGGAACAGTAAACCTGATCAACTTTTGCCTTGTGGCTTCTTGGCAAGCTGGTCAACGATCTCATTGCCTCGAATGCCCACATGGCTGGGAACCCAAGCAAACACTACGTTGTGTCCGTTTGATTTTAGAGACGAGTACAGTTAAAAAATTTTCAGCAGTTGAGGGTGCTTGAGATTACGGCCGGCAATGGCCTCCAAAGCAGAAAGGGAGTCTGATAGAATAAGGAAATCTTTGTTTCGATTTGGAGATCATCTGAAGTGCCAGGACTAAGGCTGTCAGCTCAGCAGTGTAGATGGAACTGTCGGTGAGAATGTGTATGGTACATTTCTGAGGGGGGTCCACTGCACAAAACACAGCAGAGGCAACTCCCTCCTCAGATTTGGAACCGTCAGTGAAAATTCTTTTAAAAGATGGAAACTTGGAACACAGTTCAGCAAAAAGGGATTTGTAAACCAAGGAACTAGTGGAATCTTTCCGGTATGAGGCTAAATCAAACCGGACGTCTGGTGTTAAGAAAGTCCAAGGAGGTTTGTCATGAAACTTGGAGAAGTCATTAACTACTCCACCGGTCAATACCTGCTTTGTTCAGATGGGGAAGAATACGAATCCCCAAGGGTGGAATGGAACTGGGATGGTCATCGAATTTCTTTTGGAATTTGGGGTCGAAAACACAGTCATATGCAGGGTTTTGAGGTTCAGACAAGAGACTCAGACAGTAATTCAAGGCAAGTTTTAGTTGGCGATTTGAGAGGGATGGTTCTCCTGCTTCCGCATACAAGCTATAAACAGGAGTGGTGCGGAACGCACCCAGACACAATTGAAGCCCTTGATGGTGGATAGGGTCTAGACTTTTCAGGTAGGACGGTCTGGCAGAGCCGTACACGACACACCCGTAGTCCAGATTGGAGCGGAACAGAGCCCTGTAAAGATGGAGGAGAGTTTTCCTGTCAGCGCCCTAATCTGTGTGTGCCACAACTTGCAGAATGTTCAGTGCTTTCTGACATGCAGTTTTTAAGTATTGGATATGACTTTTGAAGTTCAATTTTTGATCAAAAATAACCCCCAGAAATTTGGCTTCTTTTACAGCTGGAATGGTGGACTTGTCCAGATGAATTTCAGGATCAGTAAAGAATTGACGAAAATTGTGGAAATGGATTGACTGAGTTTTGGTACGTGAGAAGGTAAACCCGTTTTCCTCAGCCCACTGTTGGATCTTGTTGACACAAAGTTGGAGTCGACGCTGTACGCTGGCGTAAGAAGCTCCAACTGCGTACAGCGCAAAATCGTCAACGAACAGAGAGGACTCAGAACCCTGGCTTACCGATTTCACAATGTCATTGATTTTAATGCTGAAAAGGGCTGGAGAAAGGATGCTCCCTTGAGGTACACCCATCTCCTGCCCATGGATGTCAGAGAGTGTGGTGCCAACACGCACCTGGAACTGTCGATCAGCCAGAAAGTTTTGGATAAACTGAGGCAGATGACCAAGAAAACCAAGTTTATGCTGATCCATAAGGATTCCTGATTTCCGAGTGGTGTCATACGCTTTTTCCTGATTTCCG
>CM065720.1:32662259-32727259 GCA_033310375.1 Conus canariensis
ATAAAGATTTCTCTCTGAGTTGTTTGTTTTTTAAAAAGGCTGCAGATTTATTTGAAGATGAGGAGTTCTGTTGGATGGTGGAGGCCAACAGATTGGCAACAGCTTCTTTGTCAGTGATCAGAGCATCGGCAAGTTTCAAGTGATGAATGGAGGGGTTGGTGTTTTTCCCTTTGATTTTTCTGATGATGTTCCAGACTTTTTTCTTTGAAGTTTTTGATGTCAGCCCGGAGCAAAAGTTTCTCCAAGACTGACGTTTACTGATTTTGAAAGAGTGTCTCGATTTGGCGCGGAGTTTCTGATGGGCTCGAGCGTTGGGACCTGAAGGTCGTTGGTATACCCGACGCTGAGCCCGTTTGCGAACTTTTGAAATTTGTTGGCAGTCTGAATTAAACCAGGGTGTTTTTGGCATTTGGAGTTTGTCGGAAGACATTGGAATACAGGTTTTAGCACAGTTTATCACAGTATTGGTCAGAGATTCTGCTGGGTCTGGACTTCGAAGAAAATCAGTGTCCTGGAATTTTTTTGAAATATTGGTTACAAAAGGATTCCAGTTTGCCTTCTTATAATTAAGATGTTGTGAGACAGAGGCGTTTTCAGTTAATAAGGGTTTTAAAAGAACAGGGAAATGGTCACTTCCATGCAGATCGTCATGGACAGACCACTCATAGTCCAGGACCAGCGAGGGGTCAAATCTAAACATGAAAGTGAACCTGAGGAAGAGTTTAGGTAAGTTGGAGATCCATCGTTCAGACAACACAAGTCAAAGTCTGAAAGGACATCTTCAAGAAGCAGACCTCTGGATGACAAATTCACACTACCCCAAAGAGGATTGTGACCACTGAAATCACCCAACAGCAAAAAAGGTCGAGGAAGTTCTCTAATCAGACTGACAAGGTCCTGACGACAAACCGGGACAGAAGGTGGCAGATATAGTGAGCAAACTGTAACAGTTTTGTGAAGAGTGACTCTCGCAGCTACTGCCTGAAGGGGGGTAGTCAGAGTGACAGGACTAAACAGCAAAGTTTTGTGAATAAGAAGGGCAACACCGCCCGTTAGTCCCAATGTTGATGGTTGTGCAGGCTTAGAAAGAGTATTAAAGCCAGAAAGAGTGAAGATCTTCTGGCTTTGAATTTTTGTTTCCTGAAGAGCTACGACGTAAGGTTTTATTGTTTGACACAGAAGCTGCAGCTCCTCAAAGTCTGAGTTTAAACCACGAATATTCCAATGAATTTCTTTCTTTCTTTCTTTCTGCGTACCCAGGCTGATACTCCTGCGGATACTGCCGGTACAGACAGGCAGTGGAGTTTTGTGTGTATGACCGTTTTTTTATCCCGCCATTAAGGCAGCCATACTCCGTCTTTGGGGAATTTCCAATGAATTATTTTACTGTCCATGGTGCAGAGGACGAATAGGAGAGAAATCAGTTCATCTCCGAGTAATCGTCTGCATCCAATGGAGCGTATTTGTCGTTCAGTTGCACTGGATTGCTTTGGTCTCCAGACCTGTTGGCAGACTTGCCCACAGGTGAAGACGGCTTGAGTTTTGGAGAGGGTGGAGGTTTCTTCTTCATCTCCACCATCTCCACACTAGGTGGTACTCCCTTGCCCACACGGGCACCGCTCACGAGAGTTCGAGGCGGTAGGGCTGGGTTTTTTTATTCTGCCCAGCAGCAGATGGGGTAGACTGCTGGGCAGTCTGAGGGGTGGTGGATTTATTGCCCCCACCAGGGGAACCCACTTTGGGTTGGGAGGTGGTGGATTTGTTTCCACCAGTGTTTGACATTTTCCCTTGCAATGTTTTGGTGAAAATAAATTCATCAGTCTGGCAGCAGACTGAGCGGGTTGAAACTGTCTTTATAGCCGAAGCATATGAAGACACTGTTGATGTCTGACTGCCAACAACCCGTTTGCACACTTCAAAGAAGGAGATTTTCTTTTTGGTTTTTACTCTTTGGATGGTGGACTCCTGGATCCAAACAGGGCAGTTGCATGAAGAGGAGGAGTGGTCGCCACCACAGTTTGCACAATGAGCCAGGTCTTTACATGGCCCATCATGGGTTGCCTTGCAACAAACACCACACACCTCCTCCCCAGAACAGCGGCCTCTGACGTGTCCAAACTTCTGGTATTTGAAACACCTCATCGGGGATGGGACATACAGTTGGACACGGACATTCAAGTAACCTACTTTAATGACCGGAGGTAACAAAGGGTTGCAGAATGTTAGAAAGAGGGTGTTGGTGGGCACTCTTTCTGCACCTTTACGGACTGTCGCCCTATGCACCTCCGTCACACCTTGGGGTGCTAATTCTGCCTTGGTCTCCGCTTCTGAGACACCTTTCAAATCCGGGCACCGAATAACTCCTTTGGACGAATTCAACTGCTTATGGGGAGTCACCTGGATTTCCTTGTCCACCAGCCTTGTTGCCCTCAGCAGCTGTCCTGATTGCTTCTTTGACTTGCACTGAACAAGGAACGAGCCGTTTCGTAGCCTCTTTACCGACCGTGGGTCGCCTGCTATTCCTTGGAAGCCCTTCTGAACTGCAAAAGGACTCAGAGCGGAAATAGGCTTTTCCTGCTCTGTCCCTTCAATCACAAGCCAGGAAGCCCAAAAGCCTGTCCTCTCTCTCGTCTCTATACCAGAGTCACTGTCTGAATCCAAATGCTGGAAACTGGGTCCACTGCCTTCCTCTTCTTTATGGGGGGAATGATTTTGGATGAAGCCATGATTTGTGTGTATAAATTTTGTCTCTCCCTTACCCACCCACCATGGAGTCCAACAAAGGGGCCAGGGCCAAGAAGTAACTGTCTTGACCCCTTCCAGGTTTCAGGAGAGATATACGACAAACAGAGCACCACTAACCCTATCCCCCCTGATCATGCTCAACTCCCGGGAGCAGAGAGCCGAGCACTGCAGGGGTTAACTTGGCCAGCCGGAGAACTGTCTGTCTTGACCCAGCCCCAAGAAGGGGGAGCTGATTAATACACCCGGGCCATAGTGTATCTCCTGTCTAGGAGAGATCTGAGCCAAAGTGATGTGTTGAGGGCGCTTGCCCTCTCAATCACCAGGATCTCATTCCTCTCTGTCACAGGTCGCACCGCACGGCAAACGCGGCGGATCTTAAGAAGACCACAGAGAGCAAAAGAGTGTGGAAAAGAAGACTTGAAGGGGAGACGAAGATGGAAAAGAGCCAAATAAGAAAGGCAGAAAACAAGAAAAGGAGAAAGGCGGGTTACTATTAGTCAGGATCCTCACGCTAAGCCTATCTGACACGGGAGGCCCTACCAGGGGCATCAACTCCTTACCACGTTGTGCTTAGGCCAGACAGCAACTTGACTTTTCAGGCCTAGAAGCATTTTCAAAAACTAGCCTATCTTCAAATATTGATGCCCCCGCCAGCAAAGCCTAAGGGATCACGGGACTGCGCAAGCCCTCCGACCACGGCAAGGTTGCAACCCCCAGAGGGTGGTTGAAGAATGCTCATCTGAGAAGTGAGATACTTACCCACATGAGGATGTCCCCAAACAGTTCCCAAATTAAAAACTCAACCCCAAAGGCAGAAACAGCCCCTACACAAAAGTCTCTTTCAAGAGTATGGAGGTGTAAGACATAGCCCCCACTCTCCCACAAAGGCTCAAATTAACAAGAAGCAAGCAAATAACCAAAAAAACATGAGCAGAATCAGGAGAAGACCCATAAAATAAGAACTGATAGTGCCAGTCAATAAAAGCTAAAGTACGTAATAACAGGAGAAAAAAAAGGACTTTTACACATCAATCATACAGTTATCCTGGGGAACCTGAACAAGGTGCACAGACAAAAATAGAGAAAAGCAAATGTAAAGCGGCAAAAACTGGCAGGACAGGCAAGAAATGCAGAGACCAAAATCAATGTGGATGTGTTGCCGCCTGGGCAACAACTATTCCCCCTTGACAGCCGAGAACTTCCAGGTCTTCAGTTATGTCACAGAAGTAAAATCTGCCAGAAGTTGTAGCTTACTGCCTAACAAAGTAAACACTACGACATTTCACAAGAGGATAAAACTGGCAGACAGAGCCCAGACTTCATGTGGCATAATGTCTGCTGTAAGGGGAAGTGGTTTCTGGCCATAGGCGAACGCCTGGTGAATAGCCTGCCTAAGTCACAAGCTGGGTCTGACAGCGGTATTTACAGCGGTAGCCCAGCCGACCGCAAAGGGCCATATCAGGGCTGTCACCATGTTCAAATCAACTCACAAGGAAATTAATAAATTTCTAAAAACCCTCATTTGCACAACCCTTTAAGTTACACTTTCTAAAAACACCAGAAATTTTAGTTGCAAAGTGAGGCGACTGCAGGCAGAAATCTAAACAAATCTTAAATGTAATTAATAGTGAACCGCCAAGAAAACGTAGACAAACGAATCACAAGACAAAACATGACATATTTCAACCTCTTAGGTCTTCTTCCAGAAATTTTGTTAAAAATCTTTCTTCTGTATAATCTTAGATCAGATGAAAAATGTTAATCTCCTTCTGAAATTCAAAGATGACATCAGGTGGGACAACACTGAACTAGGTTTTCATGGAGTCTGCTGTAAGATGTTTATGTCTCACATCATGCAAGTCCCAACACAAAAGGAATATGTTTCACAGTGAGTGGTACATGACATGGAGCTTCTTCACCTTTTAAAAGATAAGAATGGGTGTAAAAGAAGTGGCCTGTATACAATGGCACAAGAGGTCATTGAAACAGCCAGTTTCAAAGCTGATTTGAGTGATGCCAAGGCAACTGTTGATGTGGATGACTGCTGTTGTTACAAAGCTGCAAAAACAACACAACTTTTTAAAAATTTTGGGCTGAAATTCATTCCTGAGAAGCCAAAGAATGAGAATCTTCTCCCTCCAAGGAAAAGCGAACTTAAATGGGCATTTGTGGGAATGCATGATGAGCAGAAATGAAGTCCAAAAAAATGGCAGAGTCGAAAAAGGTGTGTTCCTCCACCAAGGAAAAGGAAAAAACTGAGCTAGTTCTGGTATTGTGCAATGTTGTGGACTCATTAAGAGCAATCACCCTGGCTGCCCTATCTGGGGTTGAGACAAAATTAGCTCCCTCCTTTTCCAATTTTGTTTCTTGGAAGGTCCTGATAATATGGCCTTGTTCCATGCCAAGTGAGAATAAGGCATTTGTTTGGACAGGTGATATGAGAAAAAGACATGCGGACAAACATCATACAGCATAAGACACAAAGATAAAAACCAAGAACCACAGAAAAAAATTCAAACATAGTGAGAGTATACTTCACACAAACAGAATGTCAGGAACAAATGGAATGATCTGTCCGCATTCGTTATGCATGTATCAGTCACCACCCCAAAACACATGGAATGATCTGTCTGCATTCATTATGCATGCATCAGTCACTAACCATCCAAGGAATGCATGGAATGAGCCATCTACATTCATTATGCATGCGTCAGTCACCAACCACTCAAGGAACACATGGAATAATCCGTCTGCATTCATTATGCATGCATCAGTCATCAACCACCCAAGAACACATGGAATGATCCGTCTGCATTCATTATGCATGCACCAGTCATCAACCACCCAAGAACACATGGAATAATCCGTCTGTATTCATTATGCATGCATCAGTCACCAACCACCCGAGGAGCACATGGAATGATCCGCCTGCATTCATTATGCATGCATCAGTCACCAATCACCCAAAAACACATGGAATGATCCGTCTGCATTCATTATGCATGCATCAGTCATCGACTACCCAAGGATCACATGGAATGATCCATCTACATTCATCATGCATACATCAATCACCAACCACCCAAGAACACAATGGGATGATTCATTTGCATTCATTGTGCATGCATCAGACATCACCCACCCCCTGGATGAACTGCCTCACACTATCCCCCCCCCCCCCCCCCCCCCGTCCAACACCCCCACCCCCCCCCTCCCTCCCACTGGTCATCGTCTACCTTGGAGTTGTCCAGCGAGGGCTGAGCAGGGTTGACTCCCCTGGCCTTAAAGGCCATGTCAGCCTCGATGACATAGGTTCGAAGCTGACCGATGGCCCAACGGTACAGCTCGGCAAAGGTCATCTCCAGGAGGATGCGATCACATGGAGGAATCAGTTGAACATCAGCAAGACAGTGAGGGAGAGGTGGGCTGCCCCGAGGGTGGTGTTTTCTGTGAATGATAATGGGGAGATTTGCTTCACCTGTGATTCCTATTTATTTGTGTACAGCATCCATTTGATTAATGACTGTTGTTTCTTTATATATATATATATATATATATATATATATATATAACATTGCCATGACATGCATTTGATGTTTGTATTCATCAGTTATTGTTGTTTGTCAGCAAACATGAATAACTGTTTGTTTGCCTACTTAGAATAGGCAACAGATCATAAGGCACAGCATCAGTGCATATTTCTGCTAGTTGATTGATGGCTGTTCTGAAAGGCAAGTCTGTAAGATCTTCCCCAAAGTGCGTGTGTGCGTGCGTGCGTGCGTGCGTGCATGTGTGTGCCTGTGTACCATCTATATTTTTTTCCAGTGTGACTCAATGCATGACTTAAAGATGATGCTAACACAAGGAGCAAAGATGCGTGAGCAGCCTGTCCCTCACCTTGGTCGCGTTCCAACAGTGACGATTCCTTGCCAGCCACACAGGATGGCATGCTTGACAGAGGGAATGAGGTAGTCCTGATGAATGAGGCTCAGCATACCTTGGATTCCTTTCAGACGTAACTCCGCACGCCCCACCTGGTGGAACACAATAAGGACAGTTTTGTTGTCTCTGATATTTCTTCTTTAAACAAGTCCTCAGTTCCACTGAATGGAAAAGACACAATTATAAAGATA
Source organism: Conus canariensis (assembly GCA_033310375.1). Classification (NCBI taxonomy): domain Eukaryota; kingdom Metazoa; phylum Mollusca; class Gastropoda; order Neogastropoda; family Conidae; genus Conus; species Conus canariensis. Next base: position 32,669,138 of record CM065720.1, read on the forward strand.
TATTGTTCTAAACACAATTGTTTCTCTTAAAATCATGTTTGATAAAAAGACTGAAGTCCATTTTAATTGTAAACTTACAAGCTGAAATGTCAGCATACACAAACAGATTGATCATTTCCAACAAAGAGATAATGTTGCTTATAGCCCAGCCGACCGCAAAGGGCCACATCAGGGCTGTCACCACGTTAAAATCAACTCACAAGTTATTTTTAAAAAAACCCAAAAAACTTTCATACATCTCTTTAAATGACATCTTCTAAAACGCACCAGAAACTTCGTTAAAAATCTTTCATCGTAAAATCTTAAATCAGATGAAAAATGTTAATATCTCTCAAAAACTCAAAGATCCCTGAACAGGATTTTCATGGACTCTGCTGTAAAATGTTTGTGTCTCACATCGTGCAAGTCCCAACACTCTAAAAGAATATGTTTCATTGTGAGTGGAACATGACATGGAATGCACCACGGCGCTTCTTCACTCTTTAAAAGGTATGAATGGGTAAAATACGAATGGCCGGTGTGCAGCCGGCACAGAACTGTTTCTTCTTTACGACCACCAGATGTAGATGGGAGGAACTCTTTAAGGTTTGGACGGATCTGAAAGAGTTTGTTATCCGTCTGTGTATTCCAATCCTCCTGCCAGAGGTCTCTCACATAATCGTTAATTTTGGGTTTCAGATCTGAGCAGGGGATATACATGTTGGACAATTTCTCTCTTGTGGCATTCTTGGCTAAACGATCAACCATTTCATTCCATTTCCCTCTGATGCCAACATGACCAGGAACCCAAGCTAGAATAATGTTGTAACCATCCACTTTCAACTTGCTAAAAAGTTCAAAGAAATGTAAAAGTTCTGGATGCTGAAGGTTGCGGCCAGCTATGGCCTCCAAAGCTGACAGCGAATCCGACAGAACCAGAAAGTCCCTCTTGGTAGATTGTGAAATTATCTTCAATGCCAGAACCAGAGCAGTAAGTTCAGCAGAATAGACAGAAGCATCTGGAGGTATATGTTTTAACAGTATCTGAGAAGGAGCACCAGGGCAATAGGCTGCACAGGCCACTCCATCCTCAGACTTGGAACCGTCAGTGAAAATTTTCTGACAGGATGGAAATTTTGAACAGAGGTCAGCATACAATGCCTTGTATGCCAGAGAGCTGGTAGACTCTTTACGAAAAGCTGCAAGATCAAAACGAATCTCTGGTGTGAAAAAGGTCCACGGAGGCTGATCCGGAAACTTGGAAAAATCCGACACAACTCCTAGGTCTAGACCTGCATTCCGCGCGTGAGGCTGCATATGAACACCACACGGCGGAATACAGTTAGGGTAAGATAAGATAAGATAATGTTGCTTATAGCCCAGCCGACCGCAAGGGGCCACATCAGGGCTGTCACCACGTTAAAATCAACTCACAAGTCATTAAAAAAAAAAAAAAAAAAAAAACCTTTCACACATCTCTTTAAAAGACACTTGGAAAAATCCGACACAACTCCTAGGTCTAGACCTGCATTCCGCGCGTGAGGCTGCATACGAAGACCAAACGGCAGAATACAGTTAGGGTTGGTTTCGAATTTGCTTTGAAACTGGGGGTCAAAGACACAGTCATAGGCAGGATTCTGCGGTTCTGAGAACAGTCTGATATAGTAATTTAGAGACATTTTCAGCCTGCGGTTGGACAGTGAGGGTTCACCTGCCTCTGCGTACAGGCTGTACACAGGGGTGGTGCGGAAATGCTCCAAGACAGAGACGAAGCCCTTGATGGTGAATAGGATCCAAGAGTTTCAGATAAGAGGGTCTTGCAGAGCCGTACACAGCACAACCATAGTCCAGTTTGGAGCGGACCAGGGCTCTGTAGAGATGCAGCAAAGTTTTCTTATCAGCGCCCCAGTCAGTGTGCGCTACGGCCCGCAGAATATTCAGAGCTTTCTGGCAAGAGGTTTTGAGATTTTTAATGTGGCTGAGAAAGTTGAGTTTTTGATCATAAATAACTCCAAGGAATTTGGCTTCTTTTACAGCTGAAATGGTGGAATTGTCCAGACGAATTTCAGGATCAACAAAAAATTGACGAAAATTGTGAAAATGGATTGACTGAGTTTTGGTACATGAGAAGGTAAACCCGTTTTCCTCGGCCCACTGCTGGATCTTGTTGACACAAAGTTGGAGTCGACGCTGTACGCTGGGGTAAGAAGCTCCCACTGCGTACAGCGCGAAGTCGTCTACGAACAGAGAGGACTCAGAGCCCTGGCTTACCGATTGTACAATGTCATTAATTTTAATGCTGAAAAGGGCTGGAGAAAGGATGCTCCCCTGAGGTACACCCAACTCCTGCCCATGGATGTCAGAGAGTGCGGTGCCAACACGCACCTGGAACTGTCGATCAGCCAAAAAGTTCTGTATAAACAGAGGCAGGTGACCACGGAAACCAAGTCTGTGCAAGTCCAGAAGAATTCCTGATTTCCATGTGGTATCATATGCTTTTTCGAGGTCGAAAAAGATAGCGACCACATGCTGTTTATTGACAAAGGCATTGCGGATGGTGGTTTCCAGAAGGATTAGATGGTCGACTGTCGAGTGGTATTTCCGGAAACCGCACTGTTGACCTGGCCAAAAGGCCATCGGTTTCCAGCTTCCACATCAGACGGGAGTTGACCATCTTCTCCATCAACTTACAGAGGCAGCTAGTCAGAGCTATCGGACGATAGTTGGAAGGGTTGGTAAGGTCCTTTCCAGGCTTTGGAATTGGAATGATCAGGGCTTTCCGCCAGGAGGGCGGAAAGTACCCTGTGGTCCAGATATGGTTGTATACTTTAAGAAGGGTCTGGAGACAGTTTTCTGGAAAATGTTTCAAAACCTGATAATGAATATCATCCAGACCAGGGGCAGAATCAGTGCAGGTTTGTAAAGCTGTTTTCAGTTCATTGATTGAAAAAGGGAGATTGTAGGCTTCAGAGTTGTCTGATGTGAAATTGTATAAAGATTTCTCTCTGAGTTGTTTGTTTTTTAAAAAGGCTGCAGATTTATTTGAAGATGAGGAGTTCTGTTGGATGGTGGAAGCCAACAGATTGGCAACAGCTTGTTTGTCAGTGACCAGAGCATCGGCAAGTTTCAAGTGATGAATGGAGGGGTTGGTGTTTTTCCCTTTGATTTTTCTGATGATGTTCCAGACTTTTTTCTTTGAAGTTTTTGATGTCAGCCCGGAGCAGAAGTTTCTCCAAGACTGACGTTTACTGATTTTGAAAGTGTGTCTCGATTTGGCGCGGAGTTTCTGATGGGCTCGAGCGTTGGAACCTGAAGGTCGTTGGTATACCCGACGCTGAGCCCGTTTGCGAACTTTTGAAATTTGTTGGCAGTCTAAATTAAACCAGGGTGTTTTGGGCATTTGGAGTTTGTCGGAAGACATTGGAATACAGGTTTTAGCACAGTTTATCACAGTATTGGTCAGAGATTCTGCTGGGTCTGGACTCTGAAGAAAATCAACTTCCTGGAATTCTTTTGAAATATTGGTTACAAAGAGATCCCAGTTGGCCTTCTTATAATTAAGATGTTGTGAGACACAGATGTTTTTCAGTTAATAAGGGTTTTAAAAGAACAGGGAAATGGTCACTTCCGTGCAGATCGTCATGGACAGACCACTCATAGTCCAGGACCAGCGAGGGGTCACAAATCGACAAATCTAAACACAAAGTGAACCTGTGGAGGAGTGGAGGTAAGTTGGAGCTCCATCGTTCAGACAACACAAATCAAAGTCTGAAAGGACATCCTCAAGAAGCAGACCTCTGGATGACGAACTGACACTACCCCAAAGAGGATTGTGACCATTAAAGTCACCCAACAGCAAAAAAGGTCGAGGAAGTTCTTCGATCAGACTGACAAGGTCCTGACGACAAACCGGGACAGAAGGTGGCAGATACAGTGAGCAGATTGTTATAGTTTTATGGAGAGTGACTCTCGCAGCTACAGCCTGAAGGGGCGTAATCAGAGCGACAGGACTAAACAGCAAAGTTTTATGTAAAAGAAGGGCAACACCACCTGACAGTCCCAATGTGGATGGTTGTGCAGGTTTAGAAAGAATATTAAAGCCAGAAAGAGTGAAGGTCTTCTGGCTTTGAATTTTAGTTTCCTGAAAAGCCACGACGGAAGGTTTTACAGTTTGACACAGAAGTTGCAGCTCCTCAAAATTTGAATTTAGGCCACGGATATTCCAATGGATTAGTTTACTACTATCCATGGTGCAGAGGATGAACAGGAGAGAAGTCAGGTCATCTCCTCGTCATCGTCTGCGCTCAGTGGAGCAAATTTATTGCTTAGTTTCACTGGACTGTTTGGGTCTTCAGACCTGCTGGCAGACTTGCCCACAGGTGAAGAAGGTCTGGATTTTGGAGATGGTGGAGGTTTCTTCCTCATCTCCACCATCTCCACACTTGGTTGAACTCCCTTGCCCGCACGGGCACTGCTCGAGGAAGTTCGAGGCGGGAGGCCTGGCTTTTTCATCTGCCCAGCAGCAGATGGAGTAGACTGCTGGGCAGTCTGAGGGGTGGCGGATTTTTTGCCTCCACCAGGGGCACCCACTTTGGGTTGGGAGGTGGTGGACTTGCCTCCACCAGAGCTTAACGGTCTTTCTTGCAATGTCTTGGAGAAAACAAATTCATCAGTCTGGCAGCAGACTGAACGGGTGGAAACTTTCTTTATAGCGGAAGCATAAGAAGACACTGTTGACGTCTGACTGCCAACAACCTGTTTGCGTGCCTCAAAAAACGAAATTTTCTTTTCAGTCTTCACTCTTTGGATGGTGGACTCCTGAACCCAAACAGGGCAGTTGCGTGAAGAGGAGGGGTGGTCGCCACCGCAGTTCGCACAATGAGCCAGGTCTTTACACGGCCCATCATGGTTGCCTTGCAACAAACACCACACGCCTCCTGCCTGGAACAGCGGTCTCTGACATGTCCAAACTTCTGGCATTTGAAACACCTCAACGGGGATGGGACATACAGTTGGACACGTACATTCAAGTACCCGACTTTAATGACCGGAGGCAGCACAGGGTTGCAGAATGTCAGAAAGAGGGTGTTGGTGGGCACTCTTTCTGCACCTTTTTTGACTGTCACCCTATGCACCTCTGTCACACCTTGGGACGCAAGTTCTGTCTTGATCTCCGCTTCCGAGACACCTTTCAAATCTGGGCACCGAATAACCCCTTTGGTCGAATTTAACTGCTTATGGGGGGTCACCCGGATCTCTCTGTCCACGAGTTTTGTTGCCCTCAGCAGCTGCTCCGATTGCCTCTTTGATCTGCACTGGACGAGGAAAGTGCCATTCCGTAGCCTTTTCACTGACTGAGGGTCACCTGCTAGACCCTGAAAGCCCTTCTGAATAGCAAAAGGACTCAGAGCAGAAATAGGCTTTTCCTGCTCTGTCCCTTCAACCACAAGCCAGGAAGCCCAAAAACCTGTCCTCTGTCTCGTCTCCATATCTGAGTCACTGTCGGAATCGTTATGACTAGAAATGGGGTCCACTGCCTTCCTCTTCTTTATGGGGGGTGTGATTTTTGATAAAGCCATGATTTATATTTAGAAATTTCGTCTCTCCCTTACCCACCCACCATGGAGTCCAACTAAGGGGCCAGGGCCAAGAACTCATTGTCTTGACCCCTTCCAGGTTTCAGGAGAGATATACGACAAACAGAAGCCTACTGACCCTATCCCCCCTAATCATGCCCAACTCCCGGGAACAGAGAGCTGAGCACTGCAGGGGTTACCTTGGCCAGTCGGAGAACTGCCTGTCTTGACCCAGCCCCACGAAGGGGAAACCGATTGATACACCCGGGCCAGAGTGTACCTCCTGTCTAGGAGAGGTCCGAGCCAAAGTGATGTGTTGAGGGCGTTGGCCCTCTCAATCACCAGGATCTCATCCCCCTCTGACACAGGTCGCACCGCACGGCAAACGCGGCGGATCTTAAGAAGACCACAGAGAGAAAAAGAGTGTGGAAAAGAAGGCTTGAAAGGGAGAAGAAGAAAGAAAACCGTTAAGAAAGGCAGAAGACAGAAAAGGAAAAAGGTAGGTTACTATTTGTCTGGGCCCTCACTCCTAACCTTTCTGACATGGGAGACCCTACCAGGGGCATCAATTCCTACCACGTAATGCTTGGCCAGTCAGCAGCTTGGCTATACAGGCCTAGAAGCATTGACAACTAACCATCTAGTCGAGTATTGATGCCCCCGTCAACAAAGCCTAAAAGATCACTGGACCACGCAAGCCCTCCGACCACGGCAAGGTTGCAACCCCTGGAGGGAGAGAGGACTCAGAACCCTGGCTTACCGATTTGACAATATCGTTAATTTTAATGCTGAAAAGGGCTGGAGAAAGGATGCTCCCCTGAGGTACACCCAACTCCTGCCCATGGATGTCAGAGAGTGTGGTGCCGACACGCACCTGGAACTGTCGATCAGCCAGAAAGTTTTGGATAAACAGAGGCAGGTGGCCACGAAAACCAAGTTTGTGCAGGTCCATAAGGATTCCTGATTTCCATGTGGTGTCGTACGCTTTTTCGAGGTCGAAAAAGATAGCGACCACATGCTGTTTATTGACAAAGGCGTTGCGGATGGTGGTTTCCAGACGGATTAAATGGTCAACTGTCGAGTGGTACTTCCGGAACCCGCACTGTTCACTGGCCAAAAGGCCATCGGTTTCCAGCTTCCACATCAGATGGGAGTTGACCATCTTTTCCATCAGCTTACAGAGGCAGCTAGTCAAGAGTTATTGGACGATAGTTGGAAGGGCTGGTAAGGTCCTTTCCAGGCTTTGGAATTGGAATGATCAGGGCTTTCCGCCAGGAGGGCGGAAAGTACCCTGTGGTCCAGATATGGTTATAGACTTTGAGAAGGGTCTGGAGACAGCTTTCTGGAAAATGTTTCAAAACCTGATAATGAATATCATCCAGACCAGGGGCAGAATCAGTGCAGGTTTGCAAAGCTGTTTTCAGTTCATTGATTGTATGAAGATTTCTCTCTGATTTGTTTGTTTCTTAAAAAGGCAGTAGATTTATTTGAAGATGAGGAGTTCTGTTGGATGGTGGTGGCCAACAGATTGGCAACAGCTTCTTTGTCAGTTATCAGAACATCAGCAAGTTTCAAGTGATGAATGGAGGGGTTGGTGTTTTTCCCTTTGATTTTTCTGATGATGTTCGACTTTTTTCTTTGAAGTTTTAGATGTCAGCCCGGAGCAGAAGTTTCTCCAAGACTGACGTTTACTGATTTGAAAGTGTGTCTCGATTTGGCACGGAGTTTCTGATGGGCTCGAGCGTTGGGACCTGAAGGTCGTTGGTATACCTGACGCTGAGCCCGTTTGTGTACGCTCGAGATGTGTTGGCAGTCTGAATTAAACCAGGGTGTTTTGGGCATTTGGAGTTTATTGGAAGACATTGGAATACAGGTTTTAGCACACTTTATCACAGTGTTAGTCAGAGATTCAGCTGGGTCTGGACTCTGAAGAAAATCAATTTCCTGGAATTCTTTCGAAATATTGGTTACAAAAAGATCCCAGTTGGCCTTCTTATAATTAAGATGTTGTGAGACAGAGGCGGTTTCAGTTAATACGGGCTGTAAAAGAACAGGGAAATGGTCACTTCCGTGCAGATCATCATGGACAGACCACTCATAGTCCAGAACCAGCGAAGGGTCACAAATTGACAAATCTAAACACAAAAGTGAACCTGTGGAGGAGTGGAGGTAAGTTGGAGCTCCATCGTTCAGAGAACACAAATCAAAGTCTGAAAGGACATCCTCAAGAAGCAGACCTCTGGATGATGAACTGACACTACCCCAAAGAGGATTGTGACCATTAAAGTCACCCAACAGCAAAAAAGGTCGAGGAAGTTCTCCGATCAGACTGACAAGGTCCTGACGACAAACCGGGACAGAAGGTGGCAGATACAGTGAGCAGATTGTAACAGTCTTGTGAAGAGTGACTCTCGCAGCTACAGCCTGAAGGGAGGTAGTCAGAGCGACAGGACTAAACAGCAAAGTTTTATGTAAAAGAAGGGCAACACCGCCCGACAGTCCCAATGTGGATGGTTGTGCAGGTTTGGAAAGAATATTAAAGCCAGAAAGAGTGAAGGTCTTCTGGCTTTGAATTTTAGTTTCCTGAAGAGCCACGACGGAAGGTTTTATAGTTTGACACAGAAGTTGCAGCTCCTCAAAATTTGAATTTAGGCCACGGATATTCCAATGGATTAGTTTACTGTCCATGGTGCTGAGGATGAATAGGAGAGAAATCAGGTCATCTCCTCGTTATCGTCTGCGTTCAGTGGAGCAAATTTATTGGAAAGTTTCACTGGACTGTTTGGGTCTTCAGACCTGCTGGCAGACTTGCCTACAGGTGAAGAAGGTCTGGATTTTGGAGATGGTGGAGGTTTCTTCCTCATCTCCACCATCTCCACACTTGGTTGAACTCACTTGCCTGCACGACCACTGCTCAAGGAAGTTCGAGGCGGGAGGCCTGGCTTTTTCATCTGCCCAGCAGCAGATGGAGTAGACTGCTGGGCAGTCTGAGGGGTGGCGGATTTTTTGCCTCCACCAGGGGCATCCAGTTTGGGTTGGGAGGTGGTGGACTTGCTTCCACCAGAGTTTACCAGTCTTCCTTGCAGCGTTTTAGAGAAAATAAATTCATCAGTCTGGCAGCAGACTGACCGGGTCGAAACTTTCTTTACTGCCGAAGCATATGAAGACGCTGTTGGCGTCTGACTGCCAACAACCTGCTTACGTACCTCAAAAAACGAGATCTTCTTTTCTGTTCTAACTTTCTGGATGATGGACTCCTGGATCCAGACAGGGCAGTTGTGTGAAGAGGAGGGGTGGTTGCCACCGCAGTTCGCACAATGCGCCGGGTCTTTACACGGCCCATCATGGGTTGCCTTGCAACAAACACCACACACCTCCTGCCCAGAACAGCGGTCTCTGACATGTCCAAACTTCTGGCATTTGAAACACCTCAATGGGGATGGGACATATAGTTGGACACAAACATTTAAGTACCCTACTTTAATGATCGGAGGTAGCAAAGGGTTACAGAATGTCAGAAAGAGGGTGTTGGTGGGCACTCTTTCTGCACCTTTTTTAACTGTCACCCTATGCACCTCTGTCACACCCTGGGATGCAAGTTCCGCCTTGATCTCTGCCTCTGAGACACCTTTAAGATCTGGGCATCGAATCACTCCCTTAGAGGAATTCAGCTGTTTATGGGGAGTCACCCGGATCTCTCTGTCTACCAGCTTTGTATCTTTCAGCAGCTGCTCTGATTGTTTCTTAGTCTTGCATTGGATAAGAAACGTGCCATTTCGGAGTCGTTTAATGGACTGTGGGTCTCCTGCAATACCTTGGAAGCCCTTCTGTATTGCAAACGGGCTTAGTGCAGAAATTGGTTTGTCCTGCTCCTTGCTTTCCATTACTAGCCAAGAGGACCAGAATCCTGATATCTTCCTCGTTTCTACATCGGAATCTGAGTCTGCATCAGACTCCTGCGACATTCTTCGTGAAATTAGATTCACTTTTCTTTTTTTGGGGGGATGGTTGTTTGGTGAAGAGGCCATATTTAGAAGAGTAAAATTTCATCTCTCCCTTACCCACCCACCCTGGAGTCCAACTAAGGGGCAGGGGCCAAGAAATCATAGTCTTGACCCCTTCCAGGTTTCAGGAGAGATATACAACAGACAGAAACCTACCAACCCTATCCCCCCTGATCATGCCCAACTCCCGGGAACAGAGAGCTGAGCACTGCAGGGGTTACCTTGGCCAGCTGGAGAACTGCCTGTTTTGACCCAGCCCCATGAAGGGGAAGCCGATTGATACACCCGGGCCACAGTGTACCCCCTGTCTAGGAGAGGTCTGAGCCAAGGTGATGTGTTGAGGGCACTGGCCCTCTCAATCACCAGGACCTCATTCCCCTCCGTCACAGGTCGCACCGCACGGCAAACGCGGCGGATCTTAAGAAGACCACAGAGAGAAAAAGAGTGTGGAAAAGAAGACTTGAAGGGGAGACGAAGATAGAAAAGAGCCAAATAAGAAAGGCAGAAAATAAGAAAAGGAGAAAGGCGGGTTACTATTAGTCAGGATCCTCACCCTTAGCCTATCTGACATGGGAAGCCCTACAAGGGGCATCAACTCCTTACCACGTTGTGCTTAGGCCAGATAGCATCCTGACTTTTCAGGCCTAGAAGCATTGTAAAGAAAACCAGCCTATCGTCAAGTATTGATGCCCCCGCCAGCAAAGCCTAAGGGATCACAGGACCACGCAAGCCCTCCAACCACGGCAAGGTTGCAACCCCCGGAGGGTCATTTCCAACAGTATCAACATGGTATAACATAAATATTTGGAAAGGTGCAGAAACTGATTTATTGACAAAGGGAAACAGCGCATGTTTCAAGGGTGACTACTCAAGCAGTCTTATTTGGGACTGGGAGCATAGTTAGCTCCTTTGCTCTCAAGTTCGGGAATTCCTGACTTTGGGACATTGTTTTATGGCCAGTAGCATTAAGACCGCTGTTTGGACTGGCAAGTATGAAAAAATTCTTGTGTATGCAAATGGACTGACTGTTTCCAGTATCATCAATTGGTTAACACCACATTTGGTTAACCCAACATTAGACCAACTGATAAAGAAAAAAATCAGTTCCTCCACTCTCATGCAAAGTGGTCTGGACTGTAGTGGGTGAGACAATGGAAAGGTGGCGAGTCAGTATGAAGGTTACTCTCACACGGTCTACTCCTTGTCGTGGTGTGGGAGCTTGCGTACCTCTATGACCCAGAGAGCTATGCCAGCAGGAGCGTATGCTCCTGGTAGGGCCACCCAAGCTGGACAGGTCAAAGGGTAGAAGTCAGACTAATGCAGACCAACTCTCCCGGAAGTTAAACGGGTTTGCGTAGGGCTAACAAACCTACCTGTATTTAAAAAAAAAAAAAAAGAAAAAAAAAAAGAGGGGGTGGTGTTTACACGGCACCACTGGGCGGATGAACTGCTCCGGGCAGTCAACGGCCAGGGCGGATGAGGACCTTGTATGTCCCAACGGCTACGTGTACAAAACCGAAGGCGACCCATTAACATATTTTGTGGATCTCGGCTTGCGGATGCAAGAGAAGGAAAACTCCCAAGAGAAAACCCGGCCAACTGTAAACTGTTACCAGAACAGGAGATTACTAAAGACGGCTCCACAGTGGCCTCTCTAAGGGGTGTGATCTAATCAAAACCAGCTGTGCATGCACTCTACGACACATGGCAACGCAGACAACGCTAGACTGATGTGGTGTCGTCTTCCTGGACCGTGGCCAGAGGGGGACAGCGCCAGACCCTCAGCCTCAAAGGGTCCCATCCATGACTACCGACCATGGACTTGATGCTTCACAGACTCTTCGGGGAGAACAGATTGGAGTGCGTGGGCAAGCAGCACTTCGGATCGTCCACTGGAATGTGGAAGGAGTACAGCACAAGAAGGCTGAGCTCCAGCGGTTTCTGCGTGAAAATGTGATTGATGTATGTTGCATCCAAGAGACTCACCTCAAGAACACTCACCGCTTTTTCATAAGAGGTTACAAGCTGTTCAGACAAGACCGAGAGAACAGACCAAAGGGAGGCCTCATCACCCTGGTAAGGAACAACATCTCGGCGGCAGACCCAGAGTTCTGGTCAAGCTGATCTCGACACAGAATTCCTGGGAGTCAAGTTGGTGTTGCCTGGCACGTCAGTGACAGTCCTCAATGTCTGCTCATCTACAAACCAGATACAGCTCGACTCCATTCTCGTTGACTCCCACAACTGGGACCTGTTCAAGCACGAGGTAGACAAGAGGACTTCTGTGCTGACACTGTCACCACAACATCAATGAAAACGCCAAGATTTTTAACAAGGCAGTGCTAGATGCGGCGCAGGCAGCTATTCCACAAGGCAAACACAGGAACTACCGCCCCTACTGGACACCCGAGCTCGACACTCTGCACAAGACCCTCAGTGAAACCAGGGACACGATGGAGAGCTCCCCCACTGACGAGAATGTAGAGATCCACAACAGAGCGAAAGCCTTGTTCACAAAGGAAAAGCTGCAAGCAACATGCAACGGCTGGCAAGACAAGACAGCTTCCCTGAACATGGAGGCAGACATGCTGGGACTCTGGAAGCTGACAAAGAAACTGAACGATGACAACCCCGGTAGAGGCAAGACCTCGTCAAGCTGGACAACCAGCTGAAAACAAAAAAGGCCGCAGCCAACACCTTTGCGGAGCTGTACTGAAAGGAGAGTACGATCCATATGCCCAGACAGCGCATCAAGCTGGTTCAAGAAGAAACCACAGAACTTCTGTCATCAGACCCATATGGCATAGATGACAGCTGTATGAGCGAGTCTTTTAACATGAAGGAGCTGCAGCAATGCATTCGCAAGCTGAAGCCCAAGAAAGCTCTGAGGCCCGATGGCGTCACTGGCAACATGCTGATGCACCTGGGACCAGCATCCAGAACAGCGCTGCTTCAGATCTTCAACCACAGCTGGACAGCAGGAGCTGTGCTCTCCATATGAAAGAGGCAGAGATCATCCTGATTCCAAAGAAGGGGAAGAACAAAAAGGACCCCCGCAGCTACAGACCAATCAGCCTTCTGAGCTGTGTCGGCAAGCTGCTGGAAAGGATGGTCAGCTGCCACCTCACCTTCCTCCTGGAAACACAGAACATCCTTTCACCAGCCCAGACCGGCTACAGGAAATTTCGTAACACAGACGACCAATTAGCCCTCCTCGTCCAGGACATTGAAAACTCTTTTCAGGAGAAGAAGAAGACACTGGCCGTGTTTTTGACCTGTCGAGAGCGTTTGACAAAGTGTGGAAGGAGGGCCTCACCCTGAAACTTCTCCAAGCCAGCGTACATAGCAAGATGTACATGTGGATCCACCACTATCTCTTCGGCACGACCGCAAGGGTCAAACTAGCCAGCTTCCACAGCAGAAAGGTCACGCTGCGTGAGGGTGTCCCACAGGGAGGAGTGCTTTCCCCATCACTGTTCCTGCTGTATATCAACGACATTACAGACAACATCACAAAGCACTTCTCCAACAGTCTGCACGCAGACGACCTGGCAGTATCAACATCCTCTGAACACACCAGCACGGCCTCCTACTGGCTTCAGGAAGTCAGCAATATCGCCACATGGACAGATGACTGGGGTCTTGAGCTCAACACCACGAAGACCAATGAAACACTCTTCTCTCTCTCCACTGCCAACGAACAAGTCAAGCTGAGGCTCCAGGGACAGGTCTTGCCCCAGATGGACATACCAACATTCCTTGGCATCAACTTGGACACCCGCCTGACCTGGAAGCCCCAGATTGAGGAGATGGAAAGGAGAGGCATCCGCAAGCTAGCCTTGCTGAAGAAGCTGGCCGGGACAACCTGGGGAGCGGACAGCAGGCTTCTTGCCAGGGTCTGCATGGGAGCGGTCAGACTCACCATGGAGTATGCCTCAACCTCATGGGGCACAGCCTCCAAGACCAACAAGAGCCGGCTCGACAAAGTCCAAAACATGGAACTTTGCCTATTTCTTGGAGCCATGAGGTCCACGCCACTCCATGACATCAAGAAAGCTGCTAACATCAAGCCCCTGGAGAGAAGACGCAACCTGAAAGTCTTGATGCAGGGTGAGAAGCTCAGAACACTGCCCTCACACCACCTACACCACAGACTGGAGCAGCCCACAAAGAACCGTCTTAAACGACAGAGCGTCAACCACCAGTGAAAGGCACTCAGAGCACAGCACAGTGATGTTCTGGCGGCAGAAGGGGAGTCCCGCACCAACCTTGCCTTGCCCGACTGGAGGCTCGACCAAGAGATAGAGGCCACCATCAGCCTCAGAGTTCCTGGCATCACCACCAAAGACCAGCAACCAGCTACTCTCAAGATCCTGACTCTGGCCATGATAGAGGAGTCCTAACCAGCCAGCTCCTGAACACATGTATACATGGACAGATCAGCAGAGGAAGCCACACACAACGGAGGCAGTGGTGTCTATATCTGATTTCCCGATGGAGAGTGCAGCAGCATCGCATTCCCTGGAGGAAAGCTCTGTTCTAATTTCAGAGCTGAAGTTCTGGCCATCACAACAGCAGCAGAATTATTCTCCTCTTGTGGAAAACCTCTTGGCAGAATCTCCATCTTCACTGACTCCATGTCCACAATCCAGGCCCTTGACTCCCCTGATACTGGTCCACTGATCCAGTCCCTCAAGGACTCCCTCGCAGCCCTTACCCAAACAGCCCCAACAACCCTCCAGTGGGTGCCTACCCATGTAGGCCTCCCAGGCAATGAGTGTGCAGACCACCTTGCAAAGGAAGGAAGCCAGCTCACACAGCCGACCGTTCCTGCCACGTATGAGGAAGCCAAAACTCTCCTCCGCAGCAGATTCCGAAGAGGCTGGGTCACCCTGAACGGAGGCTACCAGGATCCCATCAGGACACTGAACAGGAGACACCAGACTACCATCTACCACCTTCACACACTGTGGCCTCCGAGCACACCTGAAGAGGATTGGAGTGGCAGCCACATCCCTATGTGACTGCGGCCAGGCTGACCAGACCCCATCCCATATTCTCCAAGACTGCCCCCTGTTTGGTGCTAAAAAGAAAACCCAAAACTTGGTAGTTGCAGAATTTACATAAAAAAAAAATTTTGCATCTATGAGGTTACACACTGTCATGACAAGCAGTTTGAAATGTGTCATGAACGTTAGGGAGGATGGAGATGTATTTGAAGTTGATGTTGGGAAAAAAATTAACCTTTCTATCCCCGTTCCGCCCTTTTCCGCCCGACCCGTCAGGCTCCTGATCCGCCCTGTACCGCCCGTTCCTCAGTAGGCTGACTGTCTCGGTGTGCCTCCCTTATTTGGGTTGACCACAGTAATAAGACAAACTGGTCGTTATCCGGGTCTTTCCTACCTTTCTCAGCGCCATTTGTAAAAGCGGTTTGTGGCTTTTTTTATTTTTAATCGATTTTTTTGGTCATCCCATTGACTTCCGACTATGATCAAAATGTCGCACTCTGACAGTGACAGTGACATGAGCTTGACTGTGGACCAAATGTTCAATATGAATGTGTTTCCGACCAAAAATGACGACTGGAATCAATCAGACATTGATCTTGACTCTGTAGACAGCGACAGTGACTATGAAGTTGCAGAAGGAGTGAATGCGAGTAGTGACAGGGACTCGGACATAGGCGACGCAGGGTGACGCAGGTGCTACTGATGTCGGTGGATGTGCACAGTCATCGCAATGGTCAAACGACGACTTTTGGACTGAAGTTCGTGTGTTTGATGCATACAGGGGCCCCCCACGTCCACAAGTGAATCTTCGAACACCTTTTGATTATTTTTCACTTGTTTTTCCTTTGGACGCATTCCATCTCATGGTCAGGGAAACCAACCTGTATGCAAGACAAACGCTCATGGCTGCTGGTCTTCCTGAGGATAAGTTTCAGCCAACCACTGTGGATGAAATCAGAGCTTTTGTTGGTCTTCTCATGCTTATGAACATGGCCCCTGTTCCTCATCGTGATTTTTATTGGTAAGACTCTTCTCCTTTCTTCAATGTTTGGGTGTCAAGTGTCATGTCGAAGAACAGGTTTGAACAGCTGAACCAGTATTTTCACCTCGCTGATACCACTCAGTTTGTTCGCAGAGGTCAGGCTGGGTATGACCCCCTGTTCAAAGTCAGACCTCTCAATTCCATGACTCAAGAATGTTTTGCTATGCAGTTTCTACCTGGGCAAAACATCACAGTAGACGAGGCAATGATCAAGTTCAAGGGTCGTTGTGGTTTTCTGCAGTACGTGCCTGCAAAACCAACGAAGTGGGGCCTCAAGGTGTGGGCTTTGTGTGATGCCGATTCTTTTTATATGCTGAATTATTCAGTATATACTGGGAAGACCAATGATGTGCCTGCTGGGACAGGTGATACCCTAGGGGATCATGTCGTCAAACACTTGGCAGAACCCCATTATTTCAAGTGGCACACCATCTACTTTGATAATTATTTCACGTCAGTCCCACTCATTCAATATCTGTTTCAGAAGAAAACCTTGGCATGTAGGACTGTGCGAAACAACAGGAAGGGTCTGCCACAGGATATGAAGCCAGCAAAATGTGTCAAAAAGTCTGGGGACACAAAGCGCTGGTTTCGTGAGATTGGCTATGATGATTTGAAGGGCAAGCTTCAGGCTGTTGCTTGGTTTGACTGTCGTAAGGTCACCCTTCTTACTTCTGTCCATGATGGAACCGATGGAGAGCTTGTCAGAAAAGGTGCAGGGGGTGATGAAAAAGCCAGGTATTCTAGGCCCCTGGCTGTGGCTGATTACACCAAGAACTACAACGGTGTTGACAAGCATGATCAATTGCGATCATATTATGGTTCCAAGCAGAAATTCATGAAGTGGTGGAAATATGTGTTCTTCTTCTGCCTGGACACTGCTGCAGTAAATGCCTTTGTAATCTACAAAAACTCTGCAGATGCCCCACTGAAACTGCATGTGGATTTTCACACTGAGATTGTCATGGGCATAGTGAATGGTTTCAAGGGTCGAAAACGGATCGGCCGTCCCGTCGTTCATGACAATCCAGACAAGCACAAACACACTCCTTCCAAAATCCAGTCTGCCAGAGGCAAGAAGGACTGTGTCTGTTGCAAGAAGGCAGGCAGGAAAACCCCAGCAGGCGATGCCATCCAGTCAACACATGAGTGTGTGATGTGTAAGGTGGCTTTGTGTAAGGATCGTGGCTGCTTTTTTTTCTTTTCACCAGCAGTGAGTAGGTTCCTACACACTCATTCTTAGCAGTACACCTGATACTTGACTAAATCAAGGACTGGACTTTTGTCATTTTTGTTTTGTACAGACTGTTTTGGGGTTGACTAAATATTGAAAGTGCCACATACAAAAGTACTGGAGTTTGTGCATGTAAGAAAAGTGCACAACGGAAAGAAAATTTCATGTCAGTGATCTGTGTGTGACAAAAGTGATCAAAAGCAAGAACATTTCCAGTGACTGTGTTGTTTGTGTGTGATCACATTTGGATTATATAATTCATTACATCTGGAACCATATGGTGAGTACAACAAAAAATATTTGAGTGTTGTTTTGTGTTGTGATGCCTGCCTCTCTTCCTTCCTACTAACACCTGCATATAGTTAGAAATATTATCAGTCATAGGAATTCTTTTTCTCACAAACACAAACTAACTCATGCAGATCAAAAAGCATGCACTCCAATACATTTTCAGTAAATATGGTATGATTTTGACCTGTTATTTTTTTTTAATAAATGTTAGCGAACCGCCCAGAGAACGTGGACAAACGAGTCACAAGACGAAACACAACGCGTTTCGACCTCTTAGGTCTTCATCAGGTGAGACATTAACGAATAAAACAATGAAAATTCACTTAGCTTTGATCGCTTCAGATCACTTCGCAGGGTTCAGCGCAAGGAAGAAGGCGTTGAATGAGAACGAGGCTGTTGGAAGGGAAATAGTGAGCGAGTCAAAGTCGTAATGAAGATAATAATATTACTGATAGGAATACTAATAATGGTCAAAATACTGAAGAAAAAAAAAAAGAAAAAAAAAAGGGACAAGATTACTACCAATCTTAGTGTCAAGGACATTTCCAGTGACTGTGTTGTTTGTGTGTGATCACATTTGGATTATATAATTCATTACATTTTGTGTGTGATCACATTTGGATTATATAATTCATTACATTGTGATTATATAATTCATTACAGCAGATCTAGAGGGCTGCAAGAGATTCTTCCCCATCCCAACAACGAAGACACTAAGAAGGTTTTTTCTTTTTTCTTTTTTTTTTTTTTTTTTTTTTTTCTTTTTTTTTTTTTTCTTCAGTATTTTGACCATTATTAGTATTCCTATCAGTAATATTATTATCTTCATTACGACTTTGACTCGCTCACTATTTCCCTTCCAACAGCCTCGTTCTCATTCAACGCCTTCTTCCTTGCGCTGAACCCTGCGAAGTGATCTGAAGCGATCAAAGCTAAGTGAATTTTCATTGTTTTATTCGTTAATGTCTCACCTGATGAAGACCTAAGAGGTCGAAACGCGTTGTGTTTCGTCTTGTGACTCGTTTGTCCACGTTCTCTGGGCGGTTCGCTAACATTTATTTAAGATTTGTTTAGATTTCCGCCTGCAGTCCTCTCGCTTTGCAACTAGATCTGTTATTTTTTATTTATTTATTTTTTCCTGCTATGTAACTGCTATGTGACTTAAAAGCGTCACAAAAATTTCACATATATTCCTAGCTACCTGTGTAACTACTAACACCTCACAACACCCATCAGTTCTTTTCAGATGGTGAACCTGACCACTTGCTACCAAAAAGGTAGGTGTTATAAAGTTGATGGGTGTTGTATTGCCTGTCTATCACCTATTTCACTGACTTAGGTGTGCTTTCCAGGTAAAATCAGGTGTGTGACTGTTGAGCCATAAAAATATTTTCACATCCCCTAAAATAACAAGTGCAAACCAAAGTTCAGCTTTCCATAGATTTTTGCTGAAAATTTGAAGTCTTTTTATCCATTAGTTTATTTTTTACAATTTTTTAAAGTCAGTACCCCAATTCGGGCAGCAAATTCCAATATAAACTTAGTAGTCTAGGCGACTTCTGTCATACGAAATACAGGACAATGAAGGTTAATGTGATGTTTTTGTGAACTTGTGGGAAGAGCATGTAGTTGGAAAGAAAGATTGGATGGAGTGAGATCTGGAAGTGGAACACATCGAGACTCAGCTTTCTTCTCCGGTCCACCTATGATGTTCTGCCTTCGCTAGTGAACCTAGTCAGATGGAAGGTCCAGGAAGATGACAAGTATAGGTGCGGCAAACGAGGAACCATGAAGCACATCCTCTCAAACTGCCACCTGGCTCTGAACAGATACACCTGGAGACACAACGAGGTGCTGAAAGTGTTCACCAAGATGGCGAAGGAGCAGGCGGAAGAGGGAAAATACGCTCCTGGGCCACAGAAACACGGACTGGGCAAGATCGAGTTTGTGCCGCAAGGAGGCAAGGTTCCTGAGAGAAAGAAGGCGAGTGAAGCCACAGAAGGTCAGAGCGGTGGTCAATGGGAGGTAGCAGCAGATCTAGAGGGCTGCAAGAGATTCTTCCCCATCCCAACAACGAAGAAGCCAGACCTGGTGATATGTAGTGAGGAAGAGAAAGAGGTGCACCTGGTGGAACTCACGGTGCCTCACGAAGACAATATCAGCGAGGCACACGAGCGGAAAGAAAATCGCTATGAGACTCTTGTTGAAGAATGCGAGGAGGCGGGATGGAAAGCAACCCATTTCCCAGTCGAAGTTGGCTGCAGAGGTTTCATCGCGACTAGCGTCAGAAAGTGGATGAGAGTGGCTGGACTTGGTCCGAAGAAAGGGAATGCCATGACAAAAGCCCTACAGGAGACTGTTGAGAAAGCAAGTCATTGGATCTGGCTGAAGTGAGAGGACACAAGCTGGTGCGAGTCCTGATGGTTGACAGAAAAGGCATACAGTCAAACTGGCAAGGAGACCTCACATCGGTGTGGGGGCTCGTGCATCATTACAGCTGTCGAGAGGAAGAGCCCGAAACAGCGACGCATTCTCTCCGGATGATCTCCACGCCAGAGTCCGGTCTACGGAGCTTTTGACTGTCACGCAGCACAGGTAGCTGTTTTCATCCATTTAGTAGTCTAGGCGACTTCTGTCATACAAAATACAGGACAATGAAGGTTAATGTGATTTTTTTGTGGACTTGTGCACTTGTGGTGTAGAGCCATGCTGTTTGTGCAGTTGTGTGAAAAAAAAATCAAGCCATGGAGTGACACCAAATAAGTAAATGCGATTTTGTTTGGATAGGACGCTGAGGTTTGGATTATGAGTGAAGCTCACTTTGGTGTCAGTCAATGAGATGGCTTGAAGGAAGACAGACGCAAAGATTTGGATTGTTAACCCTTGGGGGGTTAATGGGACTTTGATTCCCTGTGACCAGGATTGGTCTGTAGCATCGCCTGATAGGCATAACAACCCTTGGGGGGGTTGGTATACTAGGACTTGGGTCCTGTGACCTGTGAGAGGTCAGAAATGTCCTGGACCTGTGAGAGGTCAGAAATGTCCTGTGACCCGTGAGAGGTCGGAAATGTCAAGTGACCTGTGAGTGGTCTAGAGTGTAGTTGCAGGCAGAAGTCTGCTAGGACATAAGTGTAGTGCTTGTTCCCTAGAGGTGAGTTGTCAGTTGGGGATTCATGATCATTTTTAAAAAGAAATAAAAAAAAATAAGTGTCATGTAAATGTAATGGACACATCTCGAATGATTAATCTGATTCATGAATGATTCGTGATTAATTCATGTGACAATCGCGTATATCATTGAAAAGAAAAGTAAAAAATACAAAAGATAATATCAATTTTCTTGAGAAGATTTCACTTGTTACCCCAACTGTAGGTAGGGGCGGTTTGGAGAAACAGAGATGCTTTGTGAATACCTGTTCGTGTTTATGTATAATTTTGTGTGTGAAAGAGGAAAAAGAGAAAATATAAATATTATGAAATCATAACATACCACAGGGTATAAGAAGAGAGAGAAAGGGTAAAAAAAGGAAATTGTTCTAAAAATTAATTATGGGACCTGGGGTTTCTTTCAGAACACCTCAGCGTCCAGCCAAGGGTTGGCAACCTCCCCTGATGGATTCTTATCCCAGCAACATTTAATCTTACTTGTGCCAAGATTGGAAACTGAAATGACTGGAATTGTACTGTTTATAAAGAATGAAACTGAAAAGAACAGAATTGTACTGTTGTAAATATATTAATATTTGTTCACTTTGATTTTGGTAAATAATATATTGGAAGGGAGTGTTGTGAAACTAAAAATTCGGCCTGGTAGTGCTCCTTTGTACGAGTGGAGTAGATGCGTGTGCACGGAGTTTGCATGCTGCATTAGTGAACAAGTGTGTGCGAACGTGGTGTGTGACACACACGCACACACGCATGCACTCTCACACACACACACACACACACACACAGGCGTAACTCACCTGATGGTAGAGAGATCGCCGCAGTTTCTCAATGTCGATGGGCTGGGGAAAGAGAATGAAGTTGATGATGTTGTTGACCAGCACAGTGTCGTTGCGAGCTCCAGTCAATCGCTGTCTCAACCACTTCATCCGCTGTGTATTGGTCACTGCTCCCACAATATATTCCCATGGATCACACTGAAAGAGAATAACACATGTCAGCAGTGAATGTCATGTGAACAACATGTCTGAACACTGATCAACACTTATTAGCTGTGAACAACACACCTAATAGTGAACAACACTTGTCAGTTGTGAACAACTTGTCATCTCAGTGGTAAATAGAACTTTATTACTCAAAGTAATTTTATGTCATACTTACCTATCCAAACAAATTCCTTATCCCTACTTGGCCTGGAACAATGCCAAACATCAGGATCCCCCCCCATGTCCCCCCCCCCCCCCCCCCACCCCTTTAAAGAAATGAGTAAAGTGGAGAGGTAATTTTGCTTGAATTAGGGATATGCGCCAGAGAGATCTCCCTTCATAAGTTCACATCGTACACCTCTTTCTCAATTAGATCAGTTTTTACACCTTTTTCTGGCTCTGCAGGGAGGTGGTAGGGCATCCTAGTATTTGGACAAGCAAGTATGTCATAAAACTACTTTTAGTGGTAATATTCCATTTTCTTATATGTACCAAACAATGCCTGAATATTTAAAAGGATGGTGAGCGAATCCTCTCCTAAATGACGGCCCATTTTTAACTCATTTGAGAATGTCTCTGTACAGTTCTGCTGCCCGGCTCAGCATTCAAATGCTCAAAACCATTTGAATGGTCTCTCTCAACAATTTGGAGGCACAATGAATAGTGTCCACTCTCCCTAAAAGATGAAAAGGCAAACGTAACTGCAATGGAATCTTCTTTAAAAAAAAAAAGATGATTTGATGCCGACATCCAGAAGAGTAGTAGGGGAAAGAGTCGAAACATGATGCATGAAGGGCGTGTTAGACAACAGACCAAGCATTAGATACAGCAGTCCTAGTGAGAGTAACTTCAAACTTTACGATGGGAACATTAACCCTCTTCAGTATGCACTTACCTGAGCTTAGTTACGCCGAAAACCATCGGCAAGATAAGTAACTCCGTAATTTGAACATGGTTACCCATTTAAAAATTAATTTAAAAGAGAGGAAAGGAAATAATGGAATGAAAATCATTTTAAAAATTCCTACGAATATATATGTTGCTATATCATAAGTTTGAAGAATGTCACATGAGCCATTTACTCGGGGAAAAAAAAATCTTCTTCTTCAGAACTTTCTTCCGAATCGTTATTTATCGTATCTGGAACCTCATCCCAGTCGAAATCTAGGTCACTGTAAGCTTCATCACCCAGCACTTTCACTAAGTCTTATGCCGTAAATCCCCCAAATCACAGTATCTTCATTACTAAATCTCATTATAGAACGGCAGAAATCAAGGTTAGCCATGGTGAAAAACAGCATTTCGACCACAAAACTTTAAAAATTCATAACTCAAGAACTACGGCATGTATCAACTCGCAGTTTTTTGCAAACGGAAGTGAATCGCTACAGGAAGAAGGAAGTCACATTCTCGCGAGACTTCCTCTTCTACGAGAAACATGGCGGTGCCCATTGTTGCCACGTGTTTTACCGGGCGCTGGCAGGTGCTCAGCCTTTTGGCAGTGTGATTTCCGGTCGGGCGCTAGCGGGTGCATGCTTGTCAAGAAGGTTAATATAATCATCTTCACAACACTCTTCCTCTTGGTCTGAGTCTCATTCTCTTGCAATCTCAGTGAATATATCTGACTGCTAATGGTCATAGGATGCCCCAGACTCCCAGCCAGCGTAACCCACTGTCTGCCCTTTCGCTTCAGGGACCCCCAATGAAACTCCTCCACTGTGGAAACTGCTTAACTCACTCACTACCAATGTCCGCAAATGCGGACATCGTACAACAAAGCGTTCGCTACCAATGTCTGCATATGCGGATTCGGATTTTGAAAATTTGCGCTGTCCGAGTGATGTATCAGGTACGAAACTCAAGAACGGAGATGGTTCCTTAGTTATCCCCTTCCAACTTTTCATTCACTTGAGTCGTGTGTGTAGCGTGGCTCGCTCACTAGCCAACAACAACAAAGAGTACTGTTGGTCAGCACTGCTCCTTGATTGAAAAGATGGCGTCGCGACGTAGCATTCGACACAGTATGAACTGTTAGTTAGCGTTGAAGACGCACTGGAAATTATCCAGACTGAAGGGTCAGATGTCGAAGACGACATCAGTGATTCTTCTGACGAGGATTTCGACCCCTACAGTGGGTGAGGAGACAGACGTGGATTCCGACACTGAAGTGGGCGCTGATAGTGGCGAAGAAGCAGACGAAGCTGTGCCAGCACATGGGCCTCAACAACAAGTGTTTAATTCAGATACTGACGCTGAAATGGGGAAGAAGTCGATTTTGGGGCTGTTTTCACTGACGATTGGACTGATAATTTTTATTTCTTTCCTCTCGATCATCCGATTACAGGCGCACCATGTTTATCGAACGACTGGCTAGTCAACACTTGCCTATCCTTGGCAGTTCTTTCAGTTGTCCATGCATTCCACAGAGGTGGGTAAAGAGAAATTATTACTACATAAATTGTGCTATGTGTAAATGTGTCATGTATGTTTTACACACTAAATGAGTGCATATTTTTTGCAGTGATCCATTCATGCATCAGCAGACTACGGGGAGAGAGGGGAAGAGGAGCGGGGCAGGGGGGGGGGGGGGGGGGGAGGGAGGGATAAACAAAGGGAGTGAGTGATTATATGTACTGAGTATTTGCGCGTGTGTGTGTGTGTGTGTGTGTGTGTGTGTGTGTGTGTGTGTGTGTGTGTGTGTGTGTGTGTGTTTGAGAGAGAACAGCTACACATGTTCATGTTTTGTAATTCTGTATGTTTGTGTTTCCAGGCATGGGTGTGACCAGACTGTTCAACTGGTGGAAATAATCAGACTGGGTTATATCAGTGAGGCTGCTCAACCCAAGAACCCCAGAAACCTGTGAGATGTACAGAAAGAAGTACTGGATTAGTGTAAGGATTATGAACATGTACTGAGTGAGTACCAGATGTTTCTCCTCATATCCAGTGAACACTAACATCAGTTTATCTTGTGTTTTGTGTGGTTTTATATGCAGCAATATGACTGTTTTTATTCTGAAACTGTCATAAAGATTTGATTTAATCAAATTTTACTATACTGTTTACTAACAAAATCTGATTATTAGTACATCAGGTTATAGCCAAAGATGTAAGAAAAAAACATGTAAAAGATGTAAGACATATCTGAGTAAATGAATCAGTAGAGATCACATTAGTAAGCCTACTGCAAAAAGCAAAATTTGGTCCCTTTATGTCTGGATTATGGCACCTACAATATGTATTATCATACGGAACAGACTTTGCTGGCAGTCATATCAATGCCAGATGTTTATATTATGTTCAGTCAATTCTAACATAATTTTTTTAATAAAGTTTTTTTGTGGTTTGATGTATTACAATGTGTATGCAAGTCCTCAAAAAGTCAGTTTAGTACAGAAAAGTTGATATTATCAATTTTTACCATACTGATTGCTAACAAAATATAATATTATGAAATCATAACATACCACAGGGTATAAGAAAAAAAAAAGCAAAAAATACAAGAAATATTATGATATCTCATTATAGACCAGGGAATAAGGAAGAATCGTGCAAAAAATCTAAGACATATCTCCATAAATGAATGAGTATTGAACAGATTAGTGAACCTACTGCAAAAAGCAAAATTCTGTCTCTTTACACCTGGGTTGTGGTACCCCCGGTTATGCATGTGTTACTACACAGAAAAACATTTGCTGGCAGTAATATGAATATCAGATGTTTGTATAATGTTCAGTCAATAAGAACACCAGTTTTTTTCACTTTTCTCTTTGGTTTATGTGCTGCAATGTGTGTGCGTATGCAGAAAGACTGTCAACTTGTTACAAAAATAGTTGATTATATTGATTTTTATCATACTTATGACCAACCAAATCAAATTATTATGATAGCACATCACAGCAGAGGGTATAAGAAAAAAAACATGCAAAAAAATCTAAGAGATATCTCAATAAATGAATGAGTAGTGAACAGATGAGTGAACCTACTGCAAAAAGCAAAATCTGGCCCCGGCACACAGCAATACAGAAAAGCACTTATACTGTGGCAGGGAAAGGGTTAAGAGAGACAGTAGTTGAAAGCAAGAGAGTGTGTGTCTGTCTGTCCATATTATGAGTATGAAAAGAAAAAGTCCTGACCCTCACCTGTTTTGTAGCTGCCACACTCTGTCTTTCTCTAATGTCTGAGTGTGGTGCCACATCTTCCTTGTCCTCTGCCTTGCTGTCCCCTTCTCCCCCTTCTCCTATGCCCAGAACGGCAGCTGAAGCCCCACCTTCCATCGACACCAGCTGCTCCCCCTCAGTGCTGTCCTCAGAGGGAAGCTGCAGCATGCCCTCCCCACCTCCTCCCTCTGCTTCAGAAGGAGTCACCAAGACCCCTTTAACCTCTTGTGTCAGGTCCTCATCTTTGGTGTCTGAGTCCTTGGTGTTGTGACCTTCACTGCCGCAGGGCTTGTGCTGGAAGGAGCTGTCTTTGTCCTCTGACAGATCCACACAGCCTGAAATCAGCCAACCATTGAGAGCTTGTCACTGTTTTAGGACTGCCATGCGCAAAACATCCTGAAAACAGCAAAACATCTTAAGGCGTCACTTTGTTTTAGAACTACACATACTATACAATATAATCTTAAGTCAGCAAAACATCTAATGCAAAGAACAAACATAAACAAGCACACACACACACACACACACACACACACACAGAAACATGAACACACACACCAAGCACACACACACTTGCAGAAACATACATACACACACACTACCTTCTTGTACTGTGTATCTTTTGAGGACACATTACACATTTAATTTACCATACTTTATGAGGACATAAAAGTGGACCTAATATAAACTGACAAAGTTTCATTGCTACTCTCAAAGAAAGATGCCTTTCCCCCAAATAAAAAATCCCAGATTCTCAAAGTGCTGCCTCCTACTGTAAAGTGTATAATCGGACTTTGCCCACTTTATTTTCAATTTGAAAACTGATTAGAACATGGGACTTCTGGGGATACCAAATGTTTGACTTAAAAGTGTCCTCAATAGATTGGGAATCAAGTGCATCATCCTCTGCACAGAGACATCACTGTAACCCACGTTTAGACTTTTTCTTGTCCTCAACAATCCTGGCGATAACCTCTCTCCACCGGGGCACGGAGCACAGCAGTTTGGAGCGTGTGAAGGTGTTTATCTCATCTCCTGTGGCTGGTCGCAATTCGTTGAACAGGAACAGACAACGCTCAATGACAGGAGCACAAACCTCTTTGTAGGAGCGGCCCTGATCTTGATGTGCCTGTGTTGCGAACAAAATTAACATACACTTTACTGCCCGGATATACAATATCAAAGTGCTGCAAGCTATGACCAGTATGTTTGCTCTATTGGTAAAATGTAGATGCTAACCAGTATGTTTGCTCTATTGGTAAAATGTAGTTGCTAACTTAACACTATGACAAACCAACAGATACGCCCTGTTGGTAACATTCTGTGGCTAACTTAACACAATGACAAACCAACAGATGCACCCTGTTGGTAACATTCTGTGGCTAACTTAACACTATGACAAACCAACAGATACGCCCTGTTGGTAACATTCTGTGGCTAACTTAACACTATGACAAACCAACAGATACACCCTGTTGGTAACATTCTGTGGCTAACTTAACACTATGACAAACCACACAAGCCAGTAAGGCCTGAGCATGTCAGCACTCTTCCTACTTGTTACTGCTCAGCCATATCTGCTTCTTATCATTCTATGGCCAACTGTTTCAGAGTACACCTCTCAGGCTTTGCTCTGTGTAATATTTACCAATTTATCAATTTATCAACAGCAGTTAGTTACAGATGTATAGTTTCATTTTGTGTTTCATTTATTTCCATGACTCTGGCAGTTTTTCTCACACTCACCTGTCCAAAATAAAAGGCTTAAACCCACTTGGTATGGATCATGTCCATATTTTCAGGATCCTCCCAAAAGTACAAGTATGCTCTGTACAATTGCAGACAAATGTGGCACAGGTGATAATGTTAATGAGTTCTTCGTTGTTCTTATGTTAAGAAATTACGTCTCAGTGTGGAATTTAGAGGTTTCAAACACAAGAAGTACGACTTCAAAGTTCTGGTCTGTCATCCAATTAACCACCCCCCCTCCCCTTCCCATTCTAATTTAATCCTTCTCCTCTTCCCCCTCAAGAGGTGCATGTGAAGGCATCCTTTTTTTTAAAGTTACCATTCACCCTCCAATTCAGTATAGTAGAAAGTTCCACACTTCTGTGTTTTTCTCCTTTTTAATCAAACCGAGTGCTCAACTTTCATTTTTTTACCTTTTCGCTTGCTTGCCATTCAAAAGACGATCTGTTCTCATCCATGTTGTTTTCTAGAGTTTTGCTTTCTTCCTTTCATGTGCATCCTTAGATAGGGGACTATATTTAATGAGATTTTGTGCCTTATTGAAGTTTCATCCCTTTGACGTCTCCCAACTTAGCTTGTCTCCCCTTTCCCTTCCCTTGTCTGTCCCTTTTAGGTTGGTGGTCATTCCAACCTGATTCTTCTGTATATATATATATATATATATATATATACACACACACACACATATGTATATACAGTACACAGAGAAAGAGAGAGAAAGAGACAAGGAGAGAGAGAGAGAGATATATATATAAAGTTGTTCTACATACACACACACATATATATATATATATGAGCCTGTGCCAAAATGTGTTCTGTCAAGTGTGACATTTGACAAAAATCGAAAGTGTGAAATTATGTTTGGCTGTTTTAACAGTTGGAAGTGGTGTGTTTTCAGAGCGCGTGCCTACCCTTAACCCAAAGAGTGCCTATAAGCCGTCAGCTGACGCCGAAGTAAAAATGGTTTCCCAGTGCCTATGGGCCGTCCACTGACGTCATGCATTTTTCATGAATTTTCATTCGTTACTATTTCTATTAACGGACTTATATACAGTGTGCGTAGTAAGCCTTATATGTCTGAAGTAGTAAAATTATATGCAAATGACCACACGTGAGGGGAAAGCCCATTTATTCTCATCACTGACTGGATGACCAGCCAGCACTTCGTCTCGCTTACAAAGATGGCGGCGCAACCTTCGACAAGCGTAGCGACCAAATCAACGTATTTACAAAGCTGAGCAGGCTCTGCTAATCATTTTTGACAAAGGCAATAATCTTTTATTCAACGACTTACTTGAGCATGAAGGTGAGATGATGACTGTGATGGAATTGCCGACCGTATTCGTCAGTTATTGAGTCGGGCTGTGTGACCTCAGTGTGTGTTCAGCTGACTGGTTTGCCAGTGTCGAACGAGCTCGCCTAGTGTGTACTCTGCACTGCGTGCCAGTGGCCAGTGATGTGATGTAGTCAGTGCGAGAGGGGAGCGTGGCCTGCTCGCGGCGTGACACGGGGCAGAGGGAAAGGTAGGAGAAGAGGAGGAGTGAAAGAGAGGGTTGAAGTCCAGCAAGGGGGCGTGGTGGGGGGAGGGGGGCGTGGTCTTGGACTGACCTGTCTGCATAGAGTGTGAGCGTCTTGATAGACTTCTAAACTGTTTTACTTTCATTTACATGTGTAGTGTGACAATACAAACTTTATTTTCAACTTTTTTGCTTTGTGTTCTTTTTTGGATGTGAAGCTGTAGTGGTAAATACATATGTTTTTGATCGTGCAAAAAAATCTATCCAAATCTAAATGCCTAAATATTTTTTTATTATCAAAATTAAAACAAAAGAAGCCCAGATTCAAAATCTTCATTCAATTTCCTTCAAAAATCATATATATTTCATTGTTATATCTTTTGTAGTTTCTGAGCTAGAATTTTTTGTTAATTATTACCCCCAAATCATTAGATTTCCCTGGCACTGGGAAAGCCTTTGTTTGTAACATTTTCAAGCAGTGAACGGGTTAAAAAGATAATCATGTCCACTATGACTTGACACAGATCAATTTTTGTCAGACTGTGCAGATGTTCGGATGCAACATAGGACACAATATTAGCTGTAATTTTGCTTCAATGAATAATTAAAGACACCAATGCTTTTACAGTTACAACACATACCTGTACAGAGTAAAAATTTGGTGTGATAACATTGTATAGTTCAGCCTTTTTTTTTCCCAAGGTATTCTATGTAATACTGTGTCTCATGTTGCATCCAAACATCTACAGAAACTTATGTTTCTACAAAAACAAAAATCACAACTTCAAGAGTTTCAAACCAAATTTATTTCAAAACCAAATGTGTCTCCAGTTTATATCATGAAGTATTAAAGGCTTTGTCAACCAGCCAAATGATAGACGTACATTTGTGTGTTTGGATGCAACACAAAGTGAAAGGACACAAATTTTTCTGGTTAACAGCAAATGAATAAAATATTAGTTCTTGGTTCAATCTGTTACCTTCTACATTTAAATGTAAATAAAGAGAACTGTCCTGTGTTTGCTGAAATATAAAGCAGTATCACCAAAAGTGAATGAAAATTTATATTACTGTTGCAGATGCAACAAATTTGATGAAGACACAGTGTAGTGAATACAAAGACACAATAAAGCCACAGGAATGAATGTTGCAAGTAAGCTAGCATATTAAATGAAACAGAAGTAGAAAACAAATTCACCTGCAGAATTTTAAGGCATGTATCTCTTGTTTCCAGTTAAAACAACTCTTCTGAAATGACAAAGCTTTGGAACAAGAAACAAAAACCTAAATGTGACCAATGCAGAAAGCAAAAATACATATACCAGTTCATTAAGGGCTTCAAAAGGAGGAAATACAGCAAATACTGTTGAAAGTGCAACTGCAAGGCCAATAATAAAAAAAAATCTGTATGACCCAGACCCAATGCGACACACTTAATATTCACCACTGCAGAGTTTATCGCATGGCACTAGGAACAAACTACAGGGTCAATCAGTCCAACAGACTGTACATCTGCCTTCGCTGTGTTGATCGCAGTTCATTCAGTTCAATGGACACTCTCCTGCTACTCTGGATGAACGTTTCCAGATTTTCCCTGGAGCTTCCATCTTTCCACTTGTCCCAGCAAAACAGTCCTGGCTGATGCTTGACCATGAAGTGCATGAGCACAACACCCTCATCAGATTTCAGCTCTTTTACCTGCAACATAAGTCATATTTATTACGACTTTGTACTGCTAAATCATCGCAAACAAGTAAGCCATATAACCATCAGGCACCACATTAGCTCTTTACATCCATACAACACTGAATAGTAAATTAGGAAACCAGGCTGTTAGAGAGAGGGATGAAGAGATGGCTCACAGTGAGCAGTCCTGTGTGCTAAAGATGTAAACATCTTAGCAATTACCTCGCACACATAGTTTTTTCCATCTTGCCATGTCAGCATGTAGAGTTCATCGACTTCCGGGGAGACAGGGGCAGCAGCAGGCTTGACAGGTACCTCATTGGCAGGCTCTATCTCGAACTCTTTGACAGGGATTTTTTGTCATGTTTGGGCTTGAGTGTTTCCAACATGCTGCTGAGGGTATTTCTTTTTAATCTTTTTTGATTCTGGTGTTGCCTTGGGAGATGACTTTTGACTGCCTTGTGGTTCAATCAGCTCTTCTACTTGTTCTAAGGATATGCCCAGGTCACCGAGAATCTTTTTCAACCTTGATTTAGCTTTTCTTCTCGCTGCATCAGAACATTTCGCTGATGTGGAATAGGGAGTGCCAGGCACCTGCGTGGTTTCAGAAGTGGGGAATTGGACTGAACTATTTCTACTGAGGCTGTGACTGGTGGGGTTGATGATGAAGCAGAAAGACATGAAAGTGCAGATGCAGGAACATCATAAATCATATAATCAAATAGCATTTAGACTCTGTGCTAAAGCAAGGGACTTTTTTTTTCTGAGTGAGTGTGAATGCAATGTATCTGTGTTACAGTAGTGTCCAGCTGTGTAAGATCCTGAGAAATGTAAGAGAAATTTACACATTGACATAACTCACTGAATCTTGCTAAACTGCATTACAGATTCAGGGCTGCAAGAATAATCATATTATAAATATTGAAAAGAAAAAAACCCAAAAAATCCCAAAACAAAAAAGAAAGAATTGTAGAAGCATGTGCACAGTGCCATCCTTTCAGTCCTGCTACTTCAATGTGCCTGTATTCTTAATTACAGTGAAGACAACTAATAGTTGGTACGAAACAGGACAGCCAATAAAGCTCTACTTCTTGCACTCGTAAGCCATGGTATTCTGTAATTAATGGTACAGCATGTGTATCAACAACACTCTGAAGCATACTCAGCACATACCTTGTCCAGCGAAGTTTGCGTTTTTGGCTTTTCGAGCATGGTAGGCTGCTCGATTTTTTTCACAATGGCGGCGCCACTTCTGTACAGACCAGTTTGCTTGTTCTTTATGCTTCTGCTCTCTTGCAGCCTTCCTCTTTGCCTCAATGTCTGCTTTGCTCATCAGTACAACTCTTCTTGTCATGTGCTTTTCTGGTGTTGTTGGGACACGGTGCTGAAGACTGCCAGCTTCTGCAGTTTTCTCAGCTTTCCTTTTAGCTCTGGGGTGACAAAAAGACAGTGAATGATATTCACAGAAACAAAAACTTTAACTGCATGTTCTACATCTTTTGTTTTAATACAGGAACTGGTCAATCTCATCCACAAATAATTGTCTTTTTGATC
The DNA here is from genome assembly GCA_033310375.1 of Conus canariensis. Lineage (NCBI taxonomy): Eukaryota > Metazoa > Mollusca > Gastropoda > Neogastropoda > Conidae > Conus > Conus canariensis. The sequence goes on from CM065720.1 coordinate 32,701,090, forward strand.
CTGGACATCCATTTTTTGCATTATAATTATATGTAAACTGTTTCCAGATTACATGGAAATTGTAAGCAGGAAAGGAATGCTTATCTTTAATGTTACTTGCATATTTTGGTCACATAAACACACATGTACACACTCATGGAATGAGAGAAAAAGGGCTGGAGGAAGCTGACGATCATGTTGTCTCAGTAATGTACTGTCTTATCGAGCGTCATCTAACTGGGATCATCCTGGTGGACTTTGTCTCATCGGACAAGACCTTGTAAACAAAATTCTTTTGCTAAATAATGTATAAAACAAACAAACAAAACACTTACCAACATTTCTGCATGCGAAGTCTGTAATCTTCTCTCAGCTTTGCCTTTGTTTCTTCTGTTTTTGGTCGCTGCTGGTTTTGTCTGTTCCTCTCAGCATCTTTTTCTTCTGCTCCTCATATCATATTCAATGCTTCTCGCCAAAGCTGGGCTCGCTGGCTTGCTGACAGTGAAGTCTTTGGTTTTGGTGCTGGAGGCAGCTTTATACGCAGACCTACATAAGTTTAACAAATGAAACAGATGTTGCAAATAAAATACCTCTTTTGTTGTTTTCCAATCAGGCCTGAAACAAAACCTGATGTTTGGTGAACACAATGACATTATTTTCAAGCATCTTAATATGCATTTTTAAAACAAAGAGTTTATTCAAACCTTCAACTTTTTGAGGTCATGCATCCCACAAGACTGTAAACAACATACAATCTGCAATAAAAAGCAACAGCAGTACAAATTTAAAAAATAAAATGATTTAAATCTACTCTGAACCGCTTAAGGGTATTCACTGTACTTCTACTAGCTGGCTACAGCCACAGTCAATGTGAAACAATCTCTCTTTCATTGCGTCATTTTTTTGGTGTCCTGTCTTAAACGTGGTGACGATCGTATGTAAACCAGTCAGTGTTCATACGCACACTCATCTTTAAAATGAACCCTGAGCGAAGGTGGAACAAGAACAGCAAAACTTTTGATCTGTATGACATCTAAATCAGTTAATGCAACTTTTTTCAGTTAAATTAAAAGGGTGATCGAATGCAACAAACGACACAAACATTTCTGTGTTGCTAATGATTTTGGTTGCAATCGTGGTCATGATCCGCGAACCCATGGTTTGAAAATTGGTCAGCCATTTTCGTTCCAAAACCACACATGAGAAAAAAAAATAAAAAGGACAAGACCACCCAATTATATACAAGTTCAAAACGGTAAAGTGAACCATCATTCTTGTGCTCGATCGCAACATCGACACAACATATGGATGATCGATTGCAACAATGACACAAAGTTCAACTGTGTCGGTCTAAACAAAAATGGTGAATCATGTTCGAAAAACGGTGCCTTTCTATCAGCTGTACCCACCTTCATCATGGAAATTGTTCAAGAAAAGAAAAACCAGTGACCATCAGAGCTAAAATATTGTGCATAAATGAAATTACAACGTTATGCCATACGACTGCAACATCTAACTCAAATAATGATTGATTGCAACAAGTAAAAAAAAAAAACAGACACAAACTGAAAAATCTTACCTTCACTTTGAATGCGAGACATCTTGAATACGCCAACGTCAGCAAATGGCCCAAATGTAAACAGGGTATTTATAAAACGAAAAGAATCTAAGCGAAAGACAAGTATTTGCTTAACCATCGGGAAATGTTCGATCGCAACGGAACGACAAAAATTTGTTTGTCTTCCGATTTTCTATGATAGCTCCTATGTTGTTGCTGCCACAGTCAATCCATTCTCTGTAATCAAATAGGCATTCTTTTCACTATCTTCTGTTCACTCATTTGACTGCAATACGAAATGGATCATAGCAGATGATTTTTTTTTTTCCTCAAGTGAAAACACAACACAATGCGTCGCGCCCATTACCAGATAGGTGCAGCATCATTTTCCTTCATCATGTTGTGACTTAAATGCAGAAGGTTCATTCTTGGTCACTTGAAATGTCACACATTCAGGGCGCTGGTTTTTGGCGACTGACCGTAAAAAAAAAAATTTTTCTGCGGGACAGGCAATTGTTTCTATCTATACTATCTTTTACACTATGTTGTTCAGTTTAAGTCATGTAGTGGTCAGTATAGGTTAAAAGGGAAAAAAAAAGTGCTTGGTTAAAGATAGAAAGCATTGCGGACAGAACGTTTTGGCACAGCCTCATATATATACATATATATATATATATATATAACATAGGTAGATAGATACAGATAGGTAGGATTTTTTTTCTACTGAAAGTAGCTTTATGATATACTTACCTGTCCAAACAAATGCCTACTCTCCTATTACATGAAACATCAGGAATCCCCCCAAATTATGTGGAGAGTGGGGAGCTTGTGCTACTCAACCTACACGAATACAAGAGTGGTCTCCCTTGAGTGACACAAACTCACTCACTTTACTCAAAAAAAAATAATCAGTTCTATCTCTTTTTCCCCAACTGCGGGGAGGAGGGAGTTCTAGCAGTTTGGACAGGTAAGTATATCATAAAACTTCTTTCGGTAGGAAAAATCCTTTTCTTCACACTTGCCTGTCCCAAAAAAATGCCAGAATATCGAAATGAATGGTGGGATCTGACATAGTGTCAGAAATTCAAACTCAAGCACAAAGCTGCACCAAACTACTTCAGAGCTAGGCACCAGAACCCAAATGGTTTTAGATGAAGATTCCTGGAGGTTTAAAGATTGCCCCCACTCTCCCTTAAACAATAAACAATCAAAGCACAAAAAAAAGAGGATCAGTAAAAAAAGAAGACCCCTGAAATCAACCTAGCATAGATTGATTCCCAGCACCCAGAACACAGCAAAAGAGAAAGAGAAGACAGGAGATACGGCACAAGCCTGGATATGGATATGGAGGAGGGTAGGGAAGGAATCCACACAAGAAGGAAAGCAAACCAAAACAAAACGAACCGAAACCCATCCATCCACACCGACCTTGATGACAGTCTTCTTGGCGGAGTGAATGGCCCGACAGATGTCCAGCACTGAGCGAGGCAAGGTTGGTTTGTGAGTGGTCTCTCCTTGACTGTGTTCCATCAGACCCAGCACCACATGACCCAGGTCAGTATGTTTCAGCAACACGGCCATCAGTAACCTGTAACACCACACATAGCCATCAGTAACCTGCAACACCACACACAGCCATCAGTAACCTGTAACACCACATGTAGCCATCAGTAACCTGCAACACCACATACAGCTATCAGTAACCTGTAACACCACACACATAGCCATCAGTAACCTGCAACACCACATATAGCCATTAGTAACCTGTAACGCCACACACATAGCCATCAGTAACCTGCAACACCACACACAGCCATCAGTAACCTGTAACACCACACACACAGCCATCAGTAACCTGCAACACCACACACATAGCCATCAGTAACATGTAACAACATACACACACAACCATCAGTAACCTGCAACAACACAAACAACCATCAGTAACCTGCAATACTACACACAGCCATCAGTAACCTGCAACACCACACATAGCTGTCAGTAACCTGCAACACCACACACACCCATCAGTAACCTGTAACACCAAACACATATAGCCATCAGTAACCTGTAACACCACACATAGCCATCAGTCACCTGCAACACCAAACACAGCCATCAGTAACCTACAACACCACACACACAGCCATCAGTAACCTACAACACCACACACAGCCATCAGTAACCTGCAACATCACACACAGCCATCAGTAACCTGCAACACCACACATAGCCATCAGTAACCTACAACACCACACATAGCCATCAGTCACCTGTAACACCAAACACAGCCATCAGTAACATGCAACACCACATACATCCATCAGTAACCTGCAACACCACATATAGCCATCAGTAACCTGCAACACCACACTTAGCCATCAGTCACCTGTAACACCACACACAGCAATCAATAACCTGTAACACCAAACACAGCCATCAGTAATCTCTAACACCAGACATAGCCATCAGTAACCTGTAACATCACACACAACCATCAGTAACCTGTGCCGCCATACACAGCCATCAGTAACCTATAAAACAACACAGAGCCACCAGTAACCTGTAACACCATACATAACCATCAATAACCTGTAACACCACACTCAGCCATCAACAACCTGCAACTATACACACAGCCATCAGTAACCTGCAATACCACACAACCATCAGTAACCTGCAACACCACAAACACATCAGTAACCTGCAACATCACACACAGCCATCATTCAACTGTAACACAATACACACAGATTCAGTAACTTTTAACACCACACACACAGCCATCAAACCTGCAACACACACACACACAGCCATCAGTAACCTGCAACTCACAAACACAGCCATCAGTAACCTGCAACACCACACATAGCCATCAGTAACCTGCAACACCACACACAGCCATTAGTAACCTGCAACACCACATATAGCCATCAGTAACATGTAACACCACACACACAGCCTCAGTAACCTGCAACACAACACACAGCCATCTGTAGCCTGACATTACACACAGCCATCAGTAACCTGCAACACCAGACACAGCCATCAGTAACCTATAGCACCACAAACACATATCCATCAGTAACCTGCAACGGCATGCACACAGCCATCTGTAACCTGTAACACAACACAGAGCCATCAGTAACCTGTAACACCACACATAGCTATCTGTAACCTGTAAACACCACACACAGCCGTCAGTAACCTGCAACACCACACACAGCCATCAGTAACATCATAACACACAGAGCCATCAGTAACCTGCAACACCACACACATAGCCATAAGTAACCTGTAACACCACACACATAGCCATCAGTAACCTGTAACACCACACACAGAGCCATCAGTAACCTGCAACACCACACACAGCCATCAGTAACCTGCAACACCACATATAGCCATCAGTAACCTGCAACACCACACACATAGCTGTCAGTAACCTGCAACACCACACATAGCCATCAGTAACCTGTAACACCACACACAGAGCCATCAGTAACCTGCAACACCACACATAGCCATCAGTAACCTGCAACACCACACACATAGCTGTCAGTAACCTGCAACACCACACATAGCCATCAGTAACCTGTAACACCACACACACAGCCATCAGTAACCTGCAACACCACACAGAGCCATCAGTAACCTGCAACACCACACACAGACATCAGTAACCTGCAACACCACACACAGCCATCAGTAACCCGCAACACCACACACATAGCCATCAGTAACCTGCAACACCACACACAGCCATCAGTAACCTGCAACACCTCATACAGCCATCAGTAACCTGTAACACCTCATACAGCCATCAGTACTCTGCAACACCACACACAACCATCAATAACCTGCAACATCACCCACATAACCATCAGTAACTTGCAACACCACACACATAACCATCAGTAACTTGTAACACTACATATAGCCATCAGTGACAATTGACAGCAGTTGAGTGACATTCATTGGATTACCTGTGGGGGCTGTATAGGCAGACAGATGATGGACCATGTCAAATAGGCCTTGACTTTCTTTTTATTCTAACGTGCATGTCAATGAGAAAACTGCATATTGGTCTGCTCTAATAGTATTGTCACCATAAAATGTCACACATTTGGTGATATTTCGGTGACAATGACATGATCTATACTCTTAAAGACAAAATATGGTTCACATTACATAAGAAACTCATGACCATACCTGAAAAATTTCATAGTTCTAGAGGTTTATTTTTGGTTATGGTGATGCATGAACCGTGCATACCCATTTTAAGGCTAAACCTAGGAAAAGAATCCAAAAACTAGGGGAAGTTTTGCCTCAGAGAATCAGAATCTAAGAGGGTTAATTAACAAACCATCAGTTTCCACACAAGTCTCAAAGTGCTGACACTCAATCCACTATCATCCACTCACCTTTTCCAACTCCCTTGTCCATTCCACCCAGTTTCCTTCCTGCCCTACCTCAGAATGATGCTTACCTGCCCACCTCCTCCACAGGGTGGTCTTGGGTGAAGTCAATGGGCAGCACCAAGTGGTGGGTGTGGGTGAACCTCTCCACCATGGCCAGGAACACCTTTACTGTGGGCTCTCCCACCCGCCCCTCGGCCAATGCCTGTAAAAACGGCTTGGTGGCATCCACACTGGCGTTCTCCTCCTCATACAGTCGCTCCTTGTCCATGGCATGGGGAAGGTGCACATGTTCCGATGTAGGTGTGGCACCTGGTAACATCAAGCCAGATGTTAACACCGAGGCTAGGGAGAGAAAAAGTCTACAGTGAGCATGCTATCACTATCATTTTTCAATATTCAGGCATTTGTTTGGACAGATAAATATGAGGAAAATGAATTTAACTACTTACAGTAGCCTTGATATAAACTTATCAGTCCAACCACTAGGACTCCCCCCCCCCCCCCCTCCCCCCCCACTTACCTGCTTAATCGGGAAAAGTGCAAAAACTGAATTACTTAAATATGGCGCAATGATGTGAACAGGTGGCGCTTCGCAGTGGGGCGACACGCAGGTGCACATCTCTGTGTTTATATATGATCATTGTTTTCCTGACTGGTCTCTTCAAAGTTTAATTGTGTTGGAGGGATATGTAAGGTGTCAAACATGAACTGTGTAACATTTCTTAAGTTTCTGGTGGTGACACTCAGTCTTCTCAAGTGCTGTGTTTTTGGTGTGTTTGTGAAATCCATTGAAAACTATGGCGGACAGCAAGAAGGCACAGCCGCTTTACGGTATGATCGTTGAGTTTTTGATGAGTTTCCGATCATCACAGGGTTTTTCAACTTTTTCAGGACAGGTGTTCCCTGATGAATTGATTAATGAGCGAGAGAATGAGAAAGAAGGTGGAAGAGTGAAAGTACGGAAGAGAGGACAGAGAGGAGGTGTGAGGAGGAGACTCAGAAGAAACAAGACTAAGCCCCCACTGCCGTCAATGATTTTATCAAATGTACAATCTCTTAACCCAAACGGACAAAACTGTAATTTAGATGGAGTGCATGCAAACTGTCAATTTTTAAGTGAATTCAGAAACTCCTGTGTTCTTTGTTTACTGAAACCTGATTTACTGAAAAAGTTAATGATGAAAGTGTTGCGATTGATGGTTTTGGCACACCCTACAGAATGGACAGAGACTGTGAGAAAGTGGGGAAAAGAATGGGTGGTGGTGTGTGCCTGTATGTAAATGAAAACTGGTTTGACAGTGCCAGGGTCTGTGAAAAAAAGACTGAGCACAGAAGAATTTGAACTCGTAACAGTTTCTCTGCGACCTCGCTACCTGCCACGTGAGTTCGGTCGAATTTTCCTGACAGTGGTGTACGCCCCCATGTTTGATCAGGCATCTGCTGCATGTGCAGGGAAAGGGATCGCCACAGTCATCCGTGATCTCCAACTCATCTCAGCTGATGCTCCTTGTTTCGTTGTTGGAGACTTTAACAACCAGTGTGATTTGCGAAAAACACTCCCCTCTTTTAAACAGTATGTCACTTGCAGTACACACTTGGACAAGACAATCGATCTATGCTATGGCAACGTTTCCCAAGGCATATAAATCCATTTCTCTACCACCTATAGGTGCGTCCGATCGTAACACTGTGCAACTTATAGACCAAAAATAAAGACTGAACCAGTTGTGAGAAAGTGTGTGAAAGTGTGGACGACTGTGAGTACAGATGAGCTGAGAGGATGTTTTGACTGTACTGATTGGGATGTGTTCATTGATTCCTGTGAAAATGTTGATGAAGTAGCGGATGTTGTCACCTCTTATATTTGTTTTTGTGAAGATATGGTAATTCCCACTAAGATGATTAAAGTTTTTCCCAACAACAAACCATGGATCTCAAAGTCTCTCAAAACTCTTCTAAATGAGAAAAAGGTTGCTTTTCAATCTAAAGACAAAAAGGGGAGGAAATTGGTTCAAGCAAAGCTTAGAGGAGAATTACGGAAGGGACAAACAGAGGTTAAAAATAAAGTAGAACAGAAATTTCAGACAGTAAAAATAGCAGACGCATGGGATGGTTTAAGAACTCTTACAGGTCAGGCAAAAAATAAAACAATTGCTATCCAGATGACAAAGGCTGAACAAAAAGACTTTTCCAATGATTTAAACAATTTTTACTGCCGCTTTGAAAGGGATGATCTGGGAGGGGAATTGAACAGGGTGATGTCACAGTTACAGGAAAGTACGAAAGAACTGAACAATGAACAAGACTTTGTGATCGATGCAAAAACTGTTGAGACTCTATTTCTTAAGCCAAATATTAGGAAGGCAGTGGGTCCAGACAATATTTGTGGAAGACTGTTAAAGACATGTGCCTCCCAGCTGGTCTGTGAAAGAATACTCTGTTCCTCGCATCTGGAAAAATTCGACTATCTGCCCCATCCCAAAGAAAAAGAATCCTTTTTTTTTTTTTTTTTAAACATTTTTATTTGTTTTTATTGTTATTCCACATACAAAGAGAAAAAAAAACTACACACATATATGAAGATAACAGCAGAAAGAAATAAACAGCAACATTCATAACTAAAAGTTAGGTATAAAGCAAGAAAAACAAACAAACAAACTAACATACACAAAGAGCCAAACCACACACACATGAAAAAAAAAAAAAAAAAAAGCAGAGAGAGATAGACAGTAGGAGAGAGAGAGAGAGAGAGAGAGAGGGGGGGGGGAGTGTGTGTGTTTCAGTATAGCATTGTCTATGTAAAAAACAAACAAACAAACAAACAAAAAAACATGGTTACTTATTGACAATGCTATAAGAAGTGTACATAAACCTGTATTAATCATATTGTTCTAATATTACTACCCATAATAGATGTATACATGCGTTTGATGAAAAAGAAAAAAAATGTATATACATAGCAAGATAAATCAGCATGCATACACTGATAATAAAGGAAAGGCAGACAAAGAGACGGACAGACAGACAAACAGACAGACGAACAGACAAGCAAAGAAACAGGAAGACAGAATGGGTTGGGTCACAGCAAGTGAAGATGATATATGTTATTATCATAAGGTACATTATTTCTTGAGTACCACTATACAGAAATATTTCAGCAGCATACAAGGGCCACACATGATATCCTCAGCAAAAGATAAAAAAAAGGAAAAAGATAATACGATTAGTCTAGTAACTGTTGTTATATTATGCATCATACACATTTATATATTAATGCTGAAAAGACATGTTCCAGAGACGGTAACTAAAGCAGCTAGGTATTAGAAATCAAAGCTTCATAAGCAAGCCATCTGGCATGAAAATCCATGTGGTTCATGGTTAAGTATGAGTTATATTTTTCAATTCTATATCTATACGTCAACATTTTCAAGAAAACTGCTACATGTGGAAGACTGCCTTCTAACTTATCACTTATATAGGTAATGTTTTGCTAGAAGAATAATGAAGTAAAAACAGTAATCAATTGCGATTGTTATGTCAAAACCTAAAAGTATGAGAGACTCTGTTAGGCGTATATTTTGTGCGTGAGTGCATTTCTCTTTTACTAAATCAATTAACCTACTCCAAAAACATTTGACATGAGTGCATTTCCAAAACATATGGTCAATAGAATCTTTAAAAACTGCATTTATCATTATCAGTAACTCCGATTTCTTTCAAAATAACATTTGTACCTAAGCACCTGTGAATTATTCTCAACTGAAACCACTTGAGTTTTACATCTGTAATCTTATGTGCATAAAAAAAGCATGAATTCCAGTCATGAGCTTGTGAAAGTTTGATGTCCCACTTATCGCAGCACGGAGCTCTCAACTGATTATCAATCAGTATATCATAATAAGTCTTTGAACCTTTATAAGTGGCAAACAATATCTTATAACATAATGGAGAAGTAATACATTTGTTGTTTTCGATGGTAATATCAAATCCTTTTATGAATTTAATTATTGCTAACTTATACCCTGTATAAGTTAGAAAATCAATGTTGACATCATATTTTTCCTTAAATTGTCCGTGGGAAAGAAACTGACCATTATCATCAAAAAAATGTGCGAGATAATAGATACGTTTGTTTTGAAGCATTTTAGACACAATGTGTCTTTTCCCAACTTGAATACATTTGTTGAAGCAAACTGGTTCAGCAAGTAGTTCAGCGGAATTTTTTGGCAGACATTTGTAATAAAAAAGTTTGTAAGCTTCAAGGACGTCTGCCCAGAACGGATTATATTTGGTAAATTTTGAGACAATCTCTGGACCGTGTTTACTCATATGAGGCCAATGAGGAAAATTACTGAGAAGAATACGTTTCCATTTGTGGTTTGATCTCTCAGTCCTACGGATCCAGGATAGTTTTAAGGATGTGATGAAGGTTTTTACATCAGGAAGACCAATACCTCCATTCCGTATGCTTTTATGCACTGTTTTTCGACTGATTTTTTCTGGTTTTTTATTCCACACAAACTTGTAACATATTTTCTGGCATGTTTGAAAGAAAACATCTGGTGGGTTTGGCAGAAACAGCCAAAGATGAGTCAGCTTTGAAAGGATGATGGATTTCAAAATTGCTATTCTACCTAGGGGCGTAATTTGGCGTTTTACCCATATTTTGAACAAATGATTTACGTCTGCTAGTCTTTCTGCGTAGTTTATTTCTATGCAATCTTTCAAGTCGTTTGTGAACCATATACCAAGTATTCTAAATTTTTGTGGATTCCATACAATTTCTAAGTGGTCCATGTAGTGGTTTGGACTGTTTTTTACACTTCCAAGCCAAACTGCGCTCATTTTACTCAAATTCATGTGAAGACCTGAGACACCATCGAATCTTAAAAGAACTTCAATACAAGTTTCAAAGGATTTCTTATCCCCTGCGAGTAAAAACTCGGTGTCATCAGCATATTGAGATATTTTAAATTCAGTTTCATTCATTCTTATTCCCCGAATATCTCGATTTTCCCTTATCATAATGGCTAATATTTCGACACAGATTACGAAGAGATATGGTGAAATTGGGTCTCCTTGTCGACATCCTTTTTTAATATCGAACCAATGTGAAACCTGTCCGTTCACAATAACACAAGACTTGATATTTTTGTAGAATACGCTTATCCATCTACAAATATCTTTTTGGAAACCAAATGCTTTTAGGACTTTTGTCATAAATTCCCAATTTATCGAATCAAAGACTTCTTCAAAGTCTATGTTTAACAACCAACCAGGCAGATCATATTCATCTAAATAAGATATAGTGTCAAATATCAATCTTATATTGTCGCCGATGTATGTATTTCTAATAAATCCGGTCTGATCTTCATTTATGATTTTAGGCAACACAGATTTTATTCTGTTGGCAATGCAAGAGGATCCTATCTTATAAACGACATTTAACAGAGAAATGGGTCTCCAGTTTTTTTATGTACTGTCTGGATTTATCACCTTTTGGTATACATGTAATGATTCCCTCTCTTTGTACACATGACAGTTCTCCTTTCTTGAAACTTGCATTTAAAGCTCTAACGACAAATACACCAATCTGTTTCCAAAAGACTTTAAAGAATTCAGTAGTGAAACCATCGGAACCGGGGCTTTTATTATTTTTCATTGTCTTTAAGACATATGTCGCTTCCTCCAATGTAATAAGACCTTCTAAGTCCGCTGCTTCTGTTTCATTTAAATGGGGATGTCGTTCACCAAATCTTTTATATCACAATTTTCTACAGCATTTTCTGTGTATAATGTTTTATAGAGACTATATACTTCTTTCAGTTTGTCTTCTTGATTTGTTAGAACATTATCTTGTTTATCAATTGGTCTAGCCATGTTTTTACTAATGTAATGCCGTTTTTCGAGATTACAAAAATAACTACTAGCTTTCTCTCCATCTGCTATCCATCTAGCGCGTGATCTTAACAAAACTCCTTCTATTCGTTTTCCTCTGATATCCGACAGTCGTTCTTTTTTCTCGTTAATGACTCTGATATCATCTTCAGTTTTCATTTCTTTTTTTTCTATCTTAATAATGTCTTGTTCTAATTGTTTTTCCTCTTCATTACTCTTTCTTTTATTCGCAGTAGCATAAGCAATTGTTTTCGACCTTATTTTCATTAACAGGAAATCGAGAAATAAATCATCAGAAATTGAGAATTGTAATTTGTCGTCTGTTTCATTAATATTTTCTGTATTTATAGCGTATTCTTCTTTAACGTTTTCAATCAAAGTATTGATTTCATCTACATATGACTTATCTTTCAACAGAGACGAGTTAAGTTTCCAAAAAGTATTGCGCTTTATGCCTTCATTAAATTTTAGCTTTAATAACACAGCAGAGTGATCTGTTCTATAACCGGATTCAATGTCTACTTCATCAGTATAAGAAACAACTGTGTCTGATATCAAAAAGAAATCTAGCCTGGCCTGTTGAAAAGGATTAGTTCTCCTCCACGTAAAACGGCGACACTCTGGGTTTAGTTCCCGCCAAATATCATTCAGGTCTAGATTTTCGACCATGTTTTCTACAGCCTGTTTTGCGTGAGGATTATTTATATGTTTGTAATTATGATAATCTCTAGAAGGGTCAAGGACCAGATTAAAATCCCCACCTATTATAACATTTTCTATACTAAGCCCAACAATTTTTTGTTTGAGACAATTGTAAAATTCTGCGTCATCCCTATTTGGCCCATATATATTAACTAAAAGGTAATCATTCCTATGTATCTCTGCACGTATCATGAGAAAGTTTCCAGAATCATCCTTAACAATTTGCTTAACCTTAAACTCAAAGTTGTTATTAAACAGAATTGCGACTCCCCTTGCGTTGGAAGAGTAACTTGAGAAATACGCCTTATAGCCCCACTCAGACTGGATATACTGTTCCATCTTTTTTTCAAAATGAGTGTCTTGCAAGAAGTACACAGAATATTTTTTACACCTTAGATAATGGAAGACATCACGTCTCTTCTTCAAACTATTGAGGCCCTGACAGTTAATTGAGAGAATAGACACACTACTGTCCATTTCTGTTTACGAAATAGCTTTGGAGAAGACAATAACATACATGTGTAAATACATCAAACCTAAAAGAGGTCAACAAACTCATATACAACTGACAGCATAAAATGAATCCATCCAACCCGGTCAAACTAAAGAATTTATAATGGTTTTGAACAAAAAAACACATATACCATGAACACACGGAAAACAATATCAAAATAAAAAAGCAAAAAACCATTATCACTACAATCATAATACAAAAACAAACAAACAAAAAACAAATAAGATGATATTTGCTTGACCACCGCAAACGAGCAAAGGGGGCATGCACAAAGATAAAATGTAAGACCTCGTGTCGCATTATAAATGAATTGAAACATGCGTGCGCGTCAAGCGCTCACGCAGGTATCCAAGAGACGAGGGGGCACTAAAAAAAAAAAAAAAAAAAAAAAGGGTGGCGCGGGGAGAGGGGGAGTTAGCATGGTCACCGTGATTTACACCGTCATTACTAATGGATCTGAACACACTTCACAGCTAAAACTGTGTGGAGAGTGCCTGGCGGTCTGGGGCAGCGGAAAACCGACCACTGTGAGTTTTTCAAAATTGTGTCATTTTAATTTTACTCTGTGCGCGTGTCACAGGGTGCACGAGCAAACGAATAATCGTTTTTCCTTTCCCTCCCTCCCTCTCCCCCCCCCCCCCCCATGCTATTTTTAATTGGGACAAAACAAAAACAAAAAACAAAAAAGGCAGGAGAGAGAGAGAGAGAGAGAGAGAGGGGGGGGGGGGGGCAGGCACAGGGTGGGGAACACTATTGTGACAGGCATCACATATCACAATTGAAAAATCCAGAATTCCTTCAGAAGATGACGGTGTCCATTTTACAAATAACATCTTTCATGACGCTGGTACGTGCAGCCTCTTCCCCCCCCCCCCCTCCCCCCTCCCCCCGAAGCTCCCATCACAACACAGCTTCAATTATCTCGCTGGTAATTCCCTTCCATATAAACAAACAACAACAACAAGAAAGCATTTTCACCATTGCAAACGATGTACATCTACAGATAATCAGCATTATATTATTCTATGGGAGAAAGAGGAGAGAGAGAGAGAGAGAGAGAGAGAGAGAGAGAGAAGAGCGGCGGGGGAGGGGGGAGGGGGGAGAGCCAGCCAGCCAGACAAACGGGCAGGCAGACAGAGACGTAGGCATACTAGCATGTAATCAGCAGTTCAGAGAGAAAGAGACAGAGAGAAACAGACAGACAGACAGACAGGTACAGACACATACAGAGAGAGAGAGAGAGAGAGAGAGAGAGAGAGAGAGAGAGGGGGAACAAACGTTGATATTTCACGTGTACATTCAATTTGGTAATCAACAATTCCCTCAGGAAATGATCTAATTGATTCTACCCAGAAAAAGTTTCATAATAGTAATACTGATGTTTTCTTTTTTTTACCGTTGTGTGAATAGCTTCAATAGAGCACATCTGTAATCTCAACTTTCATTTCCTACTATTGACCCCTACCCTTTCTTTATTAACAGGTAAAAGGCCTCCATTCAAACACAACAAACATGGACACGCCGGTAATTCTAATCAAAACAGAGGGAGAAAAACAATCATTTTCAGCATTGAAAAGCACGTCCAATAAAATTATTCAGCATATACGTAATTCATGAAATAAAAATCAGAGAGAGAGAGAGAGAGCGAGAGGGAGAGAGAGAGAGAGAGAGGGGGGGGGGGGGGGCAGAGACAAAGAGACAGACAGACACAAAGATAGACAGACAGACAGATAGGTACATACAGAGATATAAACAGGAGAGAGCGAGAGAGAGAGAGAGAGAGAGAGAGAGAAGAGAGAGAGAGAGAGAAAGAGAGAGAGAGAGAGAATGAGAGACAGAGACAGAGAGAGTGAGACTGAGGCACAGTGTGGGAGATACCATTATGACACACATCACATATCATAATTGGACAATCCATACTCCTTTCAGAAGGTGATCGTGTCCATTTTACAAACATCTTTCATGACAGATCTAGTTGCAAAGTGAGAGGACTGCAGGCGGAAATCTAAACAAATCTTAAATAAATGTTAGCGAACCGCCCAGAGAACGTGGACAAACGAGTCACAAGACGAAACACAACGCGTTTCGACCTCTTAGGTCTTCATCAGGTGAGACATTAACGAATAAAACAATGAAAATTCACTTAGCTTTGATCGCTTCAGATCACTTCGCAGGGTTCAGCGCAAGGAAGAAGGCGTTGAATGAGAACGAGGCTGTTGGAAGGGAAATAGTGAGCGAGTCAAAGTCGTAATGAAGATAATAATATTACTGATAGGAATACTAATAATGGTCAAAATACTGAAGAAAAAAAAGAAAAGAAAAAACCTTCTTAGTGTCTTCGTTATTGGGATGGGGAAGAATCTCTTGCAGCCCTCTAGATCTGCTGTAATGAATTATATAATCACAATGTAATGAATTATATAATCCAAATGTGATCACACACAAAATGTAATGAATTATATAATCCAAATGTGATCACACACAAACAACACAGTCACTGGAAATGTCCTTGACACTAAGATTGGTAGTAATCTTGTCCCTTTTTTTTTTTCTTTTTTTTTTTCTTCAGTATTTTGACCATTATTAGTATTCCTATCAGTAATATTATTATCTTCATTACGACTTTGACTCGCTCACTATTTCCCTTCCAACAGCCTCGTTCTCATTCAACGCCTTCTTCCTTGCGCTGAACCCTGCGAAGTGATCTGAAGCGATCAAAGCTAAGTGAATTTTCATTGTTTTATTCGTTAATGTCTCACCTGATGAAGACCTAAGAGGTCGAAACGCGTTGTGTTTCGTCTTGTGACTCGTTTGTCCACGTTCTCTGGGCGGTTCGCTAACATTTATTTAAGATCTTTCATGACATTGATACACAGCTAATTTTTTTTCCTCCCATTTTTGAAGCTTCCATCAAAACACGTCAATGATCTCACTTAAAATTTCCTTCCATATAAACAAAAAATTCAGTTTCATCATTGCAAACTTATGTACATCCAGCAGGATAGTCAGTATAATTCCATGATATGAGAGAGAGAGAGAGAGAGAGAGAGAGAGAGAGAGAGAGAGAGAGAGAGAGAGAGAGAGAGAGACGGACAGACATACAGACAGACAGACAAACATACGTACATCCAGCAGGATAGTCAGTATAATTCCATGATATGAGAGAGAGAGAGAGAGAGAGAGAGAGAGAGAGAGAAAGAGAGAGAGAGAGAGAGAGATATGAGAGAGATATGAGAGAGAGAGAGAGAGAGAGAGAGAGAGAGAGAGAGAGATGGACAGACATACAGACAGACAGACAAACAGAGAGAAAGACAAACAGACAGACAGACAGAAAGGTAGGCAGACAAGCAGATCATCAAAAGACAAGAGAGAGAGAGAGAGAGAGAGAGAGAGAGAGAGAGAGAGAGAGAGAGAGAGGGGGGGGAGAGAGAGAACGCTGATAAAAAAAATCCTACCACATTGAATGATTACCGTCCTGTTGCACTGACTTCCATAGTAATGAAATGCTTTGAAAAAATCATTCTTCATCATCTCCTTACCTTTACAAATC
Source organism: Conus canariensis (assembly GCA_033310375.1). Taxonomy (NCBI): domain Eukaryota; kingdom Metazoa; phylum Mollusca; class Gastropoda; order Neogastropoda; family Conidae; genus Conus; species Conus canariensis. Next base: position 32,717,712 of record CM065720.1, read on the forward strand.
AGCAACTTGACCCCCTCCAGTTTGCTTATAAACCCCATAGAAGCACTGATGATGTCATTCTTACACTCCTTCACAATGCTTTCTTTCATTTGAATAACTCCTGTTCTCTTCATTGACTTCTCCTCCGCTTTTAACACAATACAACCTCATCTCTTGGCCTTGAAACTGTTAACTTTACAGGTAGATCCGAAACTCATTCTCTGGATCATGAGCTTCTTACTCAATAGAACACAGTTCGTTTCCAATCTGCAATCTCATCTGAACAATCTACTTGCACTGGTGCTCCTCAGGGTACAGTGCTGTCCCCTGCACTTTTTACTTTATACACCAACGATTGCAGAGGTACAGAGAAAACTCCGGTCATCAATTACTCTGACGATTCTGCTCTTGAAGATTTGTCAAATTATGATACAGATTATTTTAGAGAGGTAGAAAAGTTCTGTTCTTGGTGCAAGGATAATTATCTGGACCTCAATGTTACAAAAGCAAAAGAAATGCTTATCGATTTCCATAAAGATCCACCACCAGTTCCAAAACTTACTATTGATGGAGAAACTATTTAAAGAGTTGATGAATACCGATATCTAGGTACAGTTATAGATAAAAAGCTTACTTTTGACAAAATTGTTGAATCTATACACAAGAAATGTCAATCTAGAATATTCTGCTTGCAAAAACTGAGAAATATTGGTGTTGCTCCTGAGATTCTACAAACCTATTATCGATGCTGTGTTGAATCTGTTCTGTCTTTTATGTGCTGGTATGGGAGTTTGAGTTTGCGATGTAAGAATGTGCTGAATGATGTTGTGAGTGTGGGCAGTAAAGTTATGGGTGCAAGACAAACCAGTTTGAAAGCGTTGTACAACAGAAGAGTGCTGAACAAAGCCAGACAGATAGCCAGTGATGATAGCCATTACCTGGCAAAGCATTATGAACTGTTACCATCAGGACGCCAGTACAGAACCTTGAGAGTGAAAACGAGCTCAAAAAACTTTTATTCCCCAGTCAATCCATCTTTTAAATCAGTAACCTTTATCAAGCAAAACTTGTTTTTGACCTATGAATTCTGAATTTGTATTAGGTGAGAGTGCGCATGTGCATGTTTGTGTGCGCATGCATGTGCACATGTGAGTGTATGTTTGTGTTTGTGTTTATATGCATGCGTGTGTGTGTGTGTGTGTGTATTGTATGCGCATGTGTGCGCGCGCGAGGGCGCACACGTGTGTGTGGTGTGCAGGGATGGATGGATACCTGTCTGTGAGTGTGGGGATGTTTGTGCAAACTTGTGTACATGCATGGGTGTATTTGTGGGGCTGTAAATGTGTCATATAATATCATTTATACACAAATTTGTTTGAGTTAATCGTTAAATTAATCTCTTTACATTTATAAACATTTTTATTGTGAATTTTTCTTGATAATATACAATGTAAATGATGTGATTATATATGAATGTGCAATATAAATGATATTATGCATAATATAATGTGCAATGAGTTTATGAAATGATTGTTTTCTGTGATGTTGATAATTTTGTATGTTTTTGTGTTTGGTCGGTTTCTAGTGCTGTGTTTTTTGTGTGAAATGCACCTGGACCAAACTTCTCATGATGAGATAATAAAGTGTTTCTCATCTTATTTTATCTTATCTTATCTTATCTCATTAATTATTCTTGCTGGCTAACCTTGCGATTGAGGCAGAGTTAGCTAACTGCCCTCCCTCTCTCTCTTTTCTCCTTTTTTTTTTCTCCTGATGATATGGCAATGTTCCATGCCAAGTGGGGATAAGGCATTAGTCTGGACAGGTGAGTGTGCCATAAAACTACTTTTAGTTGTGACATTTCTACTTCTCTTAAATTCTATTTTCTCAAAAACTATCTAGCCAAGATGCAACCCCCCTACACACATACACATGGCAATTGCCAAGTGACTGCACAGATATTACAAGTTCATGTTATATGATGTGATTTTGGACTTTTGATAAATGTTTTACCATTACTTGAACAGCCTGGGTAGTTTCAACTCTATGTATCTGGAAAACTGTTCTAACCGGATGCGGAGAACTCCAGAATATTTTAAAAGAATAATTTATTTGGCAACATATTAAAAATTAAATATAATATCATATGCCTTTGAACTCACTTCAAAAAGACCAGGAGATTGTGACAGGGAGAGAGGCAGCAAACTGCTTTACAGACAGCTATGAGCAGATCAGCAACATCTCTTTGACACAGGACAGAAAACAACAAGTCCATGATGAAATGAAGAATCATCAGGATGACCAAGACCAACTGATTACATGGACAGGCCTTTCGAACTGAAAGAATTAGAAGAAGCTGTAAAATCTTTACAGGACAAAAAATCTCCAGGTCCTGACAAAGCCACCAACGAAATACTAAAACACCTCGGCACCAAAGCAAAGACCAAACTCCTTGCTCTCTTCAACAACAGCTGGAAGACAGGGCATGTTCCACAAAGCTGGTGAGAAGCTGACATGGTGCCCATCCACAAGAAGGGCAAAGACAGAGTCAGGGCTTACAGCTATTGCCCCATCAGCTGCGTGGACAAGCTCCTTGAGCGTATGATTAACTCACGTCTAGTTTGGCACCTGGAGAAGAACAACATCATACCTCCAGAGCAGGTAGGCTTCCATCAACATCATTCCACTGAGGACCAAGAGACCTACATAGCCCAGAAGATTGAGGATGGCTTCCAGGACAAACAGAATACATTGACGGTGTGGATAAACATGGAAAAGGCCTACGACAAAGTCTGGAAGGATTGCCTCCGGAGAAAACTCCTGAAGAAGGGTCTGACTGGCTATATGTACCAATGGATCTCGCAGTACCTGAACAATAGGAAGGCCCGAGTCCATGTCAACGGAGCATACAGTCAAAAGAAGACACTGAGAGAAGGAGTCCCTCAAGGAGGTGTCCTCAGCCCTACCCTATTCCTCGTCTTCATCAACATCATCAAAGATATGCCATGCAAAGTCCAGGAAACCATCTATGCAGATGATCTTGTCCTATGGTGCCCGGAAGAACACCTCACAACTGCCAACTACAGGCTACAGCAGGCACTGAATGTTCTCGAAAGCTGGACAAAACAGTGGCTGGAAACAATTAACGCCAAGAAGACCACTTACACTGTTTTCAGCCTCTCACCCAAAGAACAGAAGGCCAACCTGAGCATCAATGGACAAAGTCTGCTTGCTGAAAACAACCCCACGTACCTGGGAGTCACCTTCAACAAATGCCTGATGTGGAAGAAGCAAGCAGAGAAAGCAGAATCAAGAACAAAAGTATGACTTGCCCTCATGAAGAAGCTGGCAGGAACAACATGGGGTGCAGACAACCCGACCCTCAGGAGACTGTACACTGGTAGAGTCAGGCCAGTGCTGGAGTATGGCACGACTGCATGGAGCACTACGCCAAATCCAACTTTGAACAGATCAGTAAGGTTCAGAATCAAGCTACCTGTATCATCACAGGAGCCATGAAGTCTACGCCAATTCAGGAGCTTGAAACCATCACAGAGCTCCAGCCCCTTGAGGACCGCAGAGACGCCAAACTCCTGACCCAGGCTGCCAAGTTCAAGAGGTTGCAAGGCCAGCCCATGAAAGACACTGTCCCAGCCAACAAAAGGACGGCTGAAGAGAGGGAGCTTCGTACACCAGAGCAGGATCCTAGAACGGCAACATCCAGATATCCTTGACCATGACCCCAAAGTGATACCCCGATGTCTTGCCGTCCCTGCCTGCAGCGAAGGAACCCCTCCCCTCATCCAGTGCAGCATCCCTGGTGTTGGCCTCAAAAATTCCCAAAGCAGCCCTGAAAGAAAGTCCCTCACCCTTGAACACCTCCACACCCAGTTCCCCAGAGTTCTGGACTCATGTCTATACTGACGGCTCTGCAGCAGATGCCATTCGAAACAGAGGGGCAGGAGTCTATGATCAATATCCAGGAGACAGAGAAGAAAAGATCTGCCTCATTACCTGCCTGTACTCCACAAACTACGGAGCCGAAGCAGAAGCCCTGAAAACAGCAGCAGCCCACATAGAGGTCAGCCCCTATGCCAGCCACAACGTTTTCCTGACCAACGCCCTGTCCATCTTGCAGGCCCTTCAGTCCAACAGAGATCCAGAACTCAATGATCTGTCCTCCTCTCTCACCTCCCTCGGCACAAATCACACTTCAGTGGATTCCCTCCCACTGCAACGTGCTTGGCAATGAGACTGCTGACTCCCTGGCAAAGGAAGGCACTACGAAGGAGCCGATGGACAGATCTACCAGCTACTCTGAATCCAGGACCATCATTAAGGCCAAGCTGCAGAACAAGTGGAAGCAGCAGCATCCACGCCACAACAGAGCACCGTACTACCTGCTGACTCATCGAGAGCAGGTAGCCATTTTCAGGACAGGCCACAATCGCCTGAAACACCACCTATTTACTAAAACTCCGCATCGGCAACGCAGAGCAGTGCCCCTGTAAAACAGGCTGCCAGACAACAGAACATCTGCTGCAGTCCTGCCCGCTCCACCAAGCGCTCCAAGAGAAAACTTGGCCTGACCCAATCACAGAGGCCCCGAAGCTCTACGGAGGACTGGAGGACTGCCATCTTTGTCGAGGAGACAGGGGAATCCATCTGACAAATGACCAACGAGACAACAACAACATATACCTTTGGACTTCACAATGCTTTGATAAACGCAACCATAATTTCACTTTTTCCGTAACTCCATGTTTGAATGTACACAACAGACTCAATTTTGGTCCAAAGGCTTCAAAACCGTAACATACTGCAAACAAGGCTTTAATGTTTTTAGCTGCGTCAAATCTAAAAACTGCATCTACTGTAGTTTTGGAGTAATGTCAGTTTGAACACATCAGGCTTGTTGACCAACCATCGCTCAGGCACAGGTTTGTGGCTGTGTTGAGTGGCATGCGAGCAATGCCAGGACACAAGGTGGAATGAGTTAATCATGCCACTGCCATGTGGCAGGGAGATGTAGCCAGAATAGCTCAGATGGAAAAGCATCAGACTTGTGTGCCTGGTGATACAGGGATCATAGGTTCCAGTCTCCGCAAAGTTGTCCAGGTGAGGATTTTTTCTCGCAATGTTAACACTGGATCTGACTCCATTCCCATGAAGTCCTTCAAATGAGATATTCCATGTGTGAACAAACAAATGTCATCCTGTGCACATGTAATATCCAATCACAATCCTTCGGAAGAGAACGCCCCATACACCAGTAGTATGGATGGTACTTACTGCTACTATCCTGTGCATAAATAAATGGTCTATATGAAGACCGCTGAGCACAGGAAAGGATATCATCTCCCACTGAAAGCAGAAGATCCAAAATGATGCGAGTTCAACAGAAACAAGCAGACATGCACATTCCATGCTTCAGACTGGCCAATAGAGTTTTTGTTTCAATGTACACAACGCCAGGACTCACAAGATGTGTTGTACATAAACACACCAGGTGTATTTGAGACCAGGACTGACCAGATTTATTGCATGAACTCACCAAGTGTATTGCTACTGGGACTCAATTGATGTCTTGGTGCAGAGAATCATTTGGTGTGCTGGAACAGGGACTCATCAGGTATCCTTCATACATGGACTCGTACAGTGTGTTGGCACTGGACTCAACAGGCCTATCTGATATGGGGACTCACCAGATAAGATGCTGATGGAACTCCATCAGTATGCACACATCTGGACTCATCAAACTGATCAGCAGTGGGACTCCCACATGAGTCGGTGATGGGAGTTATCAGATATGTCAATAATGGGACTTAACACATTGTTGGTAATGGGCCAGGTGCATTGGTAATAGTCTTATCAGGTGTGTCAATAATAGGACTTACCAGGCATACTGGTGATGGGACTCATCTGATAAGACTTACACCGGGACTCAAATAATGGGACTCACCAGGTATGTTGGTGATAGTACTTACTGATGTGTCAGCAGTAGGATTCACCAAGTGTATTGGTGATGGGACTTACTTTGTGTGTCAGTAATGGGATTCACTTACTAGATGTGTAAGTAATGTCCCTCAAAAAGAGTACCTGTAATTGGACTCACAGAGTCGGTTGTTGTAGGAACTTTCAGTTATGCCAGCAACAGACCTGAGCTGGTGTCTTGGTGTTGGACTAGCCACCGTGGTAAAGTGGTTAGCATCGCAGACTCCTGGCTGGGAGGTCATGGGTTCAATTCCCATCAGAGCTGTGTGGGATTTTTCTGCCTATACCAACTCTACCCAGAGCTGAGTTTGCTACAGGCTTAGTTGGGAAGACTGAGACCACATAGTCAAGTTTCATCCACTTAATGGATGTGTCTCCGACAGTGTTGCTCAAATTTCCTGACCAACACTGCAGGCGTTTGTATGTCTCGGGCATGGTCGACACCTGGATATATTATGAAAGTAAGCCTAGGGTACAGCCCTGTCATGCAGTCGCAGACCTGAATGGAAATCCGTAGCATCATCCTCATTAATCAGTATATAAAAAAGTCTAAAATTCTGTAGCCCATCATGCTCTGTTCTCATGGTGACCTCAATTTTGATGTCCTCTCCATGTCTTTGGCCTTGGTTTGATTCTGTCAGGGTCACCAGTATTGGTAAATTCATGGGGGCTGTTGTTGGACAGACGTGGTAGTGCCTTCCAGAGGGAAAGCTCACTCATGCCAGCTCCGCAACTAAACAATTATTGTTGTCAGTAGGGGGCTTAATAGGTGGTGTCCTGCATATGTTGGATCAGAACATGCACCACTGAACACCACAAGTGACTCCGCAGCAGTACAGTGTCTCTTTTGATAGGTTGCCTCTTGACAACTTGACAGTGACTTCTGCCTGTGGATTGCTGGTGCCGGGACTGCGGCAGGCCGGGCCAGGCCAGGTGGTGTCCATGGAAGGTGGGGGGGTCGGAATGAGCAACGTGGGTGCAATGCCACTGAGGTGGCACACAAGATAGGACAGAAAAAAAAGATGTGTTGGTGTTGGGACTCGCAGGGTAACTTGATGCAGACTTACTACTAGATGTAGTGGTAATGGGACTCACCTTGTGCATTGGAGATGGGGAATAACCTGGTGTATCTGAAATGGGACTCAGTTGGTGTGTTGGTGACAGGACTTACAGGTATGTTTGTTGCAGGGCATACCTGGCTGACAGTGATGGTAATGTTATAATGGTAATGGTAATGTTGTTTATAGCCCAGCCGACCACAAAGGACTGCCAGTGACAGGGCTCGTCCATCACTAAAATACCAAATAAGTCCTATTGTAACACACTTGATTAAGCTATTCACTGACACACTTAGTAAGTCCCATTACCAGTGTATTTGGCCTGTGACAGGACTCGCAAAATGCAGTGAATGGATTAATCAGGTGTGTTATGATAGGACTTATTAAGTGATACATCTCTCAAGATATTATATACTTTATGGTACTCACAGGGTACACTGCATAGATGCACCAGGTGTGATGGAAATGGATCTCACCAAGTGTGTGGTTGATGGAACTCAACAGGTGCATCAGTGATGGAACTTATATGGGGAGTTTGTGTTATACTCCCTGTTTGGCTAATATACTTACCATGTCAGACCATAGCATTCAACGGCAGTTAGTCAGCTCTGCCAGGCCGAAATTTATTGTGGCCAATGTTGTCATAAGACAGTCACGTGACACCCACCCTACTTCCGCCACTGGAAGAAGCCAGTGTCCGCTTCCTGTACCTCATTCAGCGAGGCCTGTGCGCAAGGTAACCCCAAGAACCTTGGCGCTAGAGGGGAAGGTAGGGCGGGCATTAGAGTCTGACATGGTAAGTATATTAGCCAAACAAGGAGTATAACACAAACTCCCCATTTTGGCGTCATATACTATACCATGTCAGACCATAGCAGAATTTAAAGGAATAGGAGGAGGGCCGAGCGCCCTAGTCAGACCTGCCTACTTGGAATTTTTCCGTTCAGTAGCACAGCCATCAACTTTCAGTAGCATGGCACATTTTTCAGTAGCACCCACAAGTGACGGCAAAAGGATTGCATACCACCCCCGTGCTTGCACGCACGCACACACACACACACACACACACACACACACACACATCCAGTACATACAACATAGACAACTTTACTTGGAGAAAGTGGTGAGAAGAGAAAAACAAACATTTTAACAAGAAGACTACCAGTACCTTTCACGCAGTGGCTTAGTCAAAAACTTAAAAGGTTGCGACGGACTTGGGTTCTCCTAAACAGCTGTCTGTCCTTCACCAACCACATATGATATAGTCACAATCCCAGGACACAAGGGAACCAGTCCTTCACCAATCACATATACTCACAATCCCAGGACACAAGGGAACCAGAGTAACTATCAAGGGCTGGGCCAAACAAATATGTCATGTCAAAGATGTTATTGTTCTCTCAACTCAATACCTAAACAGTCCCAAGGATTGCATTCAGCTACTGTTCCAATCTGGAAAAAGCATAGAGACTAACACTGCAGGATGATAACTTTTGAGAGGAGGGGGGAAAACACAAACTTGTGTTATACTCAGCCAATCTTCCAGTCAAGGAAAAGCAACATGGAATACACAGGGAAAAAATAGTAGGATGTAATAATCAGCCAGTCTACCATTAGAATCAGGGTTCTATTTTTCACAGAAAAAAAGCACAAGAGGATGTTACATTCAGCTAGTCTTCACAGGGCTCCCACTGTTCAAAATAAAGATAGTAACTGAACAACACTGCCACTTGCAAGTTCTACAGCAAGCATGTAACCTGTATTTGAACCACTCGATCTTGTCTAAATGTCTTCTAAAATGTCTCTTATAAGAACTGTGGTCTTCTCTTGTGTTGCTCTTTCCGTGATGAAAGTTTATATGTATCAGATACACGCACTTTAAAGATCTTGACAAAGAACGCAGACAGTTTCCTTAGATTTTTCAGTGGCAGCCCTACGATTTGCTTCTGTTTACATTTTTTTTTTACTTTTGCAGAGACTGGGTATAACAGCTTTTCAGTGCCTGAAGGTCCTCCTTTTTCAGCTTCATGTTCACACAACCACCTGGCTGACTCTTCACCACCATCAGAGCTTCAAGAGTTTCCTCCCCCAGACTGGCTCTCTGGTCGGTTCTGTTCTTGCGAACGCAGGAGAACACTCGTTCAGTGTGCACTGGAATTTAGTATTGTCAGGATAGACACCATGAACTGGGGCAGATGGCAAAGCAGCAAGGATCCCTCAGCACTCCTCATTTCACTGACCCTCTTCCAAAAAACATCAACAGCTTCGTTTTCTACTTTTTCAATGACTGTGCACTGGTAAAGGGCAAACTCCTCAAGGAGTTTCTGCTGAGTACAGTTGTGTGGCAGCAATGCTGGAAACTTCTTGAGGAAGTACTGTAGTGAAGACTGCTGGCTGGTCAGCTTTTCTTTAGGATCAGCAATCTGTGCATGTCCCAACAGCTCATCCTCCAATGGAAGTTTCTCCTTGATCTTGGTGAGGGCTTCACAGAAAAACTTCACACTGGTGTAGAATTCC